>NW_026844366.1:334086136-334112986 GCF_025583915.1 Anolis sagrei ordinatus | reverse complement strand
CCAGCGCTCGGCAGCCAGGCTGCTAACGGGAGCGGCACTCAGGGAGCACACCACCCCCCTGTTGAGCCAGCTCCACTGGCTGCCAATTAGCTACCGGGCACAATTCAAGGTGCTGGCTTTAGCCTATAAAGCCCTACACGGTTCCGGCCCCACTTACCTCTCCGAACGCATCTCCACCTATGAACCGGCGAGGACCTTAAGATCGTCCGGGGAGGCCCTGCTCTCGGTCCCGCCGGCGTCACAAGCGCGGTTGGCGGGGACGAGAGGACGAGAGACAGGGCCTTCTCAGTGGTGGCCCCTCGGCTATGGAATGCCCTACCAGTGGACATCAGGCAGGCCCCTTCGTTGCTGGTGTTTCGGAGGAGGGTTAAGACGTGGCTCTATGAGCAGGCGTTTGGACAACTATGCAATGACAACTAACTCAGTAAGACGGCATTGAACAAGGAACGAAAAAGGACTATGAGAACGGGATCTGATTCTAATTGAGGCGTTGATGACTTTGTATGTTGTTTGTGTATGTGCGTCTTATATATTGTCAGTGTTCCCCTTTTTTACTGTAAACCGCATTGAGTCGCCGTCGCAGGCTGATAAATGCGGTATACAAATGGAGTAAATAAATAAATAAATAAATAAATACTTCTGTTATCTGAATTTTGTCTATATATCTATTTTGGAGAGCTCTATAACTATGTCTTATAAACTTGCTTTGTTGTCTTATGATCCATATTAATAGGAGCTTCCCTCACTATAGGTTCTAACGCCGATAATGATGAAGACCTTGTCCCCACAACACATCTAACACTCATTCCATACACAATATAAAATAAGCCAGGATGGTATTTCCCTCTCCCCCCAAAAGGTACTACACCACTTTCATAACTTATAAAGCACTAAGGCAGCTTCCCCATATAAGCGGCTAAATGATTGTATGTTAGATATCCTAAACATGCCAGATGTATGCGCATGTATGTCTTATGTTACAAACACATAACGAGAGAGCAGGCCTAAGTGCTATACAGCCCTGTAAAAATCCTTGCCAACATAAATACAAGAGAGTAATAATTGTGATGTTAATTCGGCTTAATAGTTTCCACTATATGTTTATGGGTTGGTAAGAGGTGAGTATTCGGAGATACAAACCCATATACGTTTTTCACCCTTGAAATAGGGCAGGTGAAATAATATCTACCTACCTGCCTTCTTCTGGCAGTTGGACCAAGCGCACGCAGACTGTAGCATGCATGATGGAAAACTACAGTGATCAGCAGGCAGCAGCGTATGTAGGCTCCTACATAAAATAAGTAAAGCGTCTTATGATAGCGCGTTGCTCTTTGTTGTTGGTCTTAAAAGTACCTTTATATCTTCAGCTTGCGTAGATGTATACTAAAATATTAAAATATCTTGAATAGTTTCTCAATTAAAAACATACAATTTCCTAAACAAGGACAACTATATATAAATTAAATTTATATACCATAGCCTCTATAGGTCTCTCTCCCCCCCCCCCCCCCCCCCCCCAATCCTCTGTTTAGATAGGTTTTTATCATTATTGGCATTGGGAGCATGGTTAAGGAGGTCTGGAGATACACAGGATTGCAGTGTCAAATTGCAGCAGCAGGTCTGCAGTAAATCATGTAATGAGGCTTAAGGTGTGAAAAAAATGAGATGCTATTTTAGTCCAAAACTTTCCAAAAATTTCATGTTAGTAATATGCTTTTTAGACATACATCATTTCGTGACACAGAAATTCAGTTTTACTAACAAACCAGAGATACAGACATATACCAGTGCATAAATTATAATAACAGAATATATGGAGACATAGCATATCTCATGAAAATATTTCATTTATATTTTAAAAAAATATATGACTTGTTGCTTATTTCACATAGACTCAGAGGTTTCTTGTTAACCAATCCTAATTTAGCTGGTGTCTGTCTAAAATGGGGAAGGTGAATAGCAACTCCCTCAAGAACACCTTATATGGTGCATGCACAAAAGGGAAGAATAGACAACCCTGTCTTACCAGTTAGCCCCAGGATCATCAAGAAATAATAGATCTATAAATCTGTCCACCAGAATGGCAATCATAAGAATACTTTCATTTAAACAAAAATGTAACATGTAAATAAAATAAGTAAATGAAATTTTAAGAAATAATCTCATTGATGAGGTTCAGCTTTAGCCTTTAGTTGAGTAGTTTTAGCTAGGTGTATGTTTTGAGATGTTAAGGGATGGAACTCCCATCTCTACCATCCATATGAATATCGCTCTTATGTATGGTACATGCAATTTCATATATGCTGCTTATTTAACACTATCTGGAAACAATAGCGAGTTCAGGCTCATTTTGATCTTTTGCAGCAAAACTAACAAATCTTGTGACACCTTAAAGACTAGCAAGTTTTGTTAGACATGAGCTTTATGGACTCTAGTCCAGTTCTTCAGATGCATCTTGTGTCTGAGAGTGAAATCTCATGATAAACTATTTATTATTTTTAGCAGCTTCCTTTTTTCTTTTTGTTTGCTTACAGTAGATTCAGTCTTGAGATCATATGAGGTCTGAGTTGTGAAGTTCATTCTGTCTTTACAATTAATCAAGCTAATATGACACATGACAAAGGTGGGTAGTAATTGAAACTACCATATAATGAGAGGGTTTCCTTTTATTCTCACAACTGCAATGTATGATTTGGTCTATTTTTGTTTCCTTCATCTTGTGTAGAGTTTTACCTTAGGAACATAGTTGCTGGTGCTTAAGACCTGTGTATCATGTCTTGCATTTTCTTGCCATCTTTAAATGCCCTCTGGGTCCTGGTATTGGTAGTTGTAAAAACGGAAAATTCTAGCCCCTTAAAATTGTGAAATTAGTTTAGAAAGAATGTGATTTCTGAACACAATACAGTTTTTAAATGCTCTATTTTGAATCTTTGGTAGTTTCACTTTTTACAGCAGGCATGAGGAGTGATCATTAATCTAGTTTGTTAGTACAGTCTTAGAATTGGACTAATACTGTGGAAGAAGTTGATTTTTCTCTATCCAAACCAGAATTTCTAGATTAGAGGTGAGAACTGTGTTATTTGCAGGCCAGATTTAGCACACTAGGGTTGTTTGATTTCCCCAGCACCTTAATCCTCCATCCTATTCCCTACCCTGGTTCCCAAATTAAATTGAATACAGAAAAAGTGGCAAATAGTGTGTTAGAGATTGATTTCTCCTGAGGCCTCCATGAGACCCAATTCTCCACCCACATTTTGAAAAGCCTCAAACAATGCAACTTTCCCCAGGCACCTTAAAATTGCTGGAATGTTACTTCCAGTTTGTCAGACATGGCTAGGTACAGGCTGCAGACATCTAGAGAAGAGAAAACGAGGCACATGTGATCCTTGGCCCTCTTGTTTCTAGATTGTGTTAAATATATGAAATTCCATATGCATATATTAATTTACTTAGAGAGATATTCATATGGATAGTAGAGATGGAGTTCCATTCTTTAACATATTACTGTATTATTGACATTACAATCCTTTTAATGACATTTTAATATATGACAGTTAAAAACAAGTGGCACAGAAAGCTCAAGCTGTTAGTGTGCTCTTATGTGGAAAATATAATGTAAGATTATTTTTTTCTAACTTCTAAGTGAAACAGTTTGATAGAGGAAAAACATTAACACGGCTTTCCAGCTGTTCCATATAATTCCTGATTTTTTGTGAGATTAGGAAAAGCTACATATGATGTCTGTGAAAATTTTGATTTATATGAAAATGATATGTTAAAAATGTGAAAAAAATAGATGTGGTGTGTGAGTCAGTCAGTCTACCTGTTTTCTCCAGTTCTTGTAAAGTATTTGGATACATTGTCCTCAGAGATATAGGGAGGCTATAAAAATACTGGCTATGTATTAAAATTTCCAGTCAAGTATAGCTTGTTTCTTGTAGTCCAAGGTACTGGCCTTAGCTACTGATAACTTCTGGCTATTTAACACAGTAATTGCCATCTCTCTGTGCTCCATTGTGACGTTTAAGATTAGCTAAGCGTATCCTTTTGAGGATAACATACCTAAGTGCATATGAATATTTAAGCTTATTTGGCATTCAGTGAGTTTGCTTCATTGTTGATTTGCTAAGATTAAAAGCACTGGCATTGTTAAGCAAATGCTATAGGTATGTTGTTTTGTCAGTAAAAATGGCTTTGATGCTAACATCTGAGTTTAAAAATTGAGAATGAGAATTAGCTGATAAAATAAAAGCTAGAGTTAGCTGATAAAAAAGCTAGAGTAATCCACTTCCTTTTATGCATGGGGATTCCCCACCCAGTTCTGAATGCTGGTTTTCCATCTTTCTGTCTTTGGATGAGAAAAATGGAGAAAGAAAAGTAGGATTAATAGGTTCCTATCCTCACATGTTGATTTAACCCTTAACAGAGAACACCTGAATAGGGCTTATAGAGAGATCTTCTAGGACTGTTCTGCTTAATTGTTGAAAGCTGAACCTGAGAATTATTCAGCAGTGTTGAGGAAATCTTTCATTTAAGTAGCTTTCAGTAGATGGGATTAAACCAACAGCAGAAGTATGGGTGTTGTCCCTTCTCCTTAAATCAAGAAGAAAAAGCAATCAGTATTTGAAGCTTGTAGCTCAAGTCTGTCTGTTTATGATAGACAGTGTAGTTGTAATAGTATGTCAGTGGGTAGAAGATGTCATAGGAGATTAGTTAAATGATTTTAACTTGGTACATATTTTGATTGTGAAAATTAAATTACTTGAAACCTTGGTCTGAACATCTCTTTATGCCTCAACACTGGCAACATTTTACCTGGTGCAAGCTGCTGTTTCCTAATAAGGATCTTGTATCATAAATAAAACACCTTTCTTTCATTGTAATATCATGTAGAGACATCACACTGGCAACAAAGATCCGCATAGTTAAAGCAGTGTATTCCATGGAAGTGAGAGCTGGACCATAAGGAAGGCTGAGCGAAGTAAGATACATGCTTTTGAACTGTGGTATTGGAGGAAAATTCTGAGAGTGCCTTAGACCGCAAGTAGATTAAACCAGTCCATACTTCAGGAAATGAAGCCCGACTGCTCACTGGAGGGAAGGATATTAGAGACAAAGATGAAGAACTTCAGCCACATCATGAGGAGACAGGAAAGCTTAGAGAAGACAATGATGCTGGGGAAAATGGAAGGAAAAAGGAAGAGGGGCCGACCAAGGGCAAGATGGATGGATGGTATCCTTGAAGTGACTGGCTTGACTCTGAAGGAGCTGGGGGAGGTGACGGCCAACAGGGAACTCTGACATGGGCTGGTCCATGAGGTCATGAAGAGTCGGAAGCGACTGAACGAATAAACAATTATTGTAGTTTTTGCATTCATTTTGGGAAGCAACATGAAATTCATGGATTATCCAGTCATTTTCCCCTGCCCCCTCTCACTGCTGACTTTGTTGAGACTAGTAGTGCAGGGGACAAGAAGGAGTCTTCTGCCTCTTCTGGCTGAGTTTTTACTTGGAATAGTGACATAATTTAAATATAATCAAATAGAAAAGTATTAAATTTGAGCCAGTGTTTTTGTTAGTGGAACTGAAAATTCTTTTTCAGTGACATTAAAATTAAAAATTATTTCTGTGTTAGGCACTTTTACTGATTTGATTTCAATAGTAAAATGAAAGAAATGTAATTTGAAATCACAGTGCTTTTAATGGTAAACTCTTCAGAATTTTGAGTATGTGGCCAGGTAAACCTACCTTTTAGGCATATGATTTTCACCTGCCTACAGCCCTTTTTATTTATTTATTTTTTAAAAAGGCTTTATTCTTCAGTGTAAAGACTTAGGAGAAACTCCTTCTGTACACACATCAACGTGACATTGGAATGTATCCTCTACACAAATAGAATTAGAACAACCAATTTAATATATGTTCAGACAACACTCTACTCAGCTGCAAGCCTCTGGTTTGAAAATCCACTCCAAATCATAGTTTAAAGTTTGTTTGAAATCATTATTTGGAGGCAATCACCAATTAGTGCTAGTCTTATATCCGTAGTTTTGACATCGCAAAGTGCGATTAGAGCCATCTGAGGAATGACAGGGTGAATTAACATAGGAGAAGACAAGGGAGAAATTTGGTGTATTGAATTCACATGATGTTCAAAGTCAACAGTGAGAGAGCAGTATAATGATTGGACTAAGCTTCTGGATTCCCATGCAGTCTTTTGAATGTGAAGCTGTTTCAGTGGGAGTGGCTTCCTATTATCTGTAGTGCTTTTTGGAATATGTAACACAATTTCCTTTAAAGCATTGTATTACTTTCAGAGCTTGGAATGTTACCACTAAATTAATTTAATTTACATTATCTTTAGTAGGGGAATTTTCTGATCCATAAAATCAGTTGTTAAGGTAAGCATAAGTTACCAATTTAAAAATAAGTTTACATATATTACATAAATTACTGTTGTTTACACAGTTCCCCCTTCACGACACAACTTTTTGTTTGCTTAACTGTGGTATCCAACAAGCTGTAAATGATGTTTTATCATTGATACTCTTTTCCACCACAGTCTCATTAACTTGGTGACTAGGTGTGCTCTTCTCTCACTCATCCATCAAAGAACATTGATTAATTGTTGGGATTAGAGAAGAATGGTAAGAAATTAAGAGATAAATAAATCCAATTACTGATTCCAGATATAATAGATCAATTGAATGTAATGGGATTTAGTGAGTCAACATGAACGTATATCAGTTTTTCCTTTTTTAACATGCTGAGAGGTAGCTGTTAATGCAGGTTTATCTCCTTTCCATTTTACTCTGTTTTGCTGTTCATTCATGCTGAGTAAGGATTTTTGGAGGCAGCTGCTCCTTACTTGACTTTTTAAGATAGGCATATGCAGCCATAGTGGGAGTGGCTAGTATATGTTCGCATTCTTTCTTAGATCAACCTTTATTGTTTTGTTTACTGCAGATGCACTACTGTAATCTGATACAGCAAATGTTTCTTTGTGGTTTCTGACTTACACAAGATGGGTTAACTACCTGTGCAATTCACTGTTCGTAAACTTCTAGAGTTGTTACGTAAGTTTTGAGGGTAGCCTTTCTCACCATTATTAGCACACTGCGCACCAAAACACTCAATGACTTCTAAATGTTTCTTGGTTCTCAATTTTTGCTTCTTCACAGGTGCCATCCTTTTAGCCACATGCCATTTTTTGCTGACATGCACAGCAGATTCCTTCATGTGTGGGCCTCCATCACTTCAGATTTGTGGGCCCCTGATATCATCAAAAGAGGATATCTAATTCTGGAAAACTCCTATTGCAGGTTTTCTCTGTGTTACTCCTTTGTGCTTAAAGAAGAGGTGAACAACTTGTTTCTTAAAGGAAGCATTGAGGCTATCCTCTCAGCTTAATTGGAAGTTTTTCTCCCATTACTGCATTGTGTTAAAAAGGATAGTGAACTGGATTCCATTTTGGATCTTAGAGAGGCATCAAGTTCTGTGTACAACCCAGAATAGTCATACTGAACAACATCCTTCCCTCTGTTGCAGAAGGGCAATTGGTTTGCCACTTTGAACTTACTTATGATCAATGCCCTACTTGTGTACACCAAGTGGAAGGCAGTGCTTGCAGCTTGGCTTCAACAACAGGATTTTGTTCTATTTCCTTATATCAGTGTTTGGTTGTTGTGAGTGGCTGCTTATAAACACTTTTATAGGGGCTGTCTTGGACATGTAACCTTTCTCCCCGAAGACAGATTTCTAGTTCTTTGAAGGGCAGTGCTAATATCCACAAGGATTCATTACTGAGATGTCAAAGTCTTTTTGGACTTACGGCTTCAGTCACTGCAGTGACACCGTATGCAAGACTGGGGATAACATGCATTGCAATCATTGTTTTTCATAAGCTTTGAATTTTAGAGGACAACGCTTAACAATTCCTTGCAATGTACATTATTCTATGAGGTGTGGATGGATCAACAAAATGTAAAGCACACATGCCTTTCCTCCCTTGTCATCCATTGATAGTTGTCACCACTCCATGGAGCGCTCTGGGGCACATTTCGAAGATCAGAAAGTCTTCTGCCACTGGTCTACAGAAGAGAGCTTGTTGTATGCGTTTGAGATTATAACTTTAAAGCATTTGAGAGCATGCACAGCAGAGCTGTTTAGGTAACCACCAATAGAAGCAGAGTGGTGTCTCAAATAAACAAGGAGATGTAAGATTGGACATCCTGTAAATTCCTCACAATTCCCCTGTGGAACTGGTACAATTCACATGAGGTTTGTTTCTCGGAAAGCCATCTTCCCAGAGAATAAAACATCCTGTTGGATGCTCTGAATTAAATGCACTTGACTTTTCATAAATGGAGGCAACACCTAGTCACTCTTTAGAAACTTTTCAGAGAGTAGAGAACACTTGCAGTAAACATGTTTGTATCTCCCCTAAACAAGCTGTTCAAATAATAATCTGCGGAAGGTTAGACTCCTTTGTTGTTGTTGTTGTTCATTCGTTCAGTCATTTCCGACTCTTCATGACTTCATGGACCAGCCCATGCCAGAGCTCCCTGTCGGCTGTCACCTCCCCCAGCTCCTTCAGAGTCAAGCCAGTCACTTGAAAGATGCCAGCCATCATCCATCCATCTTGCCCTTGGTTGGCCCTCTACCTTTTTCCTTCCATTTCCCTCAGCATCATTGTCTTCTCTGTCTCCTCATGATGTGGCCGAAGTACTTCATCTTTGTCTCTAATATCCTTCCCTCCAATGAGCAGTCAGGCTTTATTTCCTGAAGTATGGACTGGTTGGATCTTCTTGCAGTCCAAGGCACTCTCAGAACTTTCCTCCAGCACCACATTTAAAAAGCATCTATCTTCCTTTGCTCAGCCTTCCTTATGATCCAGCTCTCACATCCGTAGGTGACTATGGGGAATACCATTGCTCCTTAGACTCCTTAGGTAATGTTTTCCTGTTCAATTAGAGAGGTCCTGTGTTGTATGGCTTCTTCTGTTTCCTCTCCAACATGAGGGTGATCTCCAAAATTCCCCAGATTTCTTCTCATCATCTCACGGTGGTCTAGGCAACCATGGTTTACCTCTCTTAATACATCTCTCCAAAGAAAAGTATCAGAATATGCCATTCTGACCAAATCTTCTCACCATTCGCAAGACCAGAATGAGTCATCCTGAAGCTGAAAACAGATTGTAGTTTTGCCTGTATTTGCCTATAACTCCACTTCCACATCAACCCAAGCATGTAATACATGCTGAGTTTACTGAGTTCCTTTAATTTGGCAGGTCACAGGACAAACCTTTCATGTTGTCAATTTTCTGGTGACCTTACCAGAAATGGGTTTGGTCCTTTTTTCTGTTATTTGCTACTTTTCATTAGTTTCATGGCATTCTTAATGTTTTGGTATGCCTTCTCTTTGGGCTTTGGTATGCCTTAGATTCTCTTTGGCTCACCATTCAGCACATTCCTGCTTACGTGTACATTCATGCAGAAATATAGCACACATGTCAATACAGACAGTCCCCAAGTTACCAACAAGATAGATTCTGTAGGTTTGTTTCTTAAGTTGAATTTGTTTGTAATTCAACTTAACAGGTACATTCTTTAAGCATAAGTCCAGCCGTAGATACATAGATAGATACTATAGATATAAGCTTTAGAGTTAACACTCCTGTGGTGTTTGTTTTACTGTCTGTGCCCCTGTTCAGAAAAAATCACCTCCCTTTCTGTCACTGTGATAAATTGATTTTTAAAAATTTGGCCTGTTGTGGAAACAAGGATTGGTGAGGTAGCTCCAGTGCAGACTCCCTTTCCCCATGGTGACTCCTTCAGGACTGAATTTCCCTTCCTAGGGATAGATTTCTTTCACTTCCTATTGTTTTGCCCCCATTTGTAACTATGAGTTGTTTGTAAGGAGTACCTGTATACTTAAGTCCATTATTAGTACAGCCAAATATACAGTATACATATATACTGCAATATAGGAAGCTGATTTTCTCTGGCTCTTTCTATATTGTTTGAAGATACTAAGCTGGATTATTTGAAAGCTAAAACTCCTAGACATTCCATGATTGAAAACAAGTAAAAAGCAAGTAGGAATTGTGTCTCAGAAAGCTTCCAAATGTATTATTTGCTTCTCTTGTAGGGCAAACTGCCTTGTGACTAACTATATTGGTTTAAAAGAATAACAATCTATTGTTTCAGTACTGGTGTAGTGCAGACTCTTGTGGGTTGTACTTTCTCAAACTCAAGCTATTGTAGATAGCTATTTGCTTCATAATTGTTGGTGATTCCAAGAGTGCTACTCTTATTTTATATTAAAGCTTGGATGAAAGAAAAGAATGGTAGCAGTACTGAGATATTAAGTGGATGTAACATTTGTTTCAGTGGAATTTATTTATATCAATGCAAGGAAACGGCTTGTTGCTTAGGGAAAAAAAACCCTTTTGAATTTAATGGGGCTTAGGTTTTAAAGAAGTATAGAGATGATCAGACAGTGTAACCATAATTTTGGCATCTTAAATTAGAATTTTAAGATGGGCTTTTTGAATATTTAAACATAAGTATTGAGAACATTAAACATTTCCACATTAAAATGCTCTTAATCCATAATGTATGCTATCAAGTTAAAATGTAAGCAAAGTCTGCAATATGAAGAGCCTCGACACCTCCAGGCTTCTTGAAACCATTCCTTTTCTACAGAAGGTGGTTAAACCAACACAGATATAGTACAAAGACTAAGAGAATTGTGTTCATTGTTACAGATCAAGATATAGTGGAAAATGTGGTAGGGGTATGGGTGGGGGATGGAGAGCGGACAAATTGTGAAAAGAATAATAACTTCACAAAAGAGATGAATATAGAAATATAGAAATGTTCTATTATATATAATGTATATATGAAATAGCTTTCTGTTACCTATTCACAGATTATGTTATTATGTTCTTAATAAAATATTTTTTTTAAACGAATCATCCCTTTTCTGCCTAAAAAAACAACAATTTGCCTCCCCTGGAAACTTCAAGCAGTGGCAAAATCACTTATAAAATAGGTATGGCAGGCCCCTTTCACCTTTTAGCATAAAGTATCCTTTTTAAAAACCCAGAAGTAGCCTTACAGCCACCCATGGTCCCATTCATTTTCATCTGACTCTTTCCTCTGTTTTATCAGATCAATACAGTTAATAGAGGCAGCATTCAAGGTACTTATGTAACACAGTGCACATTCCATCAAGTGCAATAATTTACATAATTTGTTTTTCTGTCCAAACACTGAGAAATATTTTGAAATCTCTTGAATTAAACACATTGAACAGTTGTTTTTTGTTTCAATGTGATAATAAGCATATATATATATATACACACACACACACACACACACACACACACACACACACACATCCATCCATCCATCCATCAGGGAGTGTGTATGTCATAAATTTGTATAAAAGGGGAATAAAATGTAAAAAAAAAATTAAAACAAATTTTCATAGAAAAACACATCTGCTCTTAATTTACTATGATTATAAAAAACGATTGTCAAGACTTCTTTTGTTCTGGAGGTTGTGTGCAAACTCACTGTCAATTTATACTAATTTATACTAAATTTATACCTCTCATAGGTGGCCCTTTTTCACATGAGCCAAATGTTACATTTAAGGTACAGATGCAATATACCATACAAAGTTGCTTGTCATGTCCTTACTACCTCAATCACCTTAGAGTTAAGTCTCTTTCAGAAAGATTTTGTACTTTAATCTTTGGAAGATGGGTGTATGCCCTCATTAATGTGTGATATTCTGCCTTCTTTTTACAGTTGAGTTACTTGACTGTAGCAAACTGATCAGAACTTTCTACTGTTTTGTATCACATCCATATATCTTTTGAAAAACCCTGTGGCCATCGCAAGGCATAGAACATATCTCTTAGTAGCTCAGCTGTGAAGGGATGTTTTAATATTATGATTGCAAAAGGAACGAGTTAAAAATTTGGAGTTACTGCCAGACAAGTTGCATTGGGCTAAATAGACTATTTTGAAAGCAACTGTATGTATTAACGATCATGTTTTCTCAGATTATCATTAGAAGCTTTTATTTGCAAATTTATAATGAGGTGATCGTGTTTTCTTGTTTATAAATATGTTAGGTTTTCACATTACTAAAATTGAGACTGAAGCTTAGAAAATAAGCAATTTTGATTCAGAGATCTCGAGTTGAATTAAAAACTTTTGCATTCAATCTTGAAATTCAGAAAAGCCAGATTAAAGTCAGTAGCACCATTCTAGTGTTTAGGCTTGTATTAGTCCCAGCAGTAGCTTAGCATGTAGTAAAATTCTGGGAATGGTTCCCACAACTTGTATTTATTTGTTAAAAAAAGCAAGAACTTGAACCTGAATTGCGCATTCCTCATCCCTGAATAATGCCAGTGCCTTCGGGTGTGTCTGTGCTGTCATTGGGCGGAGCAAAAATGGTTGGTTTGATAAAAGTAAAAAAAAAAACAAAAACAAAAAACGTGTAGTAACTGTCAGTAATTTTCCCTTTCTCCTACAGCTGACTAATTAATTACCCTAAATTTTCTCATGTCAGCACTGACATTTGAGATGGAGGTTAACTTCTTTTCTTTATGTCCTCGTTAGAGATTAGCAGGGAATTTTTAAAGATACTCTTGTTTCTAGAGCTAGTGTGGTATTGTGGTTTGTGTATTACTTTCCTGGAGATCAGGGTTCAAATGCCTGTTCAGCCATCGAAACTCATTTAGGTGAACTTGGGCCAGTCACAAACACACAGCATCAGACAAAGGTCAGAGAAGAAATCCCATTTGAACAAACTTCGTCAAGAAAACCTAAGAATAGGGTCGACATAAGGTTTTGTTTTTTTTTTGGGGGGGGGGGTGACTAGATTTTTTTTCCCTTTGAGAATTTCATTCACATGTGCAGTGGCTTTCTGGACTTACTGTTTCCAAAAAGATTTCAGTCTAGTGGACATGACTAGTTGATATGCCACATGGTCACTCAAAATAATAAGCACTGAAAAAGTGCAATCTTTTTGGTGATTATGTTAAAGAAAGTTAGGTCAGGATTGTCCAATCTGGGGGCCAAAATTGTTATGTTTTAAATATTTGTTTGTAACTCAATTGCAGTTCTTCAGTGCAAACTTTGTAGACAACAACAGAATGGAATGGAAATATCAGAGTATGTCATGTCTACAAATATCAGAATATTATCTGTCATTCACATAATTGTAAACTGTTCAGACGGAAGATCTACTCAGCAATTTTAAAAGACCCGCTAAATGGAATGGCAGGTAATTAGTATTACTATGAGAGGACTTTTTTGTTGTTGCTTTTTTGTGGTGGCAGATACCACGAAAATTATTCACTGACCTTTTTTTTTTTTTGCTCATCAGTTGTAATTAGTATTAGTGTGTTTTATATGTGGCCCTGGACAATTGTTGTTCTTCCAGTGTGGCCCAGGGAAGACTCAAGGTTGGACACCCCTGGTTTACATAATCTGATGGTTTTATATCATGTTATTTTTTGGTTTAATCTGATGGTTTTATATCATGTTTGTTTGCTTTGTTCTGTTAGAAATGTAATATAATTTGACTGGCTGTCCTGACACGACAAATAAATCATGTTATTATAGCATGGTCTTTAAGATCATAATCACTCTATCAAATTTTATATTTTTTTTAATGAACATTTATACATTACTGTTTGCTTATGATGAATATAGGAAATGGCTCTCAAATTGTAGGATTTCAGGTACCCATTATAAAACTTGGTTTCTCAATCTATATAAATAAAAATGTAATGTTCGTTTGTGGGATTAACATAACTCAAAAACCACTGGGCGAATTGACACCAAATTTGGACACAATATACCTATCAGGCCAACGAGTGACCATCACTCATAAAACCCTGAAAAACACAGCGGAAAGGACTTAAAAAAGCCAAAAATAAAAAATACATTACAACGCATGTGCAAAACCACATTTTTAAAACATATATACACATACATACTCACACAAGACACATATACACAGACTGGGCCACAGCAACGGCTTGGCAGGGAACGGCTAGTGTGTGATAATTGCAGTATGTGTGGAATAAGGCAGTGAGAATAATGCAGCAGTTAGGCATATGACATATGGATGGGACACTCTGCAAATCTTTTTTTTTTTTTTTGACTTTATAGGCTTCATTAATTGGCATCCAGCTTGTGCTGTGGAGACCATTATACCCTTTCTGTTGTGGTACTGGAGGGTGGATATATAGGGCACTTTCCATGAATGCAAGCACCTTATTACACAAAGTCTCACACGATTTCTATTCATGCTACAGCCTTTCTTGCAACATCCCATATCAAAACATGTAACCCTGAAAGGATGAGGATTTTGTAAGTATTTGCAAAAGATTGAGGGCTATCATGTAGGTGATTGCAGGTGAGGGGATTGTGACCCTGACTATTGAAATAATTGGAGACATTATATCCACATGAGGCAACTAGCATACCTAAGGAAGAAGAATGGGCGAGGTAGGTGCAAACTGATGCAGACGTATCTCTGTATCAGTCCTTGCAAACTTTCGAATAGAATATTCAGATATTTAAGCATTGTTCTTCAAGTGCTTTTTCCACTACTATTTTAGAAAGTTTCCAGTCCTTAGGAGCTGTTTTTGCATGCCGCAAAGAATTTCACCAGAAATATTGTCTGAAAAATAGGATTATATATTTCCATTTGTGTGTGTCTGTGTTTTTTTTAATCCCATCCTGTAAGGACGAGTGCTTTCATTCATTTATCCATCTATCCAGGCAATCATTGGAATACCAAAATAAAATTAATCCATCAAGAAAATGTTGAGGACTGATTTTATGTAAAATTTTATGACTTCTGAAGGCTCAGATTTTGCAGGTGTATTATGCCATTCATTTTGCTATTGTCCACTTCTACTGGATCTAGCTAGAAATTATAGGAAAGGCCATGCTTTTGTATCTCATAATGATTATCTTTTAAATGAGTTAGATGAATTTATATACATAATTTCTGTCTTCTAACTGCTCTTCAGTTTTGTCAGACAACTAGAATATTTACCTGTTGCTTATTAGAAAAACAATTCACTTCTGTCTAGTAATTAATATTACTTGTTTTTGACAAGTTCAAATAAAAAGAAACCTAATTTTATTCAACTAATTAAAAAACAAGTCCTATTTACATTCCTTGGAACTTGGGGCATTTCAACACTTAGGTTGAATTGGGCCTGGATCAGCTCTGTGGAAATCAAATGCTGCACTGAGCTGATTCAGGGTAATGTGAGGCAAAACCACTTTAACTCAGCCTTGCCAGCATGTTAGCAAAAATCAGGACATAGTATGAATTCTTACCCAGTATTTGGGCTTTTCCTCGGTTTTGGGCATGATTGAACAATTGAGTCAGTTCTGTTCCAGAACCGGCCACAACTGTTCCCACTGCTGTCCTATGTTTGAGCAGCTGAAGGACATGGGATAGCAGTTGCTATCACTTCCTTTATTGAAAAAGTGGTCCATATTTACTCTTCAGTTCTTCATCCATAATATTGCTGGTGATATTACAAAGTCTACCTTGAAGGTGTTTTTGATTAACATGAATCTTAGACCAGTAAGTTTATACTTTCATATGTGTTCACTACATATGAAAAAAGGAGCCTTTGTTATTTTGACATCCACAACATTAGTTCAAAACATTTGGAAACATTTTTGTGAGTGTTTTTGAGATTAAATAACATTTGTACATTGGTTTATACCAGTTTTCTCTTAAATTAGGTACTACACAAAGTACATTTTATATAGGCTTTATTTTCCTCATATATCCATTTGAATGCTATGCCCCAAGTTTTGAGCCCACCTTACCATGTTCATGTACCATTTATATGTTTTTTTTTTAAAAAAAGTACATGACTCTAAAGAGAACTTATCTTCTCTAACATCTGTGGCTATATTTGTCTTACCCTTATGAGATTTGTCTTTTAGGCTGCATATAATCAAAATTTTCTTACATTAGAAAAAAAATGATTATAATAGAAAAAAGAAAAAATGCAATGCAAAAGTTATGTATGCATAACAGGACTGGTGAATGTATATTTCCTTATGTCCCCCCCCCCCCCCCCAATTGTAGATCCTACTTAATGAGATACAACTGCAGTGTGTGCTAAAGGAGAAAGGGTGGTCTTTTCAAAACTTAGTAGAAACTCAGCAAATACATCTGTCACTCATGAAAGGTTGGTTGTGGGCATCCCTTTTCCACACACAACTTGCCTCATTGCATTTTGAATAGAATTAAACTTTTCTTGTATATTTAGTGTATATACGTAAAAATCTTTTTTGTAACCAAAAAAAAAATGCATACAAATATGAAGGCAAATAACATCTTTTAGGGAAATGCAAGCTGTTCCTGGTACCTTCTTTTTAGGAAATGCAAACTATTTCTAGTACCTCTGCCATGGCCCCCAAATGTCAACTTTTCTCTGCCACATGTGTAGAGATAAACAATCATTAGCTGATTAGTGAATATGTAAGGGAATAGGTGTGCATCCACACTGTAGAATTAATAGAGTTTGATACCACTTTAAATGTCATTGCTTAATGCTATGAAATTCTGGGAGTTGTAGTTTGATGAAGCACCAGTACTCTTTGGCAAAGAAGACTAAATACATTGTAAAACTACAAAAGTGCTGTTAGTGTAGATGTACCCTAGGGTAAGAGTGAGTAGCTTGGTAATGGCCAACTAAAAATGGTTAAACATGCAACAAAGAAGTGGTACAACTAGTAAAAATAATCATTTTTATCTTTTGTCATTAAATATGAACATATGAGTATAATTGAAAGTAAGTCAGTTTAACCAAGTGTTTCTCAAACTCTGTTCCTCTAGGTGTTTTGGACTGCAGCTCCCAGAAATCCCAGCCAGTTTACCAGCTGTTAGGAATTGTGGGAGCTGAAGTCCAAAACATCTGGATGTACATGCAGAGTTTGAGAAAGACTGGAGTTGTGCATACTGAAGGTTTAGTATAGGAGCTAAACATAGAGGGCTGTATCACCCTATAAATAAAGCAATAATTCTCTTGATTTTCTCTTGCTTTTTGCCCCATTCCAGAGTAAAGCGTGTGATGAGAGTTTGTAAGAACATATTAAAAACCATTTTGGATCAGGCTTGGAGCATGTTTAGTCCAGCATTATGTTTTTGTAGCAGCTAACCAGTTGTCTATGGAAAGGTCAGAAGTGGTACATGAATTCAGTAGTGTCTTTCTGCTTGTTCAGTAACTGGCACTCAGAGCTATAATGCCTTTCTTAGTGGAAGCAGTCTATAATTACTACTAGTAAGCATTGATGGTCTTTTCCTCCATGAAATAGGCAGGAAGGTCCACAGCCATTCAATATGCTATGTTTAAAGAATTTTAGTGTTGTAATTAATATTCTAAAATATAGTCTGGAAACTTTTATTGTACAAGCCAGAAATGATACGAGGTCAGAGATATGTGGACTGACTTACTTCATGGTAAGTCAGTAAGTTCAGATGCCTGTGGTAGGTCCACAAGCAAAAGATGCGCAATAGCAGTCTAGTAGCGTATTCTTTGTTCTGCTTCTACATATTCCAGTTTAGTATGTTACAGGCAGAATGCCTTACTACATGTAGCTTGTACTGTGAACTAAAGTATTTACTATCTTGTAGCTGGTTGTGGCTTGTGTCATAGGAATATGTTGTATAACTTGTCAGCTTGTTTTGCAGTTACATTTTTTGAGGTCTTTGTGACTCTCATATGCTTTCATGTTCTATGCCTGCAAAAGACCCCATTTAATGCTTTTTAGAGTAGAGTGAAAAAAATTATGAACAATACACATACAGTGTTCCTTCGCAACTTTGCGGTTCGCTTTTCGCAGACTTGCTGTTTCGCGGGTTTTTGCCTCCTGGCAATGATGGACTGTAGAAGGGGGTTTCACCCTCTCCCTTGGGAGAGAGACAGCCAATCATAAAAAAGAGAGGAGATACAAAGCAGTATGTAAATCACGGTCTTATAGCTCCATCCTTTTAGCTAGCAAAAAAAAAAAAAAGTGCACGGTGCCTTTAAATCTCTCCTTACTTCTGCCTCACCCTCAGAGTGCGCTATATATATATAGTGTCCCTACTTCACGGATTTTCACTTTTTGCGGGTGGTCCTGGAACTAACACCTGCGATAAATGAGGGAACACTGTACTCTCAAAGGGTATGGTTCCCATTTTTCCTGCTCTGTGGTTTATGTTGGAGATGGAATTTAATTCTTCCCTCATCTTTGGTTTTTATTTATTCCTCCTGTTTCTGTCATTTCTCTTCTCTCCTGTTGTGTTGGAACATTGTGTTCATTTTGCAGTACAACTTTATGCATTTGAAAATACTTTGTGTCTTGAAGATCCTGTTCTGTAAACATTCTATAGCTTATAGTAGCAAGTGTTTGAGCTTGAGGAAGTACCGTAATTATGCCATGTATTATCTATAGTTACTACTTCTATAAATTGTAGAAATCCATTTTTGCATTGCGGGTTATTTATATGTTTCTTACGAGAATGGTTTCAGTTTATTTGTAAAGCACATAATATAAGAATTTTAAACGTCTAAAATATGAAGATAACAAACCAGATTAATATCTAAAAATCATAAATGAACAGCATATTTAACCAAGACTGATGTGTAGTTAATCTTTCAGACATCATGGTCAGACATCAACTCTCTGTCTTTATATGACTTGGTATTCTCTTGTAAATGCTGTTAATTTTTGTATGCGTTCACAGAAACAGGATTAACTATTTTGATATGAAAGTTGTGATCTTATAACATTTATTTTTTCTTTTGTTTCTTCACAGATGATGATGTACCTGCAGATATGGTTGCAGAAGAATCAGGTCCTGGTGCACAAAATAGTCCATACCAACTTCGCAGAAAAACTCTTTTACCTAAAAGAACAGCTTGCCCTGCAAAGAGCAGTATGGAGGTAACTTTGAAAATACTAAATTTACATTGCTTAAAATGAGTGCATAACACTTTGGTTAACATTTCACTCTTAAGAAAAAGTCTGTTGGGAATTTTTTTTGAGAAAGCTATTTCTAATATATGTTTTTGAAAGCTAATTTTATTTTCCTTTAAAATTGCTAGGGTGCTTCTACTTCAGCCACAGAGAACTTCGGTCATCGTGCAAAACGTGCTAGAGTATCTGGAAAATCCCAAGATTTATCAGGTAATTGTCTTTTGTGGTAATTGGAAGGGTAAAAGGATTGTTCTGCAAATGAACAGTTTTTTTAAAGGGAAAATGTTAGGATAGTAATAGTCAAGTCTCTTTCCTTTCCTTTTGTCAAAAAAAGCTACTTGAATATCAGTTTGCTTGAGAAGATGGTAATGATGTAATTGCATGTATGTAACAGAGAGAAACTTATATGTAATTTGGCAGGTAAGAAAGGAAGAAAATAGATTTTTTAGTGACTGGGGAGAATCCAATGCTTACAATGGACAATAGATTGGAAGTAAACTATGTAACTAAGGACAAATCCAGTGGTTCTCAACCCGGGGTCCCCAGATGTTTCTGGCCTACAACTCCAGAAATCCCAGCCAGTTTACCAGCTGTTAGGATTTCTGGGAGTTGAGGGCCAAAAACATCTGGGGACCCCAGGTTGAGAACAACTGGACTAATCTATTTTGTAGAATTAGTGCAGTTTGACCTGTTTGTAACTGCCATAGCTCAAAGCTATGGATTCATGGGATTTGTAATTTTCTAAAGTCTTTATCCTTTTGGCCAGTGCTGGTGTCTGAACCAAACTACAAACCCCATGATTCCATACCTTTGAGCTCTGGCAGTTAAAGTGGTGTCAAACTACATTAATTGGAGAGTGTAGATCCAGCTTAGGAGAAATCTAAAAATTAATCTGGTCGAGATGGAACATTATCCTGTCTTCTTCAGGGGTGGTGAATCCATTTTTAATTTTATTCTTCGTGTCCTCTGCGAAATCCACACCTATGGGTTTCCCCTTGCGCATGCGCAGAAATCCGGAACATTCTAAGTTTGATGAAATAAAAAATGATTATTTAAGGCTCCGCCCACCTCCCCGCCCCCTCGGTATATATATCCCGCCGCGTGCGGGTGAGCTCTAGTTCCTTTTCCGCGCTAATCCGGCAGCATCTTGGAACATTCGCCCACTCTCTACCGGCTTTTTTCGACTAAGGACTTCCCTTCTGACTCCGTCTTTCTCCACTCCTGACCCGGACAGACTGACTACTCTCTAATTCAGGCTAGCATGTCTTCTCCGTATTTTAAAAACTGCTCGGCCTGCGGGGCTACTTTGCCCGAGGCCGATAAGCATTCCAAATGTTTGTTATGCTTGGGGGAGGCTCACAATCTCCAATCCTGTGAGATATGTTTAAGTTTCACCAGTAGAGCCCGCAAAGGCAGAGATAATCGTTTAAAAGCTCTCCTTTATGAACGCGCCTTGGCTCCCCAGACGCTCCCTCCCCCTTCCCATTCTTCCCCAACCCAAGAGCTCACTCAGCCTTCCTCTCCACGTGCTGGAGATAGGCGAGATTCGAGCCAGGCAAACGCTTCCTCAGTGGAGCCGCCTAAAAAGAAATCAAAGCCCTCAAAACAAGCCACGAGGGCAGCTAAACCAAAAGAAAAATCTTCAAAACAAAAAAAGGGACGGCAACTCACTGGCGAACAGCCCTTGAGCCCCCCTATGCTGGAACCGGCCTCCCACCCTCCCGGTTCCGCCCTTCAGCTCCAAGATCCCCTCCCTCCTATGCTCCAGTTGGAAGAGCCTACGTACCTTCCCCCTCTGGAGCTCCTGGATCCGCTCCAAAACCAGCCGAACGCGGAGCTTTCTCCTCCGCCCCTCCCACCCTCCCAATCCTCACCTCCCCCCTCCCCCAGCCCACCAGATTCGCCGGTACCGAGGGAGTCTCCTCCCTCGGAGCAGCGCACTCCCGCGGCGCGGGCCCCGCGCCGCCGTCAGCGCTCTCTCTCTCCTTCCCCTCATCCCCCTCCTAACCCCCACCCTTCCAAGAGAGCTAGATCTGACCAATACCATCCCTATAGCCCTCAAGATTACCCTTATCACCTCTACCCTCCCCCCCACCTTTTCCTATGTACCCCTTCTATTATCCACCCCCCCCACCCACACTAAGGACTACAATACCCAGTATCCACCCCAGTTTGGATACCCATATCCACCTCATGCAGCCCCTACCGCTACACTCTCTCGCCCTCCACAGGAACACATTGAACCAGATCCCCCCAACCACAAGACCCCCTCGCACAAGCTCACCAAGAGGTTGAGACAGTAGACCTGGAGTCCACTGATGATACTCCAGTCATACATGAACCCCTTCCAGATTCTGATCCTTCTCCCAAAAATTTGGAGGAATTTAAAAAGTTCTCTGCGCTGTTAATAAGACTTTCCAGGTCCCTGAATCTTTCTACACCTGAACCCACAGATACTGTGGTAGACCCATGCTTTACTTCTACTGAACAACAACAACCTACTTCCACTGTGTTGCCCACTTTACCCTTTCTACTAAAAATCTTAAAAAATACTGGTGTTGCTCCGGCTATGATCCCGGCAACCCCCAAAAGGGCAGAAAATTTATACCGTATTGATCTATCTTCAGCCTCATGGCTATCTAAAATGCCTAAAGCAAATTCCATTGTAACTGATGCTCAACCAAAACCTGTCCAACCAAACCAAACCTCCCCTTCTGATAAAGAGGGAAGGAAACTTGACTCTATGGCCAAAAAATTTTATTCCTCAGCATGCCTATTCGCACGCATGGCCCATTACGGAGTTTATATGAGTGTTTATCAAACCCTCCTATGGAACAAAATATCACCCTACTTGGAGTTATTACCTCCAGCTGACCAACCACTTGCCATGGCTTTTAAAGAAGAAGCTCTTCTCCTATCATCTCTGCAAAAAGACCTTGCGAGAAACACAGCTGACACTTCTGGCAAACTCATTGCAGGCTCCGTGGCCCTTCGCCGCCATGCCTGGCTGAGGGCTGCTATCCTTTCTCAATCACAACGCACCCTCATTGAAAACCTTCCCATGGATGAGGCAGGCCTATTCAATCCTGAGACTGATTCACAACTTGAACATTCTCACAAAATGAAACAAACCGTCTTCAAATATGACCAGCAGCCCTACTCCCATCAACGTCAACGATGGGGCTCATACTACTACCGCCCTCATTACTACAGCAGACCCTATAATACCTCCTTCTACAGAGGACTTCAAAGATCTTACACCCAGTCTACGGCCCCGAGGCGGCCCCAGCTCCCTTTCAGAGGTCAGTACCGTGGCACCAGACCCTCCAACAACTCTAAGCGCCGTTTTTAGCACATCACTGACCAAAACCACTCCTCCTTCCACACATACACTACCACTCACATACCTCAATAGACTACAATCCTTTCTTCCAGTATGGCAATCCATTACTACAGATGCCTGGGTCTTAGACATAATTAAAAGGGGATATGCGATAGAGTTTGACACCTACCCACCTGTGGGAAAGGTCCTCCTTACACAGCCCTCTCAAGAGATCTGGGAGGAAATACACTCCCTCCTTCAAAAGGGCGCCATATCTTCTAACCCCACACACAATACAAACTCCTGCTTCTTTTCTCAATATTTCCTAGTAGACAAAAGGGATGGGGGGCTACGCCCCATCCTGGATCTTCGCAGACTCAATACCTTCATCACACCACGCAAGTTCCGCATGGTTACACTTCCTAGCATACTACCTTTCATTCCACCAGGAGCATGGCTAGCGACGGTGGACCTACGAGACGCCTACTTCCACATCTCAATCAGAGAATCACACCGCAGATTCCTCACCTTTGCAGTCCAAGACAGCCATTTCTCGTTTAACTCTCTCCCGTTTGGGTTGTCCACGGCACCCAGGGTGTTCACAAAATGCATGTCAGTCATAGCGGCGCACCTCCGCCAGCAGGACATTGTGGTTTTTCCGTACCTGGATGACTGGTTATTTTGTTCTGTATCAAAGACACAACTATGCGACGACATTCATTATACCTTATCTCTCTTACAGGACTTGGGCCTGGTCGTGAACCAGGAAAAATCCCACCTCACTCCGACTCAACGGATCCAGTTCATAGGAGCCGTCATAGACTCCTCCCTTCAAAAAGCCTTCCTCCCGGACGATCGCTTCATCAATCTTCAACGAGCAATTCTGAACCTCCAAAAGTCCCGAAGGACCTCAGCTTGGGCTATCCAATCTATCCTTGGACACATGTCATCTACCACAAATGTAACCCCATTTGCCCGCCTAAGAATGAGACCACTACAAAGATGGTTCATCAAGGCATTCGATCCTCTACGGGAACCTCAATCCCGCATCCTGTACCCACCACACTCCGTCCTCCACTCCCTCTCATGGTGGACAAAGCAATACAATGTTCAATCAGGGATGCCTTTCATCCAACCTCACCCATCCATGTCCCTCACGACAGACGCCTCCAACTCAGGTTGGGGAGCGCACCTCAAGGGCTTCACAGTAAGCGGCCACTGGTCCCCTCGGGACCGCAAATTCCACATCAATGCACTCGAGATGATGGCAGTAGAAAAGGCCCTCAGAGCCTTTGTCCGCATTATCTCAAACCGCAAAATCCAAATTGTGACAGACAACACTGCAGTCAAATATTATCTAAACAAGCAGGGGGGGACACGCTCTCAGACTCTGCTATCCATATCGACACGAATCTGGGAATGGTGCATCCAGAGGAACATCACCCTCACAGCTATCCACCTACCAGGCCAGGACAACATACTGGCGGATTCCCTAAGCAGATCCTCAAAGAACAATCACGAGTGGCAACTACATCACACACAATTCAAGACTCTCACTCGCAAATGGGGCGTCCCCAGGATAGACCTGTTCGCATCCCCTGTAAACACACATTGCCCTCTCTATTGTGCAAGGCTCCGACCTCGCGCATCCCCAGGTTGTCTAGGAGACGCTTTCCTATTCCTATGGTCCCCGGGCCTTCTTTACCTCTTCCCGCCCCTCCCTCTCCTATCCCCGGTCATAGCCAAGATAATTCAGGACAATGCAGATTGCATCCTGATCACCCCCTGGTGGCCACGCCAACATTGGTTTGCTCCTCTCCTCCAGATCTCCAACAAAGAGTTCCTCCGACTCACTCCAACTCCAGACCTTCTCTCAGTGGAGAACGGACTGGTCCTCCATCCAGACCTCCACTCCCTCTCCCTGACGGCGTGGAGGATCAGACCACATTGAACCTATCCGATGAAGTTTCACGAATTCTCCTGGCCGCCCATAAACCAACTACTAAAAAGTCATATCATTATAAGTGGTCATCCTTCCAAAAGTATACACAAACAGTAGGCCACACGCCCCTTTCAGCTCCTATCCCTGTGGTATTGGATTTCCTTGTGCTCCTTTCCAACAAAAATTTTTCCCTTTCTTCGGTCAAATGCTACATTGCAGCAATTTCTTCCGGCCGTAGAAAGTTCGGCTTGCCGTCCCTTTTTCAAGACCACCTCATTCAATTATTCCTCAAGGGCTATAAAAATGTTCACCCTCCTACATCCCTCCCTTCACCTCAATGGAGCCTAGAACTAGTGTTATCTCAGTTGTCAAAACCACCCTTTGAACCGATGGCCTCTGCCGACATTTCCCACTTGTCTTGGAAAACGGCATTCCTAGTGGCCATTACGTCTGCTAGACGATCGAGCGAACTAACAGCTCTCCGCTCAGATCCTCCATATATCAGGTTCCACGAAGACAAAGTGGTCCTTCGGACCGATGTTACGTTTTTACCCAAGGTTGTTTCCTATTTCCATATGTCACAAGATATTATCCTACCAGCTTTTTTCCCCAACCCATCCTCCCCGTTGGAGGTAGCGTTACACTCCCTCGATGTTAAGAGGGCACTTTCCTTTTATCTACATAGGACTTCCACCTATAGGAAGTCACCTAGGTTGTTTTTGAAATACAGAAAAGACATGTTGGGCCACCCGATATCCTCTCAAGGGTTGGCCTCCTGGATTGTTTCAACAATCCAACTAGCTTACCAATTGGCAAAGAAAGAACCTCCTTCTCATATCGTGGCTCACTCGACACGTTCGGTGTCCACGTCCCAGGCTTTTCTTCGAGGAGTCCCTCTGGATCAAATCTGTAGAGCAGCTACGTGGTCTACTCCCTCCACGTTTGCCTCTCACTACAAGTTGGACATACAAGCAAAGAAAGACGCTGCGTTTGGCAGAGCTGTCCTCTTCTCCTGCGTGGCATGACCCACCTCCAGGTCAGTAGCTTGCTATTCACCCATAGGTGTGCATTTCACGGAGGACACGAAGAAAAAATAAAGGTTGCTTACCTGTAACCGTATTTCTTCGAGTGTCCATCCGTGAAATTCACACAACCCGCCCGTCCTCCCCTCTGTCATGCCTCTATACCTAGCTGCGTTTAGCGCTGGGGAACTAGAGCTCACCCGCACGCGGCGGGATATATATACCGAGGGGGCGGGGAGGTGGGCGGAGCCTTAAATAATCATTTTTTATTTCATCAAACTTAGAATGTTCCGGATTTCTGCGCATGCGCAAGGGGAAACCCATAGGTGTGAATTTCGCAGATGGACACTCGAAGAAATACGGTTACAGGTAAGCAACCTATATTTATTCTTACGTTTCGCCTGCATCTATGGCAAGCATCCTTAGAGGTAGTGAGGTCTGTTGGAAATAGGACAATGGGTTTATATATCTGTGGAATGGCTGGGGTGGGGCAAAGAGCTCTTCTCTGCTGGAGCTAGGTGTGAATGTTTCAACTGACCACCTTCATTAGCATTTGAAGGCCTGGCTGAGCCTGGGAAAATCTTTTGTTGAGAGTTGATGTGCCTGGTTGTTTCCTCTCTGCTGTTTTGCTGTTGTAATTTTAGAGTTTTTTTAATACTGGTAGCTAGATTTGGTTCATTTTCATGGTCTCTTCCTTTCTGTTGAAATTGTCCACATGCTTGTGGATTTCAATGGCTTCTCTGTGTAGTCTGACATGGTGGTTGTTGGAGTGTTCCAGCATTTCTGTGTTCTCAAATAATATGCTGTGTCCAGGCTGGTTCATCAGGTGCTCTGCTATGGCTACTTCTCTGGTTGAGTTAGTCTGCAGTGCCTTTCATGTTCCTTGATTCGTGTTTGGGCAATGCTGCTTTTGGTGGTCCCTATGTAGACTTGTCCACAGCTGCATGGTATACGGTAGACTCCTGCAGAGGTGAGAGGATCCCTCTTGTCCTTTGCTGAACGTAGCATTTCTTGGATTTTCTTGGTGGGTTTGTAGATTGTTTGTATGTTGTGTTTCCTCATCAGCTTCCCTATGCGGTCAGTGGTTCCCTTGATGTATGGCAGGAACACTTTTCCTCTGGGTGGGTCTTCATCTTGACTCTCGTGGCTTGTTCTTGGTCTTGCAGCTCTTCTGATGTCTGAGGTGGAGTATCCATTGGCCTGGAGAGCCCATTTGAGGTGGTTCAGTTCATCTTGGAGGAGGTGGGGTTCACAGATTCTTTTTGCACGGTCTGCCAAGGCTTTAATGGTGCTTCTTTTTTGACTTGGGTGATAGTTGGAGTTTTTATGTAGATATCTATCCGTGTGTGTGGGTTTTCTGTAAACGGTGTGACCCAATTGTTGATCTGGTTTACCAATGACTAGGACATCTAGAAAAGGCAGTCTTCCTTCATTTTCTTTTCCCATGGTGAACTGGATGTTTGGGTGGATGCTGTTAAGATGGTCCAGGAACTTGTTGAGTTCTTATAAATAAATAAATAAATAAATAAATAA
>NW_026844366.1:333720374-334086036 GCF_025583915.1 Anolis sagrei ordinatus | reverse complement strand
GAAACCCATAGGTGTGAATTTCGCAGATGGAC
Source organism: Anolis sagrei ordinatus (assembly GCF_025583915.1). Lineage (NCBI taxonomy): Eukaryota > Metazoa > Chordata > Lepidosauria > Squamata > Anolidae > Anolis > Anolis sagrei. Next base: position 334,086,004 of record NW_026844366.1, on the reverse strand, counting down.
ACTCGAAGAAATACGGTTACAGGTAAGCAACCTATATTTACCACCATTGCCTGCACAGCTGAGCAATCAGTGCTGACCTGAAATGATAGGGCCCAGCACCAAGAGCACTCCCATTCAGCTTGGAGGAGCTGCAGGAGGAGCAAAGGTAAAATAAAGACTGGACTTGCTTCCTATGTAGCAGCTGATTAAACAGCTGTGCCTAGTCTTCCTGTATTTCTAAAGGGTAATATTCTTTATAGCTGCTTTGGTTACTTTCTGTGCTTAGTTAGTCAAGGTGTTGGTTGTAACTTTTAAAATCTTTTATGGCATATACTAGATGTCTGTCAAAATTGTTTGCGGATGAATCTGAATCTTGCTGATGTATTCTGGGTGAGCTAGATTCAGTTGATATCCTAAGCTGCAAACAAGACCAATAAGGAGCAGGGGAAGCAATCTTTCTCTTGTGGTTTGAGGGCTGTAGGATGCGCATTGAGGTCACCTAGGCTCTACTATGCTCTTCTTTAGAAAGCCAAGCAAGCCGCTTTAAAAAAGCAAAAACAAAACATTCCTTTGAAATGTAATCCAACAGCTCAATTTGATTGATCACACACTTATAATAAGTATTGTTTAGTAATACTCAGATTGTTGCTTTATTTCTTCACTATATGACTAAAAAATCTTAGTATATCTTTTAACAGTCATATCAGGTGTCTTCTGAAAAATCTTTCTAACTGTGATGATAAATTGGAATATGCAGTTCTCTTGTGAAACATTTTTTGTTATATGAGTTCATAATAAATGAAACCAATCCTTCGTGTTGCTATGATTTTATTTCTTGTTATGTTAGCTTTCTCTGTCATTTCACTTACAAAAATTGAAATTTTTCTAAGGATCTATAAGCCTGCTTTTTCTGTTATAGATCATGTCTGCCTGTGTTTGCTATAGAGACAGGAAACATACCATTCTAAAAGTTAACATGGATTTTTTTAAAAAGAAAAAGATAATACTTGAAATCCTTTTTGTGCTATACCATCAGGGATAGTGTAATATCTAAACTGCACATTCGTAATTTATTCTGGATTTAGTACAAATATAAAATCAAACACAGAAAATGGTTAGATTTAACCCCCTTGGTGCTTTGACAGTATTTTTGCTTCACTCAGTGGAAATGTAAGCTAAAACATCAAATTGGTTTTAGATTTCTTAAATTAGTATTTTAAAATTTCAATTGTGAATGTGTCTCATTGCAGTTACCAGTCTCATTTCTGACTTGACATATATAGGAAGGCATTGTAAGACATTGATAGATAATTTTACCCCCCAAGAGCAATAGAAATTGTATACATACAATTTAGCTGGACTAGCTCATTCTGTTTATTTTAATTGAGTGACACAAAATGTAAAATTATCTCTTGAATGCTGGAATCTCATTAGCAGAAAACTGCGGATGGGACAGTCTCACAGAAGAGACAATGTTGGCCAGATCAAATCAATTATAATTTGATCTGTATTCTCACCCAAGAAAGAGACTAACACAATCACATTCCCTATTTTGAAATCCATCCATTTTCTAAACATGTATGCAGAGAAACTATTTGCTATAATAAATACAACATACTGGATTGCAGTTAAACAGAGCTTAGTGGACCAGAAATGTAAACTAAAAATATTTGATCCTCTAAATTGTTAGTTCTTCAGTGTAGTGACAGAGTATAACTTTAAAAGTAGTGGAATTGATTTCTAAAATCAAATTAATTTTTAAAGTATTTTATTTACTTTGGAAATCAGTTAAGTAGACATGTATGTATTACAATTGGTGATATGTCCTTCTGCACCCAGTTTTAAATAATAAAACCTGTGTTAGTCAAGTTGTTAGAGCATATTCTGACCATAGGAGTGATCCCACTTCGACAAGGATTAGGATTGTTGTACCATCACTTATTTCCTGACCCACATGAGAATTCCAGTGCCCCAGTGAGGTCTATCTACTGCAGGGGCCCCAAAACTTTTAAAGTGGGGGTTCAATTCAGAGTCCCTCAGGCTGGGGAGAGGACGACTTTATTTTGTGTGCTAATGCTTTAGGTGTGCATCAGCCATGCATGTGCGTCGGCCATACCACACACCTGCCATTACACACACGCACTTGCCACTACCACCACCGTTCATACTCAGTTGTCCTCACCACACACCCACCACCGCTCACACTCACCTTTGCTGCTGCCACACACACACATTTGCTGTGTGTGCATCAGCCATGAATGCATGCACATGTGGCAGGGGCTGGGAAAAAGACCTTGGAGGGCCAGATTCCAGTGGGCCTCAGTTTGGGGACCCCTGGCCTACTGTAACTAGAGCATGCTAGCTTCTGCTTTGATGTATCATAAATTGCAAAGGATGTTTCTTGGCCCAATCAAATTGAATACAACAAAAAAGTATTCCACTGACAAAAAGCATTAGTTTGTTATGATGCATTTTGGGTTCATAAGAGATACACCTGTACATAGCAAGTAACTGAAATTAGATGGCTTCCAAATGGCTAATTCACATGGTGGTATCTATTTTGAATCAACTCCACAAGGTGGCCATTTTGAATAGGGGAGCAAGTATTACCTACACTCATTTTAGTTGCTATACTTTTTATGTCAGAGTGTGTGGCTCAAGCAACTTTCTTCTATATTGTCTCAGCAACCCAAGGGGCTGCTCCAATTGCCCCCTTCCTCCTAGGGTTCCTTCTCTGGTTTCTTCTGCCTCCATTATCCAAGCCCTCCCTATTCTCTCCAGAAAACAGGGGGAGACAAGCCATTCCCCTGTTTTCACCCCCATCCCCCTCCAGGAGGGGAATTCCTCTGAGAGATATTGAAATGGCTTTTCTTCATTCTCCTTTTCTCTTAAGATTTATCTGACTGTAAACCAAGTGACCAATCAGCATAAGAGCTTACAGTTTAATAAACAAGTTTTAAGAAGGGAATTTTTCTTTCTTTCTGATTTGTTGTTATGTTCAGTTCACTAGAACTGAAATGACATCGAAATATGTATTGTAGTAATTCATGGATGTATCAGTTTTAAAACTGACCAAACCTAATAATTGTTAGCCATTGTTTCCCATGTTGTTTCTTTATTCCTGCACTAGTAGAGTATAGTTATAATTCTATATGTTCTCAGAATCTAGTGACAGTCCATCTACAAGAAGCACAGGATTCCAGATATATTATTTCATTGATTCTAAGATGCGCTCCCCTCATATAAATACCCTGAAAAACGGACTGTGCCTTATAATAACGGTAACACACACACACACATATATACATGTAAACACACACACACACATATTTGTTGGTGGTATTGAAATTTATGTGCTTCCTTGAATTGATGAAATATGGAAATAAAATGACAATGGCCAAGCTCTTGTGACCAAATCTTGCCAATAAAACACTGTGATAGGGTCACCATAGGTCAGCAATGCCTTGAAGATAACAGCAGCAGCAACAACAGCAGCAAAGGCTTGTCTATGCCTTAACAAAACAGTTCAGGCTTGCTGTAAAAAAAGGGGGGGGGGCATGTTCTGTCCTTCGTTGTAAACTTGCCATGCAAATCCTGGGAACAGCCAAATGTTCACATCTGAAACAAGCCAGTGAATTTGTCAGTTGGAGTGACTACAAATAAGCATTGCTCAGATGTTCCCTAGCATTTTTCATGGTTCTCAATTTTCCACTAAGCTATACTTTTTGTATTTTGTTTGATTAATTGAATGGTCATGTAGTTATATTTGTCAAGCATTATCTATCTTTTTCCTTCATGCTAATAAGAATCTTTCTCATCCCCTCATGACAACACCTAAGTTTATTCTGCCTCACAAGTAGTAATCAGTCTTGGGCAGGAATTGTGGGGCAATTGAAATCTTTAGGACTGCTGTGTTAGCCTACTCCTATAGCAAACCTATGGCCAAGCTACAAATTCCCAGTAATGGTGGATTACTGTGAAGAGATATGGAGCCCCTGGTGACGCAGTGGGTTAAACCCCTGTACCAGCAGGACTGAAGACCGACAGGTCACAGGTTCGAATCTGGGGAGCGGCGGATGAGCTCCCTCTATCAGCTCCAGCTCCTCATACAGGGACATGAGAGAAGCCTCCCACAAGGATGATAAAAACATCAAATCATCCAGGCATCCCCTGGGCAACGTCCTTGCAGACGGCCAATTCTCTCACACCAGAAGCGACTTGCAGTTTCTCAAGTTGCTCCTGACACGACAAAAAAAAAAAACTGTGAAGAGATTGCTTTCCATTTTGCCCATTTTGTCTAGCCCCTTCCACCCCCAAAATAGTGCCAAGAAGACATTTATTATTATTTATTTCAAGTGCTTCTACCCCACCCTTCTCAACCCCCTAGGGGGGACTCAGGGCAGCTTACAAAAGGCACAATTCGATGCCCAACGGTTCACAAAATACAATATACAAAATACAGTATAACAACAACAATTATAACTAGTTAAAACAATCAAATTAATACAGTAGCAGCAATAAAATCATCTTGTGGTCAACGTTCGCCTATTCATAAATCCATAATCTATAATCCATAGTCCTTTCCTACTCTGGTCGACATGAACAACTCTTGCCTATAAAAAGAACAGAGATAATCTAGGACCAGGAATTGCAATGATCTGATATTGTATAACAGAGCATCATAGGGTATCTGTGTTAGAACTGGCCTTTCCTCCCTTAATGTGCCAGTCACTAATGCTCTTGGCAGCAACTATCTTCATTTTGCTGGAAACCCATCATAGACTGATAGCCACAGCTAATTAGAAAACTCTCTTGTACATAGTCTTACATAAAATTCTGCCTACTGTACAGTTTTTAGAAGTAATGTGGTAGAAATAAATATATGAACTCTGTGCCTTACATATTTTATTCTTTCTAAAACAACAGCAATCGAACATAGAAATAGTTGGTCTCTTATTGATCTCTGATGCCATAGGCTTTACTTGTGGTACATTGGTACATGCCATGTGTTAGTATATTTGATGAGTGCACATCTGGCTTCTTTTGGTGAAACAAGAAGTAAGTGAAGTTTAACTACAGCAGGCTGCATTACCTGTGGAAGGCATAATTTGTGACTGGCTATTGAAAGTGAAATTAGATATATATTTGGGTGTATACATACCATGGATGTATTCATTTGAAGGTTTTCTGTTTTAAGAATGTTTGGTGTGATAGTAATCACTTCTTTGATATGTTGAGCCACAGCAGCTGCTGTTAGAGCATGTTGAATGAACTGAATAAGGAAAGTTGTTGAGGTGCAGAGAGAAGAGAAAGGCACCCATGGTAGTTTGAATCCTATGCACATGTTCAGTTCTGTTAAGTCTAAAATAGATGGGAGACAACAGCGAGCTGAACTTCCTATTGTCTGTTCTGTTTTATAGCTGTGAGTACAGACCTGTGTTGTATTTCTCGATATATGAAAGTTGCATAGTCTTAGTGCTCAACTGTTCCTCTAGTGTGTGGCAGTATAAATATGTGAGAAGTCATAGTGAGGAGGCTTGTTTTCTTCTGCCCTGGAGACAAGGACACGGAACAATGGCTTCACACTACAGGAAAGGAGATTCCATCTGAACATTAGGAAGAACTTCCTAACTGTGAGAGTTGTTCAGTAGTGGAACTCTCTGTCCCAGAGTGTGGTGGAGGCTCCTTCTCTGGAGGCTTTTAAACAGAGGCTGGATGGCCATCTGTGAGGGTGCTTTGAATGCGATTTTCCTATTTCTTGGCAGGGGGTTGGACTGGATAACCCACAAGGTCTTTTCCAACTCAGTGATTCTGGAGCAGTGGTTTTCAACCTGTGGGCCCCTGGTGTTTTGGCCTACAACTCCCACAAATCCCAGCTGGTTTATCAGTTGTTAGGATTTCTGGGAGTTGAAGGCCAAATAATCTCGTCTGGAGGGACGAGAACAGTTTGTTATGAGACTTCAATTGAACTCGATGGGTTCTGGTTACATCATCCATCTCTTTTATGGAGATAACATTGTACAGTACATAGAAATTTGATTTGCTTTTAGGATTTGCTTTGTTTCTCTATTATATATGTTAAAAAGATACCACTGATACATGTTTGCACTCATACTGTGATCACAGCCATATCATACTACTGTTAACTTTCTATACCAATGTAATGCTAGCCCTTATTCAGTGGGTAGAATTGTGCTGGTAAGCTTTTAATTGATTGTTCTACCAACTAAAGTAGTGAAAGCTTGCCTTTGTAATCTTTCAGAAAAATGAAAGAGCCCATGTATATTTAAGTGGAAAATGAATAAAATTGAATTTTTGCCAATTCTGTTTAAACTAAGCCTATTTCACAAAATTAACTTGAATTATGGGAAAGATGCAGAAGGTCCAGAACTTTTTTTGGTGAAATGTTCTAGAGAGATAATAGTTTGGATTGTATTTTAATTGTATTTCATATTTTAATAGCAGCACCTGCAGAACAGTACCTTCAAGAGAAGTTGCCCGATGAAGTGGTTCTGAAAATCTTCTCATATTTGCTGGAACAAGATCTTTGTAGAGCAGCTTGTGTGTGTAAGCGCTTCAGTGAGTTGGCAAATGATCCAATTTTGTGGTAAGTATCTTTGATTATCCTGAAGTATATAAGTTATGCTAAGTGCAGTAGAAAAAAATAATTCTTTTTCAGCTGTTTGAATTAAAACACCTTGGATCATCAATTCCTGGATATAATCAGGAGGGGTAGCAGGAGTCTACACTATCATATAATGCCTTTTGGAACTGCATTATCTGCTGCATGTAGGCTAATTTATAATACAGTTCAATGCAGTTAGATGTTTGCAGAGCACTGACCTTTTGCACGGGTTGTACTTTTTTGTTTCATCAATCTCAGAGACTTTTCTTGTGTTATTCATCTACAAAGAGGGAATTGCCTGTTTCTATACAACATCTTTCCAAGTGGCTTGTAGTGGCTATTCATCTGGCTTATGAAATAAAAGGCAAACAGCCTCCCGGCCATGTGAGAAGGCACTCAACTAGAGCTGTCACAGCTTGGGTTGTGTTTCTGAAAGGAGTTTCTTTATATGGCATCTGTAGAGCTAAACACTCACTTTCATATCTCATTATAGACTGAATTTGAGGTCCCAGGTGGAGGCTGAATTTGGGTGGTGTTCTTTTTCTTTGTTGCATGGCAATTCTTCCTTATGTGGCAAGTGCCTTGCTAATTTCCCATTTCTATGAGTCACAGAGACCATGGACAGGAACAGACTGATCATCTGTAATTGTAGTTTTTCAAGTGTTCCATCTATTAATTCACACAACCCCAACTATCCATCTTTCCCTCTTCTTGTCCTGTCAGTCGTTAGATCCTTGATGCTACATCAGCATCCAGGAAATTGAGAGTTTAGCTGGGAAGCACATTGATATGACATGTGAGGAGAAGGTTAGCCTACTGACCAAAATGCTTATGTAATGGCTTAGAAGGTTTGAATTAAACACTGCACAGGTTTCCTATTTATGTGAGTTTACAGATGACCACTCAAAGAACTACAGTTACAGGTAAGAGATCTGACCATCCCCCAAGGCATGACCCTCTCTCCACATTACTACATAAAATTTCATGCGTATTTCCAAGTTATGTAGATAGTCACTTGTGTTACAGACCCTTTTCTAGAAATTTCTGCTATCATACTTTTAGATCTTGCTGGCTTTGATAAGGAGTCAGTGACAGTGCTCATGTAAGCAGTCTCTCATTTTGAATGGGATTGATTACACATAAAATAAAATAATGGAGACGAGAGAGTGCCTTCAATTTTTATATTCTAACTAGCTTACAAGTGCATTATAAATTGCACTGGAATTTTTCAAATTGAGGTTACTTCCCACAGTGTAAATGAAATCTTACAGTGTGTGCAGTTTAGTGGAAACCATGTGATTACAATCCTTTAGGGCCACATAGAAATATGACATTTGATACATAGGTAGTCAAGTGTAGTCTGAATATTAGCAAAAACTGTAAATAGGGTATTTCTCCATTTAACAATCAATATTTGTTTACTTAATAATAGAAGTAGTAATTACGATTTTAAACTTTTATTTTAAGATTTATTCCTGCTTTCTAATGAATATATCAAGGCATTGTCACATCTGTAAAAAGCAGAATTCTTCAAAATGGGAGGGGGTGAATATGGGGAAAACGTAATAAAAACAGTGGCTGTTAAAACGATGCACAAAAAATGATATACCATAATAACATAGAGCAAATATCATTAAAGTTCTGAGAACACAGGTTTGATTTTAACGTGACAGCTAAAAAAGAAAAGTGACAGCTGTATGTCTCTAGGTAATGGTTCCCAAATAGTGTTCCGCGGAATCCTAGGATTCTGCAAAAGCATCATAGGAGTTCCACAAAACATCTTTTAAAATTACTTTTTAAAAAGTCAATCCCAGAGTATGAAGATCTTATTGAAATTCAATGCACTGTCTTAGGAGATTTCAATACAAAGAAAACAAAGCCATATTTAAAACAGAATTTTTAACAACTTTATTTATTGGAGGACCAATCACTGGAATATCCTTCCCAAAGATATTTATATATCATCAATGCGCATTGCTCAAATGTTTATTAATATAAATAAGAGCACCAAATGAGATAGTAACTTTTTTTACACATTGATGTTACGCTTGTAAACAAAAGCACAAAGAAAAGGGATAGATACTATAGTTATTATTTATGTGTTCAGTTCTGTTCATCAAAATACTTCTAAAACTATGCCACCAAACGCAGCGCCCAAACACGAATCAAGGAACATGAAAGGCACTGCAGACTACTTCAACCAGAGAAGTCAGCCATAGCAGAGCACCTGATGAACCAACCTGGACACAGCATATTATTTGAGAACACAGAAATGCTGGACCACTCTAACAACCACCATGTCAGACTACACAGAGAAGCCATTGAAATCCATAAGCATGTGGACAATTTCAACAGAAAGGAGGAAACCATGAAAATGAACAAAATCTGGCTACCAGTATTAAAAAAACTCTAAAATAACACACAAAACAATAGAGAGGAAACAATCAAGGGCATCTAATCACCTCTCAACAAAAGATTGCCCCAGGCACTGCCAGGCCATCAAATGCTAATCAAGGTGGTCAGTTGAAACATTCACACCTTAGCTCCAACAGACAAGAGTCCTTTGTCCCACCCTGGTCATTCCACAGATATATAAACGTATTGTCGAAGGCTTTCGTGGCCGGAATCGCTGGGTTGTTGTAGGTTTTTTCGGGCTATATGCCAGGAGAAAATGCCTCGAGAACATGGCCATATAGCCCGAAAAAACCTACAACAACCCGAAAATCTTATAGAATTTTTTAAAAAACAATTTAAAAAAAAAAGGTGAAACGTCAGGAGAAAATGCCTCTAGAACATGGCCATATAGCCCGAAAAACCCTACAACAACCCACTATGCCTAATGTTAAGCACATGCTTAATCCTTTACTAACAGCTAGGTTGTTGCCCAGACAAGAAATGCACATCTGGAAGCATTGTTAATGGTTTGAATTTTATTTTAGTATTTTTCCTGAGACCTTCTATGTAAAATGTGTAGTTTTAATGATGGGAAACAAGAATAGAGATGTTTAGAGTGTTACTGAAAGTTCTACTTTTATGTTTTGAAATTGCATATCATTGTTAGTTAGTTTTATTAAAGTATGCTCACAATTTCATATCCTGGGTGTCTTTGTTTAGGAAACGACTCTATATGGAAGTATTTGAGTATACACGTCCAATGATGCACCCTGAACCTGGTAAATTTTATCAGATTAACCCAGAAGAATATGAACATCCAAATCCCTGGAAGGAAAGCTTTCAGCAGCTGGTATAAATGTCTTTTAACTTTTTCCTCATTATTTCATGTGTAGAATACTTGAAATACTGAATGAAGTTTGTGAATAGATATTTTTCTCAGCTGGATAGTTAGGTCTCATTTCTCATCTTTTCTCACCTCAGTTCTGATCAGGTTCCAGTCTCTCTGAACCACACCTTTTTGCCTTTAAAATGTGAATTGCTTCTCTTGTAAGCCTTTGGGTGTAGTGCATTTTAAATAGTTTGTAATGTCTGCACTATTGAACATTAATGTATTTTTCAAAACTAGAAAAAAAAATCCTTGGATGTCTGGACACTTCTTGTTTCCTTCCCCTCCCTCATTTCCCCCCTCATTTCTTCCTTTCTTTTTGGTGGTCTGTAAAGCTCCCAGAGGGTTTCAGGAACAGAAAATTGGCTCCATACATACCACAGTTGCCCACCCCGTGGTTAACAGTATTTACTGAAATAGTTCTTCTTGAGTGATATTTTTACTTTTTACATTTTTGATTAGCATTAATTATCCACATTATTACATTAAAGAGTCCTCTTACTCTCTCTGTGAAGATGAAATCTAATTCTTGTAATATTGAATGATGCACCTAATATAGAACATGCTGATTTAGCTTAGAGAATGTGATATGAAGAGAAGTTTTCTAAGAAGTGAGGTATCTTTCTAGTGATAAGGAGGAAAAAAAGGCAAACAAATAAAAAGTAGAAGGAGACTGATGGAATATGAACTTTAATGTGGGAATAAAAAGAGTTCATTGTCTTATGAGACACACAGAAATTATTTGGGGGAATAAATATATAGCCACCTTGTCTTAAAACATTTTATTTGTACATTCTAACATAAAATACTTTAAACCCCCCTTTTAAGGGGGAAAATGGTTTCCCAAAAACAAATCTTTTCTCAATCTTTTCAAGTCTCAATCTGGTCAACTGTCTCTTCCCTGCTGGCTTTCACATATCATTTTACAACTTCTGGGTCCTCCAGCATGACAGGAGAAAGCTAACCATAAAATCACATCGGAAGACCTAGAGATTTCTGTAGAATCTCTTGGATTTGATTTATTTTAAATCAAATCCATGAATAATCAAATCTGCAACAGTCAAAACATCAGATGTGGAGGGATTATTATTAAATAATAAGAAATAAATAAGAGGTAGAAATAACAATACAGGCACATCTCAGTTAACAAGGTCTCTGATGAAGAAGCTCCTTTAAAAACCTTTTTAAGTTTGTGTAGTCCTTCCTTTTTTCCTTGTCCTCTGTATTTTTTAGCAGCATTGGCATGTTTTAAGGAGGGCTGGAGACACAATTTTGATGCCAGGTTGCATCACCAATGCAATAAAATTTGAACTGGTTAAGAATGGGACTACAGGAATAAGATTCATTAAATAGTAACAAAAGGAATATTAGCAAAAGGAATACTACATTGCTCACAACTGCATATAAGAGTGAGTGATGGCCTTAAATATGGGTATCTTACCCTGCGGTAAAGTTTTTGTCATTTCTACTTGAGCTAAGCAACAATAGTTGGAATCTACTCGGTTTGGTTCATATGAAAATGCTATGAACTATTTTCAGAAGCTTTGCAATGTTACACTTGTTTGTTATTTCTTCTTTTCTCTCTCTCTTTTAATGTATCTCATAGGATTTGATTCACCATCAACTTATACTGTTTTCCCCCCATTTTTAGTATAAAGGGGCCCATGTAAAGCCAGGATTTGCTGAACACTTCTACAGTAACCCAGCAAGATATAAAGGAAGAGAAAACATGCTGGTATGTTTGTAAATCACTTTAATTGAATATTGGCACACCTTTTTCCATGGCAGTTGATCATTCAACTCCCTTTGTTTTCTTTTTAGTATTATGACACCATTGAAGATGCGTTAGGTGGAGTTCAAGAAGCCCATTTTGATGGACTTATCTTTGTTCATTCTGGGATATACACGGATGAATGGATTTATATTGAATCTCCCATCACCATGATTGGTGCAGGTATATCTTTTGAAAATCATTGTAGTGCTAGTGGCTAACAGTTCCTTGAATCTATAACATATCTAACTGCTTTGTACTGCCGGGGGGGGGGGGGATAGCAGAAAATAAAGAATAGAACTGATGAGATGGCTTATTGTACCAAGCTCCACGGAGTACTTTCCGTAAAAAGAATGGGTTTTTGTCAAATGTAGAGGTTTGAACAATATCTAAAAGTGAGACTAGCAGTGGCTGCCAACTTCACAGTTCTTTTAAAGTAATTCATTATTTCACAAAGTATTAAGGAGGAACTCAGGATGGGCCCATAGGCAAATGTGGCTCTGGAGCTTCTTTGAGATGCCTGAAGTGCCTAGAATCACATAAATGATAAATTGTGTATTTATTTAGTTGCTACAAATGCCCTTTATGTTCCTGTAGTAAGTTTTGCAAAGTTTTATTTTTAAGGACTTCCAAAGGCCTTTTCAAAACCAGAAAGAAAACATCCAATTACTGTAATTCTACATTTCCACGAGTTTTAAGGAAGGTTATTAATGTAGACCAAAAAATAGATACTCTTTATTTTTACTTTATTTTTATTTCTTAAAGCAACCATGATCAGCTTAAAATGATTTTCATGCAAAGTATTGCCCCATCTATGATTTTGGTAAGAGATACAGTGAACTGTCCATCTGTTTGTGTATTATCGTGTATTATCTTGTGGCTGTTTCTTAAATGCCATGTTCTTGTCCATAGACAGACAACTTCTTTAGGCATAAGAATCCTAGCAGAAACTTAATCTCAGCATGAAGACTGCAGCTAAATTGTTTTTGCCTGCATAAAGGTCACATACAGTACATAACATTTTCTCAAACTGGATTAGTGACAGACTACAGCTGATGTATTTATTCTTTAATGTGACAGTGAAAGTAAACCTGATGTGGATCTAATATGGTGGTAAAGTGTATAGTACCTATGCAGTTTCATGTGAATAGGCACTATTAGTTGATTAAAAATATATATTCTGTTAGATCAAGAACAGTGGCCATAGAGAAACTTTAGTGTCATCTAGGATTAAATTACTCTTCCACAAACTCCCAAGTATCTACAAGTCATGTGTTTATACTAACATAAGGATTTGAAAGGTATTTGAAAGCTCCTGAAGCACCTTCAGTCAATTAACTCTTCCCTGGATTTTTTTAAAATCATAGCACTATCTTCAACGTTCTGTCACCAAATGGAGTAGATTTTTTAAATTATTTGGCTTGCGTATTTTACTGAGTTATTTATTTCATAATTATTGTGTTATCCACATCTCTGTTGGTGGGATGAAATAAATGTTGTGTTTTGAATGTTTGGTATAATGTGTTTCACCTTGGATATTTTCTGGTGACTTATATTCTTGACTTACATTTAGTATTTTTGTTCTGATAATAGTACTGATCGCGATATAATCAATTTGGTTTCTTAATTTGTAGAAAACACTTCAGACAAGCCATTTCCATGTTGTTATGACTCTATCACAGGGTTTTCCCCCAAGACTTTTTTCAAAGGGATTTTACCTTTGTCTTTCTCTATAGAAAGAGGGTATTTGGATCAGTTTTCCTAAAATTCAAGAGTTGGGGTTTTGTTTGGATACTGCTGGTGACAGGATAGATTCCTCTGGTAGAAATGTGTTTTCTTGTAGTTGGGTTTTGAAAATAACCAGAGGGCTGCATGTGGTTCCAGGAGCATCACCTCTGTTTTATATCTTTATATCATTGTCCTTCAGTAGAAATTTCAAAGAAATCTATTTATTAGATTTTTAGTTACCTAAAGAAGAATTGCAGCATTGTCATCAGATAGCGAATGGGTTGCTTGATCATTGCTGTTGAACCCAATTGTGAATGTCAGACTCACTTCTGAAGGTAGTATAGCAAAAAAACCCGCAACTTTCATTGATAGGAAAAAAGTGTTGTTGTTGTTGTTGTTTAAAGTAATAAAGATAAGAAAATCCTCTTTTTAAAAGTTGAGCATCAAATCATTTTATTTAAAAAAATATTTTTCCACCACAAAATTCTGTATCAAATGTTGATACATTGCTGTTAATTACTTTAAGAGTTCAGAAATTTCTACCATTGCAATTATTTGCTTGAAGGTTGTGGGCCCTTTAAGTAAAAGGTCTTAATGGATTGACCAGCGTAAAAGGGCACAGCGGACTTCCTTCTTTACTGGCCCCCTTTATATATTGAATATATTGAATATGGCCTTGCACTCTTACCTATTATCCCGGTCATCCCTCTAATAGGCCCTGGAAATGAGCAGCCACAGACCTGTACCTGTTATTGCTGTTAGTCTATTAGAGCACTGTACTTAATTCCCGGCCCCCTCATATCTTGAGTTTGCACTAGCTTTGGCCCGGATTTTTAATTGCTCTGAATAAGCAGGATTATACATGTGTTATTGTGATAATTTTATGCTTATGTTTTTTTTTGTTAATTTTATGTTATGCTGTTTACTTTGTATGTTTCGATGATGTTACTTGGAAACCACCCTGAGTCCCTCTCGGGGAGGTAGAGTGGTATATAAATAAAGTTTTATTTATTACTATTATTTAATATGTAAATTGAAATTAACAGTAACAGATTAGCAACATCTGGTCATTCTGGATCATGCAGTCTACCTGAATATTTACCTATTATATTTATTTATTAGTCAGTGTTAATATTTTCATAGTTGCGTTTATGTATTGGCACTACTTCGAAAAGGAAACTTCAGACAATCTTTTTCTTTCTTTGGGTTGTTTAATTCATCTGCCCAGTGTTCTGAATGTTCTATCCGTAGCATCTTAGCTATCTTGAAATGGACTGATGGATTCTTGTAATCGTTTTTGTGGTCTGGTAATGTTAAGATCTGATAATGTTAGCTGGAAGAGAATAGGCTTGTCAGGCATTCCTGTTTCAATTATTGACTTTATTCCTGTTGGACATTTTGATTTATAGAGTCAGTTTCCTTTTTTTGAACTAGGGAGCATATATTTTCGTCCTTCACTTTATTTCAGATGTTTTATTTTCACTTGAATATACAAGGTGAATATGTATTTTGGTCCTGGATACATAATGACATCTAGCTATGTGGCTTCTTCATCCTTTTTTAAACATTTCAGGATGTTTCTTCTTTATTTGATTTGCAGTCATTTGATAAGTGGATGTCCCTGTATTGCTTCTTTTATAACCTGCTTACAGAACACTTTTAAATGTATCTCTTTAGGCAGAATCCCAGTCACATTCTATCTCACCATAAACCATTTTGTGTCAAGAATACTATTAAAGATTGTGCTTAGAAAGAGCAAAACTAATTTGATGATGAAATATAAAGCTCATGCAGTACACATATTTTGAGATTTCTCTCTGACTTTTGACAATATATTTTTAGAGATTAAGAGTATAGTGAAGTTCATCTTTAGAAGACCAAAACTGCTTATTTGGAATTCACCGTTTCATGTTTTCATTTTCCTAGCTCCTGTTCTGATTTTATTTCTTTTCCACAATGCATCAAAACTGATTTCATCAATAAGAGCTTGAATCAAATTGCTAGTCCCAGCTTGAGTAAAACCCATTGAAGCAATGGGATTGACATAAGTATTGATTTACCACTCAGAATGGTGTCTGTCGAAATTAGCAATTTGATTTTCTGTGTTAATTATTAAATTGCCACAAAATAAACAGTGTGTAGCTCAAATGATTGTTTCTTAACATGAAAAATGCATGTTAAGCTTATCTCTGACAAGTTAGGAGGTGAGGGTTCAAGCTCTTGCACTCTTTTCCGAAAAGATCATGTCTCCGTTCTGGTATGGATTATAAATCTAACGTCATCATTGGAAGCCTCAACAAAATTACATATGCTTTAGCAACCTGTTGTAGCCTCCCTACCTTAGTACATTGTGCAGTGTTTGAAGACTGCTCAGTATTATAGCAAATCCATCCTGCATATTTTGCGAACATGAATGCCACAAAACTGTCCCTTCCCTTCTTTATATTGGAGCATGCATAATTTACCTTCTTGAAAATAACTATGACCAATTATCAAAAACTCAGTTTTGCCTGGAAAAAAAATCACACACTTGAGAATAACCTGAAGAGCTGATGCTTAGTTTCATTGCCCTTTCAAATACTGTTTTCTCTCAGGCTAATCATTGAGATCTCCACACAATCCCCCCTTCCCTTTCCGATGTGGGACATGTGGTGACTACCTCGAATAGAGATTTCCAAAAATTTCATGTGATGCCACATGTTTTAAACATGCATTATTTCATGACACAGTAATTCAGTTTTACTATCAAACCAAAGGTTAAGCCAACCCCTTATAAGAAATATAGACAAACACATAAATTGTAATAATGAAATATACAGGAACCCAACATATCTCATCAAAACCTTTCATTTATATTTTTAAATGTATGATTTATTGCTTAATTCATGTAGACTCAGAGGTTTTTCATTACTTCCATGTGACACACCTACACACTGCAGCCAACACACAAATGTGTTTGTGATACACAGTTTGGAAAGCTATGGCATAGAGAATTGTCTGAAAGAAATTGTCTTGTTGCTAAAATTAAAGCCTTTGGGGGCATCAGGAAGTTTTTACTTTCCCCATAGTTTTAATCAAAGATACTTAATGCTTTTATTTTGTATTTTTTTGTTTTTATGTATACGTGCATTGTGTACCGGATATATTTCTTATAGGATGGGGTATAATAATTTTTAAAAAAATATGAAATGGCAAATTATTTTAGAGCAAAAGCAATACAATGGAAAAGCCTATTAAACATCAAATTATGTTATGATTTTACAAATTAAAAACCAAAACATCGTGTTTTATAACAAATTGACAGAAAAAGCAGTTCAATGCACA
The DNA here is from genome assembly GCF_025583915.1 of Anolis sagrei ordinatus. Lineage (NCBI taxonomy): Eukaryota > Metazoa > Chordata > Lepidosauria > Squamata > Anolidae > Anolis > Anolis sagrei. Next base: position 334,069,297 of record NW_026844366.1, on the reverse strand, counting down.
GTCACGTTATGTAGTAATTACTGTATTTCCGAATTTCGCACCAAAACAGACAAGGGTTATTTCACCCACCCTGGACGTTATTCCGGGCGGGAGGCAGACTGCGTTGGATAATACAAAACATTGGATGAGCAAAGGTTGGATAAGCGAGACTCTACTGTATATACAGTGGTGCAGTAAAATGACAAGCAACTCAAACGAGTCCTGGAGAGAATCTGTAAAATGGCAAGAGGCTACTGCAGGGTATGCCTACTCATGAATGTAGTGCTTGATGTGTGGCAAGGTTTGAGGATTTTTATTTCCCACCCAAATATTTTTAGGATGTGGTTGGATGAAATCAGTGGATGCAGAACCTGAGACTACCGAGGACCTGCTGTTTCCATCTCTATATACTAACTAGGCCAAATCTTGTCTGGCAAGCAAAGATCCTAGAAAAGTCTAGGAAGAAAATCTGTGTGTAACCCAGGAGAGCCACTGACAAGTTAGATTTACCAGTAATGGGCCAAATGGACCAGTGGTCTTACTCACTATAAGGCAGCTTCATTCGTTCTTGCTATATGAAGTAATAAAGAAATGCAGTATGTCTTTCACTGAATATCCCATACAGCCCATCTTATGTTCATGTGTCTGCATTTACATATATTGCATTCATGTATGTAAACACATATGCACACTTAAGGAGATCGGAATCCATGGCAACTGGAGTCTGAATTGTTGGATAAAATGCAAGTGACAACAAAGAGAATTTTTAGCCCCCATTCATTGGTCTTTGCTTACAGAAGTTTGTAAAGATGCTGCTTCCTTTTTAAAAAAACTGCTTCTAAAGCTACACAGAATATATACTGTATTGCTGTATGGAATCTGTACTAAACCCAGTGGCTTGTTTCTATTCTGTTTCATTCTGATACTTCGCTTACATATGCAGCTGAAATCAGAGTAAAAATGTTGGACTGCGGCATTGTGCTCCCCCTACTGACTTCTTGAAAATATCACACGTGGGTTGCTTTTTCACTGACAGATATTTTTGACTAAACACACCCTGTGATTAATTGAATGTTAGAGACCCTGAAATAGCATGTTGTGTAATTTCCTCAATAATCCTGGCATTTATTTCAGACACTTATAAGTTGGGGGGGCGGGCACTCCCACAAACTTTTTCCCTTTTACTTTTCCATATTATGGAGAAAAAAACCCCTTTTATCCTAATAAGGCAATACATTGATCTGCCTGCTATAAAGCTCCCAGTAGAAACTTTTAAATTTCATATACGAGGGTATTTTTTAAGTAAGGTCCGTTTGAACATAAGTACACAATGAAAGTTTATTTCAAAAAACTATTTTTTTTTCAGAAAGTACATACTTCACTCTATTTTTCGACATAGTTGCCAAGTTTGTTCAAACACTTATCATACCTCTGAACCAATTTTAAAATATCCTCTTCACGAATCCTTGCTTCAACTGAAGCCACCAAATAGTCTGTTATCAAAGAAGGGCGACTGGAGCGGTCCTCATCATGGACGTTGTCACAGCCATCTTTGAATTGTCGTACCCACTTACGCACTTTGCTTTCACTCATAACAGTATCACCGTACACTTCACAAATCTGTCGATGAATTTCTGCAGCAGGCAGGTTCCTTGCTGACAAAAACCGTATCACTGAGCAAACCTCACATGCAGCGAGTGAGTTGATAGTCTTAAACATTTTAAAATCACAGAACAGAACCGTACAGGTTAGCTACAGAGCGGAAACTGAGCACAGTTCTTCCCGAGGCATGCTGGTACATGACGCACGCGCTCGTTGCGGTATGCGCGCGAACTACTAGTGTCTACAACAAAATGGACCTTACTTAAAAAATACCCCTCGTACATCAGTTTGATAAAGTACAAAACATTCATGGTGTCAGATTATTCATACTTGCTGTACAATCATGGCATCCCTTGTTCAGTGTATCCTATATATGAGTAAAATTACAGCAATTTTTGAGCACAAATCACAAGTGGTGTTTTATAATATGTTCTGTTGCTTTTAACTGGAGAAGTGTTATGAATATTGAACTAAGAAGAACAACTTTTTTTCCTTATTAGCTCAGGTTTGTTCTGAGATAGATTGTTTTAAGAGCCCTGAGCTATTTTCTTGAATCATGTGGAGTATTTTGTTGTGAAGGACTGATGATGAAAGCTGTATTTTAAAGAGAGTTAGAAATAGAATGTGTATTTTCAGTCTGTAATAATTAACCTTTAAATTATAATAAATTCTGTACACAGCTCCTGGGAAAGTGGCAGATAAGGTCATTATAGAAAATACAAGAGATTCAACCTTCGTCTTCATGGAGGGGTCTGAGGATGCATACGTTGGTTATATGACAATCAGGGTAAGAACATGTGGACCAAGCATGTATGTTGAAATTACATTAAAATGAAATAAAGGAATAGCTTGTGAAGACTCTTACTCTGTGTACTTTCAGTTTAACCCTGATGACAAATCTGCACAACATCACAATGCCCATCATTGCTTAGAAATTACAGTCAATTGCAGTCCAATAATAGACCACTGTATTATTCGGAGTACTTGTACAGGTTAGTACTTTCTCTGCTAAAACTCTCATATGATGAGATTATTTTCTAAGACATAAAGTCTGTCTGATAAAGTGTTCTGTTAGATCATTGTGATCTTTTTAGGACTTGCATTGCCTTCTACTCAGGTGAAAGAAAAGTGGTGAAAGTTTAGATCGTTTATAGGTTGAAACTACCAAGTAATGAAGATCTTTTACTTTCTTGGGTAGAATGTTGTATTCCCACCTTTTTGCCCACTCCCCAAAAACTGTGAATATATGATTGTATATGCTCTCCTGTAATGTTTTTCTGTACAGTTTCACCCCAAGATGTTCTTAGGTAAATTGCTTTCTTTTTCTGGTATGCATACAATACATTACCTGTCACAGTTTTGCCATCTAGAGAACAGGCTACTTCAAGAAATAAAGTACTTGGTTTTGTACTAGGTTCTGAAAGTCTTGTATTAGAGCATGAACTAGCCAGATTCCACTTTCTATTTTTATCTGGTGACATAAGTTGTAAGTGTCTCCTAAATGGAGATATGCAGTAATCTGAATTTTTTCTGTGTCAAAACTTTTTTTCAGTTGGTTCTGCAGTTTGCGTTAGTGGCCAGGGAGCCTGTCCTACTATCAAGCATTGTAACATCAGTGATTGTGAAAATGTTGGACTCTATATTACAGATCATGCACAGGTAACATCCTTCATCATTTTCATTGCAAAAATAAACGTTTCTGACCTACCCTAAACCCACAATCTTCTCTGATCTTTTAGGGGATATATGAGGACAATGAGATTTTTAATAACGCATTAGCTGGGATTTGGGTTAAAAACCACGGAAACCCTATCATCAGACGGAATCACATTCATCACGGGCGTGATGTTGGTGTATTTACATTTGACCATGGCATGGTAAGGCATATTTTTACTTTTGAGAAGTAATTGCTCTGTATATGATGTGCACTTAACCTTATATGTATTTGTGGAAAAAGTTACCTTTGATGAATATTAATGCTGGTTTGGTTTATTCTTTCCACTCCAGCATGAAGGTTTATCTTGTATATAGAGAATTTGATTATTTAGCATATCTGTAGACGATTATGAAGGACAAGATCTAGTTCAGATATAACATTATTGTTCTCCTAGGAGATTAGATGTTTGAACATGGGCATTCGATTATCTTACCTACATTAGGGTGGAATGTTGTACCAGTCTCTCAGTGTTCCTCACATTTGGCAATCCTGGTTAGGCCTTGGGGGGAATTGTAGTCCACCAACATTTCTAGGGACACATGATTCCAATCTTTGGCTTTCCTTTCTTGTTTGGTTTAATATCAGTTACAGTGTAGTGTCACATCCTCGCCATGCTTTTTAAATCCGTTTCAAACTCATTTTGATGTTGATGTTTCATCTTTTTTTATGCATGCGCTGTTTGACTATAAAAAGTGCAGAAAAATGTATACTGGTCTCCTAATGGAAGCTAAGATGTTAGCCACAGTTCTCATGTCTGCAGCTGGTTGGCAGAAATACTTGATTGGATTGCTTGCCCAACGTTAAAACAAGCCCCAGCCTTTGGGACAGAATCTTTCCAAAATGAGACTAGGACTTGTTGGTCTGTGATCTCAACAACAAAATAAGTATTTGTTTGCCAGATTGCTTGAAACCCAGTTGTGTAGCTGAGCTTCAGCAATTGTGGGACAATTACTGTCCTCTCCCCCTTCCCCAAACACAGCTGGAGATTTTATTGTCTGTGAGTCCAGGAATCCCTAGATTTTGGCATTAAATCCTTTCATATGAAATGAAAATGGCTGATATCTGAATGAGATTTCATGGCTGATTCAAGAATTTTCCACTTGTGGTGTCATTATAGCTACATGGGAAGATTGTTATCCTTCAATTCTGTCATATATTCTAGTTTCATATCTGATAATAACCAAACCTGACTCTGCAGTAATAGTGACAGCAGCTGAGATGCATATTGTGGGATGAGAATGTGTGAAATTCCTGTTCCCAGCTTAGAATCTCTGACAAAAATATATCTGCTGTTTCATAGATGCGGCTCATTTTCATAACACTCTCAGAGTTTGCGCATATTATCGGACATATATCTGCAATAGCCTTAAAGTTACGGTGAAAATTTCATTATTTTTAAGGAACACTCAAATGCTTTACCCATAACCACAAATTAATTGCTATGAGATAGGGAAAGTGTTTTTAAATGTCAGGAATGCTGTCACAGGTCAAAAGTGGAACTGATTTTTAGGTGGAAACTGTACATAACAACTGAGTCCTAATGTCAATCTGCTGCTCTTCATGTATGGCTTATGTTTTATCTATATTGTTTTCATATAATTTGTATTCTTTGCAGCCCTTAAATAAGATTATAACTGGGGCATAATTTAAGTATTTTTAACTATTTTCAGTTGCTTAAATATCATTCGTGTGTCTGTGCCTTCAAGTCGCATGGTGACCACATAAATTTCATAGTTTTCTTACTCAAGGAAACCACAGAAGGGATTTTCCCAGGTCCTTCCTCTGAAATATAGCTTGCAGTACTTTGGTGGTCTCCTATTCAAAGCCTAAACAAATTGTGATCTAATTATTTCTTTGTGTGTGTGGGGGGGGGGGGGCTGTCAGTTGTTGGAAACCATTTTACCTCTTAATACGGGTCCAGTTGTTTTAAGTGTTTTATTTTGTGTAAATTTATATGCTATGATTATGTCTTCTAGGGTTGTTAGTTCAATTTTTGGTATATTCCTATTTGGTATAAGTTTACAGCAAGGCAGTTTTATATTGTTTGATGTATCTTGTTTTGATGTAATTTGTTGATATGTTTCTTTGGTGGCATTGAATGTTTGCCATATGTGTTGGAAACCACCCTGAGTGCCCTCGGAGAGATAGAGCAGTCTATAAATAAATAATTATTATTTGAAACACAAAAAGATTAGTACACAGCGAACAAGATCTCTATGCTGGTTGTTGTTGTTGTTATTGTGTTTAACATATAAAGGGGAATGGCAACATTGCAATGTTTTGCAGCCCAGTGTTGATGTCGATTTAAACATTTTCTTTCTTTGATCTTTTACAAAATTTGGAATTGAAAATAGGAAATCTTTCATTAGAAAATCTGTTTCTACTTCTTGATAGTTGCCTTTTCTACAATTATGTTATGTTCAATAATTAAGAACATTAGGCAGTTTTTCTTAGATGCTGTGGCCTGTAAGCTCACAGCAGCCGCTCCCCGAAAAGACACAAGACGCCAGTCCGTAATCAATCAGGAAACCTTTTACTACTGGATACGCATACAGAATGAAAGCCAGGATTGGCACACAGACGCATGTCAGCCCTTTATATACCCTCCCCACATTCGAATCCCCCCTTCCCGCCAACCCAGGATCCCGCTCAATATTCCCCGCCAAGCCACCAACTGCCCTTCCCAAGGCCACCAGCTGCAATCCCTTATCAGTTCTCCATGTCAGGAATCCGGTTTTTTGCGCCACCTTCCAAGGCCAGGAAACCGAGTCCTGACATGACGTCCCCCTCCTCCTCCTCTTCATCCTGGAAGGGAAACATATATCACCATCATGTCCCTTCTTTATCTAGCGGGCCCTGGTATTTCTTTAATAGGCTACAATGAAATGTTGGGTGTATCTTTCCCAAAATCTTTGGCAGTTTTAATGTGTATGTTACTTCATTTATTTTGTCAGAAATCCTGAAAGGACCAATGTATTTAGGGGACAATTTCCGAGAGGGGGTATTTAGCTTGAGGTTTTTCGTGCTAAGCCACACCAAGTCCCCTTCTTCCAATTTGTCTCCCTCCCTCCTTTTCCTATCCGCAAACAGCTTGTACTTTCGTTGGGCTTCTTGGAGTGATTTCGCCACTTCCTCCCAAACTGCTTTTACCTTGTCTGGCCACCCTTCCTTCCCCCAGGGTTCTTCCCCCCAACTTGGTAACTTGGGTAAAGGGGTTACTTCCATACCGTACACTATCTCAAATGGGGACTTCCCTGTGGAGGCGTGACACGCTCCGTTGTACGCAATTTCTGCAAACGGAAGCAAGTCAGCCCAATCGGTTTGGCAATGATTTGTGTATGTTCTTAGGAATAGCCCCAACGTCTGTTGTGTACGCTCGACCCCCCCATTGGTCATGGGATGAAATGCCGAACTCAAGGTTCTCTCTACTCCCATCAATTGCATGAACTCTTCCCAGAATCTGGCCGTAAATTGCACCCCTCGATCACTGATCACCTGGTCCGGACAGCCATGTAGCCTATAGATGTGTTTGATAAATAGCCCAGCCAACTTCTCCGCCGAGGGTAATTTAGGCAGCGCTATGAAATGTGCTTGTTTTGAGAATAAGTCCATCACTGTCCATATGTAGCGCTGACCTCGGCTGACTGGGAGTTCGCCCACAAAGTCCATAGCAATCACTCTCCAAGGTTTTGATGGCTCTGCCACCTTTTGCAACAACCCCGTTGGTTTTTGTGTGGTTGTCTTGTTTTGTGCACACGCATTACATTGGGACACATACGATTTTGTGTCATTCCTCATCCCAGGCCACCAACACTGGCGTGCCAACAATTTTAGGGTTTTCGTCACTCCCCAGTGCCCGGCTCCCTTGTTGCCGTGGCATCTAACCATCATTTTTTTCCTTAGGTTGCTTGGGATGTATAACTTCTTGTTTACAAATCCCAATCCGTCTTTCCATTCCACCTTTTCCTTATTTCCTTCCAGCCACTCATCCTCCTTGCATGCTTGCCTTAGCTCCGCCTCCCATCCCCCGTCCTTGCTCTCAACCCCCACCAGCCTTTGACTGCGCTCCGTTTGTGCTCGAGTCTGCACTGCCATGCCCCACTGCTGTTCTGAGAATATGCTCCCCTTTGGGCTTTGCCCCTTCCCTCCACCCTCTGGCATTCTTGACAACGTGTCTGCGATCACATTTTGCTTCCCCTTATGAAACCGTAATTTAAAATCAAATCTGCTGAAATACTGGCCCCACCTGATTTGTTTTGCTGACAATTGCCTGGGTGAAGTGAGGTATTGTAAGTTTTTATGGTCGGTCCACACTTCAAAGGGTATGCCGCTTCCCTCTAATAAGTGCCTCCACGTTTCTAGAGCCCTTAAGACTGACAGAGCCTCCTTTTCCCACACTGGCCAATTCCGTTCAGTTTCGCTGAACTTCTTTGAGATAAACCCACAGGGTTTCAACCTCCCTTCTGGATCCCTTTGCATTAGGACTGCCCCGTAAGCCCAATCCGATGCGTCGCAATGGATCACAAACGGCTTGGTCAAGTCGGGGTGGATTAAGATTGGTTCCTCAGTGAATCTACGTTTCAATTCTTCAAAAGCCCTTTGGCACTCTGTTGACCAATTCAATTTCGCTCCCGGGGATCGTACCTTTACTGTCTCCCCTTTTCCCTTTGTTTTTAGCAGTTCGGTTAGGGGTAGAGTTACTTGAGCAAAGTCTTCTATGAAACCCCGATAGAAATTTGCAAACCCGAGGAACGATTGCAATTGCTTGCGTGTTTGGGGAGGGCTCCACCCCCTGACATCCTCTACCTTCGACGGATCCATTGCTATCCCTCCCTTGGAGATTCGGTACCCCAGGAAGTCTATCTGCTTCTTATTGAATTCACATTTTGACAGTTTTGCAAACAATTTTGCCTCCCTCAATTTCTGGAGTACCTCCCTCACCAATTGAACATGGGATCGTTCATCACGAGTAAACACAATTACATCGTCTACAAAGCAATAAACTCCGCGATACAGTAATGGGTGTAGGACCTCGTTAATCATCTGCATAAAGGCTGATCCAGAGCCTTTTAGCCCGAAGGGGCAGACGGAAAATTCAAAATGGCCGAACGCACAGGTGAACGCCGTTTTCCACCTGTCCTCGGGCCTTATCCGCAACTTATGATAGGCCTCAATTAAGTCAATTTTCGTGAACACCCTTGCCTCTGATAGTCTTGACAGCAAGTCTTTGGTTAGCGGCATTGGGTAATTGTTCGTTGTGCTCACCGCATTCAGCCCCCTATAGTCCACACACAGTCTCAACGATCCATCCTTCTTGTGCCTAAACAGCACTGGGGCCCCCAAGGGTGATTCGGAAGGTCTTATGAACCCTCGGGCCAAGTTTTTGTCAACATATTTTCTCAGTTCCTCCATCTCCTTGACTGACATGGGGTATAACCTACTTCTGTGCAGCTTGGCGTCCTTATTGAGTTCAATTTTAACTTCGACCCTTCTAGGGGGAGGAAGCTGATCTGCTTCCTTTTCGTCAAATACATCCTCAAAGTCTCTATACTCAGGAGGGATTTCTTTCACTTCGCCTGCTGTGCCTTCTTCCCCCTTGCAGCACTCCTCCCCCTCTTTGTCCTGGAAGCTTATGCTGCCCCTCCTCCAATTGACCTGGGGGTTAGCTTCTTTTAACCACGGCATCCCCAGTATTACATTGTAAGTGGCTATAGGGGACACTACAAAGGTTATGCCGCCTTCCCAGTTTCCTACCTTGCACCTTACTTCCCCCACTTCGAATTGTGCCGGGGCTCCGGCCGCCACCGAGCCGTCCAGCTGCGAGAATGCTATGGGGGTTTGTAACAGGGTTTTCTTATAACTTAGTTCATCTGCTAATTCTGGTGCCACAATATTTCTGGAGCAGCCGCAATCCAAGAGGGCTTTGCAGCTGGCCCATTTCCCCTCCCCTTCCAGCCTGATCGGGAATACTAGCATTCCTGGGCTGTGACTCACCAGGTCTCCCACTGGGGCCCTATGAGGGGGATTCTCTTCCGCTCTCTTCCCCGCGGCCGGCTTGAACTTTGGAAAATGGGGATCTCCCCCTTTCCTCTGCCGACATTCAGCAGCCCGATGGCCAAGGCGTCCGCATACATAACAGCCGCCCTTCTGCTCCCTGGATCCTCCGGTAGGGCCCTTCCCGATCGCGACTCTCTCCGCTCTCCGATTCTCCTCCTTGGCTCTCGTCTGCTGCGGCGCTGCTCCTTGATGTCTCTTGACCTGTGCCAACGTCGTCTCGATGCGGCGAGCCAGCTCGATCCATCCGCCTATCTCCTCCGGATCGTCGCGATGAAGTGCCCACGTCAAGATTTCCTTCCGCAGGCCCTCTTTGAATATTTGGACCTTGGTGGTGTTAGACCACTCCGGCACTTTTTCCGCTCTCAATCGGAACTCCTCTACGTATTCCGATACGGAGCGATGGCCTTGTGTTATTGTTCGTAGCCTGTCCCTCGCTCGGATCCTCTCGAGCGGATCCCTGAAGCGTGCCTCCATTGCAGCAAGGAACCGCCTCGTAGACCCCAAACATGGATCGCGCCTGGCGTGGAGCTGGACGTACCACTCCGCTGCTCCTCCTCTCAGCGCTGCGCCCACTGCCCGCACCCTGCTTGCCTCCGATCCGAAGGTAAGGGCGTTGTCCTCTAGATATCCCCTCACCATGGTCAGGAAGTATGCGAGTTTCTCTGCTTCTCCTCCGAACTCGATCCTCAGCTCCTCCCTTCTTGGTTGGTAGAGAAGGGGTTGCCTCTCCTGGTTCTCCGCTCGGGGTGGCCCTCCCTGGAGCCCACGCTGCTCCGGGGGCAATTCTTGACGCCCTGTGCCACGCCCGGCTCCGGCCGGGGGCACCAGGAACGTCTGCTGGGGCGCCAGTCCCCGGGGTTGTCTCTCCTCCTCGTCGCTCTCCGCAGGGGCTCTCCAACTCGTCTGCGTTTTAGGACGAGCCCCGGTTCTCCGATCACTCCTCTCCTCTGTGCTCCATATCGAGTCCCCTCGGGGTTGTGGCTCCTCTAGCAATGGGGCCAGCCGCTCCATTACCCTCGACATCATCGCGAGGGTGGTCTCCATGGACGCCAACTTCTCCTCCAAATAGTCTATCCTCTGCGGGGAGGGAAAGTCCAGTCCACTGCTTTCTCTCGCCGCTGCCTCTGCCCCCTTCACTCGCCTCTGCGTGATTCCGTTGGGCTGGGCATATGCGGTCGATGAAGCCAAGGCATTCACTCTCTCCAGCTCCTCTTCCGCATTCTCGAAAGGGGAGCCAGGTTCCCCTCCCTCCGTTGGGTCTTCCTCTCGTTGCATATAGGTACCTCACCACAGCCGTGGGATGGCACCGAGAATCCTGGCTTAATGTAAGCTCACAGCAGCCGCTCCCCGAAAAGACACAAGACGCCAGTCCGTAATCAATCAGGAAACCTTTTACTACTGGATACGCATACAGAATGAAAGCCAGGATTGGCACACAGACGCATGTCAGCCCTTTATATACCCTCCCCACATTCGAATCCCCCCTTCCCGCCAACCCAGGATCCCGCTCAATATTCCCCGCCAAGCCACCAACTGCCCTTCCCAAGGCCACCAGCTGCAATCCCTTATCAGTTCTCCATGTCAGGAATCCGGTTTTTTGCGCCACCTTCCAAGGCCAGGAAACCGAGTCCTGACAGTGGCCCATGCTCACACACAAACCTGTTTTCAGTGGGTGTCCAAAAGGGGGAGCGCTATATTCCTCTCTTCATCATACTTATTGCTTAAGATTTTTGTGCATCTTGATGCTCTAGTAGTTATGGAGCCCACTTGTAACAGGATGGCACCTTTCCAGTGTTTGCATTAGTGCTTGGTGGAGCAGTTTCACGGTTGCCTAGATTGAACAGTTTGTCAGTTTAAAATGGCTTGTCATGTTGACTTTTGCATTTCATGTACTGTATATTGTTGCCAAGTGCTGGGTTTGAGTGACACTGTGTTTGCCATAAATCAGGCCACAAAAACCATTCATTTCCTACAATGATATAGTTTTAAAGCATCGGGCAATGCTGATGCCATTTTTTTGGCAATACAGTACATCACAGTATGTGGTGGGAGAGGTAAGGCACCACAGCAAGAACAGCCATCTGAGGTTGTATGCTTTTAACTGATTGACGTCAGAGTCAACATAAAATCTATTTGTTCTAAATTGACAATCTGGAATATGTGAACCCTACTGGCCTTCTAAAGTAAAATCATTATTGGCCAAGAACAGATCTCAAATGTTTCATTGAGGTTAAGAATACTTTGATAAGAATTCAATAATCAGGTTAAGGTTAAGAGGAGAAAATATTGGGGTTTCTGGAAGTTTAGATGTTGTAGTTGAGACTGAAATATTTTCACTGCTGGGATACTTGACGGTTGATGTCAGTACAACTTCTGAATCCAGTCTCTGTTGTTACCCGGACTAATAACCCAACAGAACCTTTTGAATTAAGGTCTGACTTTTGAAAATAGTACACAATAGTTGTTTTTAGCTGAATAAGAATTAAATTTCTGTTGGAGTTAATTGTTTAACAATAACTTGCTAGAATAAGAAACCCAAGAGTTTGTCTCCTTTATCACTGTATATTTTTAAAGTACACTGCATTCTGACTGTTGCGTGCCTTCAAGTCCTTTCCAACTTAGAGTGACCCTTTCACATTTTAGCAAGATTTGTCCAGGGGGTATTTGCCTTGCTTTCTTCTCATGCTGAGAGAGTGCATTTTGCCTAAGGTCTCTACGCTCTCTACGTGGGGCTGCCCTTGAAGACGGCCCGGAAGCTCCAGCTGTCCAGCGCGCGGCAGCCATGTTACTAACAGGAGCGGGACGCAGGGAGCATACAACGCCCTTGTACCAGCTCCACTGGCTGCCGATTTGCTACCGGGCCCAATTCAAGGTGCTGGTGTTGGCCTACAAAGCCCTAAACGGTTCCGGCCCAAAATACCTGTCTGACCGCATCTCGGCCTATGAGCCCACGAGGACTTTGAGATCATCCGGGGAGGCCTTTCTCTCGATCCCGCCTGTCTCACAGGCACGCCTGGCGGGGACGAGAGACAGGGCCTTCTCGGTGGTGGCCCCCCGGCTGTGGAGCACCCTCCCTGTGGACATCAGATCGGCGCCCTCCCTCTTGACATTCCGTAAGAGTCTAAAGACGTGGCTGTTTGAGAGGGCCTTTGAGTAAGTGCTGTAACAATTGGCTATTGACGATCGGAACGGAATATGGATAATGGGAACTGGATTGTGATTCAATGATGAGACGTCGCGAATGATTTAGTGTAACTGTATTATTAGTGTTTATGTTATATTGTTATGTGGATATTTGTACCTGTTTTTATATGTTGTACACCGCCATGAGTCGCCCTGCAGGGCTGAGAACGGCGGTCTACAAGTGCATTAAATAAATAAATAAATAATAAATAAGGTCACCCGGTGGGCTTCCACGGCTGAGTAGGGATTAAAAACTGGTTTCCAGAGTTGTAGTCCAGTGTTAATAATAATAATAATAATAATAATAATAATAATAATAATAATAATAATATGAATGTCTGTACACTGATATCTTAAATATGTCAAAAAGGTTGGGAAAGAAAATAGATCATAATTCCATTCCCAGTTTTTGTTTTCTTTACTAACAGGCCTCTCTTCTCTTTCTTCTTCCTTGTATCAGGGCTATTTTGAAAGCTGCAACATACACAGAAATAGAATAGCAGGTTTTGAAGTAAAAGCATATGCCAATCCCACTGTAGTTCGTTGTGAAATTCACCATGGTCAGACTGGAGGAATTTATGTTCACGAAAAAGGAAGAGGACAATTTATAGAAAATAAGATCTATGCAAACAATTTTGCAGGTGTATGGATTACTTCAAATAGTGACCCAACAATAAGGTACTCGTTTTAATTTTTTGTTTGGGGACACTGGTTGGCTCATTATGTGTATTGACCAAATTTAAAGTGTTTGTTATAGCTGGTTTTCATCATTCGATACTTAGGACCATATAAGCTTTTGGAGAAGGAGGAAGGAGACCATCTGAGAACTAGCACTTAATAGCCTGCAAACATGAAGTAATAGTTGCTGCTTTTTGAAAAAAATCAGACTTTATTTTGTTTTCAGAGTAAATTTCTGTGGTTTCTGTATTACACTTTCAGCCTTTATGTCTTCAATATTAATTAATTAATATTAATTAATATTTATTTTAAATATTTAGGTGTTACAGCCTGTGTCTGACATATGCAGCTTCATTTTCTTGCTTTTGTTTCTTAGGGGTAATGCAATTTTTAATGGGAATCAAGGAGGAGTCTACATCTTTGGCGATGGTAGAGGCCTTATTGAAGGAAACGACATCTATGGTAAATAACTGAATATTTGATCCATTTTACTTGATATTCTTTGTGTCCATTTGCTACACTGTCTCATATTTTACACCTTTCAACAGGCAATGCATTAGCCGGGATTCAAATTCGAACTAACAGCTGTCCCATTGTTCGACACAACAAGATCCATGATGGCCAACACGGTGGCATTTATGTGGTGAGCATCTTAATGTGGTTTTGGCATGAGCTTTGGTAGGGATTATCCTCTAGATCCCCTTTTCAACATTCGGAAATGTTGAATGTTTATTTTTTTATTGTTTTTAGATAAATGTATGCTCTCTTTATCTTCAGTTACAATTAATCAATTAAATTAAATTATAGTAATCAACAATTATAATCTTATGTAGTAGATACTTTAATCCTAGCCTAGATCTGTTCCAGATACTAATTATGTGGATTCCAGACATAGGCAGGGAGGATTGGGGAAGAAGGCTCTATTCCATTTTGTGTGCTTGAAAATCAGTGGGCAAGGCTTTTATTTGCATGAATTTTCCAGAAGAAACTTAAATCCTGGCTATGTGAGCAAGCTTTTGCAGAATAGACTGATTTTCTGGTGAAGATAAGACTTTATTTGACCACAATGGACTGATTTGGATGATGATTTTAACCTGACAAACTGTTTTTAATGTATAACTGTTTTAATGTCTATGGTGGCATTTTATGATATGTTTTATACTGTGTCAGCACTGAATCGTTGCCTGTTGGAAGCCGTTCTGAGTCCCTCTTCGGAGGTTGAGAAGGACGGGGTAGAAATGTTCTAAATAAATTTGACCAGTCCTTTCCTCCCTCATTTCCTCATATGGGCACATGGCTCATTTTTGCTCATTCTTGAGCGTGTGTGGGCTAAATCACAGAATGCTCAGAAAGAGAGGTGGCCCAGCAGAACAAGGTTAAGAGTAATCATGTGCTCACAGTCATTGCATAGTATCAACAGCAACCACACATCTAAGGTGGATGCTTCCCACACAAACTGACCAGTGGGACTGTAGTCTGCTGAGTAATTACAGAATGACAGTTTCAGGAGGAAAGATGAAGAGAAACGGAGCAGGTAGTCAGGAGAAGGCAAAGAGGAGCTTGGAGTGGCTGACTGAGGCCCTGTCTTTGAGAGGCGGGGGCATATACTTCCAGTACTGCATTCAAATATTATCATAATACACTGTTAAAGTGTTGGTATCCCACATTAAATTCTGGGATTTTTTGTTTTAGGGAGGGGCCTTTAAAATTCTCAGCTAGAGAGGTCCTGAGCCTCACTAGACTCCAAACCCCAGAATTTTGCAGGAGGTATCCACAGGAATGAAACGGGAATGCCAACTCTTGAAAGTGTAGTGTGATAACTTCTATATGCCCCACTTGTATTTATTTGTTTTTGTTCCTTTTTTAGCATGAAAAAGGCCAAGGTGTGATTGAAGAAAATGAAGTTTACAGCAATACATTGGCTGGCGTCTGGGTAACAACAGGAAGCACTCCAGTGCTGAGAAGAAACAGAATACATAGTGGTAAACAGGTATGGTGCCAATCACAATGTAGATTACAGTATAGCCATAGTGTTTTGAAACTTGTTACCAAATACCTTTTCACTTCCTCAGGTTGGTGTTTATTTCTATGACAATGGACATGGAGTGCTGGAGGATAATGATATCTATAACCATATGTACTCAGGGGTTCAAATCAGGTAAAATATACCTTTATTTAACTTACTTCAGTAGTTTAATGCATAAACCAATGATCCCCAATAAAAGAATGCTTTCCTACCCACCCCAACAGTTGGATTTTGTATGCCCATTCAGTCTGACTGCCTTTTTTCTGTTTCATTGGGCGGAAAATTGTATGATAGCAGATTTTATCCGAGATTTAAACTAATGGTAGAGAAGGTCCTATTCACTTTGGATATATTATAGATTCTGGTCTAACCTTGATCAAGGCTGGAGTGAGTGGTCTGAGGCAAATCACTGTCTTTCCACCTCCTATTTCCTTTCAGAGAACAGCAAAAACCTGCTTTGTAGAATGTTTGTCACTACTTTTCACATGCATGTATTGCGTACAATGCCACCACTTTTTTTTTTAAAAAAGGGTCTCCTAGAGCTGAATTTTTTCATTGGTCATTTTGCAAGAAAAGAAAGATTTTTCTCATTTTCGGCGTGGGCATTTGTTTCCTCTGATTAGCTAGACTTAGTCAAAGAAAGAAAGGGAGGAATTTTAAAATAAGTAGAGAAAATAATGCCAAGCTACAATAGAAAAGTGAATGAATTGCCAGTAATGGGATTATATGTGTGTAAAGTTTTTTCCCAGCTAAGGGGTTAAGCATGCACACAAACATGTGTAAACGTAGTCTAAACACTAAAATGAGAGAATATTCAGGACAGATTTACACTTAACCTCAGGTACTTTATGTGCTAGAACAGTTCACTGTGGGCTTGGAGAACAGAATATGTGGATGATACAGGATTCTGATGAATATAGGATGTTACTGTTTCAAGCATTATTATTTATACCTGGTCAGAATGAGAGTGTAAGAAGACGAGCCCAAGTACTGGACTTGGGCTTGCACCCGTATTATTTCTGAATTATACCCCAAATTATTATGCATGCACCCATATTATTTCTGAATTATACCCCAAATTGTGCAGTGATAATAATGCTTTTTTTGTTTTAATAACATTTAAATATAACTTTATAGAATAGAAAATTCTAACGAATGTTTTGGCATTTTCTTTCCCACAGAACTGGAAGCAACCCCAAAATTAGGCGCAACAAAATTTGGGGAGGACAGAATGGTGGGATTCTTGTTTATAACTCTGGTAAGTGTCTGTTTTGCTTAGTGTTCAGAATTTATAATACAAGGTTGTTCTGTGGCTCCAACAGCATTGACTTTTTCTTTTACTCTTTTAAAGGCCTTGGCTTTATAGAAGATAATGAAATTTTTGATAATGCGATGGCTGGAGTATGGATTAAGACAGACAGTAACCCCACATTAAGAAGAAACAAAATCCACGATGGAAGAGATGGTGGCATCTGTATATTTAATGGTGGCAGAGGTATTGTCCTTCCACTTTTGTCATATTTACTAACAGCAAGACATTTATAGTCAAAACAGAAAGTTCCCTTGTTCTTACTGATCCAGCTTTACCACTGTCACTCTCTAAAAATGCACACCCTATTCCATTTTTGATTACTAGCTGATGGGAAGTTGTTTAGTTAAATTTACTGTAACTGAAATCACACAATAGCCTTCTTTAACCACCTAGAATTGGTCTGCATCGCTGTGTCAGAATTCTGCTGGTCAATATTCAGCCTTTTCTGCGCAGTGGTTAAAAAAATCTATGTGGTCAATTTACTTGATGGTGATTTTCCAATTGGAATAGCCCTACTTTCTATAGAAAAGTTGTGTATTTTCATTTCTGTGCCCTAACATTGTAACACTTAAAAGAAAATACCTCCGGTGTTACTGTGGATTATTTTTTTTTTTCCTGTGCTCATAAACATAACTTCAGATTAAAACTCCCATTCTTTGTTTTGTGTTAGGCCTCCTTGAAGAGAATGATATCTTTAGGAATGCACAAGCTGGAGTTCTCATCAGCACGAACAGTCATCCTGTGTTACGTAAAAATAGAATATTTGACGGATTTGCTGCAGGTTTGTAGCTGATTTATATTGGTTACCATAACTAGTATAAGGGCTTTAAGTCTTATCAGTCACTTTAAAAAAAGGTTTTTACTAATTTTTAGTTTTGTTACAAATTTCCTGCCCTTTCCAGTATACTGTATCTACTCATATATATAAGGCCAAAAAAGTTTGACTAAAAATTGACCCAAAAGACATGGTTCAGTGATCAACAGGTCATTGTATTAACCTGGTTAGGAAAATGATGATGGCTCTGTGGTGTTTCCCCGCTGCAGCTGAAACAGTAGAAGCCATTCTACTGTTTACATTCTGCTGGGACAAACTAAGCTTTCACCTCCCACTACTCTACTCAGAAAATGGGATGGTTCCTTTTTTTGAGAAATTTTAAGGTTCGGTATTAACTCTTAGCAAAAAAGGAACTACAGGCAGCCCCCAAGTTACAGGAAAGATAGGTTCTGTTGGTATAAAGATAAAAAGAAAAAAGGTAGATGCTGTAGGTCTGTTCTTAAGTTGCATTTGTATATAAGTCAGAAAAGATACATTTTAAGTGTAATTCCAGCCAAATATATAAGGTTTGTATAGTAGAGGGAAGGGTCAACACCCCTGTTATGTTTGTTTTGCTGTCTGTGCCCCTGTTGTGAAGATTTCAGCTCAGTTGCTGACCCTGTGATAATTGGATTTTGAAAAATTTGGCTTCTTGTGGAAACAAGAATTGATGAGAAAGCGTCAGTGGTGACTCCTTTTTTTCCCCATGGTAACTCTTCCAGGAGTGAATTTCCCTTCCGAGGGGTAGATTTTTCTCACTTCTGTTGTCTTACTTTCATTTGTAACTATGAGTAATTCGTAAGTCAAATGTTTGTAGCTCAGGGACTGCCTGTGCACCTTTCTGTGAGTAGTGGTGAAAGGTAGAGGCATCACTAGGGTTGTTGCCGCCCCCATTGATTTTTTTCACATACTACAACCCCTATACTGCATATTCCCTTCCTAACTAGTCAAACTAGGGAGGGAGGAAGCAAGTGAAAGAACATTTCTCTCCCCGCCCCCTTCGTCCAGGCCACTTTGTCTCACCCACTGCTGCTGCCAATTCCGCTGCCACCATCCACTCTTCAGCCAGCAAGGCCCCATGCTCATGTTCTTGTTCCTGCTCTTGAAATAGTGGGCTGCTCTCCTCCAGTTTCCAGTCTGCCAATGACACTGTAGAGCTGCTCTAGAGCTGCTGCCGCAACCACCCCAAAGGCCCCCTGTGACCATCTTGCCACCAAGGAGCTGGAGGAGAGGAGCACACTGCTGTCATAGACAGAGAAAGAACTAGAACATGAGCATGAGTGTTGGATCTCACCAGCTGAAGAGGGGACAGCACCAGTGGCCACAGCAGCCACAACAGGAGACATAGGAAGAGTTGATTGCCCACTTGCTTATTCATGAGTATACCATCATCTCCTTACTCTGAGTGGCCCCAAAGGGTAGTGACAGTGCAGGAATTGTGATACAAGACGTAAGTGCCTTGGGGTGACACCATGAGTCTTACGCAGTTTGGACGGCAGTCATTTTGTCACCCCCTCTAATGGTGTAGCCATTGCAATCTGCGGGTTATATGAAAATCAGTAACAACCTGCCTTTAGCTTATACGTGAGGGGAGGTTTACACATATATATGGTAGCCAGTGCTAAACATTTTTCTATTGCTCAATTCCAAAACAAGAAGTCATATAAGAGAAAATAAAAATCTCTATCATCATGGCAATTTGCTTTCTAAAGATTATAAAATACGGCCCTTGTTGCTATAAATCTATGATACAGATATCCTTCTTCACCCTGTTTGTGGCATCTATGTTTAGTTAAATGTTCTGTGCTTATACCAATTCAAAGTAAAATGAGAATAGAAGCAGTAACCTATATTGTAGTGTTTCTACCAATGGTTGAGGCCTATAAAGAAAAAGACTTTAAAAATACATCTACACCATCAGATTAAAGTGGGGTGTAATTTTTCACAGAACTGTATCGTATCTGCTTGGTGTTATTGTAGCAGGCTGAGGTTTTTGTTGTCCCGATTCCTACTGCTGACATTGTACAGCCCTTTGGTAATAGTTCAAGAATGAGCTCTGGCTCTTGGAGATTGTGCAGATAATAGATAAGTTTTCCTGTCCTGGTCAGACCAGCATTTGGGGGGGAAAATGCCAGATACATAGGGTGTTTCAAAAAGATGGACTTCATTCAATGTATTTCCATCATTTTCAAAAACAGAACAAAAAGCCCCTTATGTTGTGGGTTCCATCTTGCAAATGTCTGAGGCTAGGGGTTGTTTGTGTGCTGAGAGTGGCATCTAGCAGTACTCATTTGAAAAAAATTTGCCCTAACCCAGACATCCTCAATCTGTGGCCCTCCAGCTGTTTGGGCCTCCAACTCCCAGAAGCCCTAGCCAGCGTGTTCAATGGTTAGGAATTCTGTGAGTTGGAGTCCCAAACAGCTGGAGGGCTGCAGTTTGAGGATGCCTGCCCTAACCTTTCAAGTTGTAATAATTTCATTTATGAATACTTCATGGTTGCAGAGATAGAGCGACTTCAAATTGAATCCATCTTTTTGAAACACCCCGTAGTTTGTTTATTTATTCATTAAAAGTATATGCTGCCTTTCAGCAAAGTAATATTCAGGGCAGAGAAAATATAGAATTACAATGTAAATATTAAGGCAAATAAAGACTTAGTTGGAATACATTAAAATCAGCAGTCATCAGTTAGCAAACAAATAAACTCAAATGCCAAAATCCTTGTTTTTTATTTTTTTAAAGTATTCTTTCCGAGATGCAGATCAACCTCAGCGCAACCCTCCATGTGTTGATGGGGTGCAATTCTCAACAGTCCTCAGTATTGCTTGTGTTTGTTTGATAAGGGTGATGGGACCTGCAGGCCAACAACCTATGCATGCTTGCATGCTTCCCCCCGTGAATGCAGCTAGAGCTCCCGAACCTGAAGCAGGCTAAAAGCTAAGCAAGTGCTTCACACAATGGATAATTAACATACAGAATGGAGTACTGTAAGATGTAGTTGCTACTGGCATAAACAATATTAGAAAATAGGTGGTGTATCAGTTGTTATTAGTAATGACACTTAAACTTCCATATATAGAGGTAGTATATTTCTAAATTCCATTAAGCATACTGGACTAAATAAAGTCTTTGGTATATTCCAAAAAACCAGTTTTGAGCACCACCGTTTTATGTACTTGCCATTTGGATTCACCTGTCCCTTCCCTGGAAAAGCAATTCCTTAGCTTGCTGTAACTTAGCAATATGACTTATGAAATATTCAATTTTTATTTCTGTAGTCAGCTTCTGTAAGATTGCAAATTTGCTCTGGGTGCAGGATTGCATTTTTTATTTGCACATCTAGTAATTCATTGTTAAGTAGCTACATTTACTGGGCTGATTTATTTTGCTAGACTAATTTCATTCTCCCTTTTTAAAAATATAAGGTATTGAAATAACAAATCACGCAACTGCAACTTTAGAAGGCAATCAGATTTTCAATAACCGGTTTGGAGGTTTATTTCTAGCATCTGGTGTCAATGTGACAATGAAAGGTACGTCTCATTATGCTTATTTGAAAATGAGTAACATTGTTGGCATTTATTACTTTCGTATAATTACATATGCTAAAGACATGGAAACAATGATGACAAAACCACATTTTGTCCATAAAAACCATTCTACCTAAAAAGGCAATTCTCTCATATTTAGTGACTTGCATTGTGATAATTGTTTCAGTCTAACAGTGTCCCTGTTTGGCTGCCAAAAAGTGTGCACTTATTTTTTTTATACATTAATATTTTTACCCGAATATCATCTTGAATGCAGCAGTATCATTGCTTTTGAAGAAAGCATTTAACAAAAACTTTCATTGTAAAGCTTGTGTATTACGTAAACTCCTTTAATATAATGTATTATAGAAAGCTTAATGAAATGTGACTTATGCCTTGAAAAGGTAAGGTTGTATCCAAAATAACCCACCTTTAAAAAATAAACTCAAGGTACATCCTTGGTTGCATTTACTGCAGCAACAATGAAATCTTCAAGACTGTATAGAATATAAAGACACATTAGTGCATAGCTCCTCAGTTTCAGGGCTCTGAACAACTCCCAAAGTGTTAACAAAAGCAGCAGTGTGCTATATAGTTAGCTAAATTGGGATATTATTCCGTGGTGCGGAGCCAGAAAAATTGGGAGAAGGATCATACAGGCAAAGAAATCAGGGGCCTGTTGGCTGCTCATACTCAAAATCCCATCTCATCCATTACTACTTGGCCTGTCTGCAGTGATGGTCATCTTCTTATCCACACAGTCTATTTCAGAATAGAGCAGAAATGACATCTGGTGAAAGACTGTTTTTGTGGCTATTCACAGGCAAGTGAGAGAGAATGCCTACTAGCTGTTGCAGGTGATGGAAAGAAATATTAGGAAGGGCATACCTTATGTGTGTCACTGTCTACTCAAATCTAGTCATCTTGACATACCAGTTTATCCCAGGTCATAGGCCACAAGTACTTGATAATTACTAGAGGAGTTAGATGTGAAGGTGAACTGATGAGGGCAAGGCTCTTAATAAATGATACCATATAGGTCCTTCTCTTCTTAAGAAGAAAAACACAAGAAATTCACAGTATTGATGCAAGTAGGACCATTGTGTAAAAATACATGTGGGCATAAATGCATTTCTGTAGCAGTATTGATCAGCTGAAATCTGTTATCACCTTAATTTTACATTCTGATATCAGAATGGTAGTGTAACCGAATCCTTAATGCAAGGATTGTAAACATCTGACATTGGAGACTATGTGAACATGCATGTTAATGTCTTTCTGTAAAAATGCTTTTTGATGAAATGGACTGGATAGAAAACTAGTCAAATGAGGTGGCTTCATAGTTGGACTTTAGGTGACTGTCCTGCGGAGTAACTTTTGCTCATTGAAATATTGTACACACAGATTTCTTGGTGTCCATTGTATAAGCAGTAAGAATACTGTATGCTATTGAGCCATCTCTCCTAAAGCTCAGTTATTTGAACATAGAAGCAGCGTAAGGTTTCAGTCCTAATTTAGGATTATGCCCCATTGGGACAGACTTCAAAGTAGACATGTAGATTTGCATTTTCAGTGTGCTTTGTTATTTTTAGTTCAAATGTTTCTATTTATCTTGAAAATGCTGACTCCCTTTCACAGGATCAATTGTATTTAGTTCCAATAAGCTTGTTGCCTTTGCCTCTTCCTTGTGACTTCAATGTGTGACCATGCTACACAATTACAGAATAATACATATCCTGTTCGTTTATTGCAGCATTCAACTATAGACCCAGATCTCTGAAAAGGGGTTGTTATATATGCAGCTTTATATCAGAACACTTGGTGAATGAAGATGTTCAGATACAGGATTTGAATGTTCTATTAAACTGCGTTTCATCCTTGAAGATCAAATTGAAACTGAAATCTGCCATCTTTTCACAGATAACAAAATAATGAACAATCAAGATGCCATAGAGAAAGCTGTTAGTAGAGGCCAGTGTTTATATAAAATATCAAGTTACACCAGCTACCCTATGCATGATTTCTATAGGTAAGTGAGCATGGTATTGTTACTTTTGTATCTTACCTTTTTCAAATGTTAAGAAAAAAATCAGTCTTAACAAATCAATATTGTATTCTAGATGTCACACTTGTAATACGACAGACCGCAACGCTATATGCGTAAACTGTATTAAGAAGTGCCATCAAGGACATGATGTGGAATTTATTAGACATGATAGGTATGTTGAGCAATGGCATTGGGTGGAAAGCTTAAGGACAATTGTTTTGTAAGTACGCATTTCAACTATTTCTCTCTTCCAGGTTTTTCTGCGACTGTGGTGCTGGAACACTGTCCAATCCTTGTACACTAGCCGGAGAACCAACACATGATACAGATACACTATATGACTCTGCTCCTCCTATAGAATCTAATACACTGCAGCACAACTGAATTACTTTGAGAAAAAAAGTCCTGCCATTCTATCATAACTGTTAATTTTGTTTTTGAGGAAGTTATTCTTGCCCATTTCTGCAGAGAGACTTTAAAATGGATGTGTAAAGTGGTGACACTATGGAGCTCAACCTACCAAAAAGAAAGTGGCAATATGTTGACTCAGGATAACAGAACTGGGCGTTTCAGCATTACCGTGTAAAACAAAGACTAAGGGACAGATGTGAAGAAAATAAGCTGCATCTTTGTACAGATACCAACTTCCCAAAGGCTGGTGTTTCTACAAGTAGCATTGAAACTCAGTCCCATTTGCAGTAGTACTATTCTGTAGACGAGCAGCAGTCTTTGTTGCTGCCTTTATGGACATGGGTACCAATTGCTTTTTGTAATATGGTAAAAATGTGAGCTAGCACTTCTGCATTTATTTTGATTTTTTTAACATTTATTCAGATTGAGATGATTTTAATGCTTTAATCTCATGTAGTTTTTAATTTCAAGCAAATCTTATTGTACTTGAATGTGTCCTGTTTTGTTAGCACACCTAGACTTGCTGTAACTGTACTCATGTCCCAGTATGTACGTTCTTTCTATGAAAGAGAACACTAATCTTAAATTATATCCAGCAATTTTTCTGGTATCCTTTGCAGTTAGAACTTTCCCTGCCCCGCCCCCCCTTCCCTCATGATCTTTATTACATCACCTTCAAAAAACCCAATGTTTTACAAATGAGACATCTTGGGAGAGAATGCACTATAAAACAAAGTACACAGGCAGCAGTTTGAAAATTGAAGTTTTACTATGTTTTAAAGTACACTGTAAGAATCTCCCCAAACAATCCTGTATTTTACTCTGTTCACAGTTTTATTGAACAGTTTCAACATTACTCTTCTGAACTGCTGAAAATTGCAATTTCCTGCTCTAATGAAGATGACAAAGTATATAGATGGCCCTATACAGTTTCATAGCTTTTTTCCATTTATGTGTATTGGTGACAGTGGGTAATCAACAGCCTGAAAGTGTATGCATGTACCATAACATCTAGACTTAATATATTGTGGAGTATTCAATAACCATTATGTAGAGGGTAGGTAAGAATTAAAAGGGTTTAATTTCCTAGGAAAGACAATGGAAAATGGTCATTTTTAAAAAATAAAGTTTATTAGATCACTGTGTTGTCTGCATACTGGCTACCAAAACAGAGGTAGAAACTATACAAGGTTTCTCAAACGTGAAGCAGACTCTTCTTAAGATCCTCTTTCATTAACGGTGCGCCATCAGCTATCCGACAAAGGTTCCTGGGAAAAAAGAAACATGTACTTGTTCAAGAGACTTATAAAAACTGTGTAAAACTATCATCAAAAGCAGAACTTGCTGCTTTTAAACATCAAAACACATCAGCACCTTGTAATGAACATGCTTACCCACCAACCTAATGAAGTGTACAACCAGCACAACAGAAATAAGTTACTCTGTGTAATCTCCTACAGGGCAAATTAAGTGATTTGAAAAAAACTATTCTGTTAAAGAAAAATTTAACCATCGAACCATTAACAAAACTTACCGAAACGCTTTTAATGAATGAGTAATTCTTTCAAATTCTTTTGCTTTTTTATGACCCTTCTGAATAATTTCGTCTGGAATGTCAGCAAGCTTTGCAGCATTAAAGCCATAGCTTTTGGGGCAAGCCCCTTTAATAAATTTGTAGAGGAAGGTGATGGTTTCTTGACTAGGATCCTCACTCTCATTTTCCACCATACATGCCTAAGAAAAGAGAAGACTTCTATTAGTTCATTCAAACCTATTCCTTTACCCACCTGACTTGTTTACTGACTGGCTACAAAGTAACATCAGTGAACTTTTAAAAACATTTTTTAGATTCAAATAGCTGGCCACCCTGTATTAAAGGCCACCCCCTTCAAACCTCATCTTAAATACAAAACGTACTTTTACTCCAGAACTCCCAAATAAGTGTACTGAAATGCACATAATACAAATGACAAACAGCAATAAAACAACATTACAACCAGTATGCCATATTTGCTGGGATTATGGTCACAGGGCCCCTATGAAAGTAGAAAAAAAGTTTAAAAAAAAAGGGGGGGGGGTGGCCATAAAACTGCCCCAGACGACCTACTGTTCTCTATAGAGAAGACCTTTCTAAACATTTTGTGTTGTTGCCACACTTTTCAGATACACATTATTTCATGACACAATCATTCAGTATGAATAGCAAACCAGAGCTTAAGCCAACCACTTATAAGAGTTCCATACAATATATAGAGAGAGGGAGGATAAATTTTACATAATCCCTACTGTGTAAACAAGGTTTGGTATTTCCCCCATTATGCTTATGTGTAGTTTCCTCTATAACCTCCACCACAAACATTGTCAACAATTTCTTGCCTTAATTAGAAACGGATCCATTTTAGTGATAATTATTGCACTTAATCAACAAATTGTGCAAATTATAAAAGTTATAATGGTACCTAGGCTGGAATAACACCAGCACTTTATGTCTGTAGTGTTACATTTCTGGAGGTATATTAAATAGGCTGGATGGCCATTCAGAGGTGCTTTGTGCATTCCTGTCTGGCTGAAAGGGGTCGGACCAGGAGCACTATGCAGGTCTCTAGTGAAGTATAAACTCCACAGGAGTCCAGTGGAGTCTCCTTAGGTTTTTGAACTGAAGCTGGATGGCTGTCAGGAGGGAACACTTTGACTGTGTCTTGCCTGGCTGAAGAGGACTGGCCTAGATGCTCCTGTGACGGCAGGAAGCATTTTTTTGTATGACACATGTGGACTACAGGTGTCACAGTTTGGAAAGCTCTGCTCTAGAGCCTAGACCAGACGTGTGGCCCTCAAGGTGCTTGGGACTCAGAAGCCCTGGCCAGCTTGTCTAATGATCAGGAATTCTGGGAGCTGAAGTCTCAAATACCTGGAGGGCCACAGACTGTGCAGGCCTGGTCTGGATCCTCCACATATGGTCAACATCTGGTGTAAATATACATATACATCGCATATGTATATTGTAAACCGTTCCGAGCCTTCAGAGAGTGGCGGTATATTAAACTGATTAATAAATAGATAAAATAAACCAACCATAGACTTGTGCTGGAGGACTTAGCATCTAAGAATATACAATCTGCAAAACTGGAGAGTTGCCTGTATTTCATTATTTTAGGAAGCAACTGATTAGAGTTATGATTGCAAAAATGCCTGCACACACAAAAAAGGGGAGGTAGTAGGAGGACTGGGAATCTGTTTCATGTCATGTAAAGCACCCACAGTATGATAGATGCAAGATCTCATTGTAAGAGTTAAATTAACTTTCCTTGGTAAAGTTTGCAAAGTGTGCTCAGAAACCTAATCAGAGAAAATGTTTAGCAGAACTCTGCACTTGGGAGGAAATCGGGCTCTTTAGTTGAATCTCTGCAGATCCTACACAATACATGACGTTATAACCAGTAAGCCAACATCACAAGTAAGAAAAAAAAAAGAGCATGTACCATGTGTCCCAGCTGCACAAAGGGACAGCTGGCATAGTCCTCTACTAAAGAATGGTAATGTGTTGAAAACATGGCGCGGCATCTTATGTTCTCTGAAAGTTCTTTGACAACCGCATTTGCAATGGCGGTTCCATCAAATGTAGCTGTACCTCGACCTGAAAATCGAGAGAGAACTGAGTAAAATCTAAGACATCAGAACTATTGCAAGAGACAGTTCATGACTTGCAGTAATTTGACCTTAACAAATTTCTGAATATCTTCCTAAAAGCCACTTGAAGAGTGCTATATTACTAAAGACTTGATAGACTTAACCATCGACACTACCTAGAGTATAAACCAGGTATGGGCAAACTTGGCCCCTGCAGCCGCTTAAGCGGCTGAAGGGATAATGGAAAGGGTCTGAGGCTGTTAGGGATTGTGGGAGTTGAAGTCCAAAATACCTGCAGGGGCCAAGTTTGCCCATGCCTGGTATAAACCATCCATTTTATAGCTAGAATGAACAATTACAGCTTAAAGGGGTGGATCCAAACCAATTCTAAATATCCGGTGTTCTTGCTATGGTCAATAAATAACAAATTATTTAATATTTTTTTTAAATATTTTTATTGGGAGTTAAATAGAGAATACTGATATAAGCTGTCAAACATGCAAGGAAGCATTACAATTCACACCCTTATGATTTAGGATGATCCCACACTCCTGTCACCTGGAATGTGAAAGGAAAGGGTGCATAGAAAAGCAGGGATTGGATTGTTGCACTGAATTCTTCACTACTGGCTGTACTGCCAGGACATAATGAGATTAAATGTTTTCTTCCCATACTTTGTAATACCTGATTATCATCTTGGGATCACATTGAATTTCTTCCTAATATACACATTTCAAAAATAAAATTCAGCATTTTTAACAGTAGCTTTCTTGAGGTTGGAAGGGACATAAATAACCTGAGCCTCACAACTTGTGTTTGCTATCATTCCTGGATGGTCAGCCTAATTCCTAACAGGGATGCATTGCTACTAGAAACAAATTGTAGGCAGAAGGAAGCAAACTCAGTTCACAATAAGTCAACTAAACCATTTAGGCAATAAAATGAAATCCATACATATTTCCTGCTTGAGTTGTAAATAAAGGGCAGGGGCGCAAATTTCTTGAGTAAGAATTGTTTTATTCCTACAGCTCTGGACTAGCAGATTGGTTTGATGAAGACACAATGACTAATGTTATAATACTACATCACCTACGCTGTCCTGGCAAGTCCAACTATCATGCCACCACATATATTTAAAACTGGATTCCCACCTCTTTTGCATGCTGTTTATACCATGGATCAGCAGTCCACACATGGGCTGTGCTGGTGTCAATGCACATATACTGGCCAATTTAAATGAAAGGCTGGTACATATAATGCCCTATCATTACTTATTAATGTGGTAGGTAGAAACAGATGCCATCAATGGTCTAGCTTGATCATAACATTCTTTCTGCATCATCACCCCACATACCTAATTCATCCATGAGAACAAAGGAATGTTCTGTCGCATGTCGTAGCACACTGGAGGTCTCACTCAGCTCCACAAAGAATGTGCTTTCCCCTGGTGAAGGAAGCACAGTCATGAGCACAATCCTTCCAAAGACTCATAGTAGTCAAACCTCCTGTAGCTTATGGAAAACCTTATCCAGGAACAGACCTCTAGTGTGTCTCAAATGGCTTGGAACACAGGCCCCATCATCACTAGCCTATAGGAGCCCTGCCGGCTGACTGTAGCTGTAGGGCCCTGGCTTGTTTATTATTTTATTGTTACAAGTATATACCGCACGCATGCACATTACGTCCAAGTGCCTGGGATTAGTACCTGAATATGGGGGTTTTCCAAGGGCTTAGGATATTAGAGGTATTTGCGTAGAATATGCGGAGTTCTGAGAAGTTCTGCCTTCTGCAGCATGTGGATTGATGTTCTGACCAAATTAAGGCTTTTCAAGTGCTTTTCGAGGTTTCTTTTGATGCCTCCAAGAGCACCAACCACTATTGGTACCACTCTTGTTCTCTTTTGTCACAGTCTTCCAATTTCAATTTGTAAGTCCTTGTATTTCATGATCTTTTTCAGCTCTTTGTCCTCTACTATCTCCTGCAATGTCTACAATAAAAACAGGCTTCTTTTCCACAACCGTTATATCTGGTGTGTTATGTGGCAAATGTTTCTCTGTTCAGATTCTAAAATCCCAGAGTATTTTTGCTTCTTCATTTTTTCCAGCTTGTGCTCATACCAGGTTTTACTGCGAGGTAGGTCATACTTCTTGCAAAGGTTCCTGTGCACCATTGCTGCTAGCCTGTTGTGATGTTTAATACTGTCAATCTGGGCTATTTTCTTGCAATTGCAAATTAGGTGCTCCACTGTCTCATCACTCTTTCCGTATAAACAACACTTTGGGTCATTGTAGGAGTTTTTAATTCTTGTTTTTATTGCATTTATTCGTAAGGATTGCTCTCATGCAGCAAAAATTAGGCCTTCAGTTTCCTTATTTGGAGTTTTCCTTCTAAGCCACTCCCATCCTTTTCTAGCTTTAGACCTTTCCTTCAGTGTTCTTAAAATACTGTCCATGGAGTGGCTTGCTTAGCCACCGCACTCTTCTTTTGATTTTTTTTAATTTCAGCATCTCAGCCTTACGGACTTCTTTCAATGCTGGCTCTTGGATGTATTCTTTCAGCCCCCCTTTCTCTCCCTCTACTGATTGCTTGACTTGGAGCAGCCCTCTTCTTCTTTCTGCAAGAGCAATCTCCTTGAATTTTCCATCCAACGACACAAGACAACAGGGGATCATCCCCCCACCTTTCAGAAATACTAATACACCTACTGATTTAAGGAAATGTTTTCAAGAAAAATGAACTGTTTAGGGGGAGAGGGCATTTTCTCTGAATGTTTTTGAAGCAGATCCAGTTTGAAAACAAAAGCATAATAAAATTTGTGTATCAAGCCATTATTATCTTGTATTGGCGAGAGTACCCTGCTTTAGTATTACTTAAAAAAAAACCGCTCAAAACTTACCTGACATAATTCTGTCTGAAGCCCCTAATCTGGTGAAGACTCTATCAACAGGAGTGAGCTTGCAAGATTCAGCTGGAACAAAACATCCCAACTGGGCCATTATTACCAACAGTCCAGCCTGCAAAGCAACAAAGCCAACCGTCATTAGGGAACTATCTTCACTTGATTCTTCCAAAAGTAAGAAAGACAAGAAAGAAATGCAGGTTCAGAATTCTTTATCCTAAACAATCCAAAATCATCCGCAAGGGGGCTAAAATAGTGACATCTGGGGTTTCTGATGGCACAATGTATGCAAACTTAAGTGTCCAAGGCATTGTTGGCATGGACCACCTTGTTTGCTCCTTTTCTCCTTCTGGCACCTATCATAATAAGTAGGCAACATGTAGACTTGTAAGATAAGCAACCCATGCAATGTATACACCAATTTTCACTGCATGCTTATTCCAACAGAATGCAGGTAGAACAGGGGAATCTCAGTAATTTTAGGTGTAACCACATTTTAATTGCATTTCTAAAAGCATTTCTCAACTGTAATATTTTTTTCTTATAATGTATACCTGGAACATACATGTTTTCTTTAAAAACATAGATCTCTTTATCTGCAGAAGGGTCCAGAAGATCATCTAGTTCCAACTACCTGAACATGAATCATTTAACCTTCATCCCCATTGCTACTCCATTTATGCAATCCAAATCAAAACAGCAACTACTCTTAATTGACATGTTGCACCACAATGTATCAATATGAAGAAGAATATCTTAACCACCTCAAAAATTTGCAGTCAGTTTATATGAGTAAATGACTAGAGTTTGTTAAGAATGTAAAGTATGCTGCATATTGTTCTACAATCACCTGTCTCATGAGTGTAGACTTTCCTCCCATGTTTGGCCCAGTCACTAGAATGCACGGTGCCTTCGTCTCAGAGTTCCCCTTGCCATCCTCTACCCCTATGAAGATATCATTTGGGATGAAGTCATCCCCAAAAAACGTTTTTGTGATGCATGGATGGCGGGAATTTTCGAGTTCCAAAAATGGTGGTGTTTTTTCATCTGGCAGCAAGATTATAGGTCGGCACACTGGTCCATCACATCCCTGACTATGATGGGCAAGGCACTGCAAGACATCTGTGAAAGCAAAATAAAAGATCAGTAAGTTAGGATTTCTGCTTCCTGGGTTCCTTCTTAGTTAGAAAACCAAATCCTCTATGCAAAGCTCAATCTTCAATCTCAAGATATCCACTGTTCTGCCCTCTAAGCCAACAGAGGAATTCAAAGATTTTGCAGGGGTTAATACTGTTCCACTCAACTATATTAATAAATACTAATAAAGCACAACTGAAATTGAAGCTTGAAACATATTTAATTTGAAATAATTCCCAATTCTCTGATCTAATAAAATTAAAGTTGAGTGGTAAATTCAAATTCCTATCACCAAAAGAACAGAATTTTAACACATTGTTGAAAAAGGAAGACAGCTCTATGCTGAATTATTAAGCATCTCCAGAAATCAGACCAGTATTTTATGCCCATATACAGATTGTGCTTTCATGTCACTGCTATTGCTTACATAGGAATATCATGGAGATTAACGTGATTTGTGATATGGACATTTCTTTTAAATATGAAATGGAAAAAAAATATCTGTCCTGATATCTATCTATCTTACTATCTACAGTAGAGTCTTGCTTATCCAACCTAAGC
The DNA here is from genome assembly GCF_025583915.1 of Anolis sagrei ordinatus. NCBI lineage: Eukaryota > Metazoa > Chordata > Lepidosauria > Squamata > Anolidae > Anolis > Anolis sagrei. The sequence continues at coordinate 334,037,717 of NW_026844366.1, read as the reverse complement.
TCATCCAACGTTTTGTATTATTCAACGCAGTCTGCCTCTCACCCAGACTCACAGCTGTTTCAATACACTGAGATGTTTTGGTGCTAAATTCGTAGATATAGCAATTACTAACGTTACTGTGCATTTAACTGCTTTTTCGGTCAATTTGTTTTAAAACATGATGTTTTGGTGCTTAATTTGTAAAATCAGATTGTAATTTGATGTTTAATAGGCTTTTCCTTAATCACTCCTTATTATCCAACATTTTCACATATTCAATGTTTTGCCGACCCCTTTATGTTGGATAAGCAAGACTCTACTGTATTTATCTATCTATACATGTGTATTCATGTGCTTGGATGGGAGACTGCCAAAAAAAAAGTGTATTTCAGAGGAAGGAACTGGCAAAACCATCAGATTATTGTGTTGCTTTGAGTTTTCTGTGCTCTATGGCCATGTTTCAGAAGCATTCTCTCCTGACGTTTTGCCTACATCTATGGCAGGCATCCTCAGAACTTGAGCGGCTGAGGGGCATGTATCCTCAGATGCCTGCCATAGATGTGGCCGAAACGTCAGGAGAGAATGCTTCTGGAACATGGCCATAGAGCCTGGAAAACTCACAGCAACCCAGTGATTCCAGCCATGAAAGCATTCGACATCTGATGATTCCTTGTTTAAGAAAACCTCATAAAATTCATGCCCATCCTAGTCAACTTGAAGGCATTCATGTCACACATGTGTATATTTATCCTTTGTCATTTTGAACATTTCTTATTTTAGCCCTGACGAATTACTATGGCTAAAGAGGTCCTTTCGTAGCATTCTATATTTGCAGTACACACCAAGGAATTCTGCTGCAACTGCAATGGATGGGCAAGCATCACCTCAGTGATTTTGGCCAAAGCATCTTCTTCTGAGGCAGGAATCTATTTTTCAAGCAGGCATTTTAAAGATTTAAAATGGTGTCACATAGCCTTAACTTTTGTTTATAAGTGGCCACAAACTACTAGGAAAGATTTCTGTTACAGAGCACACACACATTACACAAATGAAATTCAACACAACTGTAGAATATTAATCGTTTCCCTAACAGATAATGCTGTAAGCCATTTTTTTTCCCCAAAAAGGTGCCTGACTGATCAAATAAAATTGGTTTTTTTGTGGGCCCCTTTCCTGCATGATGGGGAGGGGGGGGGGTTAGACTAGAGTGCCCTTGTGTAACCTTCCAAGATTTTATGGTTTATTCTACTGTTTACCAGTTTGCCACCCTTCCCATAATACACATAAGCACATAAACAAGGTACTAAAATGAATCAAGCATGAAAAGCGAACTTGTTACATGCAACAATAGAAGAATGCATACCTAAAACTGCAATGCATTCTACTGCTGCTTGCCAATCTCTGCTGTTTTTATCAAAGTCATAGAATAACCTTTTCATACAAGCTTTCTGTGCTGCATCCCTCCGCTCTTCAGCGTTGACTATCTTGTTCAGCATCTTCTCTGTATCTTTGGTCCAATAACGCTTGTACCCTTTTCTGCTTGACTTCAACACATAGTCATTAGGTAAATCCCGGGGAACTGCAGTTTCAGCAATCTCAATTTGATAGCGGTTTTTGCCTGCTCCCCAATACATCATGGCTCTGATCCCAAGCCGTTTGCGCTGCTCTTCCAAATACTGGCGAAGGTACTCCTCAATGTCCGTTATATCCTCTACTGCTTTATCATAGTCTGAGTCAAAGCCAGGTTTTGGATTAATCACACCTGTCTTACGTGCAGTAGTATGATCAAAGGCAGCATCCCACCTCTTGAGTTCCTCAGTTAGATCTGGGAAACGGCCTTCTGGGTTTTTAGATTTGAGCATCACTGTCTGTCTCAATGTTTTGGACGTAAAACTATCAATAACATCTTCCAAAATCGAGATTATTTCAACTACAACTTTAAATCCTTCTAAGGCACTCAAGAAGTCAAGTATTTTCTTCTTGCTATATCTGCCTTCCTCATACATAACGGCCCTGTTATCTGGGTGACTGGGGTTCTTAAGTGAAAAACCAATGCTGTGGATTTTGCTGAGAAGCCTCTCAAGGTCTGGGAGCTTTTTAAGATGGTCCCGGATTTCAGACACTCTGGCAGCTTCTGCCAAAAGATTTTCAACTGCCTCCAGGCGGTCGTTGATAGCAGAAGGATTACACAACGGTGCACAAAGCCACTGTTTCAGGAGCCTCTTCCCAAATGGTGTACAGCATGTGTCAATCCTTTCCAGCAATGTGCCTTCCTGTGAACCAGTGGCATTCTCCAATATTTCCAGGTTTGCTAGAGTCACGCCATCCAGCACCATTCTTTGGTTTGTTTTAGTAAATATGCTGCTAGTCTTTATTTCTTTTCCAATATCAATGTCCACAGGAACATATTCTTCAAATTTTGCCATTGATAAAATATCCTTGTCAATAATACATTTTTTCAGGTAGTAAATGCAACAACCAAGTGCAGACAAAGCAAGCTCACTGTTTTCCCCAGGAGTAAGTCCTAATGAGTCACTTTCTGCTGTCATGGATTTGATTACTGGAGGCAGAACTACCCCACTATTTGGATTTTCCTTGTCCTGGAAGTAGTCTTCCTCAATGAGAGTTTTTAATGTTTTAGATGCCTTCCAGAACTGAGAGCCTGCAATCAAGCCTTCTTGAACAGAAGAAGGAAGCAAACTTTTCAATACCTTCTGTGTTTCTCCTGAGGGATTCCCCCGTTCAAAGAGGATCTGCACAGGAGGATAATGAGCCAAAAGAGTTCTCAACCGTGAGCAATGGCGGTCATCCTGGAACTGACCCAAGTAGAACTTTCCAACTGTTGTATCAACAAAACATACTCCATAGGTACAATGGAGGCCAGCAGAATCGTCACATTTTTCTTTTATACAAAGGAGGTATTTGCTGTGGGTCTCTGAAAAGTCACCATCCAGAATACTGTAGGTCTGTGTCCCTTTAGAAATGATCCTGCATACTTCTCGGTGCACAACTCTATCGTATTTTGTCGGGTGAGCCATGGATTTACAGCGGGCTTCCATCATCTCTGGAGTCTCCATCTGCTCAATGCGGACAACTTTGTAACCTTTCTGAACTAGGATATTGGAGAACCTGTCATAGGCTATTTCTGGGAAGCCCGAGTGAGCCCAAGTGCCTTTCATGAACGACAGTCCAAGCTTGCTAACCCCAATCACAGCATCCATGTGATACAACTCATAGAACTTTCCAACTTTATAAAAGAGAACACAGTCAAAGTACTGACTCTTCAACTCCCACCATTTCCGCATTCCTGGGGTACAGTTCTTAAGGTAGTCCTCTGGCACAAAAATAGTACTTGGGTCATAATCTGGATCATTCTGACGCCTCCTATTAGCATCTTTCCTTTTACCATCTTTGAGCCACTCAATTTTATCATGTTCCCACACAGATGGACTACCATCTTCTCCTCCTCCATTAATATTTGGACGATAATCGTAACAGTCAGGAGCTGCAAAACTTGCTAATTTATACATAATCTCACAAGAAAGATTAACCTCTCTGGTGGAAGTATCAAGAGTGTCATTTTTAGGAATTTCCTTCTGGGGAAGCCTGTATTCCTTTTCCTGTGTTGGCTTAATGAATGGTTTAGGAGAGACTTTAAAATGATGTTTCTTTTTCTTTTCCGGATTGAACTCCGTGTCAGAAGTTTCACTTTCACCTCTTCCGGGACTATTTTCTTCACTGCTCGCTTCATCAGGCTTGAACTCCATGTCTGAACCCTCGTTATCGCTATCTGGATCATTAAGCTTTCTCTTCTTGGCTTTGACATGATGCCGTGGTCGTGCAACTGTTCTTTTATTTCTATGTTTTGCACCCTTTGCTGCAGAAAATTCATCACCATCATCGCTCACCTAAGAAAGAGTGGAAAAAGGGCAACAACAAAAAGGTTTTAAGTGCTGTCTGTAACTGAATATTTTCAGGCTGCAAGTCACACCCCAGGCAAAAAATATCACTAGTTGCTTATATAAACTATAGATTAATACAAATCAAGTCCTGGCCTTATTATCTTTAAACGGCCAGATCCAGGATTTTATGGCACAGCGGCAGCTGGATTCAAGAATGGTAAACAGCATATTAAGTTCATTCTAGCCCAATACTGTTGAACATCTGCCAGCAAAAAGACGCACCTTGATATCTTTAATGGTGTTTAATACAGCTTTTTAAAAATGCTCTAGAAATCATTTTAATAAAAACCAAGGCAGATATCCAGATTTTAAGCCAAAGATCCAATGAAATAGCACTGTCTTCATTGCCCACCTAAAACTTAAAAGGGTCTGACCTCCCTTGGGAGACAGATCACAAGTTTCGGCCAGGTTCCTATGAGAGGAGCTAGCTGTTCAATTACCCTGGCCCCAAGCCATTTCAGACTTTGTAGGTCAAGATCACCCTCTGGAATTAAGCAAACAAGAAGCCAGCACAGTTCTTGTAAGGCCATTGTTATGTTATCTGGAAAATGAGATTTTAGAGATACCTCCATCTCATCTTCATCCTCCTCACTTTCGGAAGGTTTGTCACACACTGCCAGTTCAAGTCGCTCACTTTTATCTTTTTCCATAGCAGCATCTGCCAGTTCCATTGCTCTCTTAATCTCACGTTTTGAACTGTAAAACATACCTCCCCTCTGGGTATCTCTGCCACTAGAACCTGTAAAACCAAAGGAATGACAAATTAGAAGTCGAAAAAAGGCCAGTTGGGATCACAGTCTGCGTTCTTAACATACAAGAAATCCTACAATTTAAGCACACTTACACATATTACATTTATTCCCCTGCCTCCTAAGAGTTGTTAACTATTGCTACTACTGTTGGTGGGTGGCTTCTAGTCATTTCTAACCAATGAAACCTGAAGGCAAACCTATCACTGGGTTTTCTTGGCAAGTGTTGCACTCCAAGGCTGGGAATCATCTCTGTACTTAACACATAATCTAGTTCAACACAAAATAGCAAAGCAGTTCACTGAATATATATAAAAAGCAATCTAGCAAAATAGTGTAAAAATCGATGTCCAAAAACAGGAATAATCCTCAAAGTTCAGAGTACATGAAATGCATCAATACCCAAGAATACAAAAGCAGGCAAAGTCCAAACATTCAACACAAGAACGGTCCGCAGGAACATGAAACAAGGAATCAGGAAGTGTGAAAACAAGGAAACCTGAAACTAAAAAACCCTTGGAAGACTTGACTTGGCTCCAAAATCAGCATTGTCTGGACTGAGGGAATTCTCTGCTGGCCTTTCTAATAAAGACAGAAAACCACACCATTTCAAAACATTTGTTAATAGGCGAGATGACCTTCACACGGCTTCAGGAGATACCCTATGTTAACGGAACATTAATCTTCTATCTAACTCTTGCTCATTAGCTCGTCCACCTGGAGTTGTATCTTCCTCCCTTCCATCTTCCTCCCCTGAGCTCATTTCTGCCTCTGACCTTGCACCTCCAAGGAAACTGCCTTTCTGGGATGTTGCCTCCCTTGAACACAGAGCTCTCATTCTCGGGGCTTAAAACCTCCCGATTCTCTTGCTGATCTGCAGGCCCAGAAACCCCACTGTCATCATCAGGCTGCCTAACATGCCCACAATCCCCAGTGAGATCAGGTACAGGCACAATCAAAGGGTGGACTACAACAGCAAGTTTTGTTCAAAAGGATTCACCTTTCTCTAAGATGGAGAGAACATGACTTGCTCAAGATCACCCAGTGGGTTTCCACGGCCAAGCGGCAATTTGAACCCTAGTCTTCAGAATTGCAGTCCAACACTCAAACCACTCTACCATACTAGCTCCAAAAACTGAAGTGCCAAAAAAGTTCCAAGACGAACTTCTAAAACAGTCCTACTAATCTTTAACTGATACACAGGATGTGAAATTAGGAACAGGTCCTGGATGATACCAAAGAAAGAAATACCCTCCATCTCAAGCATCAGTGCCAAATTGAGAAAAAATGTACAGTAATTACTGGTAATTAGTCAGCTGCCATTCATACTTCTTACCTGCATATGGTCTTAGGTATCTAAGGCTAACCCAGCCCCTTGATGGGTCATCATCAAAAAATTGCACATGGATGCGAGATGCTCTTCCTCTCCCCCGAAAAAGTGTTCCGTCTGCTGGATGCTTGTACACAAGAGATGGCCACCATGGGTATCCTTCAAGTTTGGCCCAAACTAAATCACCAGGTGAATATTCACAGAAGTCACTATAAAAGGAGAGAAAATGTATTCCACACTCATCATCTGTGAAAAGTAATGTTTGTTTTTCAACAACATTTAACAAGTGGCAATTATATTGATACTATACAAATAAAATGCCTTTGAATGTGTACAGAATTACTTTCTACTTCGCAAGCACTGCTGCACAGTTGCTGATTGGAAAATCCCAGAGCGAAAGACATGGCATCAAAACTGAATGGAACTTTAATCATATAGTGCAGTGGTTCTCAACCTGTGGGTCCCCAGGTGTTTTGGCCTACAACTCCCAGAAATCCCAGCTAGTTTATCAGTTTTAGGATTTCTGGGAGTTGAAGGCCAAAACATCTGGGGACCCACAGGTTGAGAAGCACTGATATAGTGTCTGATGGAGTGGAACAAAATAGAGATATTGGGGCACTGTGCATCAACTCTTCTCTAGATCTGAAAAAGCCTATCTCACAATGTTTCCATGGCAACACTCTGGCAATGGTGGGCTGTCTTTTTGTTGCTCCATCCTTCCTTCCTCCCTTCCCCTGAAACACGTCACCTTTCCTTCCCAGTGGCATCACACAGACCACTTCACCTAGAAACAGTCAGACCAATGACATCACAGTAGGCCACTTTACCTAGCAACAGCCTTTGTGATACAAACAGATACAGACAAATTTCACATTTATATCATCATAATCATAATGGGGGTCATGGTTGGCGCAATGAGCTAAACACTTGTGCTGCTGAACTGCTGACCTGAAGGTTGGCAGTTCAAATCCGCAGGTCAGGGTGAGCTCCCACTGTTAATCCTAGCGCCTGCCAACATAGCAGTTCGAAGATATGCAAATGTGAGATCAACATGTACCACTTCGGTGGAAACGTAATAGGAGGTGTCTATGGACAACAGGCTCCTCAGCTTAGAAAAGAAAAAAAGAACACCTCTCCACGGCCAGAGTCGAGTCCCACCTCCAGAAGCCAGAGATGAAAGGGGAAGACTTTACCTTTGTTTGGGTATTTGTGTGTCATTGTTATTTCACTGTATTAAAGGCACTGAATGTTTGCATATCTGTGCAGTGTTCCCTTGCTGTTTCGCAGTTCGCTTGTGTGTATGTATGTATATATATATGTGTGTGTGTGTGTGTGTATAGGTATATATAGTCCCTACTTCATGGATTTTCATCCATGATAAGTGAGGGAACACTGTATGTTGTAATCCACTCTGGGTCCCTTTGGGGAGATAGAGTGGAATATAAATAAAGTGTGTTGTTGAAGGCTTCCATGGCTAGAGTCACTGGGTTGCTGTGATGCTATGGGATACTGGGATTTGGAGTTTGGTAGAGAAGGTTGAGACCTTGTAAAGCTACAGCCCCCATGATCTGAGCATTCAAGGATTTGGTATCCACTGGGGTGCTCCTGATGTTGCAGAATATACGTTACCCGAGATCATTAGAGTACAATCAGGAAGGAAGAGGACGGAGACAGCAATCGATTCTCAGGCCTTTACTATCAAGCAAGATAGGGTGTACAGATCAGAAGTCTGTCACCACTGAGGTCTGAATCACCTCGGTCTTTTATAGCAGAATATCACCCTTTCCACACGTGTACAGAAGGAGTCTGACATTTACACAATACAATCATTAACAGGTGTTTCCATGTATAGTTGCCAAGGACATCTTTATCAGGTCTTGGCAGGTACGTTGTGACCCCCAAACATCTGCTCGATTATGTAACTTATCCCAACTGTCACCCGTTACCCTAAGATGACACGTATATGTTCAATTCGTTAAATCTATAATTGAATTATAACTTTTATATGCGTATAACGTAAGATTTAATCAAGGCAATCTCCTCTAATCAATCCAGCCTTAATTACTTCATTATAACTTAATTCTTAATATGAAGACCATGAAGGAATCTACTTAGGATAAAAGTGTTCCTGAAATTGCCTGCTATTTACACTAAGCGGTCAGAGGATGGCGCTCTCTCACCATATGACGTTAGATGTTCCAAGTCTTGGGTCGATACTATTGATTTCTTTGTCCTGCCAAACTTCTCTTATTGACTTCTCATCTATGTAAACATTGGCTAGAGCAAATATCGGCTAGAGCACACTGACCCCGTGTCAATCAATATCATCTGCAGGTTTTTCATGCTTGCAAATTAACTTCTTAGAAAAGGTCTTTTTCAGAATCAGGTAGGAACATGAATCTTCTATTTTATTCTAAATTATTATGATTTCCCTTTATTATTTTATTTGCTCCTAACGGCTGCCACACTGAAACCAGCCCCCAGCAGATAACAAAGGCTCACTGCACTCCTCCTTATATCTGTAAGGGTTCACTATTAGGTCTAAGCCATTTAAAACAAAGCCAGACACCTGTTAACTTGCAGATAGAACCTGAGAAAGATTTGAAATCCAAGTCCCATGAGGAAAGGCTGAGGATGCTGGATATGTTCAGCTCGGAGTAAAAAAGGCAGAGAGCTGACATGATAGCCATGTTTGAGTATTTGAAAGAATGTCACATTGAGAGGGAGCAAGCTTGTTTTCTATTTCTAATAAATAATAATAATGCGTCCTTATTTATATCCTGCTTTTCTCCCACAAAGGGACCCAAAGTGGCTTCTAGAATGTTAAAAACACAGTAAAATACAAGAGCAGAATCAAACCACAAATATAGAACACAATAAACAATCACTAAAAAAAACAACATAAATAAGCATTTAAAACCTAAATACATTATTGTGCTGTCTTGTCAAATCGAGCCATATTGCATTTCATACCTCCCATGAGATATTAACCTTCTCAACTCCAGTCGACATTTATCTGCCGAAGGCTTGTTTATAAAGGAAGGTCTTCAGCTGTTGCCTGAAAGATGTTAGGGAACTGCTACAGAAATAAGAAAAAGGAGCAATTGATCCAAATTTTGTGTGTGTGGATTAGGAAAAACCTCCTGAAGGCAAGGTCTCTTTGAGAGTGGAATGTGTTGCCTCAGAGCAAGGTGGAGTCTCCTCCTTTGGAGGTTTTAAACAGAGGTCGAGATACTGAGATTTTAAAAATGTGAATTGTATATGGAAGTTTTGAGAATGGGTTAAAAAGAGGGTAGGAGGGATTATAAAGGCGCAAAGGAGTTGGGAAGAGATAGCGTTGCTAGGCAGTGGAGAAGAAATTTGTATGAGAGGCACAGAAGAGATCATCAGAATGACCTGGAAAAGACAGATCTATAGGCCAGGACACAGAGATCAGTGCAGGACCTGATAATAAATTGTAGTTGGGGACACCTATCTGGTGAACTGTTTAATCATAGGCATAGTGGAACATCCATGTTTTTAGGTCCTTGTGAAAAGTGGTCAGGATGGGTGCCAGTCTAATTCCTTGAGGAGAGAATTCCAGAGCCAAGGTGCCACCACCGAGAAGGTCCTCTGCCTTGTCCCCACCAACCATGCTTGAGACGGAGGTGGGACTAAGAGTCAAAGTAGTAGCGCTGAATGGGGTGCTTGTGTTTTTGTGATCAATCAACTTTTCCTTTTCTGCTTGTTCTGTATGTGTGCTTACCTTCACAAAGGGGAAAAAACTCTTAGTTCAAGCAAAATCATTTCATGGAAATCTAGGACAATGCACACAAAAAGCACTTCAGATGTTGGTTCATCTTCAAGGTAAGAGCTTCAACTCCCCAAAATCCTAACAGCTGATAAACTGGCTACGATTTCTGGGAGCTGTGGTCCAAGACACCTGGGGACCCACAGGTTGAGAACCACTGCAGTAACTGATCCATCATGCTGACTAGGGAAGGTTGCCTTATATCAACCAATAATTGCATAGATGTTATTAGATGCTTACAACATAAATTGCTGTTAGAGAAGGCCATATTCATTTCATTTTCCTAATATTTTCATATACTCTTCTCTGGAGTCATGATGTTTGAAACTGATAGGTAGAAGGACTTTTTATAATGCATTCTGTGAATCAATAGTAGGCGAAAGAAGAATAAAGTTGCAATTGTGTTAGGGTTCATTTTTAATTAAATGGAATAAAGTCTGACCACTTCATCACACTAGAGAAAAAGTCCTGCAGAATCCTGGGGTTTGTAGTTTAGGGAGGCTGTAAAAGGCATCTTCAGGTTGTGAGGTGATGGTTGTCATAGATGCAGGTGAAACGTCAGGAGAGAATCCTTCTAGAACATGGCCATATAGCCCGAAAAACCTACAGCAACTCAATGATTCCAGCCATGAAAGTCTTCGACAATACAAAGAAGCAACCAATCTTTGAAGCTGTAAGGCAATTCAATGTTAATCAAAGGTAGCCAACTGCAACAGTCACACTTGCCTCCCACAGACAAGCGTTCTTTCTTCCACCGTGTACATTCCACAGATATCTAAATCTCATTTTCCTAGTTTCTAACAAACCTCACAACCTCAGAGGATGCCTGCCATACATGCAGAAAAACATCAGGAGACAATGCTTCTGGAACATGGCCATAAAACCCGAAAAAACTTACAGCAACCCAGTATCCAAATGTGGTTGAGAAATAGTGTTTGCAGTTTTGGATGAACTCTTTTTTTTTCATGGGACTTAGCATGGGGATTTGGTTAACCAGTTGAAATTCATGAGTAAACCAGTTTTTTAAATACCTGAAAAATTTCAGGGGTAGGATGTTAAACTCATACCATACACAACCCCCATCGGCTACAGCAAGCAAGAGTCACTGTTGGAGGGCCGGATTATAATTTGAAAAAGATATGAATTCTATGCACACTGCACATACCTTATCTGTAGTGCAAAAAACACTTAAAAACAATACAATAATTAAAATGAAAAACAATTGTAACAAAATAAGCTTATTAGTATTTCAATGGGAAGTGCGGGCCTGCTTTTGGCTGATGAGATAGGATAGTTGTTGTTTTGTGCTTTCAAGTCCTTTCAGACTTAGGTTGACCCTGAGCGAGGGCTGGGTGAATGACTTTGGAGGGCCATATCCGGCCCCTGGGCCTTAGTTTGAGGACCCCTGTTTTAGAAGCATTCTCTCCTGACGTTTCGCCTGCATCTATGGCAAGCATCCTCAGGTTGTGAGGTGATGCTTACCATAGATGCAGAGGAAACGTCAGGAGAGAATGTATTGTCGAAGGCTTTCATGGATGGAATCACTAGGTTCTTGTGGGTTTTTTCGGGCTATAGGGCCATGTTCTAGAGGCATTTCTCCTGACGTTTCGCCTGCATCTACCGCAAGCATCCTCAGAGGTAGTGAGGTCTGTTGGAATTAGGACAATGGGTTTATATATCTGTGGAATGGCTGGGGTGGGGCAAAGAGCTCTTCCCTGCTGGAGCTAGGTGTGAATGTTTCAACTGACCACCTTCATTAGCATTTGAAGGCCTGGCTGAGCCTGGGAAAATCTTTTGTTGAGAGGTGTTAAGATGTGCCTGATTGTTTCCTCTCTGCTGTTTTGCTGTTGTAATTTTAGAGCTTTTTAATACTGGTAGCCAGATTTTGTTCATTTTCATGGTCTCTTCCTTTCTGTTGAAATTGTCAGGAGAGAATGCTTCTAGAACATGGCCATATGGCCCAAAAAGCCTACAGCAACACAATGATTCCAGCCATTAAAGTCTTTCACAATACAAAGAACCTGAGCAAGGGCTGGGTGAAAGGACCCCTTTTCTATTTATTTATTTGCTTTACTTCTATACCGCCTTTCTCAGCCGAAATGGCGACTCAAGGCGGTTTACATAGTAAAGGTTATCACAACAGTATCAAAAAGACAATTAAAAACACATTATACAAAATATACCAAATCAAAACAATCATTATCATAAGCCCCAGCAAACTAATCAGAATCTGAGTCCGTAATCATAATCCTTATACCAATTCCTATGTTCGGTTGTACCATCTTCATGTATTCATTGCACTATTTAGCCAAACGCTTGTTCGTAAAGCTAAGTCTTGACCTTCCTCCAGAATGCCAGCAGTGAAGGGGCCTGCCACTTTTGGACTCTCGCTTGCTGAGGTGTTCCAGCAAGTGTCTCTGTAGATCTAAGAAAACTATGTCGTGATTTAAGTCGTTGACATGCTGGCTGATACCCAAACGGGATGAGCTGGAGATGTCTCTGCCTTGGTACAGAAGCGACCAGCACTCAGAATGGCTTACAAGATATATATACATACAATGTATTATATTAGCATAGGACAATATCAGTATTATATATTACTATATTGTACTATATGCCATTATATTGTAATATTATTAGTAATACGTGTAATGTAAAATATATAATTATAATATATTATTTTAAAAATAATATGTTATAATTATATTAAATATATAATGTCCACAGGTAAGGCATTCCACAGCCGAGGGGCCACCACTGAGAAGGTGGTGTTCTAGAAGCATCCTCTCCTGAAGGGGACTCAGGGCGGCTTACAAAAGCAAAGGCACAATTTGATGCCTGCATCATAAAACAATCATACACAAAATTACATCAATTCACAGTTGACAACAATTCATGCAGTATAACCATAAAATCAATAAAAACCAAATACAAACCCAATTTCTCCTCTTACATGGTCAGCGTTCGTTAACACCTAGATCTAGTTTTACGTTCCGCTTCATCAATCCTGCTGGTCTTACTCGCCTGATTGTCTGATTTAATTGCCAGAGTGCCCAAAGGCCTGGTCCCATAATCAAGTCTTCACCCTGCTCCTGAAGGCGAGGAGGGATGATGATGCCCTGATTTCCCCCGGGAGTGAGTTCCACAGGTGGGGGGCCACCACTGAGAAAGCCCTGCTCCTGAGACAGCCCGAAAAACCTACAGCAACCCAATGATTCCAGGCATGAAAGCCTTCGACAACACATTTGGATTATTTATTCTCCTACCTTTTCGCTGATTTACATTGCAATAGCTGCAATAGCTGCCATGCCTGGCCTAAGACAATGCTATGGAGCGATCTGCCCCAAAGGCCCGGCCCACTTCCTCAAAGCCAGGCCTCCTCCACGCGGGAAGGCTAGGCCTCTCTCTTCTCCTCTTCCAGCGAGGCCTATCCTTCCCAGAAAGCCTCGCCCCCCTCCTTTTCCCCTCATTGTTCCCTCCTTTCCGCGCCATCCCTCAAGGAGCGGCCTTGTTTCCTTCGAAAGAAGCTAGGCCGCAAAACAGGCGCCTTCCTCGCAGTGCAGGCCCGAAGCCTCCCTCTTTCCCTCCCCCTCTCTCTCCTGAGGCTCACCAATCCGCCGGAGGGAGGTTAGCGGTGCCGCGTTTGTTCCGGGGAGGCCTGCCAGAACTGCCAGCACTCTCCTCGTCGTCGCTGTCACTCTCCCGGCCTCGCCTACTCCCCGACTTGGGGAAGAAGCTGAGAAGGCTGCTCTGGTGAGACATGGTGGTGATGATGGCGGCGGCGGCGGCGACTGAGGAGAACTAGCAGCAGCAGCAGCAGCAGCCAGGGGGCGGGGCTGAGTGACGTCACTGGCGGAGGGATCTCCAGAGAGAGAGAGAGAGAGAGGTGAAGGCAAAGCGCGCCTTTTCTCCCCCTCCTGCCCTTCTTTCTCGAGGCGCGCGCGGAGAGTGACGTCACGGGCGGAGGGATATCTATGGAAGGAGGCCCAACCGCCCTTTCTTTCTTTCTTTCTTTCTCAATCTCTCTCTCTCTCCCGCCCTTTTTTCTCTCCCGCCTTTTTTTTTTTCGAGGAGGAAGACTCTAAAGCGGCCAAGAAGGCGGGAAAGAAGCCCTCCCTCCCCTCCTTCTCCTCCCCAGAGTGCATAGCATCACAGAAGCATCTCATAGCATCCTGAGGACACTGAAATGCTGGACCACTCAGACAACCACCATGCCAGACTATTTATTTTATGTTATTTATTTATTTATTTATGACATTTATATCATAGAATCAAAGAGTTGGAAGAGACCTCATGGGCCATCCAGCCCAACCCCATTCTGCCAAGAAGCATTCAAATCACCCCTGACAGATGGCCATCCAGCCTCTGTTTAAAAGCTTCCAAAGTAGGAGCTAAGGCAGAAGATACAGCTTTAGTTTTACAAAATGCCGGGGTCTTCATGGAGAAAAGAGAACGGATATGGACTTGACCATATATGGGAAACAAAGACAGGGTTTGGTGCCAAAGATAAGTTTTTTGTGCAAGGGTGAAGTATCGGTCAGGAGACGTGCTGACTTTGCAGAGAGGGACCAGCCAAGGCTAAATTGAGTTGCCAAGATCAGCAGCTGTCTCCAGCTGTATTAGCATATCAGCATCTTGTGATGTTCTTGTGATGTTTCCAAAAAGGGCTTGCTTAATGAGAAGCGAAACTTAAAAGTGTATGATCTAATTGCTTAACGTAAATATAATATTGACAGCTTTCTTAACCAATGATTTAATCTTTGGGGCGGCTCTTAAAGCCGAACCCCTTTGCATGTATAAAAGGAACACTAACCTTTTGTGCTGGGTGACTTCCCCAGAGACGTCCCGTTACGTCGGAAGTCATCTAGCAGCTGCTAAATAAAATACTTTGATTTCTTCTGAACCCTGTTGGCTGTTTTCCCTGACTCATCTGCGTCCGCAATCGGACTTGGTTTGAACATTTGGCTAAGCTCCCGAGCAATCGCTCGGGAGGAGAAAAAGTCTGCTTCAGAGCCTCCACCACACTCCAGGGCAGAGAGTTCCACTGCTGAACTGCTGAATCTGGCTACCAGTATTAAAAAACTCTAAAATTGCAACAGCTGTGTCCAGGCTGGTTCATCAGGTGCTCTGCTATGGGTGACTTCTCTGGTTGAAGTCGTCTGCAGTGCCTTTCATGTTCCTTGATTCGTGTTTGGGCAATGCTGCTGCGTTTGGTGGTCCCTATGTAGACTTGTCCACAGCTGCATGGTATACGGTAGACTCCTGCAGAGGTGAGAGGATCCCTCTTGTCCTTTGCTGAACGTAGCATTTGTTGGATTTCTTGGTGGGTCTGTAGATAGTTTGTATGTTGTGTTTCCTCATCAGCTTCCCTCTGCAATCAGTTGAGAACACAGAAATGCTGGGCCACTCGAACACACACCATGTCAGACTACACAGAGAAGCCATTGAAATCCACAAGCATGTGGACAATTTCAACAGAAAGGAAGAGACCATGAAAATGAACAAAATCTGGCTACCAGTATTAAAAACTCTAAAATTACAACAGCAAAACAGCAGAGAGGAAACAACCAGGCACATCTTAACACCTCTCAACAGAACATTTTCCCAGGCTCAGCCAGGCCTTCAAATGCTAATGAAGGTGGTCAGCTGAAACATTCACACCTAGCTTCAGCAGAGAGCTCTTTGCCCCACCCCCGTCATTCCACAGATATATAAACCCATTTTCCTATTTCCAACAGACCTCACAACCTCTGAGGATGCTTGCCATAGATGCAGGCGAAACGTCAGGAGAAATGCCTCTAGAACATGGCCCTACAGCCCGAAAAAACCTACAAGAACCTTGCCCTTTCTTTCTATCTCAATCTCTCTCTCCCGCCCTTTTTTCTCTCCCGCCTTTTTTTTTCGAGGAGGAAGACCCTAAAGCGGCCAAGAAGGAGGCACCATTACGCGGGAAAGAAGCCCTCCTCCCCTCCTTCCCCTCCTCAGAGTGCATAGCATCACAAAAGCATCTCATAGCATCCTGAGGACACTGCAATGCTGGACCACTTTGACAACCACCATGCCAGACTATTTATTTTATGTTATTTATTACAAGATTTTTATACATAGGTAAAGGTAAAGGAAGACTCCAGCAATACCTGGAGTGAGAGTTGCCAGATCATAGAATCATAGAATCAAAGAGTTGGAAGAGACCTCTGGGCCATCCAGTCCAACCCCCTGCCAAGAAGCAGGGATATTGCATTCAAATCACCCCTGACAGATGGCCATCCAGCCTCTGTTTAAAAGCTTCCAAAGAAGGAGCCTCCACCACACTCCGGGGCAGAGAGTTCCACTGCTGAACGGCTCTCACAGTCAGGAAGTTCTTCCTAATGTTCAGTGGAATCTCCTTTCTTGTAGTTTGAAGCCATTGTTCCGCGTCCTAGTCTCCAGGGCAGCAGAAAACAAGCTTGCTCCCTCCTCCCTGTGACTTCCTCTCACATATTTATACATGGCTATCATGTCTCCTCTCAGCCTTCTCTTCTTCAGGCTAAACATGCCCAGCTCTTTAAGCCGCTCCTCATAGGGCTTGTTCTCCAGACCTTTTATCATTTTAGTCGCTCTCCTCTGGACACATTCCAGCTTGTCAATATCCTCCCCTCCTTCTCCTCCTCAGAGTGCATAGCATCACAGAAGCATCACATAGCATCCTGAGGACACTGAAATGCTGGACCACTCTGACAACCACCATGCCAGACTATTTACGTTATTTACTTGTGACATTTATATGCCACCCTTCTCACCCCGAAGGGGACTCAGAGCGGTTTACAAGATATATATATATATATATATATATATATATATATACACACACACACATACAATATATTATATTAGCATACTACAATATCAGTATTATATATTACTATATTGTACTGTGCCATTACATTGTAATATTATTAGCAATATTACGTGTAATGTAAAATATATTAAAATATTTTTAAAATAACTAGCTGTCCCCTGTCACACGTTGCTGTGGCCCAGTCTGTTGATCTGGAAAATAAAGTCATAATACTGGTGGGTTTGGGATGGGAGGATTAATTTTGTTACTTGGAAGTTGTAGTTGCTGGGATTTATAGTTCACCTACATTCAAAGATCATTCTGAGCTATACCAACGATGAAATTGGACCAAACTTGGCACACAGAACTCCCATGAAGAAGACCTCACTACCTCTGAGGATGCTTGTCATAGATGCAGGCGAAACGTCAGGAGAAATGCCTCTAGAACATGGCTCTATAGCCCGAAAAAACCCACAAGAACCTAATACTGGAAGGGTTTGGTGGGCATTGACCTTGAGTTCGGGAGTTGTAGTTTGCCTACACCCAGAGAGCACTGTGGATTCAAAAAATGATGGATCTGGATCAAATTTGGCACGAATATTCAATATGCCCAAATGTGAACACTGGTGAAGTTTGAGGAAAATAAACCTTGACATTTGGGAGTTGTAGTTGCTGGGATTTATAGTTCACCTACAACCAAAGAGCATCCAGAAGCCCACCAATGATAGAATTAGGCCAAACTTCCCACACAGAATTCCCATGACCAACAGAAAATACTGTCTGTGATGGTCTTTAGCGACCCCTCTGACATCCCCTCGCGACCCCTCCAGGGGTCCCAACCCCCAGGTTGAGAACCACTGTTCTAATATGAGTAATGTCTTTATGTTTGTGGGTAAACAGTATTTCTTGTTGTTTCTTTGTCAGTATTGATGTGGAGAGTGTCTGGTTTGCCTCCTCTGGAACATGCAACATATAATTGTCCTTCTTTAAGGGTCCCTTTCAAATCTATGATACTATACTTGTGTGTGTGTGAATCATCTCTCTCTCTCTCTATGGCTGGATGGCTCTTTATCAGGAGGACTTTGATTACATTTTCTTGCCCTAGTGAAGGGAGTTGGACTGGATGGCCTTAAGTATTTTCTGTGGGTCATTGCAGTTCTGTGTGGGAAGTTTGCCCCAGTTCTGTCATTCGTGGGGTTCATTCAGAATGGTCTTTGATTGTAGGTGAACTATAAATCCCAGTAACTACAACTCCCAAATGTCAAGGAATATTTGTGCCAAGTTTGGTCTAGATCCATCATTGTTTGAGTCCACAGTGATCTCTGGATGTAGATGAACTACAACTCCCAAACTCAAGGTCAATGCCCACCAAACCCTTCCAGTATTTTCTGTTGGTCAAGGGAGTTCTGTGTGCCAAGTTTGGTTCAATTCTATCATTGGTGAGGTTCAGAATGCTCTTTGATTGTAGGTGAACTATAAATCCCAGTAACTACAACTCTCAATTGCCAAGGCCTATTTCCCGCAAACTCCCATCTGTGTTCATATTTGGGCATATGGAATATTTGTGCCAAGTGTGGTCCAGATCCATCATTGTTTGAGTCCACAGTGCTCTCTGGATGTAGGTGAACTACAACTCCCAAACTCAAGGTCAGTGCCCACCAAACCTTTCCAGTATTTTCTGTTGGTCATGGGAGGCCTGTGTGCCAAGTTTGGTTCAATTCCATCGTTGGTGGGGTTCAGAATCTTGTGGTGTTTCAAATAATAACAACAATAATAATCAACAATGAGTAGATTCTTAGTTTTACAGTAATTACAGAAGTAACTAAGGAGTGGGTTGTCATGAACCAAGCCAGGAAGTACCACAGAGACAAAAGGGGGTTAGAGCTTTTTATACATGGGTTGCTGTGAGTTTTTTGGGGTGTATGGTCGTGTTCCAGTAGAATTATCTCCTGAAGTTTCACCTGCATCTATGGCAGGCATGCTCAGAGGTTTGTTTATGCCTGGTTTTAAAAACACATAACCCTCCACAGGCAATCTGAGCATGCGCTGGACAATGCAGCAATGCTATGCACTTAGCAATCAATTAGCAAAACCACATTTTGATCAGACTTTCTTGTGTAATACCGTAGCAGCATGTAGTGGCAAATAGATACCCATTGTTAATTGACTTGCATCATTGCTAATTTGGTCAAACTGAGCTGTGAAACTGCAAACATGGCTTTGTTCATTAAGGTACTGTCAGAGAAGGGAGGGGGGAAGGTCAGTGAGTGAGAAAGCGAGTTCCCTAGCAACAGGAACAAAAGAGGCATTCAAGTCAAGGTTAACTTTGTCTGAGATAGAAGCGACCAGATAAGATTGGAGGGTCGCAAACTGTGAATTCATACTCTTCATGGACACTGCTACAGCAGATTTGCAGACTATGCATCTCTGGACACTCCTATATGCAGATGACATAGCACTCAGCCACCAAAAACATGCAGTCCTCCAACAATAGCAACAAGCATGGAGTGAGACTCAGTGAAAATGGAGTTCAACTGAACATACCCAAATCAGCGTATCTGGAATGTGGCCTTAAAACTGGAAAAAAAATTCAAATTAATGGACCAGCACTAAAAAAGGCCACCCATTTTAAATACCATAGATGGCGATGCAATGCCAGACATACGGTTACGAATAAATGCAGCCTGCTTGAAATGGAGGCAAACTACTGGCATTCAGTGTGACTCAAAAATGCCAGACAACTCAAGGCTAAGATCTACACTACAGTTGTCCACCCAGTAGCTCTCTACAGGGCAGCGTCCTGGCCAGCATCAAAGAAGCATGAACAAGCCCTTAACACAATGGAAATGTGATGGAAACTTGGCTTGACACTTCTTGACCATGTGCCAAATGATGACATCTGTCAAAGACTAGGAATAAAAGCAATCAGCAAGAAAATGCAGGAAGCAAGACTCCGGTGGTACGGCTATGTCATAGAAGATAGCCAATATTATAGTGCAAACAGCACTACATTTGGAGATAGCAGGATGATAACCACATGGTGGCCAAAGAAAAGATGGATGGTGTGCTGTCACGCAAATGGCTTTTGAACAGGACATGCTCTTTGTGCCCAGTGGGAAGCCGGGGTGCCTTGAGTGAGAGGCCCTAAGGATTTTCCTATACAGAGTCTTTAGATGCTTGAAAAGTTTAACAAAGTCCTTTATTATTGCTTAAGTCTTCACGAACGAAACCGCCCAGGCCTAGCTTCAAGGCTTTGAATCAACTGGTGGCTTTCTTAATCTTGTCCACAAGGGACAGGCAACTGGCTTCATGAACTGTTTCTTTTCTTTAAGAGGAAAACCCCTTTTTAACCCCTCCTTGGGCAATCTACTTTCTAAACTTTGCTGGTGTGGGCTCTACTCCCGGCTCCAAACTGCTTCTTGGGTCCCGAGTAGACCTACCAGTCAAGGTTTTGTAGATTCTCCAGCTGGAGTCCTTTGGAACTGTTTCCCCCCAGAATTTCCCCCGGATGCTATGAGAAACGAAGCTTCTCTACAGGTGGAGCTAATCCACGCCCTGTAGCTAAGCTTTCCAATGCAAGACTGAGCTAAAATGGCTCCCTTTCCTTCCTGAGCCCTGGGGAAAGGGGCAGAACCAAAACTTAACAATGATGACAGGTCATTGGCCCTATAATTGCAAACCAAGGGAAGCCACCTTATTGCAAAATGCATGGGACTTTGGAATACATGCAAACACTCAAAGAAAGAAAAGGAAGTTGGAGCTCCTGGTACAGCCGTACCAGGACAGATGGACACCATCAATTAAGACATGTGTGCTGCCAACCTGAGACCTGAGGATGCCCAGTAACAATGCTAACCACTCCATAGGAAAAATAGCTTAGAAAGAAGAAGTTGCAAGCAGTGGATGAATGATAGGCTTCACTGAATTGCTAATGAATGCTCAATGGAGTGAGGGAGGAGCAAGGAAAAGGGAGGTGGAACTGAAGGTCAAGTGAGAGGGAAATGTGAATGTGTTTTCAAAAGCCTGCCATTTTCTTGGTTCTTGGAGGTATCTACCTGGTTTGTTTCAGAGACTCTTCTGTTAAGTCATTTTCCACAGAAATAAAAACTTCTTTAATTATAATTTCTTCAATTCCTAGTCTTAATTGGGAAGCATTTTTATAGTTTCACAGTGCTATGTCACCCTTTTAGGGCATCACTCAATCACTGTCAGACTCAATTGGTTAAAGGGCAATCAGGCAATTTCACATCAGGGTTCATATCCTCTGCCAGGCATTCTCCCTTTGTCTAGGTCAGGCATGGGCAAACTTCGGCCTTCCAAGTGTTTTGGATTTCAGCTCCTACAATTCCTAACAGCCAGCTTTTAGGAATTGTGGGACCTGGAAGTCCAAAATACCTGGAGGACTGACGTTTGCCCATGCCTGGTCTAGTTCTTATCAGCGGGATAGCTGTGATTTATAGCGGTGTGATTGATAGTTGCTCTATTATGCCCTCCCTGTGCTGCGCACCGGACAGATTGTATTGGGTCAAGCTATAAAATCCAAACATTGAAGAGTCTTTTATCAGAAGTCAGCAGAGTTTTACTGCACAGCCTCTGACATTCTGTTGCTCACTGTTTTAAGAAAACACTTTGGTTTTAATCCAAACTCACAGTGGAGGCTTTCATTTTGACATGTTGCTTATGTACAGCTATATATACATCAGGATCCCTTGATCTCCTGTTGGTATATGCAGAGATATTCATGACAGATACCAGCAATAGATGTACAGTGAGATGCATGGCAAGAGAGAGTGCACATGCTTGCTAGCTACTTTTATATGCATTGCTTATCCTCAAACAGGGACACAAGGAAATGAAACAATTCTCATCATGCCTGGCACATGGTGGTTACTCTACTTCTTTGGCCTGTTCCTCCAGTTACACATCACCACCTACTTAACCCTTCAGTGGTTATGTGTGACCACATGTCCATTAGAACTGTATTTTCCAACCAGCAATGAACAATGGGGTTACAAGACAATGCACTTCTATCTAACGGTGCATTATCTTCCTAACAGAGCTTGCAGTCCCACTCACGTAGATTGCCAGTCCCTTCCCTGCTGACAATGGACAAGATGGTACAGGCGTTGAACAGCACAAGGGGCATGGGAGATTGGCATGAACATGCAGACAGAGCTCAGATATACTAGGCATTGTAGTGAACATCAGTAACAAATCATCATACATTTATGTGCTAGGTAAGCAAAAGCTGAGGGTAAGAACTAAGTAACACAATACATTTATTATAGTTCAAAGAAGTTGATGGAAGTGATAGAGATGAAGCGGCTGAGTTGTGATGCCCCTTTTTAGGAAGGCAACCTTTGTAACCTCTCGAGGCCTAGTGCTCAATGAGACATCAGGAGGCTGAGGAGATGAAAATTACAACAGCCTTTATTTGCGTCCACGTGGAAGGGGTGCACCACACCGAATGAGGTCTCACATAGACACACTAAGAAAATCCAACAAATGCTACGTTCAGCAAAGGACAAGAGGGATCCTCTCACCTCTGTAGGAGTCTACCATATACTATGCAGCTGTGAACAAGTCTACATAGGGACCACCAAATGCAACATTGCCCAAACACGAATCAAGGAACATAAAAGGCATTACAGACTACTTCAGCCTGAGAAGTCAGCCATAGCAGAGCACCCAATGAACCAACCTGGATACAGCATATTATCTGAGAACACTGAAATGCTGGGCCACTCTAACAACTACCATGTCAGACTACACAGAGAAGCCTTTGGACAATGTGGACAATTTCAACAGAAAGGAAGAAACCATGAAAATGAACAAAATTTGGCTACCAGTATTAAAAACTCTATTTATAACAATAAATAAAAAAACAACATTCAAACACAGGGAAACTCCAGACAAGAAACAATCAGGGACAGCTAATCACCTCTCAACAAAGGATTCCCCCAGGCAGTAACAAGTCACACCTAAAAACTGTCAGGCCATCAAATGCTAATCATGTTTCCAATAGACCTCACAACTTCTGAGTATGCCTGCCATAGATGCAGGCGAAACGTCAGGAGAGAATGCTTCTAGAACACGGCCATACAGTCTGAAAAACCTACAACAACCCATTTTGATCTCCTTCACCCCTTACCCACATCTTTCCCCAGTGCTTGACAACACTTAGCTCATTCAAATTCCTTCACTCCTTTTCTCTCCCTCCTCCTCCTCTCTCCTTAGCCCATTCTCAGGGTTGGAAGAATTTAAACTGATTTAACTTGAGGATTTTGGTAATTCATTAGTAGAGCCAAATGACACCCAATTTGTTTCAGACTGTTTTAATGGTCTTTGTCAGTTTATGGCAACCAAAAATTCTGGCAGTTCATGTTAGCTTGGGAACCTGTCTTGACTGTTAAACTGTAACTCCCACAGTTCTTCACTTCTGGCTATTTCTGACTAAGGTGATGGGAAATGGGTTGTTGTAGGTTTTTTCGGGCTATATGGCCATGTTCTAGAGGCATTTCTCCTGACGTTTTGCCTGCATCTATGCCAAGAGGTAGTGAGGTCGGTTGGAACTAGGAAAAAGGGTTTATATATCTGTGGAATGACCAGGGTGAGACAAAGGACTCTTGTCTGCTGGAGCTAGGTGTGAATGTTTCAACTGACCACCTTGATTAGCATTTGATGGCCTGGCAGTGCCTGGAGCAATTTTTTTGTTGAGAGGTGATTAGATGTCCTTGTTTGTTTCCTCCCTGTTGTTGTGCTGTTGTAATTTTAGAGTTTTTTTAATACTAGTAGCCAGATTTTGTTCATTTTCATGGTTTCCTCCTTTCTGTTGAAATTGTCCACAATGCTTGTGGATTTCAAGGGCTTCTCTGTTTAGCCTGACATGGTGGTTGTTGGAGTGATCCAGCATTTCTGTGTTCTCAAATAATATGCTGTGTCCAGTTTGGTTCATCGGGTGCTCTGCTATGGCTGACTTCTCTGGTTGAAGTAGTCTGCAGTGCCTTGCAGTGATGGGAACTGTTGACCAAGATTACTGCGAGAGAAGATACAGATCAAGAATAGGGCTCCACAGTCACCTATGGACCCACTATCAACACACTGATCCTGGAAGACTATCCTACTCGGACAACGAGGGATTGCCTAAGTAAGAATGTACATTGTCAGCATTGGTAGAGCCATAGGTCACCCTTTTCAGAAGCATCTCTGTGGATTGGGTCTTTGTCATTTCTGTATCAGTTCATAGCCTCTTTTGCACAACATAGTCCATTTCAATGTAACAGTCTGTTTAAAATCATGTTTTTCTGCAACTTAGCAAACAAGCTGGAACCAAATTATTGCCTTAGTCAAAGAAACCCAGTTTGGAAACCTCCTTTCTTCTTTCTTCTGAAGAGGAGCAGGCAGCAAGTTGTTTTGTATCTCCTTTTACAGTGGCTGCTTTCCTCCTTTGGCATGGGGGGGGGGGGGGGGGGGGAAGAGCACACACAATCTGCTTCGGCAGGCGCTGAAGCTTGGAAGCGGAGTTGTGAGGGCTTTTGGTTTTCTGATGTTTTGTTTTAGTGTTTTATTGAAGTCTGCTCTCAGCTTTTTCTGCTAAGGATGGAGTCCCTTTTTTCTTCTTTCTCTTCTGGTGAAAAGGACTTTTTGTTCCGTGCAGGAAGAGCTGCTTTTGAGAAATATTGTACTGCGCTGTCTCTCTCTCTCTTATTGAAACTAAACATAGCAGGTATAAATATCACTGTACAGTATAAAGAAAATGATGCTCCTTCCTCTTCACTTTGTGATTCCTTGATACAACTTTGTGCTTTTACCATTTTAAAGTTGATTTTTTTCTGTTGTTGTGGTTCCATGGTTTTTTTTTTTGTCGTGACAGGAGCGACCTGAGAAACTGCAAGTCGCTTCTGGTGTGAGAGAATTGGCCGTCTGCAAGGACGTTGCCCAGGGGATGCCCAGATGATTTGATGTTTTATCATCCTTGTGGGAGACTTCTCTCATGTCCCTGCATGAGGAGCTGGAGCTGATAGAGGGAGCTCATCTGATTCGAACCTGCGACCTGTCGGACTTCAGTCCTGCCGGCACAGGGGTTTAACCCACTGCGCCACCGGGTGAATGTGCAGTTATACATTTTTTTATGTCAGGAGCGAATTGAGAATGTACTGCAAGTCACTTCTGGTGTGAGACAATTGGCTGTCTGCAAGGACGTTGCCCAGGGAACGCCCTGATGTTTTACCATCCTATGGTAGGCTTCCCTCATGTCCTCGCATGAGAAGCTGGAGCTGACAGATGGGAACTCACCCTGCTCCCTGGATTAGAACCGCTGACCTTTCGATCAACAGTCCTGCCGACACAAGGGTTTAACCTATTGCACAACCGGGGACTCCCATTTATACATCATACATGTATACATTATATGTTATTTATAAAGTGTATTTTCTTAATTAACAAAAATTGAGGTGTGTGTGGAACTGATCAATAGCATTTCAATAAGAAATTTGCTTTGAGACAAGAGTTTTGAGATAAGAGCACAGTCACAACACAAATTAAACACTTAAGTCAAGGTATCACTATCTATTTCCAGCCAGAAACTAGAAACAAGTAGATTTAAAATACAGCAGTTTAATCTGCAGAAAACACTAAGGGGTGAATCGTAATAGTTGAGCAGCATACCAGACTAATCTGCATGATCGGTTTCAAATTGAAGTAAACATGCACACACACAAACCTTTCCCCTCTTTGCTGTCGGCACATTTTCCCCTCCTGGTTCTACCCTTCTGTTTCTCTCTCTCTCCCTTTGTTCCAAACAATCCTGTTTTTTTTCTGAAAACAATTTTTCCTTCAAAACAATATCTTTCAGGTCATTTCGATTTCTTCCTTCACTTCTTACCCACATTTTCCCCTGGTGCTTGGCAACACCTTTTCAAATTCCTTCACTCCTCCTCCCTCCTTCCTCCTTCCTCCCCCCCCCCCCCCCCCCCCCCCCCCCGGTGTTGTAGTTCAGCTCATTGTGGTGTCTGATATTACTATTAATGAGGATTCTGGGCCTGAAATTTTAAGTCCTGAAACCAAGCAGTCTGTGTCTCCAAGTAGTCAGTGGAACCAATCTCTAGGGAAAGGAGTTCAGAGGCTTAAACTCCAGGTGCTGAATATAATGAACTTCAAGATAATGGTAATGAGTTTGTTGATAAGAGATCTAGTTTTAGTAGACTTTGGGCTGATCAACAAAGAATAAGAAGGTCATGGCACTTATTAGAAGAGAGGCCCATATCTGAATCTCACGTGAAAAGACATGATTTTTTGGGTATATTAGGGAGGCCGGGACTTTTGCCCAGCAGTCTGGTCAATGTTGATATTTGAGGCAACAGCTCTTGCCAAGGGAATTACAGTTCCATATGATCGTTCATGTATCTTGCTTCCAAGCCAAGTTTGTATTGGGTTCTATGCTGCCTTGTATTCCTATGCTGAATGTTCTGCTATTTTGAGATTCTTGAGTACTCTTGTGCCTTGAACCTTGTGGACTATTTTTGGCTTAGCGACTTTGAAGTTTTACTACTTTTGCTGAGCTGCTTTTTATATAATCTTCAGGAAACTGCTTTGCTGATTTAACTTGGTCTGGAGTGTGGTAGTTAAGGACACAGGTGTTTTCCTGGGCTGGAGTGCAACACTCTGTAACCCATTTTCAGAATTTGCTTCTTCTAAACTTCACACTTTTAAAATATCAGCCTTCTTCAATAGTCCTCTATACGAGCATTGCCTTGCAGCTTTTTCTAGCCCTCTTGGAAGGGCAGGAATTTTGTTATCACTTGAGCTGGACCAGAGGGAAGTTTTTGTTCTGAAATTGCATTCAAGAACAGGCACACACGCATACACTTATTATTCTCAAATGAAAAGTCTCCAAGCTTTCCCTCCCTTTTTTTCACTTTTCTTATGCCTTGCACCTCTTTTGGACACCAGTAAAGCAATATTAACTTTATTTTAAAATTGACATGGTTTAATGTATGTTTGCTATATTGTTTTAAAAGCAAATGTTTAGACACACTCAAAAGGAGGAGAAATAAAATACCACCAAATCATTTCAGTTATGTATGTTTGAGATAAAGAAAGAAGAGTCACAGTGGATTTTGTTACAAGCGTTCAACAGGAGTAGAAATACAATTAAAATAAAAAGAACACAGTTAAACACACAGATCACTTTTGAGACTCCCAGTTCCCAACGGGTCAAGGATCAATCAAAATCTCATGGAGGCATGCCCCACCAAGATACCTTAAAAACAACTTCCATCATCTCCAGGTCACTGAAAGATGTTCCAAGAGCATTTTCAAAGTAAAGCAGATGGATAGATGGAGAAAGAAGGCAGCAGGCTTATCAGAACTGCAGATAATTTATAGCCTTCATAAGGGTAGGGAGCCCTCCTCCTCTTCCTTGAAAGTCCTTTTCTCTTTGAAGCTTCTGTACTAGACAATTTACACTTTGGCAGAAAGGAAAAAAGAAAAGTTGTAAGAGCCTTTGGGGTTTTTTTCCAGACAGGCACCTTCATTTTACAATAGAAGCAGCACACACAGATCCGAACATCTTAAGACTTTACACAACACACAGACTACCATTGTGCACAAGGAAGGGTTCACAGAGAACCCACTTGATACCCCATTGAGGCACTTATATAACCTTGCCATTTCCCCCCACTCTTTACATCTAATTGAGCTAATTTTGAACATCCAATGTGTCTCTGATCCAATCTCAGACTCTGTACTGCAGCCAAATTTCAGTGCAGTATTTTTCTCAGCCTTTTTTTTTTTACTCCTCCCATGTCCCAATTTTTCCCAGTTCTGCACAACACAATCTAGGAGCTTTAAGGTTTTCTCCTACCTTGGGGCCCCTTTCCTTGACTTACTCAAACCCATTTGGAGATCACCTTGACCAAACCTGAAACCAAGGAGGAGGAGGAGGAGGAGGAGGACGAGGCGGCAGCGGCTCCTCTCCATGGACAGTTTCTGGGAAAAATTGAGAGTCAAATCGACAAAGAAAAAACATAGATGTGGCTCACAAATGGAACTTTGAAAAAGGACCTGGTTCTGGCAGCCCAAGAACAAGCCATTAGAACAAATGCCATTGAAGCCAGAACTGAAAAGTCGGTGACCGATCCCAAGTGTAGACTCTGCAAAGAAGCAGATGAAACAATAGATCACATCCTCAGCTGCTGCAAGAAGATCGCGCAGACAGACTACAAGCAGAGGCATAACACCGTTGCTCAGATGATTCATTGGAACTTGTGCCACAAATACCATTTGCCTGCGACAAAGTACTGATGGGATCACAAGCCTGAAAAAGTTACAGAAAATGAACATGTCAAACTATTCTGGGACTAGGTTCTTGTGGGTTTTTTCGGGCTATAGAGCCATGTTCTAGAGGCATTTCTCCTGACGTTTCGCCTGCATCTATGGCAAGCATCCTCAGAGGTTGTGAGGTCTGTTGGAAGTAGGAAAAATGGGTTTATATATCTGTGGAATGGCTGGGGTGGGGCAAGGAGCTCTTCCCTGCTGCAGTTAGGTGTGAATGTTTAGCTGATCACCTTCATTAGCATTTGAAGGCCTGCCTGAGCCTGGGAAAATCTGTTCTGGGACTTCCAGATTCAGACAGACAGAGTTTTGGAGCAGAATACTCCTGACCTCACAATAGTGTTAAAAAGCCAAGTAAGGATCATTGATGTTGCAATCCCAGGTGACAGCAGGATTGAAGAGAAACAACTAGAAAAGCTGACACAATATGCGGATTTAAAGATCGAACTGCAAAGACTCTGGCACAAACCAGTCAATGTGGTCCCAGTGGTGATCAGCACACTGGCTGCAGTGCCTAAAGACCTTGGCCTGCACTTAAACACAATCAGCGATGACAAAATTACCATCTGCCAGCAGCAGACGCCACCTTACTGGGAACTGCACGCATTATTCACCGATAATCACACAGTCCTAGACACTTGGGAAGTGTCCGACGTGTCATCCATTACAAAAGCTAGCAGAGTGTCTGCTGTGGACTCATCTTGTTGTGTTTCAAATAATAATAATAACAATAATCTTTATTTATACCCCGCCACCAGCTCCCAAAAGGGGACTCGGGGTGGCTTACATGAGGCCAAGCCCAGTAGTGCATTACAACAGAATACAACCAAAAACACAGAACAAACATCGCAATAAAACAAATAAAACATAAGAATACAATAAAACAGTGCAAAAATACAGTGAGAGACAAACCACATGAACGAGATAAAATGATAAAAACTCAAGATGAGATAGAAATGAAACGGAAATATTTGTGAGGGAGAAACTCATTGGAAGCGGAGTACTGGAGACAGGCCTTTTATTATATGGATAATTATCACAGTATGAATGGTTAAATCAGAATCATGGCTATGGAGAACAAACCATAGAAAACTTTGGAAATTAAAGAGGAAAAATATTGTAATGCTGAAGAAGAAAATACAGAACATCCATCTGTTTGCATTTAAGTTTCACACACCTGCATTACATGGAACAGTGCCCAGTTGATCTTGCTCTGAGCACTTTGGCTTGGACAGACTGTACATTGGAGGTAATTTTATGTTCTTCCAGTAGAGGGAGATAGAAGACTTTCATTTGAAAGTGGTCCTAACAACTAGGTATGTTCAACTGAAAAACTGTTCCTTCCTCCTGAAGGCTGGATATTTTTTTAGAACGATTGCTAGATCTTATACCTGCAAAATATGCTATAAAAGTCATGATTGCTTCTTTCCCCTGTTATTTCTTCTTTTTCCTTGTGAAACCCGAATCTTATTTTAGAAAAGACAAAACGACATCTTTGCAACTTCCTCTGGATTCCATTTTGAAACGATTACATCTTCTGCCCAAGCCCACTTCTTTTAATATCC
This sequence comes from Anolis sagrei ordinatus, assembly GCF_025583915.1. Classification (NCBI taxonomy): domain Eukaryota; kingdom Metazoa; phylum Chordata; class Lepidosauria; order Squamata; family Anolidae; genus Anolis; species Anolis sagrei. Next base: position 334,008,191 of record NW_026844366.1, on the reverse strand, counting down.
AACCTTGGAAAGAGCTCTGGAGACCTCAAAAACTTGCTTGCAAATGAGTAGTATTGTGTATGATGTTCAATGCAAAAATATAATACTATGACAGAATGTACAGTATGTATCTAGCATAAAATCCCACAATTTAAAGATGAAAAATGGGAAGCATGGGGCCAAGTTATATCAGAGCGGGTCAAGCTTCTCCTTTCCTTTCTCCATTGAATACAAACTGTTTTTGCACATTCAACTAAGTTGGCAGCAACTGAAGTCAGCAAGGGACAAAGGGGGAAAATGAGAGGAAGAGAGAGAATATTTCAAAAGCAACTGAAAAAGGATTTTGTGGGCTGTCCCTAATAAGTTAGGACAGTTGGAAGGTATAATATATATCACTAAACTGATGTCATTTGGGATGGAATGCTACTTAAGAATAGAAATAGGGCTTTTGGGTTAGAAGAAGAGTGGTGTAAGAAGATTACTACTGGACCAAAGCAAAGACACATGTAGAAGCCTGTCTGAAATGAGCCACATACCTGGAAGTGGGAGAGAATTAACTCCTAGGTATCCAACCCGTAATGTGGGGTAAATCCTCTTAGAGCATGTAAGGAAACAATCGCTGTGTGTGTGTCAACTGTATAATAAGATGCATGAAGCTGATTGGTTGGGCTATGCCTGGGGAGCAGGCTGAGCCTGGGACTTTTAGTTACTGTTACATTTTTGTTTAGGTTCCAGCTATGCAGGTTTTTGGAGAGAAGCAGAGAACAACAGAGAGAAGCAAGAAGCAGAGAAAGAGGGAGAGACAGACAGACAGACAGACAGACAGAGTTTGGAGTGTGCTCTTGCTTCATGAGCTGCTGAAGAAGTTTATCCACATGAACAAAGAAAGACAATTTTAAATCTCTCATAAAAGGATATGATGCAACTGACCACATTGTACATATGTTGTTCTGAACTACAAAAAGCAAACTACTTGTTCTTTATTGTTCATCTGCGTGGCATGTTTTCTTTCTCTGGGAAGGCAGTGTGTGAGCTGCTCAAACGTGAACTATATGTGGATTATTTTAACATTACGCCACAAATCCGACTAATCTGGTTTCTCCCATGTTGGCAGAATAAAGTTGCCCTGCAGTTTTGGGGGTGTGAAAACGACTAGGCTGGTTCCAGTTTGGGACTGGCGGTGCTATTCAAACAGGTCAGTGTCACCATCCCTCTTCCCCCATGCCCCATAGTGCAGGGAAAAGGAAATGGCTCTTTGTTGTTGTTTGTTGCTGCAACAGCAGCCATGGAGCTCCAGAGAACTTAACTGTCTAGTTCTGAGTTTGGCATGCTAGACAACCACTCTTACCCTTATTATTGTTTATCACCATAGTTTGTGTGGAGTACTTCTGGTAATCACCAGTTATTTCTGTCAGTGTCAGCAAAGGCACAACTTGGCGAAAATAAGGGGGCCCCTTTTATTTTGCCTTTCATGTCATGTGGTGTATTTGCTGACATTGGCAGAAGTGCCCCATGATGGCCAGGAGCTCTCCAGAGCTCAATGGGCACCACTGTAGGGACAAACAACAAAAATAGTGGCCAAACACATGTCTTTCAGCAAGATATAACTTTCACACCTGTTTCCCACCAACTTTTTTGGAGATATAATGCCACTGAAATCAGAGTGAATGTCCAACATGGCTAATTAATGTGAAGAATAGCTATATTCTTCCTGAATTTGTCTCCATTTAAAGCTGTTTACATTCATGGTCATCTCTACATCTTGTGAAAAAAAATTCTACAGGCTTAACTTTTGCACCATGGGAAGATAAAAATTCCTGTTAGCTGCCTCACTCTCCTGCTACTTAAGTCTTTCCCTGTTCTAGCTACAGACCTTGGAATAGTGACTCAAATAGAGAAGAACAGTCTAGAGCTCTGCGGTCCTGCTCACCAAACTAGGAATATCTTTTCTTCAGCCAGAAGACAGCAACGAGACTACACCAGGTAGGATAACTGCATTGCAGCAGTTTGGATGATTAGTCTGTACTTGTGTTTTTAAAAATTGTAAGACTGGGCTGGCATCTGTGAAAAAAAGTAGACTACAATTATTTATTATTATTATTATTTATTATTTATTATTATTAACTTTATTTGTACCCCGCTAACATCTCCCGAACGACTCGGTGCGGCTTACAAAGGCCAAGGCCCTCAATAAAACAACAGCATAACAAATACAACAATAAAACTCATAAAGCAAACCAATAACATTAAAAGCAATAACAATAAAACATTAAACAACACATCATAACACATTTAAAACTAGGGCCGGGCCAAATGTAATGAGTAAAATTAAAAGTGCTGGACATGACAGGTGAAATGTAAGGATTTTAGGGTAGGTGCGATGTGCAGGTAATTTTAAATCTCTAGTAAAGTGCTTTTGGGACATGATGCTGGGAGTTTCCTTTTCTGGAAAGGCACAGTGGAACAGCCAAGTCTTCAAGCTCTTCCTAAAGACTGCCAACGTTGGGGCTTGTCTGTTGTCCTTGGGGAGAGAGTTCCAGAGTCGGGGGGCTACCACAGAGAAGGCCCTGTCCCTCATCCCCACCAAACGCGTTTGCGACGCAGGTGGAATCGTGAGCAGGGCCTCTCCAGATGAACGGAGGGATCATGTGGGTTCATATACAGAGATGCGGTCACGCAGGTAGGAGAAACATCTTTCAAATTACACTTTGTAACAAAATTTGAAACATTTTCTGTTCCTGGTGTAAAAATGTTATTTCCTGTTTAATTGTCCAGCACTTACTTTCAAAGTAGTTGTTATACTCCAGAAATTTTGTCTTTGTTGCTGCCATTTTAAACTTTTGGTGCAGATCGCAACAACAAAGTTTTTGCAATTTAATAAACCTTTCCCATGTTTTTCATGATAGAACCAATTAGGAAATAACATTTGTAACACAGGAACACAAATCATGGAAAGTGGAATGAATCCACTTTAAATCCGGTTTCTGCCTCCTGCAGAATTCTGGGGTTTGTAGTTTAGAGAGGAGCCTTTAGCAGCCTCGCTAAACTACAAACCCCAGAATTCTGCAGGAAGCAGAAACCGGATTCATTCTCTAGTGTGATGAGTCCCTATAGTGTTATCAGGAATGATGTATCCAAAAATTGGGGAGAGGGATGTTGTGGACAGAAGGTTTGAAAACCTAAGTGTGCATGGGACAGCTTCAGCTTTGAAAAGTGGCTGATATTGAAAGACATTTTCATTCAGTGTGCAGGCCATTTTTCTTTGTCATTTCTTTGCTATCTTCCTGGCTGACACTTAAATGTTTACTTGCCAACTAAATTGTGCACATTGAAAATGTATTAGAATTACATCTGTACATTTGTGAAGGTTTGGTAAAAGATCTTCATCGTTAGGCACATATTGGCACAATGCATAATCCAGGAACTTGGATTTAGCGATTTTCATTTGGGGGCATGATAAAAAATCACAGTGGAAATGTTCTGCTCAAATAATAATGAATCTGTGTACACAGGGACTCCTCCGCAATGTGCTCTCTAAAAGACACATGGATTTTCTGAAGTCACAAGGGAGCTAATGGCTCAGACAGCTACTCCCTGGAGGCAGGCATCTAATTGAAGCAGGACACTTGAATTTGAGAATCTGAAAGGGATTGCTACCTAGAGAACTGGCAGCCTACACAGGTCACTGTTTCACATTGATTTTGCTGTCTGATGTTTGAACCTTATTCAGAAAGTTGGCTTTCCAAGAGTTTGGCAGAAGTACTCCATGAAATTCTAACCAGGTGTAATTAGTTTTTTTCCAGTGTCACACACAGATAACTCTGTCTTAAGGTAAAATGGCAGGGCGTCTCAACAAACAAATTGCTGAAGTTTATTGTTTTGTTCAGGAAATTGGTGCAGTAGCTCAGAGTAGTTGGTTTATGTTTCCTCAGTTAGGATTAGGAGGTAACTGCCAATCACTGTCAAGAAAGGGCAGCATGACATGACAGGGCAGGGAATTATAGGAACAATGATAGGCTGTCCATTAGCAGTGTGATGGTAAACAAGACACTAAACTCTACTCTATGGGTCCCTTATGGCAAGGATAGGGAATGTGTGGCTTGTATTTTACTTTATTTTAAGATGCCTATATTTGCCATTTATAAGTGTGTAGTGGAGGATGGTTCTTATCATGCTTTTAATCAGAAATGTATTTGCTTCTCTGTATATTAGAGCTGATGGGATATGGCACAGTTTGGAACTGATTATCTTAGGAGCCATCCAGACAGGCCCTAAAATGCACGCCCTTCCGCTTTTTCAAGTGGAGCATCCAGATGACGCACCACATAAAAGTGAGTGCATTCGGCACAACGCAGGAAAACTCTGCTTTGTACCGAGATTATTTGTTAGCAAGAAATGTAATAATAATAATAATAATAATAATAATAATAATAATAATAATAATGTAAAATAATAAATAACCTTGACTCGAGTATAAGCTGAGGGGGTCTTTTTCAGCCTAAAAATAGTGCTGAAAAACCCAACTTATACTCGAGTATATATGGTAATATCTACTTCTTGACTGTCAACCTTGCTCACCATTAATTCCAATTGTTTCTTGTTGCTATTTTGAAAGGTTTCTCTTTTTGCCCTAGTAGTAATGAAAAAAAATTGGCAAAATTTAATTGTTGATATTGTAGTTGATTGCTCTGGGGAAGCTCTTATCTAATCTTATTTTATTTAATTTAAATTTTAGTATTCTTGTTTATATTTAATGTGTTGTGTAATAGGATAATACCTTCCATGACAGGGATGGATAACGTGTGCCCCCTTAAAGATTTCTCCAATGGCCAGTCCACCAAAAATGTTTTAAATTAAATTTGGGGGCCAATTTTTGGGCAATATTCTGTCCCCAAATGGGTCCAAACAGCCTTAAAATGCAACATTTTTCTTAGAAATCTGCAGTGCCCCCCCCCCCCCAACCATGCCAAAAGACACAATTGAACAAATCTGGCCAAAATTGTGGCTCTACTCCGAAATCAAGAATGGAAAACGGAATGTTGGAGGACAGGAAAAGAGATTTAAAGATGGGCTCAAAGCCAACCTTAAAAACTCTGGCATAGACACTGAGAATTGGGAAGCCTTGGACTTTGAGCGCTCCAGCTGGAGGTCAGCTGTGAGCAGCAGTGCTGTAGAATTTGAAGAGGCACAAATGGAGGGTGAAAGAGAGAAACGTGCCAAGAGGAAGGTGCGTCAAGCCAACCCCAACCGGGACCGCCTTCCACCTGGAAACCGATGTCCTCACTGCAGGAGAACTTGCAGGTCAAGAATAGGGCTCCACAGTCACCTACGGACCCACCGGCAGTACACTGCACTTAGAGGACAATCTCACTCTATGTGGGGTTGCCTCTGAAGACTGCCCGGAAGCTTCAATTAGTCCAACGAGCGGCAGCCAGATTGCTAACAGGAGTGGGGTACAGAGAGCATACGACTTCTCTGTTACGCCAGCTCCACTGGCTGCCAATTAGCTTCCGAGCACAATTCAAAGTGCTGGTCTTGACCTATAAAGCCCTAAACGACTCCGGCCCAGTTTACGTGTCCGAACGGATTCTCCCCTATGAACCATCAAGGTTATTAAGATCTTCCGGAGGGGCCCTGCTCTTGGTCCCACCACCCTCACAATCACGTCTGGTGGGAATGAGGGACAGGGCCTTCTCGGTGGTGGCCCCTCAGCTTTGGAATTCCCTCCCACCAGAGATTACATCTGCTTCTTCCCTCCTGACCTTTAGAAAGCTAATAAAAACCTGGCTTTGGAATATAGCATTCAATGATTGAATCAATAACCCTTGTCCACATGGAAGGATGGCGATGAATTGTGACTATTTGACAACTTGGCTTGTGTAATGTGATGATGTATTTTATTATATTTTATATTTTAATGTATAATGATGATGCACTGTGCTGTTTTTATATTACTGTATATGAATGCATGTTGTGAACCAGCCTGAGTCCCTCCTTGGAGGTCAAGAAGACCGGTATATAAAACTTCTAAATAAAAATAAATAAAATAAATTACTCGGTCAATGAGGGATCGTGTAAGTAGTAAGTAAGTAAGTACACTACAATTAAGGAGAAGTCTTTCCCGTCACCTGCTAGCAAACAAATCATTCCAACCTGAAAAACTATAGAATGACCTGCAAAAACACACTTTCTATTATTCTTCACTGCAGTCTTTTTCATTGCATGTAAGATCCATCTCTTGCCACAGAGCTATGCTTCCGTCGTGTGTGGTCTGTAGTTCTTCAGAGGCAAAGGTTTCTTGGCTTATTTCAGGTGCCAAAGGTTAGGCAACCTGAAAACATTTCTGTTATCCACTCTCCATCTCTCTGTGGCCTATTGCTTGTCCGAGCTTCAAAAACCCCCCAAGATAATGACATCTCAGCAGGGAAACAATTATTACAGCTGCTGCTATTATTATTACTGCAGCATTGCAGCTTCTGCTAATGATAGGAGTAATTGCTCTGAGGCATGGCGGGGGGGGGGGGGGGGGAGCATGAGATGATCCTCCAGCACTTTCAGCCCAAGGCGTTGATCATGGCAGAGATACTGCTCAAGAAAAATGACAGGTACGCTTCTGAAGCATTATTGCAATAATTATGCAAGCATTTGCATTCCATTTCTAAAGGAGGATCGAGTGCTCTTGCTCACAAGCAAGGCCTCTGAAAATAAAAGTCATTTATACCCATAGAGAAAGACATTATGTTAAAAATGTGCGAAAAAACCATTCATGTATTGCTATCTCTATGGAGATAATATGAATGGTTTTAGAATAATCTTTAGAGGCCCTGCTTATTAGCCTGCTACTTAAATCAGTAACTTTAGGTGTGTTTACACAGTAGAATAAATGCAGTTTGGCACAACTTTAACTGCCACAGCTCAATGCTATGGAATAATGACAATTAGAGTTTTACAAGGTAAAGAGTAAAGAGTGCCGGTGCCTCCCCAAACTACACATCCCAGAATTCCGTAGCCTTGAGCCATGGAAGTTAAACTGGTGTCAAACTGCATTCACATTCATTCTACAGTGTAGTTCACCTATTGACAGGCACTAAAGACATCCTCTGTGTGACCTCTATCATATGGATCAATTTGAGAGATAAAACAAACTGCCCATAAACAGCTGGATGATATTATATGTTCCCTGTAAATGCAAATAATAACTTTCCCACTTGGCCATTGAAAGCCACTGAGTGAATATGGTCACGTTAGAAGAAGACAACGAGAAACATGTGACTAATTCTGTTTAGGGTGACCATAAACATTGCTGTGCCGGGAACCTCAGTTTTCAGCAATGGCTAGGGGTGGCTTTTGCACAATTAAAACTTGTATGCCAGCTGTGCCCATACCTTGGGAAGTCAGACTTGGTCATGGTGGTCCACACTCTCGTTACATCTAGGATAGACTACTGCAACATTTTATGTGGGGTTGCCTTTGAAGACTGTTTGGAATAAATAATCCCAACGAGAGGCAGCCAGGTTAATAACTGGGGTGGCATACAGGGAGCTCACAACTCCCATGTTGCGTCAGCTCCACTGGCTGCCAGTTTGCTACCGAGCACAATTCAAAGTGCTGGCTTTGCCCTATAAAGCCCTGTATGGCCCCGGCCCATTTTACTTGTCCAAATGCATTTCCCTCTATGAACCAGCACTGAGACTAAGATCTTCTGGGAGGCCCTGCTCTCGGCCCCACCACCTCACAGGCCTGATTGGTGGGGACGAGAGACAGGGCCTTCCCAGTGATCGCCCCTCATGTATGGAACTCCCTCCCTTGCGAGATTAGATTAGCTCCCTCCTTCCTGTCCTTCGGAAAGATGGCTGTGGGGTCAAACCTTGGGGCAGTGTAATAAGGAAGCAATAAGAATTTTACTCTGCTAATTTAAGAGGCTTAAACAATTGATTTTAAAAGTAGAGATGACTGGTTTTAATGTTTATGCATGTCTATAGGAGGAACTGAGGAGCCTTCTAATCAAGGTGTAAGGAGAAAGCGCAAAAGCGGGTTGCAGCTAAACATCAAAAAAACCAAGATTATAGCAACAAGAATGATTGATAACTGGAAAATAGAGGGAGAGAATGTGGAGGCTATGACAGACTTTGTATTTCTAGGTGCAAAGATTACTGCAGATGCAGATTGCAGCCAGGAAATCAGGAGATGCCTTTTTCTTGGGAGGAGAGCAATGACCAATCTTGATAAAATAGTGAAGAGTAGAGACATCACACTGGCAACAAAGATCCGCATAGTCAAAGCAATGGTACTCCCTATAGTCACCTACAGATGTGAGAGCTGGACCATAAGGAAGGCTGAGCGAAGGAAGACAGATGTTTTTGAACTGTGGTGTTGGAGGAAAGTTCTGAGAGTGCCTTGGATCGCGAGAAGATCCAACCAGTCCATACTTTGGGAAATAAAGCCCCACTGCTCATTGGAAGGAAAGATAGTAGACGCAAGGATGAAGTACTTTGGCCACATCATGAGAAGACAGGAAAGCTTAGAGAAGACAATGATGCTGGGAAATTGGAAGGAAAAAGGAAGAGGGGCCGACCAAGGGCAAGATGGATGGATGGGATCCTTGAAGTGACTGGACTGACCTTGAAGGAGCTGGGGGTGGTGACGGCTGACAAGGAGCTCTGGCATGGGCTGGTCCATGAGGTCACAAAGAGCCAGAAACGACTGAACGAATGAACAACAACAACAAGAACAACAACAACATAGTTATTGTATGTTCTGGCATTGAATGTTTGCCATATATATGTTGAGTCACCTTTTGGGTGAGAAGGGCAGAATATAAATATTTTAAATAAATAAATAAATAAATAAATAACACACAAATGACTTCACAAAAGCCACTTTGAAAAACTGAAAGCCAATTTAAAAGGCCATGGTCATGTGGATTAGTCTACTTTTTGCTGACCACTCAACACGGCTGGACCTCACCTGACATTCCTTTGGCAGGAATTCTCCAGTCATGGTGCTGCTACAGAAAAGGCACTGTCCCATCAATTCAGCAACCCATCAAGATGGTTAGATGCACCATCTGCTGAGAATCTCAAATTTCAGCTAAGTTCTTAGCTGTACATTTTATTTCAGGTATCCTGGTCCCCAGCCATTAATCTTTCAGTAGCAGTTAATCCTTTGTTTATTAGGAATGTATTTTCCTCCTTCAATTCAGTGTTGAATTGAATCACAAAGGACACACTGTGTAGCTATTTTAACTATTGACTACAGAGCCCGTGTCTTTTTCTAGAAGTTGCACTTTCCAGCAGCACTTCTTTTTCTTTGGCAGTCAATGAAGACATTTAAGAAGATGCTCTGTTTGCTGAATGTCTTCCAAACTGTGAGTGGCAGCCAACTGCAATATAAATGCTGGAAAGTGCTCAGGTGATGGCTCAGGAAGCCCTGGCTTCTTCAAATGCAGCTATGAATAACCAGAATGAGAAGCCAGAACAAGGAGAAGGTCATCTTCCAAGGCTGACTGTGGAAAGTTTTGCAGGTCCTGCTGTGCTCTTCCTTCCCTTTTGCCAAGTTGCCAAGCCTAGTTCTGAAAGTCATCCCAGGATGTACGTACTAGGTGAATTGCAATCACAAGATGAACTGGGAAGTGACTGCAAGCTTTGGCAGACCATTCATTTAAGGACAAAAGAAGAACTGTGCCAAATCCGACCTAAGTCTTATCTAACACAGCATCTTTTGCTCACAGCAATAATTCAGATGTCAATGGGAAGCCCAACAGTTTCCTCTTCATTGTATGGCTAAGCCAAGCAATTGGTAGTGAGAGGCATACTATCTCCTCAACATACACCCATCATAAATAGAAGGTAGTGGTGGCCACATCATAAATGTGTGTATAACTGGTAATTTCAGCATGACGCATAGCAATTTTCCACTGGCTGGTAAATCCAGGCCTAGTCCAGAGCAGACATGCCCAAGACTGGCCCTGGAGGTGGCCACACCCCTCAAATCCACTATAATGGTGGATGGGAGTCACATGGTCCAGCCAGACCAAGTTCAAATTGGCCTTGCTGTTCTGCCATCTCAACTTCTGGTGTTACCATCGTTGCTCTCAGTCAGTCGCAAAGCTCCATGCGAGCTAGTGACTGTTGCAGATGCCCTATTCTGGCATCAGCAGAGGTGCCCATACAAAGAAAGAAGATGGTAGATCTCCCCACTTTTTTTCACATGTTGTCTTTGTTGATATCAGAATGGGATGCCTGTGATGACCAAGGGTTTGCATGGAGCTCTATGGCTAGCTTGGAGTTGCGACAGCAGCAACACAGGTACGACCCTTCCCCTTTTCTCTGTGCTGATGAAGATAGGGAAAAGGTGAAGGCAGTGGTGTCCCACGTGGACAGTGGACTGGTCCGAATCAGACTCCATCAAGCTGTCCACACTGTCCTGAAGCAAAGGAATACATCAGAGTTTGAAATAAACTCTAGAGCAGTGTTTCTCAACCTGGGGGTTGTGACCCCAAGGGGAATCGCGAGGGGGGTGTCAGAGGGGTTTGCAAAGACCATCAGAAAACACAGAATTTTCTATTGGTCATGGGGGTTCTGTGTGGGCTCCAGTCCACCCAGTGTATTATGCATACGAGTATTTACAAGCATTCATGTGCAAACTCATATCATAAGTATATATGCATAATACACCGGTGTATTATGCATATATACTTTTGATATGAGTTTGCACATGAATGCTTGCTTTCTGTTTCCATCTAACGCATGATCTCTGTGCTTTATACCATTTGCAGGGTTGTGTTCTGCAGCTTTGAATAAACAGTTTTTTCCTGTTATTGGATGTTTAATTTTCTCTATTTAATTAAAGCACTGTGTCCCATTCATTTCCCACTACAAGATGCAGTCCCTTATTTGCTTTTTGTAGGTGGCTCACCATCCAAGTGACAATTTCTATTCAACCCTTTCTCCCATAGGTATATGTTTTCTGTCTCTATTAATTTATTTTCACCCCCAGAGATCTTCTCATTCCTTACTCCACTCTTTTGAAGGCACACAAATTAATGTATAAACATAAACCATTCCTTTGTCATGCATTAAAATGGTTTTGGCAAGGGAATATCACTGGTTGTAAGAATTATATTAAATCTAAATTAAACCTTTGGGCAAGCCAGAACCAAAGTATTGGTTCCATGTTAGTGTGTGCTATGGTACAAAATTAATCCTCTGTCAGAGAGAGATGAGCTACAGTCACGAATCCTCAGTGACAAGTAACACCTACCCAATTTGATGGATCCAAAAAGTGCAGGTTGAAGTGTCCTTGACATTTAAATACAGTACAACCCCCATTTCTGTGGGGGATCCATTCCTGGACTTTGCATGGATATATAAAAAAACATAATAACGAACCCTATTGGAACAAAGGATTTCTAGCTCAGGAAAACCAAAGAGTTGCATGTGGATAAATGAAACGGTGGATACCAGTCCTATTTATTTATTTACTTCATTTTTACCCCACCTTTCTCACCTGAGGGGACAAAACAAGAGCACGAATCCATAGGTAAATCCACAAAGCAGGAAGCAAAACTTGACTAGGAAACTTGGGCCTTGAGCATGAACCAGGAACAAGACAAGAGTTCTCCACTCCAGTGGCGACGTTGCTTGATCTGAAATCATAACAGCTCTCTCTCTCTCATTTAAGGCCTGCAACATATGAACACATTCCTTTGACCTTGAGAGGTCTGCTTCTGCCTCTCCTCGCATGGCTTTACTTGCACCTGAATTTCCTCCCCCTCAGGAGCAACCTGGTATCTCTGTCTAAGCCAGCTGCTTCTTCGGATGAACTCATGTTATCCTCCCCTCCCTGCCTGTCGGCATCCAAAACAGTTTCATTTCTACACTCAGAAACAACATCTTGCTTCAAAGCCCCTTTCGTTCTCCCAACTGGAGAACCGTATTGCTCCAACACCCCCTCTGACTGGACACCCAGGGAACCATCGGACCCTGCGCCCCCAAACCCCTCATCACCATCATCTGGATGAACAAGTTAAATGATTAACAGTTAACAAGTAAAACACATAAAATATACAAATTAAAAACATATAAGGTGCATTGTTCCATTCATCCAATAACCTTGCTCAAATCTTTAATTCAGACGGTATCGAAACCCGTAGTAACTTATTCTTCAAACGCTTGTGTGCAAAGCCAAATCTTTAGCTTTTTTCTGAAAGCCAGAAGGGATGGATCCTGTCTGATGTCGCTGGGGAAGGAGTTCCACAGCTGAGGAGCTACCACTGAGAAGGCCTTGTCTCTCATCCCCACGAATTGCGAAAAAGGTGGGTCTGAGAGTAGGGCCTCCTCAGACGATCTTAAAGGAGGAGATGCATTTGGACAGTTAAGTTGTACCAGAACATTTTATGGCTTTATAGGCCAAGACCAGCACTTTAAATTGGGCCGGGTAGCATATCAACAGCCAGTGGAGCTGACGCAACAGATTAGTTGTGTGCTCCCTGTAGGCTGCTCCAGTTAGAAGTCTGGCTGCTGCCCGTTGGACTAGTTGAAGCTTCTGGGCCGTCTCCAAAGGTGTGGGTAGGGATGGGGGTGGTCATACTGTATTCTTGACTGGCCCTGTATACTCAAGTTAACTTTCCCCATGGTGCACAGGAAAAACGGGATGGTGGCTCTGTCTCATGTGAAGAACTGAATCAGATTGAATTAGTACCATCCGAGCTGTTCACACCAGTCCCAAAGTGTGGGACTGTTTTGGAGTTTCAAGGAAGCTCTGAAGCACCCCCGGCTTCTTTTAACACAGAGTAAAATCAGGTTAATAGGTTTTATCCCAGAAGTCCTTGTAGACCCGATGTGGCCAGAATAGTAAAGCCCTAGATGTGTTATAGGATTTTTTAAGATGTAGAAGCCATGCCTTTAGTTATGTGTGCCAGTAAATCTAGTGGTGTCACAGCACAGTGGGCTGTGTGTTCAGAGACCTGAAGCTTGAATCAGAATGCAGGTCTAAGACTGACCCCTATGGAATAAATGGATACAGTGGGCCCTCTGTATCATTGTGGCCCCTTATTAGTAAATGACAGTGATGTAAATGCAGAACATGCAGACATGCTTGTTTAGGTCATTGCCACTTAGTAGTACAGGGGGGTTAAACCGCAGAGCTGCTGAACCTGCTGACTGAAAGATTGGTGGTTCGAATCTAGGGAGTGGGGAGAGCTCCTGCTGTTAGCCCCAGCTTCTGCCAACCTACCAGTTTGAAAACATGCAAATGTGAGTAGATCAATAGGTACCACTTTTGGAAGGAAGGTAACGGCACTCCATGCGGTCATGCTGGCCACATGACCTTGGAGGTGTCTATGGACAACGCCGGCCCATCAGGTTAGAAATGGAGATGAGCACCACCCCATAGAGTTGGACACAACTAGACTTAATATCAAGGGATTCATGAGATCAAACCCTTGCTGATGGAGTGGCCCCACTCTATATCCATTCCTTGTAACTAGCTCAATGCTAGGTACTAAACTGCTCAGAAATAGTCTTGGATGAAGGAGTTAAAACAGCCCAGATGCCTTTGAACAGGGAAAGGGGCCAAGCAATGCACTGGAAGTGTAAATGTTTGTGGTTCTCAAAACAGCATGAACAAGAATGGGCAGAAGGCACAGTTTTAATCTCTACAGTTCATAGAGCATTCTCAAGCTTTCCTCTCTTTCAGCAGTCACCCTGTGACTTTAGGGCATATTCACAAATTACATTTTCTTTAATGCTGTTGATGAGAGAAATTTCCCAAGCTGGGATAAGGTGATCTCTTTTCTTGAAGATGGTAATCAGACCTTGTTGTTCTTTTCCAAACTGTTTAGCAACACAGGTCACACAACATCCTAGATTTCAGGAGAAACCCCGTGGGATTTAATTTAATCCTGTTACAATATATTGTTACAATCCTCTGTGAAGGCACCAGATTTAATAAATTGAAAATATCCGCATTATCAAGATAGCAGAATACTGATGGCATCCTAACTTCTGCATTTATGGATAGGCTTTGTTTATTTATTGCAAAACAACAACAAAAGCTGAAGGCAGAGACTGCTCAAAAACACCTTTCCAATGCCTGAATTCTGGGCATCACAATTAAAGGGAGTTTTTGACAAGATGGAATGTGTCCAGCAGAGGGTGACTAAAATGATCAAGGGTCTGGAGAATAAGCCCTATGAGGAGCGGCTTAAAGAGCTGGGCATGTTTAGCCTGAAGAAGAGAAGGCTGAGAGGAAATATGATGGCCATGTATAAATATGTGAGGGGAAGTCATAAGGAGGAGGGAACAAGCTTGTTTTATGCTACCCTGGAGACTAGGACATGGAACAATGGCTTCAAACTACAAGAAAGGAGATTCCACCTGAACATTAAGAATTTCCTAACTGTGAGAGCTGTTCAGCAGTGAAACTCTCTGACCTTGAGTGAATCTTCTCTTTAGTGGTATATAATCTGCTAGTATTCATGTAAGGCAAATTAGTTTTCTAAAGATATTGCTTTGAACTGTTAGGAACAAAGATTGTGCCAATACACAAAATATACTGCAGATTTTCTGAAGTGTTATTTCAGTTGCCCAAAAGCATTTACTCTCCCATAAAAATATATTTGGTTTTAAATCATGCTCTTAAGAGAGAAAAATAAGGGGTTGAGGTAGGTGTGAATGTGTCAATTGATCACCTTGATCAGCATTTAATGGCCTAGCAGTTTCAAGGTCTGGCTTCTTACTGCCTGGGGGAATTCTATGTTGGAAGGTGACCCTGATTGTTTCTTGTTTGCAATTCCCCTGTTTTTGTGTGTTGTTCTTTATTTATTGTTATCATTTGATGACCAATTGCAACAATCACACCTTCCTCAAACAGACAAGAGTTCTTTCTCCCACCCTAGACATTCCACAGATTTTTTTTTGTCATGTCAGGAGCAAGTCGCTTCTGGTGTGAGAGAATTGGCCGTCTGCAAGGACGTTGCCCAGGGGACGCCCGGATGATTTGATGTTTTTATCATCCTTGTGGGAGGCTTCTCTCATGTCCCCGCATGAGGAGCTGGAGCTGATAGAGTGAGCTCATCTGCCTCTCCCCGGATTCGAACCTGCGACCTGTCGGTCTTCAGTCCTGCCGGCACAGGGGTTTAACCCACTGCGCCACCGGGGGCTCCATTCCACAGATATATAAACCCAATTTTCCTAGATTCCAACAGACTTCACAACCTTCGAGGATGCCTGCCATAGAGGCAGGAGAAAAGTCAGGAAATAAGGCTTCTGGAACATTGCAATACAGCCCAAAAAACTCACAGCAACCCTTTTTGATTTGTTGGTCTTACCCTCACTGGAACTCAAAAGTTGGATTAAATCTACTGTGCATACATCACATGGACAACATTGGTAAATAAATCAATAAAAAGTAAATATGCAAAGCTAGTAAATACATCAGTAAAAATAAATAAATACATAAATAAATAAATACAAGTAGTAAATCAATAAATATAAAAATATCCATAAAGCTAGTAAATAAATCATTTTGTATGATTTCATACAAAATGTCACAACAAGAGAAAATGAAAAGAAAGCTATTCTACAGTGTCTCCAGGTAGTATATTATAATTGATATTTTTCATATGAAACAAGGAAAATTAGAGCATTATTTCAAACAGTGCAGAATAAGATGATGTTAGAAACTAAAGCAGACCATGAAAGAATGGTGGTTTTTATATAAATTTACATCTACTATATTTAAAATAGAACATTTATTTATTTATTTACTATACTTGTATACCACCCCTCTCAGCCCGCCCCTCTTATCCAATGTAAATCACACCAAGCAAAATATACCAGTCTTTTAGTACCAGTTGCAGTTATTGTTCTTATTAAAATCTATATGCGATGTACAAAACTAAATGACTTGAAGAATCTACAAAGAAACAAAAGTATTTAAAAAGCAAGCTTTAAATAACAATCAACTATAGCAATATTAAATTAAAACTTTAGATAGTGAGTGGCACAGTAAGCTGGTAATGCTTATTTACAGATAATTTTTTTTGTATTGGGAAAGGTGGATAATAAAGAAAGCGGACCAGAAGAACATTGGCTCTTTTGAAATTATAAGCTAAAGCAAAGATGAGTAAATGGAGGCTGTTGTACTTTGGACATATCACTTATTTATTTCATGTCAGTAGCATTGCATAAATAAATTAGTATAAAACTGATAAAATAGAGGGAACACAAGCGACTAAATAATTTTAGACCAAAAATGGGCAACAGCAACTGCATTGCTGGTAGCTTTAAACAGTTCTTCCTCTGTGCATGAGACAGGGCATTGTGGGCAAGCATACTGTCACGTTGCCAGGGCTCTGCCTTATTTAGGTAGAGATTAACCAAACTCCCAGTTTTATCAAACAGTTTAATTAGAACAGCACTTACTTGCTGGCTGTTTTAATAGACCAAAATATAAAACATAAAGATAGCACTCAGCCAGAGAATAAACAAAAACATATAGCAAAAACAACTCCATAGTCAAAAGGGTCCAGTCCAGTGGTCAAATACCAAGAGTTCAAAATAATAATAAAAGGGAGGGGGGGGGGGGGAGAGAGAGAGAGAAGAGAGTAATTGCTTTCACCCATGAACTCCCACTTACAGATTACCAAACCCTCTAGAATACTCACATTAACCCTTCCATCACCAGCAACTGCAGAACATATGACACATACAGGTGCAGAGTTGTTTGTTCTGCTCCACCGTCACACAAGATAGAGGATTCTTTTGGGTGGTGCCATTTAGCCAGGTTGTCTTTTGATCTGCCTACTCCACTTCTGAACCTGTTCAGGGACTTCCAAGTTGCCCATTCTCGGTTTGTACCTGATGGCAGACCCTCGTGTGGGGCTATCCAGTTGGGATTTCCTGGTTTAGCTGCTCTTGCTATTGCTGGGGGAACATTAAGAGGAGTGGTGGTTCTCATGAAACTTTTCCTTGCTTTGCATCTACTGGGAGGAGGCTGACAGCCATGCAGTAGGTGGCTTTCACAGTGTTCAACCTTATCATGAGATAGCAAAACTCATGAGAAAAGACAATAATATTTGGCTGTTAGTCCCTCTATAGGTTTCAAGCCGACAGAGAGCTCTGGCGTGGGCTGGTCCATGAGGTCACGAAGAGTCGGAAACGACTGAACAAATGAACAACAACAGGTTTCAAGCAAGAGGCTTTCCAACCCTACCTGAAGATGCTAGGAACTGGACCTAGGAGCTTCAAACATCCAAAGCATGTGATTTACCAGTGAGCTACAATCCCTTTTCAAGTACCCAAATTTTGGATACTATATTTACGATTAACTTGACATATTATGTTCAAGGGTGAAGCAAGGAAGTACAAAAAGCCAAGCATCCCCTTTGGCATCTCAGGCTGGATCTACACTGTCATATAATCCAGTTTCTGAATCAAAATTATCTGCTTTGAAGTGGATTATATGAGTCTGCATTGCCATATAATCCAGTTCAAAGCAGACAATCTGGATTCAGAAACTGGATTAAATGGCAATGTAGATGGGACTTCAGCGTAATTTAAAAGAACTCAGATGTGGAAGAAAACCATTCTTGTACATTTTATTCTTGTACATTTTGAACATTCCTTGAGATGCATTTCTTTTGGAAAAATTGCATTCATAACCTTTTTGAAAAGAAATGTCATGTCATTTGGCAAAAGTGAATCCCCATGAACCTCTGGAGATTACCTTTTGAAAACCACTAGTCAAGGAAAGGCATGACTTTGTTAGAAGTCAGCTCTTTGAAAAAGTGATGTTCACAAGCATTCATGTAATGATACACAGGTAACACCACTGTTAAACTGATAAACCATGTCTTTGAACTGCCAGGGACAAAGACATGCCACTGCACAAAAAACATATACTTAGCTAGCAGAGTTTTGAAATGTTTCTTTGAGATTGAAGTTACAATTGCAGTTGTAGTTTCCCCAAAACATATATTCTCCCTTGAAAAACAAAGTCTTCTTTAAAAAGTAGCATACCTTGTTTACTCACAAATATCTTGTATTAATTCAGCATACTGGCATGTTTCTTATTAAAGTTCAGTAATTTCTCTGTGTTGAGAAAACAGGGCATCATTCTTAAGCAATAGTCCATAGTCCAGTATATACATCTTATATATCTTATACATCTTATATACATTTTATGAAAGTCAAAACTGTATAATTCTACTCACTGCTTCTCAAAGCAAGTATGTAGTAAACTGTTCCTGCACAAGTCCAAATGCAAACTGTATCCACCTCCACTGAGGTCTAAAACCAACTGCTAACACTGAAGTCCAAAAGCATATTGATGACAAAATGGAGTATTGAGTTTGAACATACTCAGTACAATCACATGTCCCACACCAAAGAGGTCGGTCAAACCGGTAAATGAATATATGCATGCAATATAGGTTAGCAAATATATACGTTTACAAACAATAGTGAAGGCTTGGAAGGTTGCTATTTCCAACAATTTCTTCTTTCCATTTATTCACTGTACTCAGTGCTTTAAGATACAAAGACAAGTTTTTTTAAAAAATCCAAAGTGAAGATTGCTAAGCACAAACAGCATGAACCTGCGACCCCACTTCTGTGTCAATTTACAGCCTGGAGAAAGAACACAACAGGATTCAAAAGCAATGCGATGCAATAAAAATTATCACCACACAGCTAATGGTATTTCAAAGGCAGGTCAGTGTCCTGCTACTATCAATAAAACATATTGGAGATTCAACAGCAGTTTGTACATTTAGCTCATGGAACTGGAGTTCAATGAAGATGCCCATGAGCCTTGAGTCATAATGGTGGCATAGTGGTGAGAGTAAAGTCACCATAGACCAATTGCATTTAATTCCCCAGCTAAACTAACTTGTTATCTCCTTCCTCTTTATACACTTTCTTGTTCTCTCGTATGCATATTGACATCAAATAAGAATTGAAGATTCAACTGTATGCTTATCTGTTTCGACAAGAGTTGACATTTCCCCATGTATTGTTTACTGAGCTCTGTCATTTGAATGCAATTTTCCTTCTTCTTGGCAGGGGGTTGGCCTAGATGGCCCACGTGGTCTCTTCCAACTCTATGATTCTATGATTTGTATAAGGGCGTAAATGCTGTCATTGCAATATATTATGTGCCCTGGACCAACAAAGAGAAGTTATAGCTACATACAGTGCCAGACACTGAGAACATCCTCATCAACAAAAACAATACATTCCATGGTAGTCACATAGACATCAGATAAGGATTACTGCATATGCATTAGATATTCCTCATGTGCACTTTGTTGTTGTCTGCATAACTCTGAATTTCTATAAAATAGCAATACTTGAAATAAAAGCCATACCACATCGATTACTGCAGTGGAAGCTCCAGCTAGTCCAACACGAGGCTGCCAGGCTACTCACCGGAGCAGGGTACAGGGAGCGCACAACTCCCTTGTTACACCAGCTCCACAGGCTGCCTATTGGCTTCTGAACACAATTCAAAGTGCTGGCTTTATTTATTTATTTATTTATTTATTTATTTATTTATTTATGGCATTTATATGCCGCCCTTCTCACCCCAAAGGGGACTCAGAGTGGCTTACAAAATACAAGAGATATATATATACATATACATATATATATATATATATATACACACACACACACACACACACACACACACACACATACACACACACACATACACACACACACACACACAATTTATTATATTATTAGCATCGCACAATATCAATATTATATATTACTATATTGTACTATACCATTATATTGTAATATTATTAGTAATATTACATGTAATATAAATATATATAATTATAATATTGTATTATTATTAGTTTTATACTGTATTACATTATAATATTATAAATATTATATGTATATACAATATATTATATTATATTAGCACAGAAGAGAAGGTGGAGCTGTCTTCCTGGTTCCCTCTCTCTTCACTCTGGCCCAGAGCAGCAGTTGGTGCTGGAGGGAGGGGCTCCCAACAGATGGCATAGGCAGGAGACAAGGTGGAGCTTTGTCCTATAAAGCCCTAAACGGTTCCGGCCCAGTTTACCTGTCAGAAAGTATCTCCCTCTACGAACCTCCAAGGACCTTAAGAGTGTCTGGAAAGGCCCTTCTCTCGCAGTCGCAGTTGATGGGAATGAGAGACAGGGCCTTCGCAGTGGTGGCCCCTTGGTAGTGGAACTCCCTCCCTAAGGAGATCAGATCTGCCCCCTCCCTCATGACCTTCCGGAAGAAGCTCAAATCCTGGTTGTGGAATCAAGCATTTGCAAAATAGCCTGTTTTATTGGTAAGATTATGGTTTTTAGCGGACGGCAAAGGATTGTTTGGATGACGGCATGGAACGGCGAACTGTTTTTAGTGTATATTTATAATAGTTTTAATGTATGCTATGTTATTTATTGTGCGGCACTGAATAGTGCCTGTTGGTAACCATCCTGAGTCCCTCTTTGGAAGTGGAGAAGGACGGGATAGAAATAATAATAATAATAATAACTTTATATATCACTCTATCTCCCCGGGGGGAACTCCAAACAACAACATCAAAACATACCGAGTCACAACATGAACAAAAAATAACAGTAACAGCAATATAAGCATGGAATTACTCAACAACACATAAATATTAAAAGTAAAAATCCTGCCTGCTCTTCATGTCTATTTCTTAGGGCATGGAAAAGGAATGGGTCAGAACAATTACAAAGGCTGGGTGAAGACTGATACAAATTGAAATAAAATGGGAGTGGAATTTGTGTATAGTACTGTAATAGGTAAAAGACAAAAGTGGGGACGGGCTGTTTTCCAGGGGACTGTTAGGAGAATTACCAAGATAATATATAGGGGGCTAGGTTGTGTCCGGACAGTGTCTGGGCTGAGCTAATAGTGGTCACTTGAAGATTTGTTGAAACCATCAAGTCTTCAAACTCTTACTAAAAGAGGGGAGGGATGGGGCCTATTACATTTTCCCTTGGAAGGGCGTTCCAGAGGTGGGGAGCCACCACCAAGTAGGCCCTCTCTCTTGTCCCCACCAACTGTGCTTGTGACGGAGGTGGGAGCGAGAGGAGGGCCTCCCCGGAGGATCTTAGATAAATAAATAAATCTATCTCAAACACTGCTATAAAAGTGGTTCTGGAACTTGGTAGACCCTTTGGCCAAAATTCTCAAAGTATCAGTCCAACATTCAAACTGCTAAACCCTCCCACCATAAACATTTAGGGGAATATCCCCGTTAAGATCAACTGCATTGAGGATAATGTAATGCAGCAGATGCTACTTTAAATTTATCTTACATCTTCCTTCCATCCTGTCTTTGAGGACAGATGGTCTGACATTTTAAACTCTTTTAACTGTTAAACCAAACACCGTGAATTACCTAACAAGAGGCTTTTATTGAAACGATTTCGGGAAAACAACAATACAAACAAACAGGAGAGGTGTAAAACAAAACAGAAGAAAACAAGAATAGTTTTCTTTTTCTTAAGGCGTTCCCATGCATGTCTGCTCAGCAGTGAATCACGCCTTGCTCATTCATGAAAGGCTGTTATCCTTATAAAAAGTGGATAATAAGTCAATTGCTTTATCTGATCAGAAAGTGAAGTTGTCACTATCTCAACCAACCAAGTGGACAGTTTTGGATTTGGAAACATTTTGGATTTCTTAATAAGAGATACGCAATCTGTAATGGCAAACATCCTCCCAACAAATGCACCAAGAAAACGGCAAGGTAGTTAGGAGCTACCTGTGGCGCAGTGGGTTAAACCGCTGAGCTACTGAATTTGCTGTCCAAAAAGTCAGCAGTTTGAATCCAGGGAGTGGGGTGAGCTGCCAACCTAGCAGCCCCAGCTTCTGCCAACCTAGCAGTTCGAAAACATGCAAATGTGAGTAGATCAATAAGTACTGCTTCGGCAGGAAGGTAATGGCGCTCCATGTGGTCATGCTGGCCACATGACTTTGGAGGCGTCTACGGACAACACCGGCTCTTTGTCTTAGAAATGGAGATGAGCACCACCCTGCAGAGTAGGATACAATTAGACTTAATGTCAGAGGAAAACCTTTACTTTTTAAAGGCAAACATCTTCCCAACAAATGTGTCAAGAAAACTGCAAGGCACACAATAAGTGTCACCATAAGTTGGAGTCAATTTGAAGGCACACAACAACAAAAGAAGTTGATAGAAAACCTAGTGTTCATTGGCTTCCTCAATTTTCAGCATGGCTGGGCTACACCTTACATAAGAAATAAAATATTAAGTAGCATTGTTTTCTCCCTTAATTTGTTTATACATTTTTAAAAGCTTGTTTTACCTGTTAAAGGAGTACTTGATGTAATTTACAGTGAAGTATAAGTCAGCCAAACTACTGTAATTTATTAAAAAAGCAATTAAACGCAAGCAAAAAACCCACAAAAAACACAAAACTCCAAGGTAATAGCAACAGCCCAATCCAGTTCAGATCAATAGATATTAAATCCAATTTACCAGCAGAAGCCCCATGGGATACAAAAACAAATCTATATAAATTAGCATTTGCAAAGATTTACATGAAAACTCTGAGTAACCTGGAAAAACACCTTTATTAAAAAAAAACCCCAAACTTTTTTGTTTGATGAAAGCAAAACAAAGAAGTAGCACTACATCAACTGTGCTAAATTTATCTCTGCAGAAGTCATTTTTCTCTATTGTCACAGATATTTCAGTAAAGTGAGAATGGAAGAATCCTAAACAATGATGTTATACTATTGTCAAGAGAGAGAGATGTTCCTCAAGATTGTCACCGAAACAATTGTTTGTAGACTTCTCAAGATGTATTGTTATTGGGTTGTTGTAGGTTTTTCCAGGCTAAATGGCCATGTTCTAGAGGCATTTTCTCCTGACGTTTCGCCTGCATCTATGGCAAGCATCCTCAGAGGTAGTGAGGTGTCAGCAAAGGGAGTCTGTCAAATGGCCAGGAGCTCTCCATAGATCCATAGCTCTCCACCTCACTACCTCTGAAGATGCTTGCCATAGATGCAGGCGAAACGTCAGGAGAAAATGCCTCTAGAATATGGCCATATAGCCCAGAAAAACCTACAACAACCCAGTGATTCCTGCCATGAAAGCCTTCGACAATGTATTGTTATTATTGTTAAAAAAATTTGTCAACGTCCTCTAGCAACTCTATATATGGTAGGCCTCCACTGACCCTGGTTATCAGCAGTCCTGTCCAGATTTTGCAAATGTAGGCCTATGATTTCCTTGGTTTAAACTAGGTATGGACAAACTTCGACCCTCCAAGTGTTTTGGACTTCAACTCCCACAATTTCTAACAGTCAGTAAGCTAGCTGGGATTTCTGGGAGCTGAAGTCCAAAACACCTGGAGGACTGAAGTTTGCCCATGACTGGTTTAAACCAAGCCATCTGCAATGTGGAATTCATTTCCTACTGTCTTCACATTATTGGCAATATTGTCTTCTCAAATGAGTCATGTCCTTTCATGATATGTCCAAAGTACAATAGCTCCAGTTTAGTAATTTTAAATGGTTCCTCCATAAAATGACTCCCTGACAAATATTTCTCTGCTTGGGAGATTATGACCTTGTCTATAAAAGGTACAGGTAAAGGTTTCCCCTTGACATTAAGTCTAGTCTGTCCGACCCTAACCCACTTCTAAGCTGTAGAGCCGGCATTGTCCATAGACACCTCCAAGGTCATGTGACTGACATGACAGCATGGAACACCATTATCATCCCACCAAAGCAGTACCTATTGATCTATTCACATTTGCATGTTTTCAGATCATTAGGTTGGCAGAAGCTGGGGCTAACAGTAGGAGCTCACCCCGCTCGCTGGATTCGAACCACCAGCCTTTCGGTCAGCAAGCTCAGCGCTTAGTCCACTCTTGTCTATACCATCCCTATAATACCTATAATTCGAAGTGCTTGAACCTGGGTGTTCAGGTAAAGTCAAGGGATTTCTGGTCCTTTATGTGGGGTAAACCCAGCTAAGCTGGTTTAGTCCTGCATTAAGAAAATTTGGGTAATTTTCTAGAGTTTTGCTTTCAGGTTGAGTGTGGACAGCACACTGGCTTTTAAGTGAAACAATCATTTATTCGCACAGGCCTGTGCCACCATCTCCTTTTCCTTGCACTTGAATGGATCAGAGCTGTGCCATGTTCTTCATTGCGGCACTTTACCATGGATCTATCGAGAGCTCTTGGCCATTTGACAGACTCCCTTTGCTGACATCAGCAAAAAAAAAAATAAATAAAATGGCTGCAGTGGCAGAGAGGCTGCAGTGGCATGAATGACAGGACATGCAAGACTGACAGTCCAGCTCGGCTGAATCTCGTTCAGTTGGCTGGACTGTCTGAATCCTGAGGGTCAGGGGGAGATTCTGAACAATTCCACGGCATTTAGGACAACCCTGGAGCACTTTTATAGATGAGTCCTATAGAGTCTTAGCTCAGTGGAGCATGAAATCCCATTTCCATCGAAAGATAGTGCAAAAGTGGGTCAGTTTGTAGACTTTAAATACTCAGTGTCTGTGTGAGCCAGCCTTGGGCTCACATTTGCTGGATGTCTTGGGGAGTGTTGTTATTATTGGAAGATTGGAAGGTCTCCATATCATCAGTGGTAGCCTCAGTAGTCTAGGGGACTTGGTTTGCTTTCCTAAGTCACCAGACCAGATAGCAAATCTCAGGGCAAGTGGGAGAGGAGAAGGAAAAAGCTTTATTTCTGACTGTGCAATAGTTTTAAAACCAAAGTGTCAATTGCTGCAACTTTCTAATTTGTGCCAGGGCTCTCAGGTGCAGGACAGAGGTGTTTTTGTGGTGCTTGTGCTTGTGTAACATCAGTGCAACACACACCAAGAGAAGGGAGCTAGGGAAAGAGCTGGTAGGTACATGGATGTGGATCCATCATGCTGTTAGCTATATTCTCTTGAGATCACATCAATAATTAGCTAGCACAAAAACATTTCCATCTCCTCTTTTAATCCTTTCTCAACTGACCTCTGTAATATTACAAAGGTCTTGTCTTTTTTTCTCAAATCTCAGAGAATAGGATGCTGCTGACTTGGAAGACAAGCTAGGCAGAATCAGATAATTTTATTTAGCACAAAACTTTAATAATTGAGTTGCAAGAAATATAAGCATACACACACTCCAATGAACTTGACCAAGAAGGATGGATGCTGAACAGTCCAATATTATTTTGATATAAACACCTGTTTCCAATTCAGATCTATTTTATCTTTGTGGTATTCTTCTAGGATCTGGGTTCTGTTTCATTGTTTTGTATGCACGTCTGTATACAGATATATATTCACCAAGGTATCCACCTGAACAGGTGTTTAGTATTTCATCAGGCAACCCTGGCTGATTCTTAAAATAAATTGATTTTGGTTCCTTTGAATACCTAATTTATGCCTTGTAGCTGAAAACACTTTTGTGCAAATGTGTCTCATTTAGTATACCATGGAAATGAAGCACTGCCAGTTAGTTCATTATAGGCAACCACAAGAGGAATAGACTTAAATAAATAAAGTAGCAATTCATGTCGAGTTGTATGAGGCATAGCAACATACTTATGAGATAAGAGACTCCTTTGATACCTAAGTTGCTTCCATGTTAGGGAAATGCTGAGACATTACTTTTACTGTATTGAAAAAGAAGGTTCGTTATGGCACTTTGTAAATTTGCCATCCCCGATTCTCTGACCAAAATCTTAAGGGCAAGAACATCCAACACAGGACTGGGAATCCAGAAGTAAAGAAGGTGATTTCTTTTCTTCTCCAGTCCCTGGGAACCTCACAAACCTTCTGTTATGGATATTTAAAATTGAAATAAAATTACAAATGTATCGTCGAAGGCTTTCATGGCCGGAATCACTGGGTTGTTGTAGGTTTTATTTATTATGTAGCTTGCTTGCCATAGATGCAGGCGAAACGTCAGGAGAGAATGCCTCTAGACCATGGCCATATAGCCCAAAAAAACCTACAACAACCCAAATTACAAATGAATGTGTAAAATATTTGCTGATAATCATGACAATATTCTACATTCTTAGCTAACTTCTCTTGTCTACTGCCCTTTCAAAACGTGACGGAAACATCATTCAGCTGTGCTCCAATTATGAGCAGAATGGGCTTTCTTTTCAGTAAGTGGTAGAGGGTTATTATCGTGGCAATACTGTCACAAGCATTTTGAATAGCGATTGTGAATATGGAACAGTTACAATAGAGTAAATCTATGTAACTGTTCTGTATCCACAATCGCCCCAATGGGTCTTTCCTATCCACTGGCTCTGGATCTGTGAATTCAACCAATTGTGGGTTGGAAACAATAAAAATATTTTTTTTCCCCGTTCAGTCATTTCCAACTCTTCATGACCTTCTGGACCAGCCCAAGCCAGAGCTCCCTGTCGGCCGTCGCCACCCCCAATTCTTTCAAAGTTAAGCCAGTCACTTCAAGGATACCATCCATCTATCTTGCCTTTGGTCAGTCCCTCTTCCTTTTTCCTTCTATTTTCCCCAGCACCATTGTCTTCTCCAAGCTTTCCTGTCCATTATGTGACCAAAGTATTTCGTCTTTGCCTTTAATATCCTTCCCTCCAGTGAGCAGTCGGGCTTTATTTCCTGGACTGGTTTGATCTTCTTGTGGTCCAAGGCACTCTCAGAATTTTCCTCCAACATCACTGTTCAAAAACAAATATCTTCCTTCGCTCAGCCTTCCTTATGGTCCATCTCTAGCATTTATAGGTTACTACAAGGAATACCATTGCTTTAACTATGTGGATCTTTGCTGCCAGTGCGATATCACTACACTTAACTATTTTATCCAGATTGGTCATTGCTCTCCTCCCAAGAAATAAACGTCTTCTAATTTCCTGGCTGCAATCTGTGACTGCAGTAAACCTAATGCCTAGAAATATTAATAAATAAGAAATAAAAAATATACAGTATTCAAATATTTGTTTAATTGGAAAAAGTACAGCCTTCAAAAATAGTCCAAAATAAGCACTGCAGCCAGGCTTCTCATCTTTCTCCCATGCAGCCTGGTGGCCTTGCGAGAGGATCATAGTGGGGGACCTTCTGTGGCACTCCTCTTCTGAGGGCAAAGAAGTTGCTGAGATAGAGGAGTGGGGAGGGGAGGCTGGGTCTTGTGGTGGCTGCTTTCAGGGTTTGAAAGGATATTCCAGATTACACAATTAGCATGGCAGCGGGTTGGACTGGATGACCCTATTTATCCTCACAACATCCTTATGAGGAAGGACAGATAAAAAAAGAGTGACAAGCCAAGGTCTAACTCAGGGCCCTTCCACACAGCTTTATATCCCAGAATATCAAGGCAGAAAATCCCACAATACTTGCTTTGAACTGGGTTATCTGTTATGGCTGATAGAAGAGATAATACCAAGAGTGATTCTTTGTGTGAGGCAAAAAAGTGCGGTTTTATTTTCATCTGAAACCCTGGCGTGGAATCTCCTTCAAAAGCAAACCAGAGCAATGATAAAGGTGTTGACTTTCCCTTTTATACATCTTAAAAAGCAGGCAAACAAAGAAACATGCTTCTACATACATTAACATCATCACTACGTCACCTTAAGCATCATAGAATTATCAAATTATATCTTCCTACATGCAAGTGGCATATCTTCATTTTTTTCTAAAGAGCAGCTTACGGCAAGTTAGAGATAACTAGGATTGAGCTTACACATATCCATCAGGAACGGCCTGGTACGACTGCCTACTTTTGACTTGTCAGGAGGGAGGGAGAGAGATTCCTGACTTTTTACCTCTATCTGTTTTCGTACCAGGCCGTTCTTATCTCCTCCCCCCCTGGAATGTTCTCCCCCCCCCCCTTGCCTATGCCTTGGACACAGATCTTTCAGCATCCCTTTTGTCCTGCCAGCTTGGCTTCTTAATACAGAGAGAACCTGATTTTTCTACATTTCAGTGCTTCTAATGTACATACACTACATAAATATCTGTATTTCCCATATCTCCACATCAAGTCCACACTGAGATAATATGGGATTTTCTGCCTTGATATTCTGGGATATAGGGCTGTGTGGATGGGTCCTTAGTGGAAATTTGAACCTAGATTTCTTGAGTCCAAGTCTATAACATTGCTTCTCACTATGACTACATTGGTGTGCTTCCTGCTCTTTTTGGCATTTCTCTGTTGAGTAAGTTGCATGTATTCAGGTATGTTCTTTTTTCTGTAATGTATTCATTATTTTATGCCTTCTAAGTATAGAACTGAGTTGCAAAAGCACACAGTTTGAAGCACAGCGCCTTTGCTTTTTCCAGGGAGACATGCTATTTGAAATTTAAAGTGTTCTGCTCCTTTGCTATAAAACTAACTTCTTTTTGCTCCTTTCCTTATTTATCTTAATGATCGATATGGCATGTGACTCCCAGTTAATGCAATGTGCTTAGTTGCTTCTTTTCTTGCAATGTTTGCCATTTTGTTCTATCAGCTAAACATGTGCCTCCTGTCATGCAAAGCTTGCCTGAAGGATGGATGGTTTTACATCCCATTTATTTCCTTCATAGAAGCAAGTACATTCATCTTGTCAAGAGCAGATCCTGGACAATTTAATGAAGTATTCACCAAAAGTTACCCAGGAACTGCTTGTATTATCAGTGACACTATGAACCCTTCCATTTCAAGATAAGGTCATTTATATTAAGGAAAATCTTCTTGGCTGTTGTAAAGAGTGGAGTATAATTCTGCTTCAAGGGACTGTTCTTATTTTGCATTGCGAAGGCAAAGCTGGATAAATTGTGATGATAATACAATGCAGAGCAAGATAACAAATGAAAATAGTTCTCTTTTATACTACAATGTTTGAGAGTATTGGTGTGCGGAGCCTGCTAGTACATCCTCTCCATTTCAAGGATGAAAACTGGGGCATGTATGGCTGTAATGTCCCCAGGTTATGAACAATATAGATTCTGTAGGTTTGTTCTTAAGATGAATTTGTTTGTAAATTGGAAAAGGTACATTTTTAAAGTGTGTTGTTGTTTATTTGTTCTGTTGCTTCTGACTCTTGGTGAACTCATGGACCAGCCCACACCAAAGCTCCCTATTGGCCGTCACCACCCCCAGCTCCTTCAAGGTCAAGCTAGTCACTTCAAGGATACCATCAATCCATCTTGCCCTTGGTTGGCCCTTCTTCCTTTTTCCTTCCATTTTCCCAGCATCATTATCTTCTCCAAGCTTTCCTGTCTTCTCATTATGTGGTCAAAGTACTTCATCTTCACATAATATCCTTCCCCCAAGTGAGTAATTATTTCCTAGCGTGTGGACTGGTTTGATCTCCTTGCGGTCCAAGGCATTCTCAGAAATTTCCTCCAGCACCACAGTTCAAAAGCGCCTATCTTCCTTCGCGCAGCCTTCCTTATGGTCCAGCTCTCACATCCATAGGTTACTATGGGGAATGCCATTGCTCTAACTTTGCAGATCTTCGTTGCCAGTGTGATGTCTCTACTCTTCACTATTTTATTGAGATTGGTCATTGCTTTCCTCCCAAGAAGTAAAAGTCTTCTGATTTCCTGGCTGCAGTCCATGTCTGCAGTAATACTTTGCGCCTAGATATACAAAGTCTGTCTTTTAAAGTGTAACTCCAGCCAATAATCACAGGGACAGAAAGTGAGGTGAAATCCTCTGAACAGGGGCCAAGGGCGCATACAGACAGCCTCTTTATTGTGGTAACTCCTGCAATAAAGAAGGGGTGCCCAGATGATGTCCTGGACAGTCCCGAATTAATTCACTACAAACCAGGAAAATTCTGGCTTGTAGCTAATTAATTAGATAGTAGATTTATTCTGCACTATATTGGAAGGCATGGGATAAACCCACTATTTCTGGTGTCTGGACTGTAGTCCAGACACCATTCCCACAGTTTTCTGGACTAAATTAGTCCAGAAAACTGTGGGAATACCCACCCCTCCCACAAAGCCCTTTGAATAATAAAGATAACTGACCTGGCCTCCAGTACATTCTTGCAGCAGCTCTCCTGGCATGTAAAAATGACACACTAGGAGAAGTGTTCCAAGAGTGTACTGGAGGCCAGGTAAGTTTTCTTTACTTTTCAAAGGGCTTTTGGGACTTTGGGGGAGGGGAAAGGTCCCAGATGTTCTGCCGGGCTAGTCCCGGCAGAACATCTGAACAACCACCTCAGAAAGTGTGTGCTTTCTGTGTTGGGTGTAGACAGACCCCAAGGAACATCCACATTTTTAAAACGTGAATGATCCTGGGATAAAAGGCTGTCTGGAACCCCCCCCCCTCCAGACAGCAACACAAACACCAAATGGGTGTTAGACCTTCCCTATGCTATATAAAAGCTTTGGATAGCATAGGGAAGTTCTAACACCCATGTGGTGTTTGTGTTGCTGTCTCGGCCCATTTTCAGAGGATTTCACCTCACTTTTTGTCCCTGTGATAACTGGATTTTGAAAAAAAATCTTGTTGTGGAAACAAGGATTGGGGATAAGGCTTCAGTGAAGACACCTTTTCCCCATGATACTAACTCTTAAGAAGTGAATTTTTCTTCCTAAAGATAGATTTCTATCACTTCCTGTTGTCTCAGCCCCATTCTTAACTATGAGTCGTTTGTAAGTTGGATGTTTGTAACTGGGGACTGCCTGTACTGTCAAGCTTAAGTTCAGAAATACAAGCTTTCAACAGATTCAGATAGCTTTATTTAGAAAACAGAGCTGATCAAAGCACACAATTGTTGTCAAGATCAAAACCTTTCAGTTACACAGTATACCTAAAGCACAAAGCAATTCAAACATTTTTGTGGGCTTTCATCCCATTTGTTGACAACTCATACATTCTGTCTTCCCAGGTATTATCCCTCCTTCTCCCCCATACCAGGTGGAGATATGTTCAGGTGTGAGATATGTTTCATATGCAGTATGATAACTTAATATCTTCGAGAGAGAAAAAGGCTACAACCTTGTTTGGTTGCAACTTTTGATATGTTTTGGCCCACACATAGCTCTGGATTCAGGCATTGACTAATCCAACTGTTGATCAATGAGTCTGCAGACTTGTTCCTGTGTCAAATCTCCAAGGAATGATATGAGAGGTGTCCACTGAGTCACCCAAGCTGTGGTCTCTCAGTCACCAGGGGTGGCGGTGGAAAGTATTTGTCCCCTACTTGGGCAAGACATTTTGCTCCACCACCTCAAGTTCCTTGATGGCCACATGATCCTGGATCCATGACCCACACCACTACACAACCAATGCCTGTTGTATAATGGGCACTTTATTGTGGATCCCATGTCAACCACCCTCTGAAAGTTGTGACGAATTAACAATGTAAAAATATTTCACAAGACATAGGGAGAGAGGGTTGGATGAATTAACAATGTAAAAATATTTCACAAGACATAGGGAGAGAGGGTTGGATGAAGCTCAAAGAAAACTGATGAGAGCTTGCTCCAGCACTGGATTAAATGGTGAATCACCTAATCATAATGGAAATCACATCCAAGGTGACTGAGTTCCCCGCCAGCCAATGAGCACACAACATACAGTTTAAAATTAATTCGCTGATATTGATCCATGTGACAAAATGGCTCCACACCACCCCAAATAACAGAATCATGGAGTTGGAAGAGACCTTGTGGGCTATCCAGTCCAACCAAGCCAAGAAGCAGGGAAATCACATTCAAAGCACCCCCAGCAGATGGCCATCTAGCCTCTGTTTAAAAGCCTTCAAAGAAGGAGCCTCCACCACACTCCGGGGCAGAAAGTTCCTTTTTGGTCAATCTGGTGTCGTATTTCTCACAAGAATGGCCTTGGCAGCTCATGAATTGGTTTTCCTCCCTCACATATTATTATCCTAAGTAACAAATGAAAAATAATCCCTCTTCCCAGCATCACCAGCTGTGTCACACATATCATAATCCAGTGTTACACAGTATCTACAAAAGCATGACAAACCAGCAAAGTAGGACCTATGGTCTTGACAGTGGCTGATCTTCACTAGCCTTCGTCAAAGGTTGAGGTCAGACAATTAAAGAGCAATGGTTAAGTGAGAAAGAACACATGAACGACTAGAAATAGCAGAGAAACCCACAAATGTATGAGCTGAGTTTGGGAAGATGGAGACTTCATGCCCACTCCTCTCCCTCCTGCTGAACTACAAGAGTGAAACTAAAACTGTACTTTGAACTCAGTTTGTAGCAACTGAAGTGAGCAGAAAGTGGGCAAAGGAAAGCATTGTAAAGGCAGGTCAGAAAGCAGGACAGCTGGAGACTAATTGGGGCTGTCTCTGCCAAATCAGATGAATTGGAGAGCAGGGTAGTGCCCAGCTCCATTCCAACTTTGGTTGTGTTAATCTCAAGCCATGATGAGGACTGGTTATGTTGGTTAATGCACTTTTTTTTGGTGTCATGAGTGATTTGAGAAACTGCAAGTTGCTTCTGGTGTCAGAGAATTGGCCGTCTACAAGGGCGTTGCCCAGGGGACGCCCGGATGTTTGATGTTTTACCATCCTTGTGGGATGCTTCTCTCGTGTCTCCGCATGGGGAGCTGGAGCTGACGGAGGGAACTCAACCCACTTTCCCCAGATTCGAACTGCTGACCTGTCTGTCAGCAATCCTGCCGGCATAAGTGTTTAACCGATTGCACTACCAAGGGCTCATTAATTAATGTACATTTAATTATACAGCACACCATTAATTCATCATTTTAAGTCTGCTTGAAGAAGGATCACTTCTTATGTTTGTACTAATCTTTTAAAAAATCAAGTTGTTCTCCGAGCAGGAATTGTGATCATTCTATTCTCTTTTCTTGTATCAAACTGCAACACTTGCTTGGAACTCACAGCAACAGACAGCACTAACATAACACACTAACACAACCAGGCTGTGGCACAGCTAGTTATTAGCCAGCTGCATTAAATCACTACTGACTGACAGGTTATGAGTTCAAAGCCAGCCTGGGTCAGAGTGAGCTCCCGACCATTAATAGTCTTGCTTCCTGTTGACCTATGCAGCCACAAGACAGTTGCATCTGTCAAGTAGGAAATTTAGGTACCTCTTTATGTGGGGAGGCTAATTTAACTAATTTACGACACCATAAAACCTTCCATCAGCATGCATAAGAACTCCATAAGTACTCCATTAAGGACCTAGTGTCACAAGTGGACGGTGAAGCGGCAGCTCCCCCTGTGGCCGGAATCGAGCATACCCTCATGAAGCTGGAAATCTGGAATGTTAAATTACCTCTGTGTCTGTCTATATATGTTGTATGACTAATGGCATTGAATGTTTACCATGTATATGTGCTTTGTAATCCACCCTGAGTCCCCTGCGGGGTGAGAAGGGCAGAATATAAATACTGTAAATAAATAAGCAAATACTGTAGCAATAAGAAACAACATAAAAACAACAAATTCAACCATTGAGTTGGGTTGAGTGTCCAGGAGTTTGTTCTTTCTGGCTCAAATTCTCCTCACTTGGGATACTGAAGACTTCAGATTGAGCAGCTTGAGTAGAAAGAAGGTGGTGATAATGATGGATGAGATAAAAGATCACCAAACACAAGCCTAGGCAGACTTTCCTTCTCTGGAAGTGACAGGAAGCTAACTTTGCAGTCTATTTCACACTACACAGTTACAGAACTTTTTAGCCCCTCAGTTGACATGGCTGCATCCAATGGATATGTAGTTTAATGAGTTGCTAAAGCTGCCTAGCAGAGAAGTCTAAATGCCTTACAAAACTAAAATTCCCAGTATCATATAGGAGGGAGCCCCATCAATCAACCTAGTATCATAGTATAGCCTTTGTGTATTATTGGTTTGGCCCCATGGATGAAGAAACCCTAAAAGCAGGGATGTTCTTAACCTAAACCCTAAAAGCAGGCGTACCTTGCTATAAAGCACTTCATTAATATGGTACTTTTCAATCATATAATGCAATTTTGTTACCTGAGTGCGATCTGTTCACAGCATTTACGCACATTGTATCTC
The DNA here is from genome assembly GCF_025583915.1 of Anolis sagrei ordinatus. Classification (NCBI taxonomy): domain Eukaryota; kingdom Metazoa; phylum Chordata; class Lepidosauria; order Squamata; family Anolidae; genus Anolis; species Anolis sagrei. Next base: position 333,974,196 of record NW_026844366.1, on the reverse strand, counting down.
TGTCATACTTTGTCAATGTTCAATGTATTACTTTTGATTTCTGCACTCAATAAATTATAGTGTGAATACATTCTTAGGCTTGAAAATGTACTGGCAAATTTTTAAAAGGCTGTGATTCACTTTAGCGTGATATATGCTTTATAGCCATGATCTAAAACAGTGTTACTCAACCTGGGCATTGGGACCCCTGAGGGGGTGTCACGAGGGAGTGTCAGAGGGGTCGTCAAAGACCATCAGAAAACACTGTATTTTCTGTTGGTCGTGGGAGTTCTGTGTGGGAAGTTTGGCCCAATTCATTGGTGGGGTTCAGAATGCTCTTTGATTGTAGGCAGACTACAAATCCCAGCAACTACAACTCCCAAATGTCAAGGTCTCCTTTTCCCCAAACTCCACCAGTGTTCACATTTGGGCATCTTGAGTATTTGTGCCAAACTTGGTTCAGATCTATCATTGTTTGAGTCCACAGTGCTCTCTGGATGTAGGTGAACTACAACTCCAAAACTCAATATTAGTGCCCACCAAACCTTTCCAGTATTTTCTGTTGGTCATGGGAGTTCTGTGTGCCAAGTTTGGTTTAATCTGATCATTGGTGGAGTTCAGAATGCTCTTTCATTGTAGGTGAAATATAAATCCCAGCAACCACAACTCCCAAATAACAAAATCAACCACAACCCCACCAGTATTCAAATTTGGACGTATTGGGTATTTGTGCCAAATTTGGTCCAGTGAATGAAAATACATCCTGCATATCAGATATTTACATGACAATTCATAATAGTAGCAAAATTACAGTTATGAAGTAGCAACAAAAATAATTTTATGGTTGGGGGTCACCACAACATGAAGAACTGCATTAAGGGGTCGCAGCATTAGGAAGGTTGAGAAACACTGCTTTAGGATGATGTATTCTGTATAGCAATGATCTAGAACATAACATGTCATATTTAAAAAGGCTACCTGTATTTGAGTTCAAAAAGAGAGGAAGAAGGGAGCAACTCCATTTACCAGAGATAAGGGGTTGGCCCATTTGACTCTGAATGAGGTAGCAGAATGTTCAATTATCTAATTAGGAAGAGACAAAAAAGTACATTATCTATAGTGGAAATTCTGTTATGCTTTGGCACCTAGGCTGTATCTCTTATGTAAGGCTTAAAGATTTGTCTTTAAAATTGCATGCTGTACTACTGATGATAACTTTTTTACTATTAAATCCCTTGCATGCATATAATCACTGCTATGGAATTTTTGGGACATTGGATATGGATTCAATTTGTTATATACCATATTTTCTGGCGTATAAGACAACAGGGTGTATAAAATGACCCCCAACTTTTCCAGTTAAAATATAGAATTTGGGATATACTCGCTGTATAAAACTATCCCTCTTTCAATGCACACCAATTTAAAAAAAATCATATTGAATTTCGATATGGTAATTTTGCTATTACTGTACCTCCTTCTCTGCCTCTCAGATCGTGCACATGCACACCTACGCTGTATCACTGCAGTCTTCAGGAGCGAGATCTGAGAGGCAGAGAAAGAGGTATGGTAATAGTATACAAGGGCCGGCCAGACGGGTAAAATAGGTGTGTTTTTCTGGGCTCAGCACCACTATATCTCTTTTTTCCATACCCTGGGTGTCCCAGATGCATGCGGCTTGCTCCGCCCTTCAGTTACACCTTCCCGATAAATTGCCCCCTCACCTCATCATGGGGACCACGTTAAATCACTTCTTTCCATGAATTCTGGTGAGTGGATTTTCTTCTACTGTACTTGTACATCTCTGCCCTTGCTGCTTTCATACAGTTGCCGCATACAGCGGGGATGTGGCTGTAGCCATTTTTGAGCTCCCCCCACCATATGTGGTAACCGCAGATTCTCCATTCTGGCTTGGAAGTTTCAGCACCCGCCCTATAAGAAGATTTTGAGAAGATTTTCCTGGGTTAAAAAGTAGTCTTATATGCCAGAAAATACAGTAACTTGCTGTGTATGTGACTACATTTGAAATTTTATATATGTTTGACCTTTATAGAACCCGGAAGAGTTACAAAAACACTAACTACATTTGCACAGAGTGAAAAGGAATCTGCTGGTTTGCCAGCTATGACCGTGCATAGCCTACAAATGTCTGGATAGCATAAACATGTGTGTGTGTGTGTGTGTGTGTGTGTGCAACACCTCTGCCATAGCCCCACCATGTCCAACTTGTTACTTACCATATATACCGTCCTGAGTCCCTCTTTGGAGGTTGAGATAGGATGGGAAATAAAAGCCCCAAATAAATAAATAATAAATAAATATACTTGTGTTAAATTGACTTCATGTATAACTCAGGGAGGTTTGGGGACCAAAATTATGGATTTTGATATGACCTGTGGATAAGTCAAGTCCAAATAGGGGAGAAAACAACACAGGGAGCCATCCATCCTTGGCCACTGCCACTGCCATTTCTCACCCAGGCATTCCAAAAGGCCAGAAGTGGTGTCATGTCATTGAGAGTAAATGGGTTCAGTGCTTCTTTGAGGTTCTTTCAGAACAGACTCAGTTCTTGCCTTTTGTCACTCTACTTAAAGAAGAGGACAGTTCTTGTTTTAAATAAGAGTTATGATATAGTATTTATACTGACCCGTGGATAAGCTGATCCAGGTTGTTGGGATCCGTTTTTTTTATTATCTAGACTTATACATGAGTTTACATAGTAATTAGATTGTACATCAGTCTGGCACTGATGCCTAATGTTGTCTTAGCAGTGCTTGGTCACTCTCTCTCTCTTTCTGTATGGGAGTGTGTGTTTGTGTGCGTGAGAAAGAGACCACGTGTATCCTACCGAGAGTTATCCAAAGGCCAATGCATCAGTGTTTGGCCAGGTGCATCAAAAACTGGTCTCGGTGAAACTTTCAAGCATGAGTTTCTCTTGGTCCAATGCAAAAAAAATGTAGTTGATCAGAAGCAAGACTAAGTATTTCTTTGAAGATTTTTGTCAGGTGTCAGTTTTGCCTATTCAGTACAGAACTAAAAAACAAACAAAAACCCAAGTGCCTGTGTTTGGGAAAGAAACCTGCTTTATTCAATATTAAAACCAGCTCCGAAGTGAGGTTTTGCTAAAAATAGCTCCGCTCTCTCTCCCTATTGCATTTGCGAGAGAGGATAAGAGGCAAACAAAAAACAAAAACCCCAACTGTGAGACTACTTCATGCAGCAAGGGGAAAATTAGGGAAGAGATTTTTTTTCTTGATGACCTTTAAGTAAGCTCCTTAGGGGAAGAAAGTCTCTTTGCCAGAATTTCTAAAAGTAGCAGCCAGTTACTCCTGAAGAAATCTGTTTGCTGTAAATATAAACAGTGTATACCAGGCGCCTGAAGACCTCAAAGGCTTCATTCCTGATTTTCAGTCTCCCTGAGTCCTGGTAAGATGCTTTTGCCAGATGATGCTTCTATTGTTCAGTTCTCCGTCTCAAACACATGATTTCCAAGGGGTCTGATCTGGTCTTTTGCCCTTAGTAACAGCGGAGGATGTTTCACTGTCTTCAGAGGGAGCAGTGCAGAGGCTTCTTCAGAAATTGAATGCTCTCTGACTGAGAAAGGGCCTCTGATTTCACAAAAGGAAAGAGACATCCTGGATCCCAAAAGGAGTGACTTTACTGCTGCTATAAAGACGTTGTTTTTTTCTGACCTTTGTCTCAGTCTCCATATTGTCTCTTCTTGCACAAGATTCCTCGACAGGAAGGACTTTTAAAATGAGGCCTTTGACCCCAACAGCTGGAAACTTCTTTAAGTTTTTTCAATTCCAAGTTTTAAAGCAGAGAAATAATTTGGCCATTCGTTTACAGTTTCCCCTCTTCTCATTTTCTCTGTGTTTTATGTGAATTTTTTATTTTCATCTTTAACCTTTTCCGCCTCTCCAAAGCCTGCTATTGCGAAGCATTGGGAGCCTCGGAGGGGCCCAGCAGCAGCTGTACCCCATGCTTTATCAGACTAAATCCATAAATCTATATAAATAAAAATGTAAAGTTCGTTTGTGAGATTAACATAACTCAAAAACCACTGGATGAATTGACACCAAATTTGGACATAATACACCTATTAGGCCAACAAGTGACCATCAGTCATAAAAACACTGAAAAACACAGCAGAAGAGACTTAAAAAGCAAAAAGCAAAAAACAAACAAACCCCACATTACAACACATTCACAAAACCACACACACATATACACATATAGACAAAAATATACACACACAAAACACATATACACAGACTGGGCCACAACAACGTGAGGTAGGGGACAGCTAGTAAATGTATAAAATAATATTTTTATGTATGTTGTATTGACTGACATTGTACAACATCAAATCAACTGTATTGTGAAGACATCCTTTTACCCGGTTCTCTCTACATAAACTCCTAGGAACGTAAATCACTGGATCATTGAGACATATCCCTCCAGCGATCTCCCAAGGTTATTGTACACCGCCGCGAGTCGCCCTAGGGCTGAGAGCGGCGGTCAACAAATGCAGCAAATAAATAAAATAATAAAATTGATGAAATCCTTTGTGTGTTAGTTAAAGACTTTATCTTTCTTGCTAGGGCTGTGTTTTACATTATTTACCTGACCAGATGTGTCCAGAGGCTTATGATTCTCATGGAAGACAAGGCTAAGCAAAGATGAAAAAATCAGCCTTTTGAATGGGTAGCCAAGCCTCTAGCTATCTGGCATAATACCCCTTTGTCTTCTGTACCCCTCAACTTTTTCTTCTTTGTGACTGGAAATTAAGTCAATCAAGAAACTACCTGCATATTCACATCATCATCACTACCTCTGAGGATGCTTGTCATAGATGCAGGCAAAACATCAGGAGAGAATGCCTCTAGAACATGGCCATATAGCCCGAAAAACAATCCAGTGATTGTCGAAGGCTTTCGTGGCTGGAATCACTAGGTTCTTGTGGGTTTTTTCGGGCTATAGAGCCATGTTCTAGAGGCATTTCTCCTGACGTTTCGCCTGCATCTATGGCAAGCATCCTCAGAGGTAGTGATAATGATGTGAATATGCAGGGTAAGATGCTTTTGCCAGTTGCAAGCTGCCCCTGACAGTGTGGATGCACCTTCAGTCATTCAGGAAATATCACTAACTGAATAAAGGGTGTTTGTGTATATGAGTGTATTGAGAGAGAGATGCAGGAATTACACAGAGAATTTGGCATGCCCTGTGTCTTCTCCTCTTTGATGCTTTATCTGAAACCCTCCCCTTGCTTTAGGATAGAACGTAACAACCCCACACTGAAAGACATGTGTCAGACATTGTCAAATGTCATTTGAGTCTTGGGAATACAGAAGGCTTGTTGGTGAAAAGAAATCCTGCACTCGGCTTTGGAATCCAGCCTTCAAGATTAATTCCGACTGAATCTAAAATGTTTCATCTGAGTCAATCGCTACTTAGCCCTGAGGCACTGTGGAAAGATATTTCAGTTCAAGTGGATTTTGAAGTTCCAGGAACACTTGAGAATTAATATATAACCCAGCAAATGGTCAGATCATATTAAGAGCCAAATAGATACTGAAGATCTGGAGAGAATTTCTACAATGGATCAAAAGAGACCTGTCACACAAGGGGACCGCATTGCACCAATTTCAGACCTGGCACTGTGCAACTTTGATTACTCTTTTTGGAGCATTTTCATTTTGAAAGTAATATTTTAATCTTGGCATAAGACAATATAAAGCTTAAGGTTTCAATTCTGGCATGTTCCCACTTAATGTAGAGTACGCTCTAATGAACTTAACGTGATTTATCTCTGAACGAGGTGTGCAGGATTGCAAGGTGAAACTGCTTTGTAAAAGTTTGCCATGACATACTTTCTGCTTACAAGTAAATCTTTCCACATCACTGTTTCTTTTGGTTTGCATAGTATTTTTCAGCTTATAAGAACTGTGATAATGGGCTGTGATAGTAAAATGTATTATGTTACTGTGATAACATTTAGATTACTGCAGTGCACTCTACTTGAAGCTGCCTTTGAAGAGTGTTTGGAAATTTCAGCTGACACAAAGAGCTGCAGTCAGATTACTAACTGGGGTTGGTTACAGGGATCACACAACTCTTTATTATATTTATTTATTTATTTACTGTATTTGTATACCACCTCTCTCAGCCTTCCGGCAACTTGAGGCGGTTTACAAGGCAAAATTCAATACCATAGAAACACACGTACAATATTAAAAAAAGCATTAACATCCATAAAATCATAACAATAATAATAAAACATCAATAAATTCTCATTAAAAGGCATTGTCCAGTCTCTTTATGTAGTTGTTCCAATTCCTATGTCCGTTACTCAATATTTGCAAATGCTTGCTCGAATAGCCATGTCTTGAGGGTTTTTTTTGTTGCAACTCTCTTGTTGCAACAGCTCCACTGGCTGCCGGATTGTTTCCGGACACAATTCCAAGTGTTGGCTATAAAGCTCCAGCTGCGTGGCTCAAGTCCAGGCTATTTGGCATATCATATCTCCCTGCATGAGTCAGCCCAGGTTCTGAGATCACTGGAAGAGGCCCTTATCTCAATCGTGGAGACATGAGAGAAATTACACCGACTTCTTGGTGGCTTCCCCTACGCCTTGTATCTTATTTATTTATTTATTTAAAACTTTTATATCCCGATCTTCTCTACCTCCATAGAGGGACTCAGACCTCTCTGCCTCAGGAAGCCAGAATGCTCTCCTCCTTGTTGTCCTTTCAATGGCAGGCCAAAACCTTTTTATTCAGATAAGCTTCTAAAACTATTTATTTATTGTGTCAGGGGCAACCAGACCATTGTATTAAATTTCTAACAGAACAAAACAAACAAACAGATTAAAAAAACACAAAGTTTGCAAACTTGGTAGTTGATTAAATGTCCTTTAACCAGTATCTGACCACTTGGAGTGCCTCTGGTGTTGCCGCAAGAAGGTCCCCCATTGTGTATGTAGCAGGGCTCAGGGTGCATTGCAGCAGGTGGTCAGTGGTTTGCTCTTCTCCACACTCGCATGTAGTGGATTCCACTTTGTAGCCCCATTTCTTAAGATTGGCTCTGCATTTCRTGGTACCGGAGCGCAGTCTGTTCAGCGCCTTCCAAGTCACTCAGTCTTCTGTGTGCCCAGGGAAGAGTCTCTCATTTGGTATCAGCCATTGGTTGAGGTTCTGGGTTTGAGCCTGCCACTTTGGACTSTCGCTTGCTAAGGTGTTCCAACTAGTGTCTCTGTAGATCTTAGAAAACTATTTCTAGATTTAAGTCATTGACATGCTGGCTGATACCCAAACAARGGATGAGCTGGAGATGTCTCTGCCTTGGTCCTTTCACTATTGGCTGCTACTTCCCTGCAGATGTCAGGTGGTGCAATACCAGCTAAACGGTGTAATTTCTCCAGTGGTGCAAGGCGCAGACACCCCGTAATAATGTGGCATGTCTCATTAAGAGCCACATCCACTCTTTTAGCGTGGTGAGATGTGAGCTTCTAAAACTAAAATGGGCTAAGGGGTGCTAGATGCTTGAGAGTTCTGGTTGCTTGAGTTCTGGGTCACTGACCCCTGGCCACTGTTAGAATCTGGCCTTGCACCCCCCACCCATTACTCCGGACAGTTCCCCAACAGGCCCTGGAATTGAGCAGCCACAGGCCCCACTATTACTATTGTTGAGACCAGTTATTTCACTTTACTCATTCCCCTGCCCCCCCCGCCCCGTGCCTTGCTTTGCACTAGCCTCTGTCCAGCCCTTTTAATTCGCCTATTCTGAAATCCTGTACTTTTGCACGAAAGAATAGAGTAAGATTGGTTTTTAATGTATATGTGTTGTTTAATAATTCTATACTTACGTTTGCTAACTCTGTATGTTTTGGTGTTTTGTTACATGGAAACCGCCCTGAGTCCCCTAGGGGAGATAGAGTAGTATATAAATAAAAATGATGATGATGATGAAGATGATGATGATGATTATTATTGCAGTAGTAGTAGTAGTAGCAGCAGCAGCAAAATCTTGTTGAGTTATATCTGACTACTTTAGCAAAAACAGTAATGTTTATCCTAGGTATATCTGATCTGGCCACAGTGACACATGCCTTAGTTACACCCTGATTGGATTCCTGCAATGCATTCTATATAAGGCTGCATTTGCAGAGTGTTCGGTAATGTTTCCATCACCGTGCTTTGGGTATGTTCTGCTGTGCTAGCATGCCAACACTGAAGTGGCTTCTGGGAGCAGGATTCACCTCCTTCTCACTATTCCCCAACAGTTTTTTTTTGTTTTGTTTTACAGTAAAGTTTGACATTTAAGAAATCAACCATTGCTGGAACTGCAAAATCATTTTAAAAATAAATAATTGTGGCACGGCAGAAGTACAGAAAGGCAGGCTATGAGGGTATGCAGAAATAAAATCACGGGACCATGGATCAATAAATGAGCTCAATTGCATGAATGGAGATAATTGCTATAATAAAGGTGCTTATGCCAGTATGTATCCAGTAGCAGTGATTGCCCAACTGCCACAGAATAGCAGCTTTGTGCTATAAAGTCCTCAGGTTTTGCTAAAGAAAATCTCCCCGCCCACAGGACTCGGATTAGCCTTATGATGCCTGTGTTGGCTTGTGTTTTGTCTTTCCCTCGCCCACTTTCTTTTCAAAGTTGGGGAAGGTTGCACAGCACCATTTAATATATATTTCTAAAGTCACTGGTCATTAATCAACCTCACCAATGTCATCATACTAATTTAACTCCATGCCACGTTGAAGAATTGTACGTGCAGGAGCAACTTCGACTGGCAGTACAACTATAATTTTTCAGCCATCTCTTCATTATTTTTTCACACGGCTTGCAACGTGCTGTTCCTGTTACCTCTCTGCAGAAATGCCGGTGCTCCTTTCTGCCCCCATCCCCCAGCTGATGATTTTCTTTTATCACCACCCAAAGTTCAGGTGTCCAAGGTAGCATTTGAGAAATATCAAAGGGTACATGAAAATAAAGCTGAATACCATTTTGAAAGAGAGCAGACGCTTGTTTTGATTTTGCCACTTGTCGGGGTTGTTTGAATAGCTGTAAAAATGGGAATCTGTTTTTCGAGTTTACCAGAAGAGAGTAGCCACCAGCGCTGTTATAATTTTAAACATACCGAAACTAAATTGTAATGTTGGTATTTAAAGGGGAAAAGATTGAGTTTTTAGCTTCTGTAATTAAAGGTCAAGTGAAAATAAATGGTTCCTGGTTGGAGAAGATACTTTCCAGGTTCTTAGAAGCATCCCATTCCATTAATTTTCTAATTTTCCAATACATTTTGATCTATAGACCTTCTCTGCAGAAAAATGCCTTCAAAGGGAAATGTACAAGTAAATACATTATGCAAAGGGGTATTTTGCATAAAGCACATTAGAGACTAACAGAGAGGATGAAGTTGGTAGCATGAGCTTTCATAGACGATTTCCTCAGAAGCATGTACATTTGCTGAGATACAGTAATATCCTATTTTGTGGCTTGTTATTCTGGACATTATCACACAAAGGGTTACGAGATTATGCAGATGTATAAGTGTGGGATCACAAATCAGAAATTTGATGTAGTTGCATGGATGGAGAGGCATGTGATAGAACTGCTGGTATGTAGCTTCTATCTGTGGTTGAGGAACTGCTAGGGAATAGTGGCTTCGTGCAATAAAATTCTTTTGTTTCCTCTGTAGGATCTAATCAGAACATAATCTCCTCCTAGCTGCATCTTATACTAGTTTACTTACTTACTTAGACAATCCCTTGTTGTCAGAGTAAGATGGCCTTCCAAGTGTAATGTCTTGGCAAAGGATACATAGGTGACTGTGGAGGTCTATTCTTGATCTGCTTGTTCTTCCACACTGAGGACATCGGTTTCCAGGTGGAAGGCAGTCCTGGCCAGGATTGGCTTGATGTGTCTTCCTCTTACACTATCAATGTGGAGGTCTGAAGATCCCTCAACTGTGGCTCCTGTTGTCCCCAAATCCCCACAGACCAAAAATAAATTTAGGTCAATTTTCAAGGAGATGTCCTCAAATATGTGTCCACACCACAGCGGTTTTCTTCCTCTGGTCATCCAAAGCCTCCAATCTTCCCCCCAAAACAAAATATTTTTAAGAAGATGAAAATCAGCCCAAATGATGTCTGAATTTGTCATTGCGGAGAACTCAAATAGCACCCCCTTTCTTCTTTCTTGTTATTAGAATGTAGCTTGAGGTTGACTTTGATCTGAGGTAGGTTTGATTTGAGGTAGTTTTTCCCAATGTCATCCAGTGGGTTTCCATAGCTAAACAAGACTTCAGTCCTTGCTCTTCTAGTACGTTCTACACAGGCATAAAACCCCAGACCCAATCTAAGCTGACTCATGAGTATCTTCACAACGTCCTTCAATGTATATTGGATTATCTTTGGTTGAGCCAACTTTGCCCTGCTTCAGACAAAGTTGAATGATACTATAGAGTTTGCTTGAAACTCCAGATATCTGCAACTTTGGAGCAGTGTAGATAGCTGGACACCACCACTATTAACATTTTCTTCCGCTCATCAGCACAGGGAAAAAATGACAGAACATGCCCATGCCACTCCCTTGCTGCTCTACTTTCAGTCAGCTGCAGAGCTCCATATGAGCTTCTAGTCATATGACATCAACAGGAGTCCCTTTGTGGCCAGGAATTGGCCCACTCCTTCTTCTGAGAGATGGAAGAGACGATAAGGATTGTGTGGGTACCACTTACCAAAGAAAGAAACTAATTGGGATTCAGTAAAGGATTACTTCAGTCAGGATTGTGTGGGTACCTAGCTTACATAAAACTTGGAGGCCAGTTGGGAATGGTGACAGCAATATGGAAGGGAAATGGTGGCTCAGTGGGGTTAATGAGGTCTCAGCATGGCTGGACTGTGTGGATGGCAACCTGCTGTTGCAGCAGGTTCAACAAAATATTGGGATTGTGGCGCAGCTGGCTGAGTGTCAGCTGCATTAAAATCACTCTGACCAGAAGGTCATGAGTGCAAAGCCAGCCTGGGTCGGAGTGAGCTTTTGGCCAATTTTGTGTAGCTTGTTGTCGACCTTTGCAACCCGAAAGACAGTTTCATCTGTCAAGTAGGAAAATTAGGTATCACCTATGTGTGGGGAGGCTAATTAACTAATTTATGAGGCCATAAAAAGACTCCAGCAAAAAGCACTCCAGCAAAAGCATGCGGGGAATGCGGAAGTACTTCATCAGTGTCGCAGATGGACAATGGAAGCAACAGCTCCCCTGGCGGCCAGAAAAGTTAAATAGCCTCTGACTGTCTGTCTATATGTGTTGTGTGTCTTTGGCATTGAATGTTTGCCATATATGTGTACATTGTAATCCGCCCTGAGTCCCCTGCGGGGTGAGAAGGGCGAAATATAAATACTGAAATTAAAAAACAAAACAAAATATGTGTACCTGTCTCTAGGGATCGTCCATAGACTTTCTCCTCTGGACAGGTCATGAATTTACCAGCCAATATAAACTCACCCTAGAATAACAGTCTTATGTCCGGGCCACTACACCAGACAGAGGATTAATGAGCACCGTCCCTGCCTAATCAAGACAGTTGGGAGATATGACCAATATAGTGTGTGGGTGTGTACCATTTCTGCCAGTTTCTAGTAGAAGGAATCAAACCATCCTTAAACAGTAGTATAAGATAAATAGTAGAAAGTTCCCATTAGCTTTGTAGGCTGCATACAGCCACAGGGCTGAGTACTGTGCTAAATGTAGCACCCGTGTAGCTCCCTTGAGAGGACACTTGCCAACAGCATACCAACCTTCTGGGGCATTGATCCAGGGATCTTGGTTACTCTCTTGAGCTTATGTTCTCTTTACCAATTTAGCTTTACACACCAGTGGGCAGAATCCAAGTCAGATTTACAGCATGATTGTGGACTCCAGCTCTTTCTCCATATGTCAATGAGATGACAGCCAATCATTCTTGTGAATGCAGAAAAGCTGAATAGAGCTGACGTGGGACTAAAATCCGTGTTGTGCTTAAATACACAATTCCACAAAAAGCCTCCCATGGCGCTCACATTTACCACAGGCTCTATGCAAAGTGCTGAGGTTTATTCTTGTGACAGTATTGATTTGTGACAGCTGGCATGGCAGTGGGGCTCAGCATCATGTTTTCCTGCCTTCTCACTGTCCTTTCTTGCACTTTTATAGCTCTTTATAGGAAAAGGTCTCTTGAAATACTGAGAGTTTCTAGTTATTATTTTTTTTAAATTGACCTTACAGGTTGCATATGCCTTATCCAAAATAATTAGGACCAAACATATTTGAGATTTTGGATATTTTCAGATTTTGGAAGACCTGTATTTGCATATGTGTACATAATGAGATATCATGGGGATAGAACCCAAACCTAAATCATGAAATTCATGACATTTCCTATACACCTTTTTGACATAGTCTGAATGTGAATTTAATACAGTATTTCTAATATTGTTTCACATACAAAGCCAGAAATTGAACATAGAATTGGGCTGGAGGACCAACAAATGCCTAAAGAAATGTTCTCTCTAGGAATTTTTAGGTCCTCTAGTATAATTCTGATTCCTAGAAAAAAACCCCCAGTGTTTATAATGTTTAATTACGTTCATTTTTTCCACTTCTATGGTGGTTCTAGACCAGTGGTTCTCAACCTGGGGTCCCCAGATGTTTTTGGCCTACAACTCCCAGAAATCCCAGCTAGTTTACCAGCTGTTAGGATTTCTGGGAACTGAAGGCTAAAAACATCTAGGGACCCCAGGTTGAGAACCACTGTTCTAGACCAATGGTTCCCAACCTTTGGGCCTCTAGGTGTTTTGGACTTCAACTCCCAGAAATCCCAGCCATCTTACCAGCTGTTAGGAATTGTGGGAGCTGAAGTCTAAAACATCCAGAGGCCCAAAAGTTGGGAACCACTGCTCTAGACCCCCCCCAATTGTGGGAGGGGGGCTATGTTGTACTCCAAGGCTAGGAATCACCTCTGCATTTAACACACACCCCACTCCAAGGTAAAATAGCAAGCTGACTATTGAAGAATATATAAAAAGCAATTCAGCAAAATAGTATCATAAACCAAAGTCCTAAAATTAGAGATAATCCACACAAAAACAAGGTACCCGAGTAGCATCCATGAATACAAAAGCTGAATAAATCCAAAATATGAAATTCAGGACAGTCCTCAACACTTGGAAACATGAAACAGGAACAAACAGGAAAACATGAACATGGCACTAGAAAATCTTTGACTTGACAGGAGTTCTGTCCTCAATCTCCAATGTTGCTTCCACTGACCAAAGATTCAGTTGACCTAGCTAATATAGAGAAAAAGTGCCCTTTCCCTTGGGAAACTTATACAGACTTCCTAGCTAACAAAATATTTGACTTTCAGACTTTTTCATGTGAAAGTCTGTGTTGATGAAACGTAAATCTTCTATCTAATTGCTCATTAGTCTGACCACCTGCACGTTCACTATCATCCTCTTCTGTTGGAATGTGGCCTTCAGACAGAGACAATTCATTTTCAGTCTCTGAAATCTCTAGCTCAGTGGTTCTCAACCTGGGGTCCCCAGATGTTTTTGGCCTACAGCTGGTAAACTGGCTGGGATTTCTGGGAGTTGTAGGCCCAAAACATCTGGGGACCCCAGGTTGAGAACCACTGCTTCTAGCTGCTTCTGCTGGCTTTCCTGCAGACTTGCAGACCCAGAATCCCCAGTGTCAACAGGCTGACTAAAAGGTCCAGAATTCCTTGTGTCAATAAGTTGAGTAACAAACCCAGACACCCCAGAATCTCCAGAGAAATGAGGTGCAGGCACCATCAAAGGCTGAACGACAACAGGCTATTGTATTTTGTAAGCACATTGGCACTGTACTATTAGCATAATTAGGAAGTAGGTTGCAATAATGGCCAGAAATCAGGTAGCAAAATAGAGGAAGACATTTAAAAAGGAAAAAAAGACATATGCCAAGCAGGTTGTGAAGACAAATGCATCTGTCTAGCAAAACACCAGAAAATTATTTTCCCTCTGATGCACAAGATTGCTTTGTTCATCATTTCATTTTTATTCTCGCAACAACTGTGATCCTACCATTCATCAACAGATATCATATCTGTGCATGTAAGTGTGGTTTTTATTTGTTGCTATTATGTTTTTTAAAAATCCCTTCCGACACTTGAGAAACGGAAAGAAGAAAAATACATAAGAACAGTCAGTGTGGTTCAGCACTCAAAGAGAAAGTACTGGTGTTCCTACTCATAATTTATAAAGAGACATTCTCTGCTAGAGAGCTCGGACACTGTTGCTCAGGGAAGTGAACTAGAACATTCCAGGCCTCTCACCAAACTACAGCTCCCAATATTCCATTGGATCAGACACGGACAAACTTCGGCCCTCCAGGTGTTTTGGACTTCAACTCCCACAATTCCTAACAGCTTACCGGCTGTTAGGAATTGTGGGAGTTGAAGTCCAAAACACCTAGAGGTCCGAAGTTTGCCCATGCCTACATTATATGGAGTCATGGAAATTAAGAGTGGAATCAAAGTGCTATAATTATGCCATGTATACACATCCTGGGCCTCCTGGTGGCGCAGTGGGCTAAACTGTTGAACTGCTGAACTTGCTGACTGAAAGATCAATGGTTCGAATCTGGGAAGCAGGGCGAGCTCCCACTGTTAGCCCAGATCCTGCCAAACTAGCAGTTGGAAAACATGCAAGTGTGAACAGATCAATAGGTACTGCTTCGGCAGGAAGGTAACGGTGCTCCATGCCGTCATGTCACATAACCTTGGAAGTGTCTACAGGCAACGCTGGCTCTTGGGCTTAGAAATAGAGATGAGCACCACCCCCCTGAGTTAGACACGACTAAACTTAACATCAGGGGAAACCTTTACCTTTACCTATACACACCCCATGAAAAATTTTGAGATAACAATTTCATTTTCTTTATATATTTTTAAAAAACTTCTTCAATGGTAGTGCTGGCTTTTGGCAAAATTAAAAACCCCAATAAATCTAACTGACTGGCTGCATTTTTTGTGGTTTTCTTGTTGGCTTGTTTATTCGGTCTTGGATCCATTGTCGATCGATTTCTGTGCAACACTCTGAATTTTAATATCTCAAGAGAGACAAGGAGAGAAGTAGTACAAGGCATTGCCCCCAAACTGTTCATGACCATACAGATTTCTCTAATCTAAGAAATCTTTTCTTTCTAAACAGAAAAAGCCTTAGGTGCTTTCATCTTTCTTCTCCCATCATGAAACTGGATGTCCTACCCCAAGAACATCCACTTGTTTAATGATGATGTTTGCCCTAATAAAAATCATGACCCTGTTCTTTAAACTTTGCCACAAACATTAAACAACTTTCACACGGGTGTATCTCACAGCAAGGTGAGTAGATAAATAGGTACTGCTTTGGTGGAGAGGTAAAAGGTGACACTGAAGATATGCCAGCAATTTGTTCAGGAAGGCATCCATGGATAACAGGCTCCTCGGCGTGGAAAAACGGAACAACAGCACCTCCCTATGGCTCAGTTGAGCACAGCCTCCAGATGCCGTACATGAAAAAGAGGGAAGCCTTGCCTCTCTCTATGTATTGTCTGTCTTTGTTAATTGTATAATGGCATAGAATGTTTGCCATATATGTATTTTGAAATCTGCTCAGGGAGATAGAGCGGAATATAGGTAAAGGTTTCTCCTGACATTAAGTTAGGCATCTCCGACTCTGGGGGGTGGTGCTCATCTTCATTTCTAACCCAAAGAGCCGGCATTGTCCATAGACACTTCCAAGGTCATGTGGCCGGCATGAATGCATGGAGCACCATTGCCTTCCTGCTGGAGCGGTACCTATTGATCTACTCACATTTGCATGTTTTCGAACTGCTAGATTGACAGAAGCTGAACCTAACAGCAGGAGCTCATTCCACTCCCCGGATTTGAACCACCAACCTTTCGGTTACCAAGTTAAGCAGCTCAGCGGTGTAACCTGCTGTGCCACCAGGAGGCCTTACAGAGTGGAATATAAATAAAGTATATTATTGTATATATCTCTGTTGATGTAATGCCCCAAATCCTATAAATGGATGGTGCTTCTCAATAAAGTTTGTCTATCTTGGCCAGTGCTGCAAATGGGTTGAATTGAAAACAGCCTTGGGTATATTTTTATTTTGCAAAATAATACTTGTGTGTTTGTTTTCTCCCTAATTTGATTTAGGGCCCCGAAATCCAGCTCCATGTTGTAACTCAGAAGAAAATGGTTGTCTAATATCTTAACCCAATCCAACATTGCTGTCTTCTTCAAAATTCGATCCTGCATTTTCTGATTCCATGGAGCAGAAGATCTTCCTTAGTTTTCCCCAAAATGTTGTTCACCTGTGATCTTTCACAGAGGTTCTGTAGTACAGTCAGCTCTCCTCATTAGTTGGAGTTAGGGGTACAGGATCCTCATTAAAATGAAAAAAACCCCCACAAATAATAAAAATGCTAGTTATTTTACACCTCTCTGGGAATCTCCAGGTTCCCTGGCATTAATGTATGGTCTTCTTCTGCCAGAAACTGAACATAGAATTGGTATTGGAGAACCTAGAGATTCCCAAAGAAGTGGAATCTCTTGGAATCTCTTGAGTCTTCTATCATGACTCTGTGATGAGCTGACTGTAGAGGGAATAGACAAAGATATGGGCAAACTTCGCCCCTCCAGATGTTTTGGACTTCAATTCCCACAATTCCGAACAGCCAAAAACAGCAAACCAAAGAAGGTGTACACTTCAGGAAATAACCAACACATTATAAACAGACAAAAGATTAAATAGAGAAGGCTTGAGAAGGTTGCTATCTCCAACAAGATTTGTTCAGAAAGTTTGATTTACTCAGGGGCACCAAATGGATTCAGTGGGATTCAAACCTCATCTCCAGAGTTGTAATCCAGTGCTCAAGCCACTATTGCAAACTCTTGGAATTCCATACGATGTAACTATGAAGAAAACTGTAACTGCAGAAAACTCCTGATATACCTTTAAGGATTCTGCAGAAGAGGAAATCTCAATAAGTGTTGCTTGTCTTGCAAACAGGTAATAAGCAATATATGTTTTTAAAAGATTCTATACACCCACAAAAGGATTCATGTGATGGCATGGCCAAGCTTTTGGGAAAAACTATAGCGTCTGGCTTTACTCAGGGGCTATCTGTATACCTTCTGTTAAGATTGAGACCCTTAACACACAAAGGCACTTTAGGCAAGGTGAAAAGATAACCAAAATGAGTTTACTGAAAACAAGATGAATAAAGGGTGAATTCCACCCGGAACTATTATAAGGTAACTTCAAACAGTACATTACAAAAGGTGCCTTTGCTTGCTTCAGTCATCTCTCTGGAGTCTTCTGCCTCTGGTGCAAAGCGATGGTTTACAATCTGTTGCTTCTAAGCTGTCTCTATCTTCTTTCTTGTGAAGCTTAAGCTGGTCAAAAGCTTATGTTGTCACTGGGACTGGTGGTATAAGAATACTGCTGAATGCAGGTGCTAAGGATGCTTGTTTTTGGATTGCTTGGCCCTAGGATTACCAGACAATACCCAAGCCTCTGTTCACTGTAACTCTGCTGCAGAAAAAGGGAGGAGTCCAGCAAAAGAGCTCTATATAGGCAAATGGAATAGACCAAGGCTGGCCTCGGGGGGGGGGGGGGGGGGGGGGTATGCTCCACCCAAAAATTAATACAAAGGAAGATATCTACACTATTGGGAAAACCTATAAACAGGGGGAACTGAAGCAGAGGAGAGGAAAAGGCGGAGCTAAGACTTCACAATTCCATTACAAGTACATTGAAAAAATACAATGCAATTCAAATACAGGAATAGTTTCCCATTTTCAGTCTAGTAACTGAATGCTGATATGATTGGGTTGTGTAGCGTGAAAGAGTCCTTAGTCAACCCATAGACCAACTCATGTCATCACTAGAGACTGTTACAGTAAGTTGTAGCAGGACCAAGTGTATGTGTGTGTTGAAGAAAAACCTAATGATGGTAATTGTTATGTGCAGCTGGTAATGTAGGTCAACCAGCAAACTTGGACCACACCAGATGGGGTTATAACTGTGTGGGTTTTTTAGAATACAGTGGGGTGGTGGAGGAGAGCTTTTTCTCAGGGGAAATCTATGCTCAAAGGCTTTGCTTTGGGGAGCAGGTTGGAGAGAAGCTGTTATGCTGCTCTAGAGGAGGCTATGGTGGAATAGCTGTTTGTTCAAAGTTCATATTTTGGTCTCTCATTTGAATTAAGATGAAGATGCCTTATTTTGTGTTACTTACAAGGACTATGTAAATTTCTTGCACTATGTTTTTTGTATGGAACATCAAAGATTTATGTTCCATTTCTGCTATTAAGAGTAAAGGTTTTTTCTGCTCATTTTTCCTCTTGTCTGTGAGTCTTTTGCATTTGGGCTTGGGGCATTGAATAGAATTTGCTTGCTGCACAACAGAGACACCCACAAATGAAACACAAGTTGCCTTTATGAACTGTATGGTCAGGTTTTGAAGCCAATAAAATGAAATAAAAGGAGGAAAATGTAGCAGCATTTGGTCCAAGAGGGAGGGAAGATCCAAGAGGGAACATCAAATGACAGAGAGTGGTGCTGTCTCTCTGTCTCCAAAAACTGTCTCCATCTGGATGATAGTTGATTAAATCACAGCAAATCATTGCAGTAGCGCACACTGACCTACCGCTGGCCTGAAATTCCAGACTTCTTTGGAGGATGTTCTAAGAAAGCATTTCCAGACAGTACAGTGACTAACTAGTAACAATTGTTGTGCCATTTCCTATTGCAGCTGCTTTGAAATTATATATGGTACAGAGAGAAATGTTCTTTCTCTTATAATATGAGAAGTCTAACTAGAAGTAAATTCAGAGCTCCAAAAAGAAAGCTAGCCTTTATACAGTATATATCCTCTTTCTTCTCCTCTGTTTATATTTAACTACACTTGGTGGACCATTATGCACGTGTGGACCATAATGACGGATCTGTTTATATTTCTTTCTTTCCTTCCTTCCTTCCTTCCTTCCCTCCTTCCTTCCTTCCTTCCTTCCTTCCTTCCTTCCTTCCTTCCTTCCTTCCTTCCTTCCTTCCTTCCTTCTTTCTTTCTTTCTTTCTTTCTTTCTTTCTTTCCTACAGTTTGGAAAAGTTGTTTTTTCTGTACTCCAGCCAGCATGGCTAAGATCATGCAGGGTACATACTAGATTGCAGAATTAATGCGGTTTGACACCACTTTGATTGCTATGGCTGAATACTGTGGAATCCTGAGAGTTCTAGTTTAGCAAGGCACCAGCACTCTTTGGCAGAGAAAGTAAGTGTTTGAGAAAGTAACAGCTTTGCTTTCTGATGGTTCGGTGTACACAATTTCATTTCATGCACACAATTATTTAAAAATATTTATTTATTTATTTATTTATTTACTGTGCTTATATACTGCTGTTCTCAGCCCGAGGGCGACTCACAGCGGTGTACAACATAGAAAGGACAGGGTACAATTTACAAGATACAATCTAAAATCAATCTAGCAATAACCAAAAAACATCGTCATCAGAAACATCAACAATATCACTAATACAAAAAGCCATTCGCGTCGTCTCATCATTAAACCACAATCCAGTATCATTTTCCGTTGATCCATTCCTGTTGTCATTACCAATTATTGCACTTCTTGTTCGAACGCCTTCTTGAACAGCCAAGTCTTTAGTTTCCTGCAAAATATCAGGGAAGGAGCCAGTCTGATGTCCACGGGAAGGGTGTTCCACAGCCAAGGAGCCACCACCGAGAAGGCCCTGTCTCTTGTCCCCGCCAGGCGTGCCTGTGAGGCAGGCAGGATCGAGAGCAGGGCCTCCCCGGACGATCTCAAAGTCCTCGTGGGCTCATAGGCCGAGATGCAGGAATATTGGATAAAATTATATTCCAGCTATGAAATATGAATGAATTTTGTATTTACACTTGAGTCCTGTCTCCAAGATATCTCAGTAGGTACATACATAGAAATACAAGTACAGTGTTCTCTGGCTACTTTGCGGTTTGATTTACGCAGACTCGCTGTTTCACGGGATTTTGAAAATATTAATTAAAAATATAAAATATAAAATATTTACTTCTAGTGGAGGCCAGAGGCCCTGGAGGTGCGGCAGCCTAAGGTGCGGTGGGGAAGGCCTGCCTCCCTGGCCTCCACAGACCCCGGAAATGCGATGGCCTGAGGCGCAGTGGGGAAGGCCTGCCTCCCTGGTCTGCCACTGGCTCCAGAGGCTCTGCTGGGGTCTGCGGAGGCCAGGGAGGCAGCCAGGCACCCTCGGAATGGGCCAGGAGGCGAATAAGGAAGGGCAAGTAAGAAAATAATACATAATATATATATAAAATAATGTATAAATATTAAAATTAATATGGCGTCCTTACTTCATGGATTTTCCCTTGTTGCAGGTGGTCCTGGAACAGAACCCCTGCAATAAGTATTGTATTGCAAAATCAAAAAATCTCAGAGGCCAAGTATTTTGGATAAGGGATATTTATTTATTTATTTATTTAAAGCTTTTATAACCCGGTCTTCTTGACCTCCGAAGAGGGACTCAGGCCGGCTAACAGCAGGAAATTAATACACAAGTAGGATAAAACATAATAGCATCGTAATACATTAATACATAAAATACATTAAAATACAGATTATACAATTACAAAAAGCCAGGTTGTCAAAGTAAAATCACAAATTCATCACCATCCGCTGGTGTGGTCAGCATCTATTGACTCGATCATCATTCTGCAAATGCTATGTTCCAAAGCCAAGATTTTACCAGCTTTCTGAAAGTCAGGAGGGAAGGGGCAGATCTAATCTCCAGCGGGAGAGAGTTCCAGAGTCGAGGGGCCACCACCGAGAAGGCCCTGTCCCTCGTCCCCACCAAACGCAATTGCGAGGGTGGTGGGACCAAGAGCAGGGCCCCTCCAGAAGATCTTAATAACCTTTTTAAAAAAATATATTTTATTGAATTTTCTGTGACATAATTTAAAAACAAGGGGGAAAAAGCGGGCAAATAGTGCGAAGGAAAGGGGAGGGAAGGGAAAGGGGAAAGGCAGGGGAGGGATGGGATGCTAGGGCGAGAAAAAGAAAAAGGAAAAAAAGTTGAAGATCTTCGTGGCTTCCTAAGTAAGTTGGTGAAGATGTTCTCCTTTTCTCTGTCTTCTATCCTTCCGTCTGTCGTAGACTTCTCTCCTTCCTTCTTCCTAGAGGTATTTTCTTTTATTTAAACGATTGTCTTATATTTTATCTCCTTTAAATAGTCAGTAATTTTTCCCCAATTTGTCTCTTGTGTCGGGTTATCCTTACTTCTGGATATTAGAAATGTGAGTCGGTCCATATTTCTAATGTCATACACTTTCTGTAGCCATTCTTCTGGTTCTGGTATTTTTTCCTTCTTCCATGATTTTGCATAACACATCCTTGCCGCTGTTGTTAGTAAAAATAGTAGTTTGTCAGTATTTTTTTCCATTTTTGATGTTGTCATTCCCAGCAGGAATATTTCTGGTTTTAGTTGAATGTTTTGCATTATTTCATGTATTTTTTTCCAATACGACTTTGCCTTATCGCATGTCCACCACATGTGAAACAGAGTACCTTCCTTCTTTCTGCATTTCCAACAACTTGTGTTGACATTACTATAGCATTTGCCTAATTTATACGGTGTCATATACCATCTATATGCCATTTTTAACCAATTTTCCTTAAGATCTGTTGCATACGTATATTTTAATTTCTTTGTCCAAATTTCCTTCCATTTCTCTATTTTTATATTTCTTCCAATATTTTCTTTCCATCTCTTCATATATTCCTTTTCTTCATTTGGGTCCTTGTTCCATTCTCTTAATTTTTTGCATATCTTTGTTATTATTTTTTCCGTCTGCATTATAGTGTCCCAGAATGTTGTTTGTTTTTCGAAGGATCTTAACAACCTTGATGGTTCATAGGGGAGAATCCGTTCGGACAGGTAAACTGGGCTGGAGTCGTTTAGGGACTCAACTTGTATTCTTTTTTTATTTTATAAACCAACTTGTACTCAAGTTTTGGAATCATAGAATCATTGAGTTGGAAGAGACCTCATGGGCCATCCAGTCCAACCCCCTGTCAAAAAGCAGGAAAATCACATTCAAAGTACCCCCAACAGATGGCCATTCAACCTCTGTTTAAAAGCCTCCAAGGAAGAAGCTTCCAACACAGTCTGGGGTAGAGTTCCCCTGTTGAACAGCTCTCACGGTTAGGAAGTTCTTCCTCATGTTCAGGTGGAATCTCCTTTCTTGTAGTTTGAAGCCACTGTTCCGTGTCCTAGTCTCCAGGGCAGCAGAAAAAAAGCTTGCTCCCTCCTCCCTATGACTTCCCTTCATATATTTAGGAAGGAAAGGTAAGATATAAATAAAGCAATTAGATAGTATGGCTTAATCTGTAGCTGAGCAGTTAGGATAAACCATAACCATCAAGGTTCAAAATGCAAAGCAAGGGTCTGATTTTGGAGCATCTGTCTGCTTCATGGAGTCTGAAGGATCGGATACCTCACCACAGGAGAGATTAAAACCAGCCTCAATTGCCTCAATTGCCTATTGAATCAAATAGAGGAAGGAAGAAAATTATTCCACCTAAATATGAAATTGAGGCAATAAAAATGAGCCTATGTAGCATTTAGTAAGCAGTAAAGCTCCCATTAGCTAGATAGGGGTCAGCTGAGAACATCTCCGCCAGATAATGAAAGGGGATGAGCAGGAAAGGAGTGCCAAGTTTGATTATGAAAATGTAATGATTTTGTTGAGGCCCGAACCACTGCAATCTATACTGAGGAGGTTGCCTTGCTCAAAGGGCTTATTGGGAATTGAAACAGATACAAACATACACACTTTCTGTCAAATGTGTAAAGATCCATTTCTGCAGTGTAGCTAGTTTTGGATAGGGCAATTGCAGAAAAACTTCGATGGGTGATATTTTTTTTCATATCAGGAGCAACTTGAGAAACTGCAAGTTGCTTCTCGTATGAGAGAATTGGCCATCTGCAAGGATGTTGCCCAGGGGATGCCCAGATGTTTTACCACATGAGAAGCTAGAGTTGACAGACGGGAGCTCACCCTGCTCCCCGGATTTGAATAGCTGACCTTTCAGTCAGCAGTCCTGCCGGCAAAAGGGTTTAACCCATTGCGGCACCAGAGGCCAATTAGCAGGGAATTATTTTTTACTTTTGTTATGAACTCCAGACTATTCCTGTTCTTTTGATGCAGAGTGTACAAGGAATAGGCAGTTTAGATCAATGAGACACTTCAGAGACCAAATCTGGTTTTAACACTTTTCATGTAACCTTTATTGAACACAATCACCTTAAAATCACATCGGAATCACATCAAGAGAGAGTTCTCATTCATTCATCTCAAGCATTCATACATACAGGCCTCTCTGGACAAAAATGATCAACTTTTTCTGAGAGGATGGATATTTCACTGCTGCGATTCAGGAAACGTGCTTAATTTCAGTTGCCTCCTGCATTTATAGCCCAAAGTAAATGCCCTAAATGGTTCTGTAGCCCTAAACGGCTCTGGCCCAGGCTACATGTCCGAACGTATCATCTCCTATGAACCAGCACATAGATTAAGATCTTCTGGGGAGGATGCTTTGTGCAAACTCTATGTTGATTCTTCAGACCTGTTTCTTCCGTTCTTCTTCATACATTCACACATTCATTCTTTACACCTTTCCTCTTCTCCTGTACAAAAAACAGGGTATGCTGAGGTCCAGCACCATTTCACACTACATAGTTAGATGATGGAGAATTGATGATGGAGAATTAATCAGGATTGTGCTGGTACGGCTGTACCAGGAGCTCCAACTTCCTTTTCTTTCTTTGAGTGTTTGCATGTATTCCAAGGTTCCATGCATTTTGCAATAAGGTGGCTTCCCTTGGTTTGCAAGTATAGGACCAATGGCCCATCAATCATCGTTGGGTTTTTTTAGTTCCGCCCCTTTCCCCAGGGTTCAGGAAGGAAAGGGAGCCATTTTAGCTCAGTTGTACAGTTGAAAGCTTAGCTACAGGATGTGAATTAGCTCCACCTGTAGAGAAGCTTCGTTTCTTATGAAATTCTGGGGGAAAACAGTCCCAAAGCTCTGGCTGGGGAATTTACAGCCTCACAGCTTTAAGAAAAAGCCTTTAAAAGAAACAGTTTACAGCGCAACCCTTGTTGGGGTTAAAGAAACAAACCCACAACATTCGTGGAGAAGATCCAAAGGACTCCAGCTGGAGAATCTACAAAGCCTTGACTGGTAGGTCTACTCAGGACCCAAGAAGCAGTTTGGAGCCGGGAGTAGAGTCCACACCAGCAAAGTTTAGAAAGTAGATTGCCAAAGGGTTTTCCTCTTAAAGAAAAGAAACAGTTCACGAAGCCAGTTGCCTGTCCCTTGTGGACAAGATTAAGAAAGCCTTGAAGTATTTGTTTGACTTGTTGAAGATCTGAGAAGTATTTGATTGTTTTGTTGAAGACCTAAGCAATAATAAAGGACCTTGTTAAACCTTTCAAGCTTCTAAAGACTTTGTATAGGAAAATCCTTAGGGCCTCTCAGCTGAGGCACCCTGGCTTCCCACTGCGCACAAAGAGCACGTCCTGTTCAAAGGCCAATTGCTATAGGCCCAGCGCATGACAGCACAAGGATCGTGCCAAATTGGGACAGTTAGAGAGCTTCCCTTGAAGTCCTTCCAACTGTTCAGTTCTTTGATTCTATGATCCAAAGTTTGGCAGGAACCGACAGCTGACCACCACCTACAATGGGTGAGGCTTGCACAAAGGACTACCAAGAATGTTGTGATCTTAGGAACCAGCCCTAATAAACTATTCTTCTAGTTGATTCCAGAAGATTTTGTTGAAACCATTTTATAGATTGCAGTCCTCCGCATATATCTTCAGGCTCCAGACGGCCGTTGAAAGCAGCCAGGTTTCTGCCAAATCTGGCTTAATCTTCTGAAAAAGTTGTCCCAGCAAGGAGAGTACAAGGTAGTGCTTTTAAAAAAGGGAAAAAAAATACCTCTGAAACACTATCTGCTAATTAATTTGAAAACCAAGACAAGCAAATGCGTCCTGACATTTCGTAAGAGGCAAGCAGAACAGTGTTGCCATATGTTGTCTCCTGTAGAGGATTTATGAAGGGTATACTGCATAAACACATTGCCAATTTTTGACAAACAAACAACAAAAAGAGCCAATATTTTAAGTATTTGGCACTTCAAAGGTAAGCCAAACTATCAAGAGACAGGAGCACCTAGCTCTGTTTTCATCAAATGCTAAATGTATTATCAATGCGATTATCTGTCCATCTATATATTTATCTATCTACTTATTCCAACTCTATTTTTTCCAGTTTGAATATTTTATTCTTAACTTTCAGACCTCATTTTTTTTCCTCCAAATATTTCTTATTAAACATTTACTGGGAAAGTAGGGGATGGGGGAACAAGGGAAGAAATTATTAATTATTGGTTAATTGCATTTTTACAAATGTCTAATACGTCATGAGGAGAAAACAAAAAAGGTGAAGGTTGCTAAGGAATGAAGAGTTATTTTCCAATATTTTCATTATTACAACAAGTCTTCATCTCTATTTCTTTAACACACTTTACACAATATAGTAAGAATTCTAACCATTTTAATTTTAATTCCATTGGTTGTGTCTTCTTCTCACTTTGTCTCCTGGTTTTCATATATTATTTTTCAATTCTTCTTCAATAGAAATTAAACTAATTTTCTCATAGCAGATTATTTCACATTAATTTTTTCTTAAACTATTTATTATTAATTTTGACAAAGAAGGTTCTATAATTTTCATTTAGATTGCTAATAGGTTAGTGTTTTATTTATCATCACCATGCTGTCTCTCTTTCTGTATTTACATCAGCTGTGACCAAGAGTGCTGCAGAATTTGAAGAGACACAAATGGAGGAGGAAAGGGAGAAACGTGTCAAGAAGAAGGCACATCGAGCCAACCCTGACTAGGATTGCCTTCCACCTGGAAATTGATGTCCTCACTGTGGAAGAGCATTCAGTCAAGAATAGGCCTCTGCAGTTACCTATGGACCCACCACTTGGAAGAGAATCATACTCAGAAGACACAACACTTGGACACAAATGATCACCGACGACGACGATAATGATGATTTACATCAAATATATTTTCCATCAGTGGTTCTCAACCTGTGGGTCCACAGGTGTTTTGGCTTACAAGTCCCAGAAATCCCAGCCAGTTTACCAGCTTTTAGGATTTTTGGGAGTTGGAAGCCAAAACATCAGAGACCCACAGGCTGAGAACTACTGTTATAGATGCTTATTCCATTGAGAGTTATGAAGATTTTTTGAAAACAACAATCAAATAATCAGATTAATTAAAGCACTGCAAATGACAGAAAATAACACTACAACTTTATTTATTTATTTATTTATTTATTTATTTATTTATTTATTTATTTATTGTGTCAGGAGCTAACCAAAACAGTTGTATTGCATTAAAACAAACAAACAAACAAAACACAAAGTTTGCAGACTTGGTATTCTATTAAGTGTCCTTTGACCTATAGCTGGCCACTTGGAGTGCCTCTGGTATTGAATTGACCAGAAACACTACAAATAAAATCAGCTCAATTTTTTGTTATCCTTACATCAAATCAGGACTTGAACTCAAACTTGGAACTTTTTAGGGGTTTATAAATTTGTGAGGTTTAAAGGTTGTAGTTGGAAAAAAGGATTTTTTTCTGGGGTTTGTTAGAAGTAAGCTGGATGAACTCACTACACACATAGCCTAGAACCTGGGTTTAGTTGTTAAACATGTAGTCCCCAAGCAATGGTAACAATTATCCACAACAAACTCTGAGAGATGAGTCAAAGAAATGATCATGAATGAAGTCCATTTATGGAAGGAAGGGAAACTGGGAAAAATCAGATAGTATTTGCTGCAGATTCTTGGAACTGCATGCAAAAGTAAAGGCCACTCAAACTACATCAGATAGGAATGTTAGTTGCATTCTTATTAAATATAGCTCACACATATTTTGTATGATATATAGATTTCATTTATAGATAACTAATTGGTACAGAAGGTCTTTTCATTGGGGCTGTATCGAATGTCTATTTATACTTGTATCATTATTTATATATGTCAACTGCTTTTAAAAATCTTTTCTATATTAATGTTTTGAATGTGTCAACTGTTTTGAACTTTTGTGTTTGCCTTTGTTGTAGTATGATTTGATTTACAATCAAACAGTCAGAACCTCTTTGGATCCAAAGTTTTTGAAGCACCTCTGATGAATGGAAGGGCCTACATACCCTAAAGGCACCATATCTTATTTGATCCTGGAAGCTCAGCAGGAAGCCCTGGTTACTACTTGGATGCTGTAGGCAATATTTCAACAAAAGCAACTGGAAAAAACCACCTATGAGTTTTCCTTGCTTGAGAAAACCCAATGAAGGTGCAGAGACACAAAAAATCTGACCTTGGTCCCTTTTCCCCAAACATTTCAGGCTACAACTTCCAGAGCATGGGAAAATATGCTTTTTGGACTACCGCTTGCTGGAGGATTCTGGGAATGGCAGTCCAAAAACAAAAACCTTTCTCAAGGGCAGAAGAACTGCCAAGGAATATCAGAGACTATATTTCAGAAGAAGAGACTGACAAAACCATGTCTGAATGTTCCTTGTGTGAAAACCCCCCATGGAATTCATGGAGATCCCATAAGTCAATAGGCAACTTGAAGGTCACATATTTTGGAGAAAGAATTCTGATTTTGGGATTGACTCAGAACAGATGAACTGCACTCTGCCATCTTTCCAAGCACTTATATCCAATATGATGTCTGCATTAGTGTACATTTGTTATTGTTATTGTTCTGCTTTCAAGTCATTTTTTTTTACTTATGTTGATCTAAGACAAACATATCATGATGCTTTCTTGGCAAGATTTGTTCAGAAGGCTTTGCCATTCCCTTTGGAGGAGGGCATGTTAATTCTTTGGTGAGACTAGGTTCAAGATCTGAAAACCATTTGTCCAAGCTCAAAGATCTTTTGCTTACTGGTCTTTGATTCACATCAGGGTCATCCATGTTTGGGGCACAGGGTTTCCAGTTCAGAAATGGTGCTCAAGGGAGGCAATTTTTCCAGTGGCTCTTCTGGTTCCTTAAACTACCACCTTATTACATTGAGAAATTTCCCAATCGTAGGAAACTTCAGCCTCTTTTCAAGCATGGAGGAGCACTGAGTTCATCACATGAATTAAACTACTTCGAGCTGTCATGCATAGCCCTCTGTGGTAGAAAAGAGACAGAAGTGTCTCATCACACTGAGAAATTTTCCCCTTGTAGGACACTTTAGCCTCTTTTCTAGCAAAGAGAGGCACAGAGCTCATCACATGTTCCAGGGTTGAAATGTCTTGAAAGGAGGGAACTCTGAACATGGACCAGCAATTATGTTCAGAGCTCCTACCTCTTGTTGCACTCTACTCCAGTGGTTCCCAACCAGTGGTTCCCAACCTGAAGGCCAGATGTTTTGGCCTTCAACTCCCAGAAATCCTAACAGCTGGTAAACTGGCTGGGATTTCTGGGAGTTGTAAGCCAAAATACCTGGGGACCCACAGGTTGAGAACCAGTGCTCTACTCCCATGTCTACAACTGAACAACTGGTGGGATGGGAACCATCAAAAGTTTCTTATCCTGTTTAATCGCTCAGCCACAGCAGTCTCTTGTGGCCTTTGGGGTTTGATGCAGAGTAATAGGATCCCATGGAAAGAAATTGTTTTAATCTGGATCACTTCCTCTTATATCCTATGGGGCTTGGAGGTAGAACAATAGGATCCCATGGAAAGAAGTGATTTTAACCTGGTGTCAGTCTCCTTTAATGTAAGGGGCTTTGGGCAGGGCAAGGGATCCCTTAGTTTTGGATGTTGTTGTTTCTCCTGATTAAAAACAAAAAAAGTAATACTGACCTTGTGGAGAGGAATGTATTGTCAGCTCTTAAGTTTATATGTGTGTGTGTGATGGGAAAGCAGAGTGTGAAATGGGATTGCTGACTATATAAGAGGGGCAATTCTCTACTCTTAAAGGAATGATCACCCATGCAATCCCCTCTCAATGTGATGAGGTGGTCAGTGTCCATTATCTGGGATCATGCCAATGATAATTGCTCACAGGACCCAAGTTTGGGATAAATACAGTGATAATCATTTCAGCTCAATATAGTGTAAGCCTCCATCTCAAATTCCTAATGGTTTGTAATTCAGGAGAGATAAATTGATTTTGCTTTTAATCACTTGTTCATTTCCTGTGTGGGTTAATCTAGCAATGTAGCAGCAAGAGAGTAATATTAAACATATGACATTAAGCTCTGGATAAGAAATGGGGTTATTATACCTGAATTCCTGTCCTGCAGGTACTGCATTGTTTAAAAACTATATTTTGAAAGTTTGTTCTTTAGAGCAGAATATCACTTTTGATGCTAAGAAGCCCTGAACTAATCTGAACATCATTTGGAGTTGTACAGATGGGCTATGACAAATGAACAGTGTATACAGAGTTTCTTATAGCAGTTTTTAAATGAATGTTAGCAGTTTTTCAGAAAATCCAAGGTCAATATAATTTCTAGCCACTTAAGCTCCTTGGCATCTGTTGGAAGATTAAAGGCTGGCTTTGGCTGAAGTTTAGCAATTAGTGTCTTGTCTTCCTTCAAGCTGAGATCCAGAATTTTACCAAGGACATTTCTAAATGACACAGGTTTATCAGCTTAGTATCAAGTCCCTGGGCGTCCTGACTCAAACAATTCTGCGACTACAGTTTATTGTAGTTGGTGAGCATTCTCTCTTTGAGATTCCTAGCATCTTTTCCCATCGAAATGACGGTTCCTAAGACCCATCTGAGAGATACAATATTAAATAGATTTAATTCATTAAATGCCAGCTAATGCATTTAACTTTCAGGATGGCAAGAATGAAAACAGTATTATAGGAGTTAGGATAATAACAAATAATAATAATAATAATAATTATTATTATTATTATTATTATTAACACAACAAGATGAGTTGACAGCAGACACTCTGCTGGCTGTTGTATTGGATCACACGTCGGACACTTCCCAAGTGTCTAGGACTGTGTGATGTATCAGCAAATAATGCATGCAGATCCCAGTAAAGTGGCCTTCTGCAACTGGCAGATGGTAATTTTGTCAGAACCAATTGTGTTTAAGTGCAGGCCAAGGTCTTTAGGCACTGTATCCAGTGTGCCGATCACCACTGGGACCACCTTGACTGGCTTGTGCCAGAGTCTTTGCAAAGTCTTAAATATTTAAATTATTATTATTAACTTAAATCTTTAAATAATAATAATAATAATAATAATAATAATAATAATAATTATTATTATTATTATTATTATTATTATTTAGGGAAACATCAAGTATTACAATCAAAAATTTCAATGATTCAGGAGACATTGGACCAAGTAGCTAACAATGAGAGGAAGAAGACAATAAGGAAGCATCTGGAGAGAAAGACCCATGGTATCAAATGTGTCTACATCAGGGGTCCTCAAACTTTGTAAACAGAGGGCCAGGTGACAGTCCCACAAACTGTTGGAGGGCTGGATTATAATTTGAAAAAAACATGAATGAATTCCTATGCACATTACACATAAATTATTTGTAGTGCAAAAAAGCTTAAAAACAATACAATAATTAAAATGAATAACAATTTTAACAAATATAAACTTATTAGTATTTCAATGGGAAGTGTGTGCCTGCTTTTGGCTGATGAGATAAGATTGTTGTTGTTGTTGTTGTTGTTGTTGTTGTTGTTGTTGTTGTTGTGTGCTTTCAAGTCATTTCAGACTTAGGTTGACCCTGAGCAAGGGCCGGGTAAATGACCTTGGAGGGCCGTATTTGGCTCCCGGGCCTTAGTTTGAGGATCCCTGGTCTACACTAATGCAGAGAGCACCGGGAATAAACAAGATAAACTTGAACTCTTAGTATATGAAGGCAATGTAGCTTAATCATTGGTGGAATTAATTGCATGATTAGGATACAGTAATAGAGGTCTATACCCTATTCCAAAAGTACATTCTGAAGAGAAAAGGCGGAAAAATAGAATTATATGTTAGGGATGTGTACATCTTTAAGGAGATCCATGTCATAAAGGATTTAAATCAGATTGAGAGCATTTTGGTGAAAATTTAAAAAACTTAAAAAATAAATCTATATTTTTTGTCATTAAATGGATATTAAAAGAAACATGGAGCTGTTGAAAGAAAATAATCATCCTGAGATACATTTTGGAAGAAGCTTTCAGGTAGCCTCTAGAAGGTTCAAAATATTTTTACATAATTACGCAAGGCTTACATGACCTGGTTACTTCATTTCACATGCACATAATTGTTTTGTGTTGATATTTAAGTATTTAAGTTCTAAATAAAAAGTTTGCTGAAACATATTGAACTGTACTTCTTTTTCATGTTGCAAGAACCTATTCCTAATCTTTTAAAGTTAGTTCTGCCTCTGTACCAATGTATCTTTGTTGAGTGAAGTATTGTTCTTGTTGTGTGTCTTCAGGTCATTTCTGACCTATGATGATTTTAAGGTGATTTCTGACCTGTGGTGATTCTAAGGCAGAGGTACCTTGGCAAAGTGTATTCAGAAGGTATAATCCCCTCAATGGATTGTCACCTTGTCATGGTGAGGGAGCTTGTGCGTTCCAATTAATCTGCAGGCTTAACCACCGGAGTCATGCACTCCCGGGGGAGGGACACAGGGGAGGTTCCAGACTGAGCATAATCTGAAGACCTCAATGGCAGATCAGGCAGAAGATAACATGGTACATGTTACAATAGCTGTGAAGGCAGAAGAAGGCTGTAACAGATTGAGAAGCCACTGTCATCATGTTAACCATGCCACTTGTTGGGACCCTTACTCTGTGAAGACTGTGTGTTGATCAGCTGTGCACCGACCTCCACGCATTAAAAAAAACCCTCAAGCACGGCATCTTCCAAGAACTTGGAAGGTCATAGAATCATAGAATCAAAGAGTTGGAAGAGACCTCATGGGCCATCCAGTCCAACCCCCTGCCAAGAAGCAAAGATATTGCATTCAAATCACCCCTGACAGATGGCCATCCAGCCTCTGCTTAAAAGCTTCCAAAGAAGGAGCCTCCACCACACTCCGGGGCAGAGAGTTCCACTGCTGAATGGCTCTCACAGTCAGGAAGTTCTTCCTAATGTTCAGATGGAATCTCCTCTCTTGTAGTTTGAAGCCATTGTTCCACGTCCTAGTCTCCAGGGAAGAAGAAAACAAGCTTGCTCCCTCCTCCCTGTGGCTTCCTCTCACATATTTATACATGGCTATCATATCTCCTCTCAGCCTTCTCTTCTTCAGGCTAAACATGCCCAGTTCCTTAAGCCGTTCCTCATAGGGCTTGTTCCCCAGACCCTTGATTATTTTCTTTCAACAGCTCCATGTTTCTTTTAATATCCATTTAATGACAAAAATTATAGATTTATTTTTTAAGTTTTTTAAATTTTAGTTGCCCTCCTCTGGACACATTCCAGCTTGTCTATATCTCTCTTGAATTGTGGTGCCCAGAATTGGACACAATATTCCAGGTGTGGTCTAACCAAAGCAGAATAGAGGGGTAGCATTACTTCCTTAGAGTCATCATACTTGGAAACAAGGAATAGTCAAAGTATATTCAGAAGAACTTTCCTCAGAGACTGAGAGAGTGCTACTTGCTCAAAGTCACCCAACAGGTTTCATGGCTGAGTAGGCAATCAAACCCAGAACTCCAGAGTCACATTCCAACATTCAACATACTGGCTGTTAGAGTGAGGTATACCTATAAATAAATATCTATTATGTGCCTTCAAGTTGACTCCAATTTTTGGAGACACTATCATAGTGTTTCTCTTTCTCAGAGCAAGACTCAACATGGCACAATGACTTATGTGTTGGACGCGAACTGCAGAAGAGCAGGATTCAAGTCTCCACTTAGCCATAGAAATTCAATCGGTGACCTTGTGCAAGTGACACAGTGTTACAAATGCGCAATGGCAAACCTCCTTTGAATAAATTGCGGCAAGAAAACCTATGCAGCATTTCCAAACTGCTAGAAAATATGGGAGTAAGTTATGACATATCCAGCTTTGTTTCTTTCCCCAGTGATCGTAAAAGTGAACTACAGAGCCTATTGACTTATCCATCAAAGAGAGGGTGTTCATGTGGCTGAAGGATAGTTTACACATAATTTTTCATCCCTTGATTAGTGTAGTATCAAAGGATGATATGTTAGTAAGAAACACTTGTAACTATAACCACAATGCAGTGCTTTTCATTGTAGTTGTGAGCTTTCAAAAATTGGCAGTAACAAATGCAGAGAAGTAAATGGATGCACATATGTCTGTGAACTAGTCTTAATGGGCTAGCTGTTTTTCAAAATCAAAAGCGAAGCCAGGAACAGCTTTCCGACAGGCATTGTATTTGCAGATATCCTGCAGGAGAAATTCATAATTTAATTGTTATTCCAAAAAGATAGCCCCCGTACTTTTATAGTTGTTGTGTATTGTACATGTGCCAATGGCGTGCCTTGCACATAAAACTAAACTATCTTCAGAAGTCATCCAATAATGGCACCATTTCAAAAGATTATAATTGCAAGTTTCAGTCTGCTTGCAATACTCTGTCTCTTACAATATAATAAAATGACATATAATGTGCTATGCGCTTTGAGTCCTACTCCCTCTTCTGCTTCCAAAAATAGGCTTCATTTTAAACTACTAGTCTGACTAGTGAGCCATTAAAGAGGGAAAAAAGGTAAAGCATGGGAAAAAAAATAAAATACCAAGAACAAAAAAATAAAAATCCATCCTTTGAGGGCATCCAAAGACAGTAGGAATTAGCATGGTATTCCATTTTGGCTAATGTATGCAAGCTATCACATAGGTAAAGGTAAAGGCTTCCCCTTGACATTAAGTCTAGTCGTGTTCGACTCTGAGGTAGTGGTGGTGCTCATCTCCATTTCTAAGATGAAGGGCTGGCATTGTCCATAGACATCTCCAAGGCCATGTGGCTGGCATGACTGCATGGAGCGCCATTACCTTCCCACCAAAGCGGTAACTACTGATCTACTCAAATTTGCATGTTTTCGAACTGCTAGGCTGGCAGAAGCTGGGGCTAACAGCAGGAACTCCCCCCACTACCCAGATTCAATCCACTGACCTTTTGTTCAGCAGCTCAGCAGTTTAACCCACCGCGCCACCAGGGGCTCCCCAGCCATCATGTACTTATATTATTCATTTATTTTATTTATTTACCATATTTGTATACCGCCCTTCTCAGCCCTTAGGCGACTTAGGTGACTTTATTATGCCAAAGTTAAAACAATTAAATAAACAATTATATTAATAGCAAAAATGAAAACAGCTTAACAGACATATAAAACATCATTTAAAAGATATAAGCCCATTCTGCCCCATGAGTTAAGAGCCAAAGGCTGATCTAAATAAAAATAAAGTCTTTACCCACTGGAGGAAAAACAGCAGAGGGGGCTCCAAATGAACCTGTGGTGGAAAGGAGTTCACAGTCTTGTAACCTACTACTGAGAAGAGTAGGTTATAGTGGGCCAGCTGTATCCATAGGGGTTAGGTTCCTAGACCTTGTGAGATGCAAAAAAATAAAAAATAAAAAATATTAATATTGGTGCTGTGGAATCACATATTTCAAGCAAAAATGCCAACATCATTGATGATGATCTGTGGTTTGTTAAAAATGTGCATCTGTTATCCACAGATGTGTCCTAATGTGGTGATGATAGAACAATCCTCCTCAATGGATTGTGTCACCTTGTCGTGGTGAGGGACTTGTGTGTTCCAATGAACTGCGGGCATAACCATCGGAGTCATGTACTCCCAGGATGGGCTGCAGGGGAGATTCCAGACCAAGCACTATCTGAAGACCTGAAGTCCTCAAAGGTGGATTGGGCAGAAAATAACATGGTACATTTTACAATGGCTGTGAATGCGGAAGAAGGCTGCAAAAGAAGCCACCACCGTCGTGTTAATTTTCCTTTTTGATGCACTTTATCTCATCCCTCAATGAAAATGAACCTATCGTTTGTCCCATCTGAATCTCCCACCAGAGACACTCGCTGGAACACCCCAGCAAGCGAGAGTCCAAAAGTGGCAGGCTCAAACCCAGAACCTCAATCAATGGCTGATACCAAATGAGAGACTCCCCCCTGGGCACACAGAAAACTGGGCGACTTGGAAGGCGCTGAACAGACTATTCTCTGGCACCACGAGATGCAGAGCTAACCTTAAGAAATGGGGCTAGAAAGTGGAATCCATGACTTGCGAGTGTGGAGAAGAGCAAACTACAGACCATCTGCTGCAATGCAACCTGAGCCCTGCTACATGCACAATGGAGGACCTTCTTATAGTAACACCAGAGGCACTCCAAGTGGCCAGCTACTGGTCAAAGGACATTTAATCAACTACCAGGCTTGCAAACCTTGTGTTTTGTTTGTTTAAAATGCAATTCAACTGTTTGGTTTGCTCCTGACACGATAAATAAATAAATAAATTTTGTTCTTGTTTGCATTTGATTTGATGTTATTATGTGTGGTATGTATTTTACTTTGCTTTATTGTAATTCTTGGGCTTGGCCTCATGTTAGCCGCCCTAAGTCCCCTTGGTGAGATGGTGGCAGGGTATAAATAAAGATGATGATGATGTTGATTAACCATGCCACTGGTTGGGACCCTCCCTCTGTGAAGACTGTGAATTGATCGGCTGTGCACCGCCCTCCACAGATTAAAAAAATACATGCACAGGTGTCTTCCAAGAAATCAGAAGGCCATCATACTCAGACAACGAGGGATCGCTTACGTAAGATGATAGCACAAAAGAAAAGCTCTCCCTCAAAGATCTAAAAATTCAGGTGAGTTGTTCCAGAGAGATAGTTTGGATCTAGGTCAAAGATTATGACCAGCACTTTGAATTCTACTCAGAATTCTGCTCATTATATTGGCATAGAATGGCCTTTGTTATTTTGCTTAGTATGATAAGAGAGAGAGGAAGCAGGTAACTATGCCCAAACTCCTGAATTCTTCCTGCTTCTTTTGAACCTTTCTTGCATTCCATTCAAGTACAATGCTTTAAAATAAATCTCTTCTGGTCATTATTGTTTGCTCATGTACTCCAATATTTATTCTCACTACTGGAACTGAAAGATGAAAAGAGTAGGTATGCTACATGATATATTTCTCATTCTAAGGAATGCTAAGAATCATAGTTCTTTGTACAGACCCAGGAAACTAAGGGTCCTTCCACACAGCCCTATATCCCAGAATATCAAGGTAGAAAATCCAACATTTTCAGAGTGTGGACTCAGATAACCCAGTTC
This sequence comes from Anolis sagrei ordinatus, assembly GCF_025583915.1. Classification (NCBI taxonomy): domain Eukaryota; kingdom Metazoa; phylum Chordata; class Lepidosauria; order Squamata; family Anolidae; genus Anolis; species Anolis sagrei. The sequence continues at coordinate 333,937,728 of NW_026844366.1, read as the reverse complement.
AAAGCAGATGTTATGGGATTTTCTGCCTTGATATTCTGGGATATAAGACTATGTGGAAGTGTAATAAAAAATTCAATGTGCAGATTTGATAAATGTGAATTTAATATGATGTGTGGGAATGAATGGAAGATGAATGTATGGATGGAACTAATAACTTTGGAAACACCAGTAAAAGTCCCAGGCCTGCAATGATTAACTAACTGCTTGCTGGACTGTAATTTAAAGGTGCTAATAAGAACTGAAGATAAGAATTGGGACAATGATAACAGAAATGTTTACAATGTTAAGAAGGAAGTTAACATAAGATAAACACCAATCAAGAAGAATCTGTCCAGGAAACTGAGATGGAGCCAGGATGGAAGACCTGTATCATTAATTTACAACTTTGGGACTACATCAGCAGAATATTCCTATAAAAGACTCAATCTAATAATGTTCAAAGTGTGGCAGACCTGAGGAGTCTGTTCCAACTGCTATGCTCTGCTCCATGGGAAGGAGAGAGATAGTGTACCTATGGAGAGTGGCAGATTTGTACAGGAGCAGTCTGGTCGCTTTGGAGCTTCTTTCTCAAGGGAAGAGGAAGAAGTGCGCTTTTGGAGTCTTAGATTTTATGCAGGAAGTCAGGTTCTGCTGTATGGAAAACAGAGATCTGGTCCTTGGTATTGTGCTTAGGGAAGAAGTTTTGGTATTTTGAAGTTCTGTAAGTTATGAAACTATACATTGGCAGCTGCAGGAAAGTAGGGTCTGGCCTAACAGGTGCTTCTCCAAGGAGGGAGAAAATAATATGGTAATGTTTGAATGCCTGAGGATGAATGTATGTATATGTGGTGTGAATGCTGAGTTAAAATATATTTCCCCTTTGTTTGTTTGTCAGCCATGTAATTGTGAATCCAATGTAGTTGCATAGAATTTATATATCTATATGTCTAATGTCATTCTTTGTCTAAATGTTTTTCTGTAATCTGTTATACCCTCTCACACTGGAAATTGCAATAAAAGAACCTATGCTTTAAGATTATTGAAAAGTCATCCATGACATAATGGCCCTAACAGAATTCTTAGCACTGTCAGGATGTGACAATTCCACAAATACTTTGTGGGGAAGTCATCGGAAGTGAAATATCATACTATAAAAGATGTAAGTCTAGCTGCAGTTTAGATATACACAGTATATTGTTATTCATGGGTCTCAGGGCCCTTCCACATAGCCCTATCAGCTACGAACTGGGTTATCTGAGTCCACACTCAGATAATGTGGGATTTTCTGCCTTATGTTCTAGGATATAAGGCTGTGTGGAAGGGCCCTTAGACACAGTATGCAAATAATTAAGTTCTGCAGAGCTTTATCTTGAATCGGGTTGACTCATCTTGGGGCCCTTCCACACAGCCATATAATCCAGAATATCTGCTTTGAACTGGGTTATCTGAGTCCACAGTGCCATATATTCCAGTTCAAAGCAAATAATGTGGGATTTTATTCAGCTGTGTGGAAGGGGCCATAGAGTCACATTTAGACATTATAATCTGCACCATATTTGTATTGACAGCTGCACCATTACTACTCCAGAACTTGCCACGTTTTCCTGTCAGTTTTCCCATGCTCACTCTCTTCTGACATTCATGAAGTTTTCTAGGCATGGAGTATTCGGAGATGTCTACAGCACTGAGTATGCATTGATCACCTCCCATTCAAATACTACCTCACCTTCTGGTCAGGTGCCAAAATGTCTGGCTTTGGCGGGCATCAATTTAAATCATGGAGACATATCAGCTCCTATGTTTTGGGACTCCTCAGCTTTCAAACTCCAACTGAGCCACAGCAGGGATGGCTGGGAAAATTTGGGTGGGGAAGGCTCATCCCTTGAATGCATGAGTTATCAGTGGTGGTGCAGTGGGTTAAACCCCTGTGCCGGCAGGACTGAAGACTGACAGGTCACAGGTTCGAATCTGGGGAGAGCACGTATGAGCTCCCTCTATCAGCTCCAGCTCCTCATGCGGGGACATGAGAGAAGCCTCTCACAAGGATGGTAAAACATCAAAACATCTGGGCGTCCCCTGGGAAACGTCCTTGCAGAGGGCCAATACTTTCACACCAGAAGCTACTTGCAGTTTCTCAAGTCATGCCTGACATGACCACAAAAAAAAAAACACCAAAAAAACCCAGTGTGGTTGGACCAGTGGGTCACTCAAAACCTCTAGTGCCTGCCCTTTCCCATATACCAGAGTCCACCTTTTCACACCTCAGGACAATTGATATTTATGGCCAGTTCATGTGTCTGTGCAGCATCCTGTCCTTCTTTTCAGCCATCGGCCATGTACTCTATGTCAGTACCAAGGGAGGTCATAGTTTCATGGTATGAGTGATTATGACAGAGACACAAGAATGATCCTCAGGTACAACATGCTCTACCTTAGTGTCACCATTACTCACCAGAAACAGTTGCTGCAGATCAGAAATTTTAAAGATTACTAAAAGGAACTAGCTCTCTTAGAAGAGAGATTCATCACAAGAAAGAGGGCAAGCTAATTATTTTCCTTAATACCTTTTCATCTCTGCCATCCACCCTTCTTATAATTACCTTTGCTTCCTATTCACAATGTAGATCTGCAAGAAATCAAGAAAGGTTGTGAATGGAGTTAGTCTGCAGAGCCCTGGTGCTTCCCTCTCTTGAGATGCCGTTTAATGACAGCTGAGCTGTCTATCCACCTGCTGCCCCAAATGTTATATATCGGGAACAAGGCAGGTTGTGAATAGAGTTAGTCTACAGAAACCTGATGCTTCCATCTCTTGAGATGCCATGTAATGAGAGCTGAGCTGTCTATCCACCTGCTGTTCAAGTGTTACATATCTAGAACTTGAACTTTTCCACCAAAAAAGCATTCCTTTTACATGCAATTAACACAGTGATACTAAAGCTCTTTTTTTTTTACAATGTCTTTAAAAATCTGGCCAGTCCCCACTTTCCTTCTCATGCTTTGTGTACCTGGAAGTGTTTTATCAGTATTTGTATTGAGAAGATGGTGAAAGAGGGGTGGGGAAACACAGATTTTTGACATCGGGTTGCAGCAGCACATAGTAAACAATCCAAGAAACAAAACGTGGGAAAGAGTAGGATTCTATTCTAGCTTTTTTCATGTCAGGAGCGGATTGAGACAAACTGTAAGTTGCTTCTGGTGTGAGAGAACTGGCTGTCTGCAAAGACATTGCCCAGGAGATGCCCAGATGTTTTGATGTTTTACCATCCTTGTGGGAGGCTTCTCTCATGTCCACACATGGGGAGCTGAAGCTAATAGAGGGAGCTCATCCACACTCTCCACAAATTCGAATCTCCAACCTGTTGGTCTTCAGTCCTGCCAGCACAAGGGTTTAACGCATTGTGCCACCGGAAGCAATTCTAACTGATCCTACTGCAGCCATGTACACCGTCCTACAACAGGCAAGGTGAAAAGAAGTTTTCTCCAGAATCTCCTACTGAAAATGAGGAAATGGAAAAACAGGGAGAAAGGGAGAAAGCTTACAGATCAAAGTGTAAAATAAGCTTTTACACTCTTCACCAGCATGTTTTAAGCTTTTACACTCTTCACCAGCATGTTTTAAAGAGCATGGATACTTTTTAATGATTTCCACAAAAATAGAAATCATAAAAAAGTGAAGGTTTGTGAAAAAAATCATTCTTGGATGTATTTTTGAAAGAAGACTTTAAATGATTTCCAGAAGATTCAACATGTGTGTGGTCCCTAATGCGAACCTTACCTGGATGGATTGCTTCATTTCATATGTGCAAGTTGTCTCAGTTACATTTTGTTGAAACATGTGAAAGTGTTCTTTTTTGCAGTCTAGAAACTTAATTATCTCTGTCTCCTATGTTCTGCATTAAAGACGTAATGGCCAGGGACACATATATTGCCTTAACTGAGTTGTTGTTGTTGTTGTTGTTGTTGTGTGCCTTCAAGTAATTTCTGATCTAAAGACTTCATCAGACGGAGCCGGGGGAAAGCGGGGGAAATCATCTTCTTGCATGTAGAATCGTCTTATTTTCATGGGATTCCATCTTTAAAGAAGACGGAGAATTTACTTACCTTCATCACACAGGATAGCCTCCTCCCACCTCAACCATCTTCTCAGAGAAGACCCAAAGCACCGTTCTTAAGAATGCCCATTCTGTCATGTCATTGAAATGACTCAACATGAGTGAATCTGACAGATCCCATTCCATGTGATTTTAAGTGCTTTCTCCCATTTCCAGGCACATCAGGAGCTCAGAAGACAATTTCTCCCCAGCTTCAGTTTATTTATTTACCTCATTTATATCCTGCCCTTCTCACCCCAAAGGGGACTCAGGGCGGCTCACAACAAAGGCACAATTCCCCTCGTTTCTCCATACTTCTGACACACTTCACTGACAAAAAAACCACAGATGACAGCTGGATAATATCTGTCTGTGCCATATAATGGGCTCCATGGTACTTTGTCTATGACAGTGGTTCTCAACCTTCCTAATGCCGTGACCCCTTAATACAGTCGCTTATGTTGTGGTGATCTCCAACCATAACATTGTTTTTGTTGCTACTTCATAACAGTCATTTTACTGCTGTTATAAATCATAATGTAAATATTAGATATGCAAGATGTATTTTCATTCACTGGACCAAACTGGGCACAAATACCCAATGCACCCACATGTAAATGCTAGTGGGGTTGGGGGAAGATTGATTTTGTAATTTGGGAGTTGTAGTTGCTGGGATTTATAGTTCACCTATAATCAAAGAGCATTCTGAACTCCACCAGCGATGGATTTGAACCTAATTTGCCACACAGAACTCCCATGACCAACAGAAAACACTGGAAGGGTTTGGTGGGTATTGACCTTGAGTTTGGGAGTTGTAGTTCACCTATATCCAGAGAGCACTGTGGACTCATGCAATGGTGGATTTGGACCAAACTTGGCACAAATACTCAATATGCGCAAATGTGAACACTGATGGAGCCTGGGGAAAATAGACCTTGACTTTTGGGAGTTGTAGTTTCTGGGATTTATAGTTCATTACAATCAAAGAACATTCTGAACTCCACCAATGATCAAATTGACTCAAACTTCCCACATGGAATCCCCATGACCATCAGAAAATACTGTGTTTACTGATGGTCTTTGGCGACCCCTTTGACACCCCTTCGCGACCTCCTCAGGGGTCCTGACCCCCAGGTTGAGAAACACTGGTCTATGAACTGTTTTAGAAGTGTGTGGAATTTTTTTTGGGGGGGGGGGCTTGCAAGTGATGTATTCCCAAGTCAAATTTATCATAGGATTGTCTTGGCTACCTTTGTTCAGAGGCAGTTTGCCATTGCTTTCTTCTGAGGCTGAAAGGGTAGAAATTGCCCAATTCCTCAGTGGGTTTAATCAAATTCCCCATTTATGGAGGTTGTAAATATTATCTTTAGCATCATGCTTATCTCGCAAATAGCTACTTTCTAAGACCAATAAGAGTTGAAAAACAAAGTAGAAAAAGGTGTTGTTTTCTTTGCTGATAGGTAAATGTGTATATCTATCAATGTTTTTAAAAGTCGATTGTGAAAGATATCTTGCTTGTAAACATGATCTCGCCCTTGTATTCCAGATTAACTAATATATCATCTCCTGGTTTTACATCCTCATGCCATATCTAAGCCTGCCTGGGAAAGCTCAACGTATTTATCATCTCTTATCACTGTTTTAAGAAGAGAAAAATCAGATATAATTCTACAGGAAGACTCACAGTACTGCCTATCATCCCTCCACTTGTATGCCCATAGCATTAATATATATATTGAAAAAAATAAAGAAGAAAAATATTTGAAACAGGAATATTAGGTTATAAAACAAGTCAGTGCAAAGCTGTTATTAAAAATTTAATATCTGGGGTTGAACATTTGTGTGATTACGTCTATTTTTATGTTTCAGGATTTTAAAAGCTTATTTTACACTTTGATCAATTCACTAATTGCATGCATTTATCCATTCTGTTTTGAACAACTGTGATAATTTTGTTGAAAACTGTAACGTTACAGATATTTAAACAGCAAATAAGCCTCTAATCACTATAATTTTGAGCAAGCATAAGTATGTTTTGAACTTTATGATTCTTGGACATCATATGGGTACGTTGAATTATGGATAATAGTGAATCCTATTATTTTTAATAGGATAAACTACGGAGATATACTACATAACTACAGGTTGTATAGGAGATCATAAGTAAATAAGTGAAACTGTGGAGAAGTGAAACCACCTATATAAGTTCCATGAATATAAAGGTTATAGTATGTTAGAAAGACTGAATATATAATATGCCTTTCCTAACCATTTTTGGTTCTTTGGTCCTCTACAAATTTTGACCAGAGTTGCCAGGTCATACACTGGAGATTTCTTCTCTCCCTCTCAAATATGGATGGGCAACCTTTTAGTCATACCCACTCCCAAGCCACAAAACAAATTTCTGCCTCCACACCTACCTTGTTTTAGCATAAACTCTATTTTTTTAAAAAAAAAACAACGTTTAAAAATGGAAGTAACTCTCTAATCACTTCAAGCTACATTTGGAAGGCTTAGTGTAACCCATGGAGGGTCTTGTTGCTATCAAAACGACCACTTGATTCCCAAAGCTTGCCCACTACTGCTACAGCACATAAGACAATACTAAAATTAAAATAATATAAAATTCATACAATATGACAGTAAAACATGTCAGTTTTAACAAATAAAGAAATAACATCTTTGCAGCAAAAAGCCTCTTTGATCTTATGTACAATCTACTGCAGACAACATTACAAAGTGATGACAAGTTTCCTGGGCTGCTGGTACAAAGGTAGCAAGTTCATTTGTCATAGATTTGCTATGATCTGCCAAGAAAGGGAAAAAAAACATTTATGAAAAATTGAAAAACAAGGTGCATTTGTGAATAGGATGGCTGTAGAAAAGGGATAGAGATTCTGTGGCCTTCCAGGGCATGTTAGCTTACTACACCCAGTGGCTTCAGCTAAGTATGTGCATAGTTGAAGATGACAGGCATCATAGGAGTGGCATTTTAGCAACTTAACTATAACACACACATTCTGAGGAATGCGTTACATAGACCCTTGGCATCTGCTGGGATTTGGTTCCAAGATCCCCTCCAGTGGATACCAAAATCAGTTGATACTCAAATCTCATTATATACAATAGCATAGTAAAATGGGGTCCCTAATATTAATTAGTAAAATACAAGTTTTGCTTTTTGCAATTCCTTTCTGAATATTTTCAAATTTCATGGATATTCACTAACTGTACTTTTCATTGCTGCAAAATTAATTCAATGTGCAAATGTAGTGGGAAAGGAGAGGAGGAAGTAGAATCGTTTCCCTTCCAGTAGGTTCAGACAAAAGGAAATTGTTGCAATGCCTCCTAACTTATTTATTCTTCTTAATATCTTACTTACGCTATCGTGACCACACATATTGCTTGGTCACACATTCTCCAGTTTTTTTCAGTGTAATGTTGGAGGGTATTTAGCTCTAGTTAGTACTTGGATGTGGGAACACTAAGGAATACCAAGTGTTATTGACTGCATTTCTCTATTTCAGAGGAAGGTATAGCAAAACACTTCTTAGTATTCCTTCCTGTGTCCTGGGCCCCGCAGTTCAAGCTGGGTGTTGACAAGGTGGAACATGTTCAAAGAAGGATGACCAAAATGGTCAAAGGTCTGGAAGCCAAGCATTATGAGGAACGACGTAGGAAGTCAGCTATGATTAGCCTGAAGAAGAGAGGACGAAAGGTGACATGATAGCTATCTTTAAACATCTGGAGAGACGCCACGTAGAAGATTGTTTTCTGTTGCTCCAGAGACTAGAAAAAACCCCCCCACAAACTAATAGATTCACCTTAACATTAGGAGGAACCATTTATTTAAAATGCTATTTAGCAGTGGAATAGATTGTCTTGAAATGTGATGAATGTCTCAATTTTTGGAGAGCTTTAAGCAGAAGTCGGATGGGCATCTTTCAAGAGGACTTTTTGTTGTCTTTGCCTGCATGGCGGAGAGTTGGACTAGATGGTCATTGTGGCCCCTTCAAACCCTAAGATTTTATGATTCTTTGATCTTGAGAAAACCCTATGAAATTAATGAGGTCAGCATAAGACCACAGACAACCTGAGGGCACATAAACCCATGTTATATTATAATCTCATTTTTTAAAAAAAGTAAGATAATTTGTTTTATAGCTATCTTATAAATAAATATATACTATAAAATTAGTACTATCACCACATCTACTGGTTAGAAATGTTGCACTTCAGTAGTATGAAGATGAAAAAGCCTGCCTTTGTCTACTCTATTTCTATCAGTAAGTGTAATTGCCAGTATCTTCTAGATAATGGAGAAAAGCAGAGAGTTTCAGAAAAAACATCTATTTCTGCTTTATTGACTGTTCTAAAGCCATTGACTTTGTGGATCATAATAAACTGATTCAAGATTGGGAAAGGAGTACGGCAGGGTAGCCTACCTATTCAACTTGTATGCAGAACTCATCATGCGATGTGCAGGGCTTGATGAATCCAAGGCTGGAATTAAAATTGCTGGATGAAATATTAACAATCTTAGATATGCAGATGATACCACTTTGATGGCTGAAAGCGAGGAGGAGCTGAGGAGCCTTCTCTAGGTGAAAAAAGAATGTGCAAAAGCTGGGTTGCAGATAAACATAAAAACCCAAGATTATGGCAGCCAGACTGATTGATAACTAGCAAACAGAAGGAAAAAATGTGGAGGCAGGGACAGACTTTGTATTTCTAGGTGCAAAGATTACTGCAGATGCAGACTGCAGCCAGGAAATCAGAAGACGTTTACTTCTTGGGAGAAGAGCAATGACCAATCTCAATAAAATAGTGAAGAGTGGAGACATCACACTGGCAACGAAGATCCACATAGTTAAAGTAATGGTAGTCCTTGTAGTAACCTATGGATGTGAGAGCTGAACCATAAGGAATGCAGAGTGAAGGAAGATAGTCGCTTTTGAACGATGGTGCTGGAAGAAAATTCTGAGAGTGCCTTGGACCTCAAGAAGATCCAACCAGTCCATACTCCAGGAAATAATGCCCTGCTGGTCACTGGAGGGAAGGATATTAGAGGCAAAGATGAAGTACTTTGGCCACATCATGAGAAGACAGGAAAGCTTGGAGAAGATAATGATGCTGGGGAAAATGGAAGGAAAAAGGAAGAGGGGTGAAAAAGGAAGGAAAAAGGAAGGGCAAGATGGATGGATGGTATCCTTGAAGTGACTGGCTTGACCTTGAAGGAGCTGGGCCACGGTGGACAGGGAGCTCAGGCATGGGCTACTCCATGAGGTCAGGAAGAGTCGGAAACGACTGAATGAATGAACAACAAAAGGTCAGCCCAATTACCAGTAATGTTTGGTGACAATTTCCCCCAGGTGACCTTGGCTGTTGCCAAGTTTTTCTTTGAGGTAGCCAGGATGAGACAACTGTATTAGACACAGGTTGAAACTTGTGTTTTTGCCCATGTTCTTATGCATGACCTTGAAGAAACTGGGGGTGACCACGGCTGACAGGGAGCTTAGGCGTGGGCTGGTCCATGAAGTCACGAAGAGTCAGGAGCGACTGAACAAGTAAACAACAACAAGCAACGGCATGTCACGTAAAAACTCTAGAGCAGGACTGGGCAACTGTCAAGGGTTGTGGGCCACTTTTGCCCCTTGGAAGATCCTGAAGACCTGTACTCCTGGGTCAGCGCCTCACCTACCCAAAACTTTTTCCAAGAAATTTGCTGGAGCCTACATTAACATATTTCCAGAATCCCTCCTGAGATTAGTTTGGTCAATTTTGGCTCAGTTCCTGTTTAAAAAGGGCAGAAATCTCCCTTATTTTCTTATAATTTGGAGGTCAATATGGGAGTAAAAAATGAGGTTTGGGGGACCACACTGCAGCCCATTGGACATACTTTCTCTAAAGTCAGTATGTAGTCCTATATCAAGAGAGTTACATTTTCTTTCTCATCAACTGATTTTTATTGTGAAATCTTAGATGATTTACATTTAGTTGAAGCCAAGAAAAATGCACCGGTATACATATGCTTAAGAGTGACAAATACCAGAATGTGGAGGCGCTGCTGATAGCATTTTGAATATGGTAAATAGCATGACAAAATGCCATCTTACCACGACCCATAGAATTTGATAGCACAGACAATATGTTTGTTGTTGTCATGTAAACAGAAGGCAAGACAAGATTTGGACAAACCTGTTGTCACATTTTCCCAGTATCGCCCTCAGTGTTCTAGACTCTTCCAGATGCCTCTCCTCAGTGTGCGTTGTTAAGCCGGGCAAATCATGCAATTATCTTCAAGTTAGCAACAATGTGAAGGCTGATGAGGTGTGGCCGCAACGGCTAGTTGAGAGCGTCAAAATTGCTGACAGTGTGCATCCATTTGGCATGGCCAATTTTAAACTTAATGAAGTCTCCTGAGATTCTGGATATCACATTTTGTGAATGCTTTTCTCGCCATACTCCACAAAGTGAGAAATTCGAGACTTTATAATAGTTACATCATTACTGAACAGCAATACAGGAAATGAATTTTGATTATTTTAGGGCAAGCGATTCAGGAGTATTGAGCAACTACACTTATGTGGTAACTTTATTTGTTTATAGACTAATTCCATGGGTCATGCCGGCCTACCTAGCAGTTTCTGAAAACAGCAATGTGAGTAGATAAATAGGTACCACTAAGTGAGGAGGTATTTAAGGCACTCATAAGGAAATGCCAGAAAAATGCCGGCAATTCGATCAAGGAGGAAGTTTATGAACAAAAGCTCTTCGTCAGGGAAAGTGGAGAGACAGCACACATGCACACACCCTGTGGCTGGCACCGAGCACAGCCTCCAAGATGCCGAAGTTGGGAAAGCTTATATATACCTCTATCTATGTACAGTTTTTTGTTTTGTCAGTGTATAACGGCCGTATATGTGTTCTGTGATCCACTCTGAGTCCCCTTCAGAGTGAAAAGGGTGGAATATAAATACTGTAAATAAATAGAATCATAGAATCATAAAGTTGGAAGAGACCTCGTAGGCCATCCAGTCCAAACCCTGCTAAGAAGCAGGAAAAATAAATAAATAAACAAATAAATAAATAGTATCTGAGAGTTAAATGCATAGTCTGCTTTTGGACTTTGGCGTGAAGGTGATGAACCAGCAGAGTAGCAGGATCACCACCTTTGGTGACAGTCCCTATTTCACAATGTTGTGCAATATTTCTTGCCAATTGGCCATGGTCCCAAGACTTACCTTGTGCAATGACATCAGGCATCTGCCACACTCCACATGGTGTAATTATTTTTTAAAAATCACCTGGAATTTCCCAGTTTTTTTTCATTTGGCACTTCATGAAATCACCATCATCATCACCATCACCATCACCATCACCATCACCATCACCATCATCATCATCATCATCATCATCATCATCATCATCATCATCATCAAAACAAAGGCAGGAAAGGGCAGAATTGTGTTGTTGACCCAGAAGTGCAGCTTCTCCCAGGAGAGATATTCCAGATTTTCCAGTATTCCCTGATTTTGTCCATCAAAAAGGAAAGCTGATTTAAGGCAAAACAAAAACGAACAAATAAAAAACCAAAACCAAGATAAACTCTGGAAATAGCTGTGTATTGTGAAGGCAACCAACCTCCATTTGGAGTGAGTCTGGATGTTTGATGCTTTCTTTCCCCCTTCAATGTGCACAACCCCTTGATTGAAGATATCAACAGGCAATCCATTGTTTGATAATGTCTTAAGTAAAAAGTAAATATAATAAAGAAGAATTATTTTTGAAAATAATGTTAATATATTATTGAAAATAATGTATAACATAGAAGAATAAGACTTGTCAAAGGCTTTCATGGGTGGAATCACTGGGTTGTTGTAGGTTTTTCGGGCTATATGGCCATGTTCTAGAAGCATTCTCTCCCAACGTTTCACCTGCATCTATGGCAAGCATCCTTAGAGGTTGTGAGGTCTGAGGATGCTTGCCATAGATACAGGTGAAATGTCAGGAGATAATGCTTCTAGATCATGACCATATATCCCGAAAAACCTACAACAACCCAAGAATATGACTGTTAGTGGATGCATAGAGAACAGAAGGGAAATGAGAGAAAGAGAAGGTTGTGAGGTCTGAGGATGCTTTCCATAGATGCAGGCGAAATGTCAGGAGAGAATGCTTCTAGATCATGACCCTATATCCTGAAAAACCTACAACAACCTAAGTATATAACTTTTAGTGGATGCATAGAGAACAGAGGGGAAATGAGAGAAAGAGAAGCATAATTGATGTTATGGTAGGTGGTTGTTAAATGAGAAGATAGAGGAAGTAATTTGATTCATGTGATTAAAACTGCTATAGCTAAGAGACAAAATGGTGTTTGACACAGTAAAGGAAGATTAATAATAAGTAGTTGAATTTTATTATTAAATGCTATTAATTATTAATAATATCTAGTGAATCTACAGAAAGGCTAGATGATTTTTTTTAATGATATCAGAGATTTGGGTACAATGCTTAAATGCTCAGTGGGATAATCTTTCTCTCCAAATTGTCATATTGTCATATTATCAACTCTAAATTTGAAGGAAGATGATTGAGTCAGATATTAAGAAAGCATTGTAATTTCCCTTTTTTATTGATTAATATAACATTAATTGCCACTAAGAAGTCTGGAAATAATTCTCTTATTTCCTTTCTGTCTCTTTGTCTTTCTCTCTGTTGATCCATAATAATCATTGTTCTGACGAAATAAATCCAGAATCTTCAGTGCTGAGCTTTAGGGATTTATTTCTTTGATCCTAAAGAAACTAACAGAATATAAACATGTTTGTTTGCTTTTTATAAATGGAAAAAAAGAACAGTAGCTACTTATTTCTTAATCCTATCCTAAGGGAAATTTGCCAGGTCTGAACTTTTTGTTCATTTAGGAAAGGCTTGTTGTTTCACTTTGTTCAGCTTTTATGCCTTCAGGGCTAAACTAAACATGACAATAAGTGTGCATTTTCTTTCAATGTTCGTTTTTTTTTTAAAAAAATGAACAAATTGTAGTAAAATAGCATCTTTAAAGGATAATTGCAGCTGAAGAGGGAAAAGTTCATTAGAAAATAGAAATGGGAACGTGATCTGGTTTTTTGTATGTGTGTGTGTGTCAGGAACTACTTGAGAAACTGCAAGTCACTTCCGGTATAAGAGAATTGGTTGTCTGCAAGGACGTTGCCCAGGGGACGCCTGGATGTTTCTATGTTTTATCATCCTTGTGGGAGGCTTCTCTCATGTCTCCGCATGGGGAGCTGGAGCTGACAGAGGGAGCTCATCCACACTCTCCCTGGATTCCAACCTCATCTCACTCATAGATTTTTTTCAGGTAATTTTAATTGCAAACTAGCTGTCCCCTGCCATGCGTTGCTGTGGCCCAGTCTATGTTGATGTGTTTTGTTTGTGTATATATTTGTGTATATGTGTATATATGTGTGTTTGAGTATATATGTGTGGCTTTGTGCATGCGTTGTAATGTTTTGTTTTGTTTTTTTGGGCTTTTTAAGTAGCTTCTGCTGTGTTTTCAGTGTTTTATAAGTGATGGTCACTCTTTGGCCTGATAGGTGTATTGTGTCCAAATATGGTGTCAATTCGCCCAGTGGTTTTTGAGTAATGTTAATCCCATAAATGAACATTATATTTTTATTTATATAGAAGACTAGCTGTACCCGCCACGCGTTGCTGTGGCCAACCTTGCCTCTCTCTTTCTCTCCTTCCTTCCTTCCTTCCTTCCTTCCTTCCTTCCTTCCTTCCTTCCTTCCTTCCTTCCCTTTTTTCCTTTCCTTCTCTCCTTCCTTCCTTCTCTTCCTCCTTTTCTTCCCCTTCCTCTCCCTTTCTTCATTCTCTATCTATTCTAGGACTACAACTCCCAGAAGTCCTTCTGATCTATCTATCTATCTATCTATCTATCTATCTATCTATCTATCTATCTATCTATCTATCTATCTCTATTCTATCTACCTTATCTATCTGGTGGATTGCTGGGAGTTGCAGTCCAGGAATAGAAAATTGTAAATATGCAGGGATTGGGATGCTCTCAAAGAAATCCAAGGAGAAGAAAGCTTGCAGCTTGGAAGCAGTGCATTTGGATCATCCTCCTCTCCTAAAGGGCCTAGTCTAGGGGTTGTCAGGAGCTGTAGTCCGGAAGAGAGTGTGGATATGCTATTATGTGTTTTGTTTGCCTGGGGAGTCATTTTTGCGCATGTGCTGTAATGTCTTTTTGCTGTTTTGGCTTTTAAAGTCCCTTCTGCTGTGTTTTTCAGTGTTTTGATGAGTGATGGTCACTCGTTGGCCTGATAGGTGTATTGTATCCAAATGTGGTGTCAATTCGCCCAGTGGTTTTTGAGTTGTGTTAATCCCACAAACGAACATTACATTTTTATTTATATAGAAGATAGAATCATAGAATCATAGAATCAAAGAGTTGGAAGAGACCTCGTGGGCCATCCAGTCCAACCCCCTGCCAAGAAGCAGGAATATTGCATTCAAATCACCCCTGACAGATGGCCATCCAGCCTCTGTTTAAAAGCTTCCAAAGAAGGAGCCTCCACCACACTCTGGGGCAGAAGTTTTCCACTGCTGAATGGCTCTCACAGTCAGGAAGTTCTTCCTCATGTTCAGATGGAATCTCCTTTCTTGTAGTTTGAAGCCATTGTTCCGCGTCCTAGTCTCCAAGGAAGCAGAAAACAAGCTTGCTCCCTCCTCCCTGTGGCTTCCTCTCACATATTTATACATGGCTATCATATCTCCTCTCAGCCTTCTCTTCTTCAGGCTAAACATGCCCAGTTCCCTCAGCCGCTCCTCATAGGGCTTGTTCTCCAGACCCTTGATCATTTTAGTCGCCCTCCTCTGGACACATTCCAGCTTGTCAATATCTCTCTTGAATTGTGGTGCCCAGAATTGGACACAATATTCCAGATGTGGTCTAACCAAAGCAGAATAGAGGGGTAGCATGACTTCCCTAGATCTAGACACTATGCTCCTATTGATGCAGGCTAAAATCCCATTGGCTTTTTTTGCCGCCACATCACATTGTTGGCTCATGTTTAACTTGTTGTCCACGAGGACTCCAAGATCTTTTTCACACGTACTGCTCTCGAGCAGTCCCCCATTCTGTATCTTTGCATTTCGTTTTTCCTGCCAAAGTGGAGTATCTTGCATTTGTCACTGTTGAACTTCATTTTGTTAGTTTTGGCCCATCTCTCTAATCTGTCAAGATCGTTTTGAATTCTGCTCCTGTCCTCTGGAGTATTGGCTATCCTTCCCAATTTGGTGTCATCTGCAAACTTGATGATCATGCCTTCTAGCCCTTCATCTAAGTCATTAATAAAGATGTTGAACAGGACCGGGCCCAGGACGGAACCCTGCGGCACTCCACTTGTCACTTCTTTCCAAGATGAAGAGGAAGCATTAGTGAGCCCTCTCTGTGTTCGTCCACTTAACCAATTACAGATCCACCTCACCGTAGTTTTGCCTAGCCCACATTGGACTAGTTTCCTTGCCAGAAGGTCATGGGGGACCTTGTCGAAGGCCTTACTGAAATCCAGGTACGCTACATCCACGGCATTCCCCGCATCTACCCAGCTTGTAGCTCTATCGAAGAAAGAGATCAGATTAGTCTGGCATGACTTGTTTTTGATAAATCCATGTTGACTATTAGCGATGGCTGCATTTGTTTCTAAGTGTTTGCAGACCGCTTCCTTAACAATCTTTTCCAGAATCTTGCCCGGTATCGACGTGAGGCTGACCGGACGGTAGTTGTTTGGGTCATCCTTTTTTCCCTTCTTGAAGATTGGGACCACATTGGCCCTCCTCCAATCTGCTGAAACTTCTCCCGTTCTCCAAGAACTCTCAAAGATGGTTGCCAATGGTTCCGAAATGACTTCCGCTAGTTCCTTCAATACTCTGGGGTGTAGTTGATCTGGCCCTGGGGACTTGAACTCATTAAGAGCGGCCAGGTATTCCTGGACGACTTCTTTCCCAATTTGGGGTTGGATGTCCTCCAATCCCTCATCCACTCCATCTTGCTGAGGTTGAAGACTCTCTTTTTGTGAGAAGACCGAGGCAAAGAAGGCATTAAGTAGTTCTGCCTTTTCCCTATCCCCTGTCAGCATTGCCCCATCTTCTCCTCGAAGAGGTCCTATCGCCTCCTTGTTTTTCCTTTTTCTACTGACATAAGAATAGAAGCCCTTTTTATTGTTTTTAATGTCCCTGGCAAGTCTGAGCTCGTTTTTTGTTTTAGCCTTGCGGACCTTTTCCCTACAGGTGTTGGCTATTTGTTTGAATTCTTCTTTGGTGATTTCTCTCTTTTTCCACTTCTTGTGCATGTCTCTTTTGTGTCTTAGCACAGTTAGAAGTTCTTTGGACATAGTTCTTTGTGTCTTAGCACAGTTAGAAGTTCTTTGGACAGATATATGAATGAAGAAGGGTACAAGGGTGGATATAGAACAGGGGTATTTTTAACCTCTTGCACCTTCATCTTCTTCCATTGTTATCTAATACAAAAAAAGAAAAGAGAGAGAACAATTCTAAAATAAAACAGAAGGATAGAAAAGCAGGTGTATAATGTTTTTTTAAAAAAACAAGATAAAAAGTTGAGAAATGGAAAATAGAAATCCCTAACTGACACTTCCTGCCCTGTCTCTGCTGTCTTCTTCCTAACAAAACAAAACAAAACAAAACACACACAAAAAAACCTCCAACCTCTTTTTGTCATAAAACTGTCAGAAATATTAAAAATTAACTAGGTGTTTTTAATTACAAAAATGTGAGTCAAGCACTAAAAGGATTAAAATGGGTGCAATGACTCAGCACAAGCTGCAGTTCAATATAAGCAGGTGTGTCTGTAGCTTAGTCAGCCCCAATGTGAGAAGTTTCAGTCAGACTTGAAGGTCTCATTTGTGAATCTCCAGCGTGAAGGCTGCTTGTGTGAAACTGCTGTGTGTGAAGCTCCTGTATAAGTTTGGTGCAAGAGGAGGCTTTGTGAGAATGAAGCTGGAGGCTGTTTATTTGCATGAGAAAGAAGCCCAGTGAGCAAAGAAACAAAGAAGGAAGTATAAAGAACTTTATTTGTTTTATGGAAACCTTATTTTTGTTAATACTATGTTTTCCTGAAAATAAGACACTGTCTTATGTTTATTTTTCCTCAAGAAGACACAATATGGCTTATTTTCAGGGGAGGTCTTATTTTTTTTATTAAGTATAGCACAACAATCTGCATTTATGGGATGATCTCTCTAGACCACAGACTGTTGATGGTCAGTGCTGAGGAGCAGCAACTTTACTGGAGTTTTGTGGGGTCAGAGAGACCCACAGACTGTTACTGGTTAGTGGTGGGGGACAGAGACCCATGGTGCTGAGTAAAACAGCATCCATAGCTTTACTTCTTCCCCTTGAGGACACACAATACCTGGTCCTCACTTCACTGAGGAGACTTTTGCTTTCACTTTTTATTTCTCCCTCTATGCCTCAGCTTGCAGCACACATGGAATGACTGGCACTTGACAAGGAGAGCTGACCTTGTATGCTGCATATAGCTACGCCTGTCACTATGTCTTATTTTTGGGGTGTGGATTTTATTTATTTATTTAAAATTTTTGTATCCCGTTATTCTCTACCTCCGTAGAGGGACTCAGAATGGCTAACAGCAAGAATTCAATGCTAACAATAGTCAGCTTTTAAAACATCATACATAAACCATAGGTTAAAAGTACATATGAGATAAAAACATATAAACCATTCGCCAGGATAAAAACATCGTCCAACTTAGTCTGCACATTGTGGTCAATAACTTTGGTCATTTACCAGTCTCAGCTATCACTCTGCAAAACAGCCAGGATTTCACTTGCTTCCTAAAGGTCAGGAGGGAGGGGGCAGATCTATCTTCATTCAGGAGTGAGTTCCATAGCCGGGGGGCCACCATAGAAAAGGTCCTGTCTCTCATCCCCACCAGATATGACTGCGAAAGTGGCAGTACCAAGAGCAAGGCCTCTCCTGAAGATCTTTTAGGGGAGAATATGTTCGGACAGGTAAACTGGGCCAGAGCTGTACAGGTATATTGCACAAATGCTTAGAAATCCTGCTATGGCTTATATTATGGGTATGTCTTATTTTAGGGGAAACAAAGTAGTGCAACCATATTAATTTGATACAAAGAAAAGCTTCCAAAGTTAGTGATAACATTGGTTCTGTGTGTTTTGTTCTTTTTATCACTCTTTGCTACTGGTGCTGGGTCACGTTGCAGCTAATAAATTACTGTACATTTATGGGAAGGGTGTTTTGTTAATAAGCCCACTCGCTCAACAAAAACTTATCTCTGGTAGATTAGCTTTCCAGGATCCCTTGGATATCATTAGGGATCCTGTTATTCTTGTCATTAACTTCCCTTTTTTCTTGTTATACCTACATCCCAAAAGTTCTAATTTTCCCTTGATACTATAGGAAACCCAATATTTTCATTTTCTGTTCTTCTTTTAAATAGTAAAATAAGGCTACAATTCTTCTTCAAATTTGGAAGGATCTGGTGATTGTAGAATCCTAGTCAGTTTGTCCATCTCTAATTATTACAGTAATAGATTTCTTCCTCAAATTTGGGAGAGTCTGATAATTGTATAAACCTGATCAATTTGTCAATTTCTGCCACATCCTTCATTTTTTGTAATCCATAAATATTGAGTGGGAATTTCTTCTTGTTTTCAGTAATTGCAAATGAAATATTCTCCTCCTCTTGTTTGGTGAATTTAGTCCATTTATATTTAAAGAAAGTCTCTTTAGACCCAATTTCTTGAGATAGTACATGATCATCCAGTTCTTCTCCATAATGTGGAGTTGTCTGTTGCTGTTGGTGAGCATCTTACCTATCCAGTATCTATTGAGGTTTCCTTCTTCTTGTCTTCTTAGATGTTCTCTTTCTTCTTAGTTTTCTGAACTTCTTAGTCTTCTGATCATGTATGAATTGCTATGCACACTGCACATATCTTATTTGTAGTGCAAAAACACTTAGAAACAATACAATAATTAAAATGAAGAACAATCTTAACAAATATAAAATATTTAGTATTTCAGTGGGAAGTTTGGGTCTGCTTTTGGCTGATGATATAGGATTGTTGTTGTTGTGTGCTTTCAAGTCATTTCAGACTTAGGTTGACCCTGAGTGAGGGCCTGGTAAATGACCTTGGAGGACCGTATCCGGCCCTCGGGCCCTAGTTTGTGGACCCCTGATCTAGGTCTTTTTTGGATTTCTCATAAAATTCCTGGGCCTTCATGACTGATGTTAACTAATAACTTTGTCCTTTGTAAGATACCATCAGTCCTTCTGGGTTTTCCCATCTGTAGCCTTTCTTCTTAAGTTTATCTAGTTAGAAAAAGTAATATCTTCTTTTATTTACTGTCTGAAGTGAAAGTTCTCTTAATACTGCAATCTTGATATTGCCTGATCTCTATTATTCATCTCTTTGATTACTTCCGGTTATATTTCCTTTATAGAATCAGGCCAGAGGTTCCATGAAGTCCCAGAATGTTATGGCTATAGAGCCATGTTCTCAAACTCTTCTCTTCCAGGTGTTTTGGATGGACTTCAGCTCTCGGAAATCCTAGTCAACTTACCAACTATTAGGAAACTATTAGGAATTGTGGGAGCTGAAATTCAGAACATCTGGATCTGCTTTGAATATGATTTTCCTGCTTCTTGACAGGGGGTTGGATTGGATGGCCCATGAGATCACTTCCAACTCAATGATCCTATGGAGAAGCAGAGTTTGAGAAACACTGCTATAGAGCCGTTAGGTATGTTAAATTTTGATTCCTATGGTTCTTATAGCATCACCTTTAACAAATTAATTCATTTTCACCCTTTGTAGTTGGTCTCACCAGATAGTTTCATCTGGCAGACTTACAATATTATTGCAGAATGATTTCACTAATTGGATTTTTAAAGTCCCTTTTTATCTTTACAGTTTCCAATGGGTCTCAGTTGTAGAATGGTAACAGAATGGTAACATATCAGAGCTGGCAGTTTGATTATTCAGTTTTGCGTCAGTGAAGCAGTTTGGAAAAAAGGAAATAGACTCCCAGTAGACATATATTTGTATGTTAAGGTGTGTCTTGGGACAATAGGGTTAAGGGAATTTTATCTTTTTCTTTTTATTTCTCTTGAGGCTGTGATGATGGGGCTTGGGAAGTGAGGGAAAGGTAAATAGTCACAGCCTAATCTTGGCTTCCTCAGAATCACAAAAGGATTGCTGATCAGTATTAGTGCTTCCTGGATGTTCAGTTTCCCAAGCACATTTTATATCATGTTTCTTTATGTGCCTGGAAATGTGCTTATGGTTGTACTCTGGTTTTTGTGTATATATTTGAGCCTTTTCCCTTCTCTGTTTATTAATAAAGCATAAACCTGATTCAAGACATAGGAGAAGCCTAAAATGTTTTGTCAATGCAAGCCTCTAAAAGAGATGTGAGGGCTACTGTCTTCTTTGAATGGCATTTCTTGTGGCCTGGGGTTTTATAATCCTCCCAGGAATGTTTGGAGTTGAGCTGGGGTTAAACCCCAGCTTTGTTGTTGTTCATTTGTTCAGTCATTTCCGACTCTTTGTGACTTCATGGACCAGTCCACGCCAGAGCTCCCTGATGGCCGTCACCACCCCCAGCTCCTTCAAGGTCAATCCAGTCACTTAAGGATCCCATCCATCCATCTTACCCTTGGTCGGCCCCTCTTCCTTTTTCCTTTTTCCCCAGCATAATTGTCTTCTCTAAGTTTTCCTTTCTTCTCATGATGTGGCCAAAGTACTTCATATTGGTCTCTACTTCCCTCCATTGAGCAATCAGGCTTTATTCCTTGAAGTATGGACCCAGCTAAGATATGTAAAAATCTATATAAATAAAAATGTAATGTTCATATGTGGGATTAACATAACTCAAAAACCACTGGATGAATTGACACCAAATTTGGACACAATATACCTGTCAGGCCAAGGAGTGACCATTACTCATAAAAACACTGAAATACACAGCGAAAGGGACTTAAAAAGCAAAAAAAAAAAAAACCCCACACATTACAACGCATATGCCTGTTTGTGTTCATCAATAAAGAACTTTGTTGAACCTTTAAGCATTCTAGAGACTGTGTTTTAAGGAAATCCAAGGGCCTTTAATCTGAGGCAGCCCCGGCGTCCCGTTGGGCACACAGAATTTATGTCCTGTCTACAGTCTGATGCACAGGCCCAGCGTGCGACAGCACAGTGGGATATAAATAAACATATTAAAAATAACAATAATAGACCTTGAAGAATGGATGTGGGCCATGAACCATATGTTGCCTACTTCGCCATTAGAGATACTTCCACTTACTTAGCTACAGTAGTAGAATTTAGTTTTGTTCTTACAGAACATTCTTTGAGCCTCTATCATTCTCTAGGGTGAGTTTTTATATAAAGAATATGCAACAGACAAAATATGAATAAAGCACATTTATCATGCCAAATGGCCTGTGATGGTAGCAATTGGGCTGTCTCATCTACGCTGTTTGATTTCAAAACAGGATCTCATTTCATCTGAACTGCTCATTTTCAGTGATGTACAGTGTAATTTATGTCGATAGTTTCCACTGGTGTCTTTTAAGGGAAAGGGATGTTTGTAGGGCTATTTAAGCCAGGACGCAACATGATATTTCCAGGAAACAAGGACAAAGAGGAAGGAGAAACAAAACTGTTCTCTTCTGCAAACAACAGTTTAAACAATACATTTTAATATAATATTGGAATTGGTACAGTATCTATCACCAATGTAAAATCTGGAAATATTCTTTGTGGGCGTACATGTAACCCCAAAGGGAGAGCAAATGTACTCTGTGGTGTCTACATAATGCACAGAGTTTATTTAGGTTAACATGAACCAAGAAGAAGAGGAAGAAGAGAAAGAAGAGGTGGAGGTGGAGGAGGAGGAGGTGGTGGTGGTGGAGGAGGAGGTGGTGGTGGTGGTGGAGGAGGAGGTGGTGGTGGAGGAGGAGGTGGTGGTGGTGGTGGTGGAGGATGAGGTGGTGGTGGTGGTGGTGGAGGAGGAGGAGGTGGTGGAGGAGGTGGTGGTGATGGAGGAGGAGGAGGAGGAGGAGGAGGAGGAGGAGGAGGAGAAAGAGGAAGATAGTTTAATTTCTTATCTGCCTCTCCTCATGGCTCAAGGTAGGCCACAACATAGTTAAAACACATTATCATAAAACCTTCAGATACACACACACGTTAAAATACACAGAACAAAGATTAAAACACAGTAGGCACAGGACATGATTTTGAAATTTATTATTAAAAATTGACTGAGTAGGCCTGCCAGAAGAGATAGGACTTCAATTATCTCTTAAATTCTGACAGTTGATTTCACGGTCAGAGCTCTTCTGGCAGGTCATTCCACAGTCTTCTTTTGGGGCCAATGAAGAGGTCCACTGAGTGATGGTCACCAGTTAGGTTCTGGATAGTTGGCATAAAGGTGGTTGGCGTAAAGCTCTGGGTAGGGCTTTAAAGGTCAAAACCAATATTTTGTACTTTGCCTGGACACTAATTGGCAACCAGTGGAGTGACTTTGGTGTCAAATGCCCACTCCAAGATGTTCCTGTCATAGTCTGGCTGCCATATTTTGAACTAATTGGAGTTTCTGAACCTGGTACAGAGGTAGCCCAATGTAGAGCGCATTGCAGAACTCCTACCTTGAGGTTACCACTGTGAACCACCATCTTTAGGTTCTCCAATTCTAGGAAGGGGCGCAGATGGCGTATCAACTGGAACTGGTAATAAGAAAAGTTGCAGGTTGCTCTGGAGTTTCCCTGAGA
The DNA here is from genome assembly GCF_025583915.1 of Anolis sagrei ordinatus. NCBI lineage: Eukaryota > Metazoa > Chordata > Lepidosauria > Squamata > Anolidae > Anolis > Anolis sagrei. The sequence continues at coordinate 333,914,805 of NW_026844366.1, read as the reverse complement.
CTTAGAACAAACCCAGACTATCAGTCCATGTAAATCAGTGGTTCTCAACCTGTGGGTCCCCAGATGTTTTGGCCTTCAACTCCCAGAAATCCTAACAGCTGGTAAACTGGTTGGAATTTCTGGGAGTTGTGAGCCAAAACACCTGGGGACCCACAAGTTGAGAACCACTGATGTAAACAGTTGGGCTGTTCTGATATGGAACTGGTTGCAAGTATTTACATAGCCATCCCTTATTCCCTGGTCTTGTTCTTATCGTAGCAGCAACTACTAGCTGCAAAATGGTTTGTCAACTGGAGCAACATTGACTGGACACAAGGGTGATTGGAGAAAGGAGATGGGAAACAAGGGAGCAATTCCTCCTCCTCCCGCTCCCGCACAGCTCTGGAGCCCGAGCCAATGTCACTCCAGTTGGCAAGTGATGACCATCAGCCATAAGAACAGGTGGGGAATGATAAAGATGGCTGTCCAATGGCACCAAACCAGATTTGGTGCCACTGGATAGTCATTACTCTTTTCCACTTCCTCCACAGCCTAGGGACTGACCATATGGATGTAAAGTGTTCCATGTAGATGCAGCACCTATAAAATTCATGGAGTCGCTTTATTCAAGATGCCTAAACACAAATGAAATCCTATTCATTTCAGCAAATTTATTGTAAGCCTGACTATATTTGAATCTACCTTGCACTATTTTGATTGATGTGTCGCTTATCTCTAATGGCACTGAATGTTTGCCTTTTTCCTTGGGAGTTCCCCTGGGGAGATAGGGTAGACTATAAATAAAGATGATGATGATGATGACACCATATGTAGCACAAGGCTGAGAATGTGTTGTCCTTTGAATGTTGCTGGACAGCCTTCCTCAGCCTCAGCTACTTGTTCTATCATTCAAACAATGATGAGAGTTTCAATCCAAAGAAACTGGGGATGTGTAGGTTCCCTGTCTTTTAATTTGAACAAAAAGTACTGTAAAATAGTTTTGAAACAGATATACTGTCCCTTTTGGCAGTAACTGATGGAAAGAATAGAGGCCTTGTGTCCTTGTTACCTTCCTGGGTCACTACAGAGTCATTGAAAACTCAATTTTCCTATTTTCAGTCAGAAAAGTGAAGCATTTTGGATGTTTAAAAGGTGCTATATATAAATGCAGTATCATTATTCCAATGGCATCTTGAACTCAGCAAGCGTCTTTCAGAGGTTCTTCTGTTAACAAGGGAGAAGACGATCTAGCAACCCATATTCATGGCAACTCAAAACTTGTCTGGACTTGGGATGCTTCAAAAATGGAAACTTTTCAGTTAAAATGGTACATTTTAACACTTGCATGGAATTATTTGCTGTCGTCGATGGAAGGAACCAGTTATCCCAACAGAAGATGAATGGCTGATGCAGATTTTTTGAAAAAGCTGGGATGGACTAATTGACTACTCTGATTAAGGAGAAACCATTGACCATATTTAAGTAAGATTGGGACTCCTTCATTACCTTTTCACAACAGCAGTGGAGACATTTATCAACTGTAGGATTCATTAACTAAGTGTTGCTTCAAGTAGAAGTGTGATTATATTATCATTTCAGGGGAGTAGGCTAATAAGGGATAATTAACCATTAGATAGAGAGTGGGAAGTTTATAGTTCCCCTTTTTGGGGCCAACCAGATTTTTTTTTCTCGGTTCAGGCACAGGATTCCTTCTCATGTGTAAATGATTAGTGATGATATCTAAATGAGACATCGGAATCTGTTCCACTTTGTTTTGTTGTTATTTCTGACAAGGATGTATTGCAGTTTAATACAAATGAGGATGCTGTGTCTGAATTAATTGTCTATATCTCTCAAGTTCCACATGGCCTGTTTTTCAAGGCTCGGAACACCCACTTTTACTGGAGGAACAGATTAACTTCTAATTCAGCCACTGAAGAAATTCATGAATTACTGTTAAAGGTAAATGCTTCTCCTTGACGTTAAGTCTAGTTGTATCTGACTCAGGGGGGTGGTGCTCATCTCAATTTCTAAGCCAAAGAGGTGGCGCTGTCCATAGATGCCTCCAAGGTCATATGGCCGGCATGACTGCATGGAGTGCCGTTACCTTCCCGCCGAAGCAGTACCTATTGATCTACTAACATTTGCATGTTTTCGAACTGCTAGGTTGGCAGAAGTTGGACCTAACATTGATAGCTCACCCTGCTCCCCAGATTCGAACCGCCAACCTTTTGGTCAGCAAGAGTTCATACAAAGGTCACCTTGCTTCTTATTTGTATAGAAATATGAAATCATATAAAATCATCAAATATATTTACATCAGGGTACATAGGGGTCCATACTTTTGTATTATTAATACAAAAACTTGCTGATCATCTATACAGCCCTTCTTTTGAATGACAACCTGTCTCAGAAGGATAAAGTTTAATGTAGAGTCCACAGCAATATGCAATACATAACCCCATGTGCATGTGTACATGTGCAATTTTGCTTCTGCAGCTATGAACAGAACAGAGTCTTTCACAATGGACATAATGTCCAACCACTTCCATAGGGGAATAGATATGTGCCTAAGACACCAATGTGTGACCTTTGGATACCAGTCTTGTAGACCTTAATGCTCCTTAGGCTATTTCCAAAGCCTTCTCTCCCCAGTTGAGGTTTGCATGCAATTCTTCACCCAAATAGCCCCAAACTGCTGGAAGGGTCTTGTTCTCACAATCCCTATCCCTCACGATGAAAAATAGAAATGATATGACACAATGATATGACACAGAAATGATATGACACTGTGCTGTCGCGTGCTGGGCCTATGACAATGTCTGTTTACAGGACGCCAGGGTGCCTCAGCTAAAGGGTCCCATAGGTTTCCCAACACAAAGTTCTGTAGAGGCTCAAAATAGGTTCAACAAAGTTCTTTATTAAGGCTTAAATCTTCAAAGTGAAGCTTTTTGCAGGTGGGACAGAGAAAGCCCACACATCCTGCTGTAAGGCTCCAAACTGTGAGACTGAACTAAAAGTCCCCCTTTCCCTCCAAAACTGGGGAAAGGGGCGGATCTAAAGGCTCTAACGATGATTGATAGGTTGTTGGCCCTATGACTACAACCTGGGGAAAGCTACCCAATTGCAAAATGCATGGCCCAAATGGATTCATGCAATCTAACAGTGCAAGAAAAAGAAATTCAAATCTCCTGGCACAGCCGTGCCAGCACAGACACAATAGAAATGTTATGACACATTTAGCCCATATTGGGATAGAGGTAGATATAGCCCCCTGTTCCTTTGCAATCATCTATTCATGCAGTTGGAAAAACTGTAAGAAATAATATGAAACTATGGAACAGTTTAACGATGCGCCTGGAAAATGAGTTTAGTAAGGAGACGCTGATAATTTATTTTCTTATTGGTTTTTGTATGGTTTTATATTATATGCCAAATGTTTAAAAACTGTATTTAATGTTTGCTGGGGCATCGAATTGCTGCCAACTGTAAGCCGCCTTGAGTCACCTTCAGGCTGAGAAAGGCAGGATATAAATACAGTAAATAAATAAAATAAATAAGCCCCAATTATGTTCTCATTATATTCTTATATTGTATGCTAATTTTTTTCCAGTATTTTATGATTGTTTCATTTGTTATAATTGTTGAGGCATCAAATTGTTGCCAATTGTGAACCGCTCCGAGTTGCCTATGTGCTGAAAGGGACGGTATATAAATGTGGTAAATAAATAAATAAATAAGCCCGTGCATATATTTTTCCTGAGTGCATCACCATTTATGAAAATGCTCCCTGACTGTCGTTCTGTTAATAAGAGCTGTTATCTTTCCCAGGGGGTGTCACCGTTGGCAGCAATCTCTCCCAGTAGGAACCAGGTTTGAAAATGAAACACAGACCTCACCAATTCAGCCTTCTCATTAGACAGCAATGAGAGCCAGCAAAATCACCAAAGGGCTGTATAAGGAAACTTTGTACACTTTCTCAACCCCATCCTGCCCTTGGTGTTTTGCCAGTTGCAGTAACACTTTCCTCTAATCACAATATTTGTTATTTCTTACTCGTCAGAAATAACCTCACTTGTCATTGCGCTTTAGCACTGTCTTGTTCCATAGAAACAGACACATTATTGCTGTTCCGCTGTCTCCCACCTTTTAAGCTTTCCTGTTTTTCAGTGGAATGAATTGTGAAAGGTAAGCCTACGATACTATCTTTAAAAAGAAATCCTACATGTCCTCTATTATGGAGCGCTCGGCAAAGCTGATTACTTTGCTAGCATGAAATTCACAGCATCCGGATAGATTCACGGAGCATGAAGCAAAATCCAGGATCATCAAAATAATGATTTCATTTTGGAATAAATGCTCTTGCCTTGAGCATCGTTTAGGAAAGCCCCCTGGGAATACATCCCAGTTGGAGGTGGGAAAGCTTAAATACGCCTTTCTTCAGATTGATGACATTTATCAAGGGAACACACAGCGTTCTTGTTTTTGTTACAGTTGAAGAGTTGCTGCATTATTTTATGGGTAATGTTGCGGACTCAAGAATCACAGAATCATATAATCATAGATTTGGAAGAGACCACAAGAGCCATCCAGTCCAACACCCTGCGGTGCAGGAAAACACAATCAAAGTACCCCCAACAGATGGCCATCCAGCCTCTTCTTTAAAACCCCTAGTAATAATAATAATAATCATCATCATCATCAAACATCAAAACATACAGAGTCACAACATGAACAAAAAATAACAGTAATGGCAACATAAGCGTGGAATTACCCAACAACACATAAATATTAAAAGGAAAAAATCCTGCCTGCTCTTCGTGTCTATTTGTTAGGGCATGGAAAAGGAATGGGTCAGAACAATTAAAAAGACAATGAAAGCCTTCAACAACAGAATGTTTCTCATTCCTTCCTCAAATGGTGACAACTTTAGGGAATTCTAAATCGGCTTTGCTCAATGTTTCCTTCTATGTTTTGGACTACAAGTCATATCATCCACCAGCAAATGTGCTTGATGTTCAGGGATAGTAAGAGTTGTGGTCCAAAACATTTGGAAAATCCCCTGCTAAAGCTTATTTTAAAGCTTTTATCCATTTCCCATTGTATATAATGGGATTTGTGAATATTTTGGAATTCTGGAACTAAACTCCATCAGATATTAAGGAGCCACTTTATTTTGTTCTTAGTGTTTTGATTTAAAGCAGCGTTTCTCAACTTGGTGGTCGGGACCCCTGGGGGGTCATGAGGAGATGTCAAAGGGGTCACCAAAGACCATCGGAAAACACAATATTTTCTGTTGGTGATGGGGGTTCTGTGTGGGAAGTTTGCCCCAATTCTGTCATTGGCGTGGTTCAGAATGCTCTTTGATTGTAGGTGAACTTTAAATTCTAGCAACTACAACTCCCAAATGTCAAGGTCTATTTTTCCCAAACTCCACCAGTGTTCACATTTGGGCATATTGAGCATATAAGAAGCTCGGCCTCTCACTGAACATCAAGAAAACCAAAGTGTTATTCCAGCAGTCACCAGCCAATTGCTTTGCAATGCCAGAAATACAGCTTAGTGGTGTAACATTAGAAAATGTCAACCATTTCCGCTACCTTGGCAGCCACCTCTCCACAAACATCAACATTGACACTGAAATACAACACTGCTTAAGCTCTGCGAGTGCAGCATTTTTCCAAATGAAGCAGAAAGTGTTTAAGGACTGGGACATTTGTAGGGAGACTAAGGTGCTTGTTTATAAAGCCATTGTCCTCCCAACCCTGCTTTATGTCTGTGAAATGCGGACTGTCTACAGATGTCATATGCAACACCTGGATCAATTCCATCAGCGCTGCCTACGAAAAATCCTGCAAATCTTTTGGGAAACCAGGTGGACAAATGTCAGTGTGCTGGAAAAAGCAAAGACAACCAGCATGGAAGCAATGCTCCTACACCATCAACTCCGCTGGACTGGCCACATTGTCCAAATGCCCAATTATCATCTCCCAAAGCAGTTACTCTACTCTAAACTCAAGAACGGGAAATTGAATTTTGGTGGACAGGAAAAGAGATTTTAAAATTGGCTTAAAGCCAATTGTGGCATAGACACCAGAACTAGGAAGCCCTGGCCCTTGAGCGCTTTAACTGGAGGTCGGCTGTGACCAGCAGTGCTGCAGAATTCGAAGAGGCATGAATGGAGGCCGAAAAGGAGAAGCATGCCAAGAGGAAGGCACATTAAGCCAACCCTGACCGGGATCACCTTTCATCTGAAAACCGAAGTCCTCACTGAGGGAGAACATGGGGATCAAAAATAGGGCTCCACAGTCACCTACGGACTCACCACCAAGACACTACATCTGGAAGACTATCATCCTCGAGCTATGAGGGATCGCCTAAGTAATTAAGTAAGTAATATTGAGTATTTGTGCCAAGTTTGGTCCAGATCCATCATTGTTTGAGTCCACAGTGCTCTCTGGATGTAGGTGAACTACAACTCCAAAACTCAAGGTCAGTGCCCACCAAACCCTTCCAGTAATTTCTGGTAGTCATGGGAGTTCTGTGTGCCAAGTTTGGTTCAATTCTATCACTAGTGAAATTCAGAATGCTCTTTGATTGTAGGTGAACTAGAAATCCCAACAACTACAACTCCCATATGACAAAATCAACCCCTCAACCCCAAGAATATTCAAATTTGTATGTATCGGGTATTTGTGCAAAATTTGGTGCAGTGAATGAAAATACATCCTGCATATCGGATATTTACATAACGATTCATAACAGCAGCTAAATTACAGTTGTGAAGTAGCAACAAAAATAATTTTATGGTTGGGGGTCACCACAACATGAAGAACTGATAATAATGATGTTGGTTTTTATTGTTTCTATTGTGGTTTTCTATTGTCTTAATGTTTAATCTGTATTTTGCTATTATGTGTACCGACTTATTGTAAACCAACTTGAGTCGCCGATAGGCTGAGAAAAGCAGTATACAAGTATAGTAAATAAATAAATAAACTGTATTAAATGGTCAAGGCATCAAGAAGGTTGAGAATCAGTGATTTAAAGAATAGGATATGAATATTCAAATAAAAAATAAAAAATATGGTGTTTATTAAATGCCTTTACTCAACTGCTGCTGAATTCAGTCAACTGCGGTGCTTGAAAAACAAATATGTTCACTTGAGATCCACTTTAAAACAGGCTCTTTTCCAAATAGAAAAACTAAAGTTTCCATCTTACCACTGTTCCATAATTACTAATGATTTACTTGCTATGATGATCTCATTTGCAGCCTAATCTGTATTTTGAAATAATTTTTCGGTGGTTGTAAAGGGGAAAATTGCAGGAAATCAAAGCATGAAATGAGTATTTGTAAATATATGAAATCATGCATTAATGACAGGGAATAACATTGTAAACAGCAGTTAAAGGAAAGAAATATAACTAGAGATGTCACTTTAACAACTAATATCAATCAGCTACTTTTAGTGCTTGGTAAAATTACTTTGAAGGGGAGGGGATTCTGCTCATTCAAATGTATCCAGGTTCTAGCTCAGACACAGGTAAACGTGGGACTTCCCTCCAGCTGTTTTGGACTATAATTCCCACCATTCCTAACAGTCTCAGGCCCCTTCCTTCCCCCCCTCAGCCGCTTAAGCTGCCGTCCACTGGCTGCCATTCATTTTCCAGTCCCAATTCAAGGTGCAGGTACTCACCTACAAAGCCCTTAACGGTTTGGGACCTGCTTACCTGCGTGACCGCATCTCCGTCTATGAACCCGCACGCTCTCTTCGTTCATCCGGAGAGTCCCTGCTCACGATCCCACCTGCGTCGCAAGCGCGTTTGGTGGGGACGAGGGACAGGGCCTTCTCTGTGGTAGCCCCCTGACTCTGGAACTCCCTCCCCAAGGACATCAGACAAGCCCCTATGTTGGCAGTCTTTAGGAAGAGCTTGAAGACCTGGCTATTCCGGTGTGCCTTTCCAGAATAGGAAAATCCCAGCAACATGTCCCAAAAGCACTTTATTAGAGATTAAGATTGTCCGCACATTGCACCTATCCCAAAATCCTTATATATTACTCAGCACATTCAGCACTTTTTTATCTGTACCCATTACATTTGCCTGGCCTAGTTTTTATTGTATCACGGTATGTTTTTTTATTGTTCACTGTTATTACTTTAATGGTTTTGATTTGCTTTGGTTTATATGTAATTGTTATATTGTTGTTTTATTGTGGCCTTGACCTTTGTAAGCCGCATCAAGTCCTTCGGGAGATGCTAGTGGGGTACAAATAAAGATAATAATAATAATAATAACAACAACAACAATGTGATGCTGTGGGATTTTGGCCTGCAGAAATAGGAATATAGTGTCTAGATCCAGGGAAGTCATGCTCCCCCTCTGTTCTGCTTTGGTTAGACCATACCTGGAATATTGCTGGGCACCCCAATTGAAGGAAGATATTGACAAGCTGGAATGTGTCCACAGGAGGGCAACTAAAATGATCAAGGGTCTGGAGAACAAGCCCTATGAGGAGCGGCTTAAAGAGTTGGGCATGTTTAGCCTGCAGAAGAGAAGACTGAGAGGAGACATGATGGCCATGTATAGATATGTGAGAGCAGGTCATAGGGAGGAGGGAGTAAGCTTGTTTTCTGCTGCCCTGGAGACTAGGATGCGGAACAATGGCTTCAAACTACAAGGAAGGACATTCCATCTGAACATTAGGAAGAACTTTCTGACTGTGAGAGCTGTTCAGCAATGGAACTCTCTGTTGCAGTTTTACAAGATTGTTAGCATTCTTTGCCAAAGAGTGCTGGTGCTTTGCCAAACTACAAATCCCTGGGTACAATAGCATTGAGCCATGACAGTTAAAGGGGTGTCAAACAGCACAAATTCTACACTGCAGATTTATTTATTTATTTACAACATTTAAATGCTGTCCTTCTCACCCTGAAGGGGACTCAGAGTGGTTTACAAGTTATATGTAAATTGTTGTTGTTGTTGTTCATTCGTTCAGTCGTCTCTGACTCTTCGTGACCTCATGGACCAGTTCACGCTAGAGCTCCCTGTCGGCCGTCACCACCCCCAGCTCCTTCAAGGTCAGTCCAGTCACTTCAATATTATTAGCATAGCACAATATTAGTACCATACATTCCCATGTTGTACTACACCACTATATTGTAATATTATTAGTAGTATTACATGTAATATGAAATATATAATTATTATATTGTATTATTAGTAATATTATGTTGTATTACATTATAATATTATCATCAATATTATATTATTAGTGCCCTTAGGCAAACTTTCACTTACTACAATACACTCTGGAGTGATTCCATAACTGTGTGAATTATTGTCACACTCAGCATAATAATCAACCTTTCCCAGTTTTATATCCCTCTTTGGCTTCCATCATCTCCACCGGTGATGCCTGGGGCTGGCTGCTCAGGTGTTCTGGAACACCTAGATGTTCTGGTTGGAAGTTGGCTGAATCAGTGCTCAACTTACTCAAGTCTTTAAGGCTCTCCCAGGAGTTCATTCCTTCCGCCCACTATATAGATTAGGTTTATCCCATTCCTGACAAGGCAATTTCTTTTCATGTACTTTCTTCATACATCAGTTCTCTGGCACCATTTCTCACATTCTGATTACTGCTCCACCTTGAGCTTCTTTGGCATGAGAAAGGAGAAAGTTGAAAAGGCTGATAAAGATTGAACAAGCTCTCAGAGTCCCGAGAAGCCGTAGCCAGGTTATTCTCCACCTTTGCTGTGTATGTCTTCCCATAACTCTCAAGATAAGCCAAGGGAATGGACACCAGCCAATTTTACTAGGTTATTCTCCCTCATTCCAAGGCCGTAGCATCTCAATTAGATCTTGACCTTAAAATCAAGCAGAGAACAGAAAAACAACTCTGAGAAGGGACATTATTATTTTAGGGGATATAGAAATGAATGGAGCAACTCTGCACACCAGACCTAATTCCTCAGTATTGAAATGGTCTCTTGCAAGTTTCCCCTACAGCAGTGGTTCTCAACCTGTGGGTCCCCAGATGTTTTTGCCTTCAACTCCCAGAAATCCTAACAGCTGGTAAACTGGCTGGGATTTCTGGGAGTTGTAGGCCAAAAACATCTGGGGACCCCAGGTTGAGAACCACTGCCCTACAGAGTCTTGGGAAGATAACCTCCTCGTGTGACACTGGTGCTCTTCCATCAACTTATCCATAGGCCATATCAAAAACCATAATTTTGGGCCCCAAACCTGCCCTCAAGTCATACTTGAGGTCAACTTTACATGAGTATATACCAGGCATGGGCAAATTTCAGCCCTCCAAGTGTTTTGGACCTGTTAGGCATTGTGGGAGTTGAAGTCCAAAACACCTGGAGTGCTGAAGTTTGCCCATGCCTGGTATATATAGTAAGTAATCATTTGCAGAAACAGGACAGGAGATCCTAAAGTTAAATGATTTCCAGTAGTAACTGGTGGTCTCCATTTCAGAGTGGTGAATAACCCAGTCTAGGTTTTATTACGAACTTTGAAGGAGCTGCACCCTATATCCAAAAATGCCTTTAGCACTTTGGATTGACGTTGTTGTCTGCCTTCAAGCCATTTCCAACTTACAGTGACCCTAAGGTGAACCCATCAGTTATTTTTTTCTTGGCAAGATATATTCAGAAAGAGTTTTCAATTTTGCCTTCCTCTGAGGCTGAGAGATTAGTTTAAGATCATTCAGTGGGTTTTCATGGAGAGCAGGGATTTGAACCCTGGTTTACAGAGTCATAATCTAATGTTCCATAATGGCATAATGCACTCTTTAAATAAAACCCAGAGTAAACAAAGGACTACTCCAAACAAGTCTTAGCAGCATTTGCAGTATTTATTTCTTTAGCCTTCAGATATTTTTAAAACCCAGATGGTGGTTCTGTTGTCTCAGGCTATTTTCTGACCATTTCCAGCATCAGAACTAAACTAAGGGTATAGCAGGAAAAGGATCCAGGATTAGTGAAATACTCTTTGCATATGTTCAACTGAATTGTGGAACATTAGGACTAGGGTTGTGTATTCGGGGTAAACCTTGACCCGTTTCGCGTCCCGGCTTTTGGTGGAGGCCCTGATCCATTTTTTGGGAGCCTCCAGAAATCAGGAGGGCAGATATCTATTTTCACTCTGGGGTGTTTTCGCTCTGGGTTGCCAAAAGATCTATTTTCTGTTGAACCATTATGATGGGGGGGGGGGGCTTCCTCCCCTTCCTGGCACGCACTTTAAGGAAGCTTCTTCTTACCTGCTGTTTCTACTCTAGAGGAGGCGCTCAGCTGCACGCACTGGTCGGTGTGTGCTTTCTGGGACTGCACGCCACACAAACTCTCTTTCCAAGGTAAGGAGTCAAGTTCTGTTTCTTACTTTAGAGCAGTGGTTCCCAACCTTTTTTGACCAAGGACCACTTTGACCAGGGACCACTCTCCAACATTAGTACCAAAAGGGTTACAAATCAGTTTTTGGTCAACTTTAGATTTGGTTTGGTTATTTGGGGTGCTGATTCAGAAAATTGCATTGGATAGACCACATCAGCTCTAGTTTCTGATACAGAACATATGCCATCTAGTAGTCACCATCTGCTCCCCCACAGAAAGCCATATTTAATAATCTAGAGACTTATTTAAGGTCTCGTGGCACAGCAGTGGGCTGCAGCCCACAGGTTGGGAACCACTGCTCTAGATTAAGAGGTGCTTGGCTGCAGACACTAGCAGGTGTGCGTGCTTTCTGGGTCTGCATGCCACACATGGACTCTCCTTCCAAGGCAAGGAGGCAAGTTCTGGGAGGTGTTCAGCTGCAGGCACGCATGCTTTAGCTCCCGGGCTACACCACATTAGCCAGCCATGTAGTCTCCAAAGCACTTGAAGTTTAAAACAAGATTAAACTGTGAAGCCGATAAAGCAGGCCAGCAGCCAGGACCCACTCTTGCTTGCTTCTGTGTCGAGCTTATTTTCGTACCAGGAGGGGCCTTCACCTTCCTGTTACATGCTCCCGAAATACCGAAAGACATGAAAAAAACAAAGGAAATGGGAGACACGAATTCCGCACACAACTCTAATTAGGACCTACCTCTTGCATATGGGATACTGGAGGCCATTGCAAGGAGCAAAAGGATGTCGACATTCCAAGCATGAGTTAACAGCTTCCTTCCAGGCTCCCTGTAGCTATTGGGTATAAATGATGGGTTTGGAAAAGTCAATGAAATGCCTTTGCTGATTTATGGGGACAGGAGTTCCTCCGATGTGACAGCAGCAGGCAACATGAAAAATCGTAGCCCTTTTCCGCTCCCTTTGGTTGTGCCAAGATTCTAAATATTTAATTTATCTTCTGCATGCACAACTCACTCCCCCAATTTGCTAGAGGCACAAATGATCTATTTTAAGATATGCTCTTTGTCCACATTGTAATCCTTTCGTTTTTGTGGATAAAATATTAATATGCATAAAAATAGAAGGTGCAAAGATCTGGAGTAGTGTTTGTTTTTCCTCAACTTTTAACAGAATTGCTTTAAACTGGCACTTTTGAAAGTTAACATCCTCCAAGGCCCACGGGATGCTGTATTATCCTGGTTGGTAGTTTTCAGAAAACAAGTGTGGCATTGAAGTAATTCAAGCTGGTTCCAACAAATCTCTCTATGAGAATGGATAGGCGTTTTCAGGCCTGTCTAAGGCCAATGATCAAAATGAGGGAAATGGAATGAAAACTTATTTTTTTAAAATCCCAGCAACAATAAACCGTTTGTCAGCAGTTCTTGTTTTTAAACTGAGTTATATTGGCTTCATCCCCTTTGGATTCTTTTCATGTGTTCCTGAAGTTGGTAAGTTATTTATTGCTTAATAGCATCTACCTAATAGCCAGTGTAGCATAGTTGCAACTTTAATCCACAGAATGAACTTTTCCATACATTTCTACTGAAGGCAAAGTGTGAAATACTAGTGATCTGAATTACAAATTGCAGAAAGGAAGGGAGGAATTTGAATTTCAAGCCCTGTGCAAAGTACTAGGTGTAGTTTCACCCTAAATGTCTTCAGAGATGTAGTAATGTATTGTCGAAGGCTTTCATGGCCGGAATCACTGGGTTGTTGTAGGTTTTTTCGGGCTATATGGCCATGGCCTAGAGGCATTCTCTCCTGACGTTTCGCCTGCATCTATGGCAAGCATCCTCAGAGGTAGTGAGGTCTGTTGGAACTAGGAAAAAGGGTTTATATATCTGTGGAATGACCAGGGTGAGACAAAGGACTCTTGTCTGCTGGAGCTAGGTGTGAATTTTCAACTGACCACCTTGATTAGCATACAATGGGCTGACTGTGCCTGGAGCAAACTCTTCTTGAAAGGTGATTAAATGTCCCTGCCTGTTTTTCTCTCTGCTGTTTTTGCTGTTGCAATTTTAGAATTTTTTAATACTGGTAGCCAGATTTTGTTCATTTTCATGGTTTCCTCCTTTCTGTTGAAATTGTCCACATGCTTGTGTATTTCAATGGCTTCTCTGTGTAGTCTGACATGGTGGTCGTGAGAGTGGTCCAGCATTTCTGTGTTCTCAAATAAAATGCTGTGTCCAGGTTGGTTCATCAGGTGCTCTGCTATGGCTGATTTCTCTGGTTGAAGTAGTCTGCAGTGCCTTTCATGTTCCTTGATTCGTGTTTGGGCGCTGCGTTTGGTGGTCCCTATGTAGACTTGTCCACAGCTGCATGATATACGGTAGACTCCTGCAGAAGTGAGAGGATCCCTCTTGTCCTTTGCTGAACGTAGCATTTGTTGGATTTTCTTGGTGGGTCTGTAGATAGTTTGTATGTTGTGTTTCCTCATCAGCTTCCCTATGCGGTCAGTGGTTCCCTTGATGTATGGCAAGAACACTTTTCCTCTGGGTGGATCTTTTGTCTTTACTCTCGTGGCTTGTTCTTGGTCTTGCAGCTCTTCTGATGTCTGTGGTGGAGTATCCATTGGCCTGTAGAGCCCAGTTGAGGTGGCACAACAACAAAGAGGAAGCAGGCAGGGACATCTAATTAGATGTAGTAATGTTGCATGAAACCCCCCTGGGCAAAATTATGTGTTCCTTTCGTGCCTGCAGCAGAGAGTTCCAAAGGCTGCAGATACTTAAAGTGTACTTGTTTGGCTCTGCGCATGTTCAGACAATCAGGAAACTAACTACAGACTGCTTATGATCCCTTAATAAATTGGTTACCCTGAACTCTGTGCTTCTCTTGCCCTTTCCTTGCTGTACTGTACCTTTCCCAGGCGTCATGTATCTTTCCTCTTTCCTTCTCTTTCCGGATAACTGGTTCCCCCATTAGAAAGCCTCTGATAGTTTAATCTCTCTCTCCTCATTATATTTCTCTCCTGCCACCCTCCCTGTCTCAGAGCACACTATCTGGCCTCTTCTAGGGCCTAACTCAACCCAGGGATTCTGAAGATTATGTTTTCCAAGCCTGAGAAACTATGTCTCCCAGGACTGCTGTTAAAAAGAACTCTTTACCTGCTGAATAATCATATGTTCTAAAGTTATTTTCTTTCTTCATTCACATTCTTACAATGTGTAACCTTCCTCCCTTTTTGTTCCAAAGTCCCCCTAAAAGCCCATTCTGCATGTTCCCCTTTCCCCAGTATGGTTATTATTATTATTTTTTTCCCTTCCTCATGCCTTGATCTGCATACAAGGGAGCCTGGCTTGGATATCTGTATGTACTTGGGGAAACCGTGTCTCTCATGTGCATGAAAAATGCCCTAAAATTCTCTGCCTTTTCCTATGTGTTCTTCTGAGATTTCCTGTTCCTTTACCTGGATGGGAAAGCTTGCTTCCCAGATGATCATACAGCCTGCGAGAAGCGAAGCGACTCCAAGCTGGGGATTTCCTCAACCAGTTATCTTATGGACATTATCTGGACATATGCAACACAATAGCCCAGCAGACAGGACAAGATGGCCCATTGCCTTTTTCCTGCCTGCCTCAGGGGAAGTAGCTACTCTTCACAATGTGCCTTTGTGTGTAGGACCCCTTGCCATGTAAGGAACTTGACTGTCTTCTAAGACCCTCTCCTCTGCCATTTGCATGACTGCCAATATGTCCTGCTTTGAGTTGCCATGATCTAGGGCCAATGCCCTGGGTTGGCCCCCTGGTGGGGCTCTGTCATGACCATCCTGCACACAATAAAGTTTTCCTGGGTAGGGCCAAGTGCCCTCAATCATTTTTATTATTTTTCCTGTTGAATAAAGGGAAACCCATTCACCGCCACTCAAAGTCCTTTGTCTCTTCACAAGCCAACTGCTCAGCAAAGCCCCCTTACTGTGATTGGTCAGAATTGGGACACTTGGCCAATGGGCTTCACTACAGCTGATATTGCTGCAGTGGGAAATTTGAAATTATTGTGTATAAAAGAGGCTGTATTTCTGTTTTCTGGCTACAAGAATAGTAAATAAAATAAAATAAATAAATAAATAAATAAATAAATATTCTAGCTTCTTTGTGAATGTATCACAAGCTAGGATGTCATCTGCAGATAAGAAAAATCTTCCTTGGCTGAAATCACCTTCTCCCCTTGCTGGGTTATTTTAATTGGGGCTGATCTGTATGCTTGCCACAGCAGGGACTCACAAGGGGCAGCTCAGACTTATCACTTCTCTGGGTTTCTGCCAACAGGCTTCTTCTGGTCTCACTGCCAGAGGTTGCCTCCTAAATTGGGGCCAACTGTAAGATTTCAGGAATCCTCATAACAAGTCAAAAACCAGTTTTCTCTCGGCACTTGTTTTGAATATTACCTAAGACTCTGCATCATTCAGAGTTTTGACTCCAGGATTTTTATCACTTACCATTTCAAACAAAAGGAGTCTCCCTTGATCTGTCTGAATTTATCATGAAGCGATATAGTAAACTGTGGCCAATGTCTCTTGGCTGTGAATCCATTCCAAGGTTTAGCCTCAGTTTCAAAGGAACTATCCAAAGGGCTGAACCTACTGCAGTGTTTCTCAACGTGGGGGTTGGGGACCCCTGGGGAGATTGAGAGGGGGTATCAGAGGGGTTGCCAAAGACTATCAGAAAACAAAGTATTTTATGCAGGCTGTCATGGGGGTTCTGTATGGGAAGTCTGGCCCAATTCTATCATTGGTGGGGTTTAGAATGCTCTTTGATTGTAGGTGAACTATAAATCTCAGAAATTACAACTCCCAAATGTCAAGATCTATTTTCCCCAAACTCCACCAATGTGCACATTTGGGCATATTGAGTATTCATGCCAATTTTGGTCTAGACTAGTGGTTCTCAACCTGTGGGTCCCCAGGTGCTTTGGCCTACAATTCCCAGAAATCCCAGCCAGTTTACCAGCAATTAAGATTTCTGGGAGTTGAAGGCCAAAACATCTGGGGACCCACAGGTTGAGAACCACTGGTCTAGAACACTCATTGTTTGAGTCCACAGTGCTCTCTGGATGTAGGTGAACTACAACTCCAAAACTCAAGGTCAATGCCCACCAAACCTTTCCAGTATTTCTGCTGTTCATGGGAGTTCTGTGTGCCAAGTTTGGTTCAATTCCATCGTTGGTGGAGTTCAGAATGTTCTTTGATTGTAGGTGAACTATAAATCCCAGCAAGTACAACTCCCAAATGACAAAATCAAGATCCCCCCCAACCCAACCAGTATGCATATTTGGGCCTATTGGATATTTGTGCCAAATTTGCTCCAGTGAATGGAAATACATCCTGCATATCGGATATTTACATTACGATTCATAACCGGAGCAAAATTACAGTCCTGAAGTAGCAACGAAAATAATTTCATGGTTGGGGGTCACCACAACACAAGGAACTGTATTAAGGGGGTCATAGCATTAGGAAGATTGAGAAACACTGACCTATTGGGAGCAGGGTTCACAACCCATATCACTCCTTAAAGTTCAGTCTAAAATCCAGAATCAGTTTGCTCATGGAAGCCACCCTCCTCCACTGCAGCAGGCTGTCAAGAACAGTTTACATTTAGGAAGAGAAAGCAAACCCTGGGGATTGTTCCCAAACAGATGGCGGACAACTTCTGGAGATCAACGGAAACTTTATGAGTCTAATACTTGTCATTCTCCCCCTCGCCCCCCAATACTTTCACTTCTGTCTTCCATTTCCATCAGTCAAGCTAAAGTGATGGCTGTTCTTAACTCCTGCAAATGAGATCATAGAGCTGTTGCTGATTAATGATGTCACCATTCCCGGTCTTTTTGCCAAAGACATGGCAGGAATCCTAACAGGATTTGCACATTCGAGTTGAATTGCTTGCCTGTAGCAGAGTGCTGACAAGCTGTGAAGCATTTCTATCTGTCCCATTTGCCTCCATTCTCTGAAGGGGACATGCCAGGAAAGAACCCCTTTCTTCATGATGGCAATAGCCAGGGTGCACAGAGGTAGATGTGGCATGAGAAGTTATAGAGGAAAGCTTTCTTCGGAGTTGTTGTAGGTTTTTCAGGCTATATGGCCATGTTCCAGAAGCATTCTCTCCTGACATTTTGCATTTATGGCAGGCTTCCTCAGAGGTGGTGGAGTTTGTTGGAAACTAGGAAAATTGGATTTATATATCTTTGGAATGTCTAGGGTGGGAGAAAGAACTCTTGTCTGTTGGAGCTAGGTGTGAATGTTTCAATTGGCCACTTTGATTAGCATTTTGATGACCTGTCAGTTTTTAGGCTTGTTGAGAGGTGATTAGCTGTCCCTGATTATTTCTTGTCTGAATTTCCTAGTTGCTTGAATGTTGTTCTTTATTTGCTGTTACAACTTTTTTGGGTTTTTTAATACTGGTAGCCAGATTCTGTTCATTTTCATAGTCTCTTCTTTTCTGTTGCAATTTCTTTGGAGGTTTTAAAGCAGGTGTTGAATGTCCATCTGTCAGGAGTGATTTGATTCTGTGTTCCTGCATGGCCAGGAGCTTAACTGAATGGCCTTTGGGGTCTCGTCCAACTCTAGTATTCTATGAAAACTACTGCTCTAGTCCTCTCCTTTGGCCACGAAAAGTAAATAAAGTAAGCCAGATTGTCTCAGGGTTTGTGTACAACTCATTAGAAAGGATTGGCTCATGAATGGGTCAGTTCAACAGGAATCCAGAGGCATATTTGTGTGGTATATGTATCCCCAAGTCCATTTTCTGGCCTAGATGTCTCCTGGAGCTTATTTATGCTTTTGATTGAACTTTCACCCATGAACGTGTTTGGTATATTTATATCAACCAGTTTCTTCCTCACATGAGATATGCCGGTTGATATAAATTTCATGAAGCACATTCATTAAATGTATCAGAGTGCATCCCAGGATCTTGGACTCTGTGATGAAGAGATATAATACGTCTTTATGGCTTTCTTTTCCCCACAAGATTAGTCAGATGGCTCATCATTGCATCTCAGAAGGAACTCTGGATTAAATTGCAGAGCTGCTGTTGTTTTGTTTTTCCCCCTCCTGCAAGGGCTCTGGATGCAGCTGCATTGCGGCAGGAAAAGAGTAGCAAGTAGTAGATGAAATCCTTCCAAAAGATAATTTTTCTAAGTTTGGGTGGAAACTGTATATGCTACTTTAGCTCACAGCTGCAAAGTAGTAGGGATGACCTTTTCTTACGTTATTGTAGACAGCATTGTAGCCCCTCAGCATGCAAAAGGGGAAGAAAAGTAATTTCAGTTCCTTTATTATGAGCATTTTGCGAAATTTGCAAATTGCTTTATAATCAGAATGGAAAGAACTTGGAGTTTAAAACAATCAAAAGTGTGAAAATCCAAACCTTCTCATTTTGGCTCAAGACTGAATGATTAACTGTTAAATGTCTGGGAGTGAATTGTTGTATATTAATTTGTGTGGCTGGATCACAGGTGCCATTCCTTTTTGTTTCGAACAGCATTTTTCAACCTGGTGGGTCGGGACCCCTGGGGGGTTGCGAGCGGTTTTCAGAGGGGTCGCCAAATACCATCAGAAAAAACATATTTCTGATGGTCTTAGGAAACCCTTTGGCAGAGAAGGCTGAAGATCTCTCCACCTGTTCTTCTCTTCCTTTTTGGGAACAGCCGGTGAATCCTCCCTCCAAAAGCACTCCTCCTGCTGTGATTGGTCAACCTCTCTGTCAGCCTCTCAGCCAAAGGAAGGGTTGTTTCTGAGACTCCAAGTGGAGAGGGGAGAACAGGCGTGCTCTCCTCTAAATCATTGTCAATTCCTCCCAAATCCCTCCAGTATTTTCTGTTGGTCATGTGGGTTCTGTGTGGGAAGTTTGGCCCAATTCTATCATTGGTGGGGTTCAGAATGCTCTTTGATTATAGGCGAACTATAAATCCCAGCAACTACAACTCCCAAATGTCAAGGTCTACTTTCTCCAAACTCCACCAGTGTTCGCATTTGGGCATATTGAGTATTTGTGCCAAGTTTGGTTCAGATCCATCATTGTTTGAGTCCACAGTGTTCTCTGGAGGTAGGTGAACTACAGCTCCAAAACTCAAGGTCAATGCCAACCCAACCCTTTGAGTATTTTCTGTTGGTCATGGGAGTTCTGTGTGCCAAGTTTGATTCAATTCTATCATTAGTGGAGTTCAGAATGCTCCTTGATTGTAGGTGAACTATAAATCCCAACAACTACAACCCCCAACCCTACCAGTATTCAAATTTGAGCATATTGGGTATTTGTGCCAAATTTGGTGCAGTGAATTAAAATACATCCTGCATATCAGATATTTACATTACGATTCATAACAGTAGCAAAATGACATTTATGAAGTAGCAACGAAAATAATGTTATGGTTGGGGGTCACCACAACATGAAGAACTGTATTATGGGGTTGCGGCATTAGGAAGGTTGAGAAACACTGGTTTAGAAGGTCATTAACATCCACAACTATATGAAAAGCAAGTACTGTAGCCATATATGAATGACAATGTAATGGATTTGGCAAGTGCAAATGGGTAGATGTTTTTTCTCAGTTTGGTTCACAAAAATTCTCAAATTGTTTAATATTTGGGCTTCACAGGTTTAAAATATTTAAAATTGGTGGATTTTCCCATCTTTTTTGGCATTCTTCTTGCCTATTGGGGTCAGCTGCATCTGTACTGTAGAATCAACGCACTTCTGCAAGATGTTTAGGTTTCTCTGCAAACGTTTGCTGAACTACAACTCCCATGATTCCATACCATTGCACCATGGCAATCAAAGTGATGATAAACTGCATTGATTCCTTGCACCCTTAGTAGCTATAACCAGAAAACATGTAGCAGAATCAGTTTGCCTTTGTATATCTGTTTCTGGAGAAGATGAGTTCAGGTAAGGTGGGGAATTCAATTGCACTCATGTCTTGATTATGGATTTCCCATAAGCATCTGTCTTGACCACTTTGTAAACAGAAAGATGGGACTAGATAGGCCTTAGGTTGATCTACCATGGTTCTTCTTATGTGAAATGATGTGCTAACACAACAAGATGAAAGAATCCATAATGGACATAAGAAAGAATGGAAACCCACTGTAATATAGTACTGCTCTCTTCTGACTACTTCTTGATAAACTGGGTGAAAATCCCCAATCCCAGAAAGTATGTTACATGCAAAGGCATGGAAAAAGAATGAGCCCAACCCACCATCCTGGGTATTTGAATCAGAGAGGTAGAATGTCAGGACAGCAGCATAACATTATCCATTTCCCCACTAGAACTGTTTTTTTCCCCCAAATCCCCTAAACCAGGGGTGTCAAACCCATTTTTATCAATGACCGCATCATTTTTATCAATGACCGCATTCAAAACAACCAGAGAAGATGCTTGCCTTCAAAGGGTTATTGAATCCATGGATGGATAATCCGCAGATACAGAGGGACAGCTGTAATTCTTCTTATTTGCCATTTTTTTCATGTCAGGAGCGACTTGAGAAACTGCAAGTCGTTTCTGGTGTGCGAGAATTGGCATCTGCAAGGATGCTGCCCAGAGGACACCAGGATGTTTTTCAATGTTTTACCATCCTTATGGGAGGCTTCTTTCATGACAAAGGGAGCTCATCCACGCTCTCCCCAGATTTGAACCTGCGACCTGTCGGTCTTCAGTCCTGCTGGCACAAGGGTTTAACCCACTGCGCCACCAGGGGCTCCATTATCCACCATGAAAACTGTGGATAATGGAAATTGCAACCCAACAGCACTTGTGTCTTTGAGGTTGGGGAAAGGGTAAAGAGCATTTTAAAGTCAGACATCATATCTAGAAACCTTGTCTCTAAATTCAAACCCCATTATTCTGAGTAAACAGAACAAACTGCAGCTTTCCAGATGTTACACTATGACAACTCCCATTAATTTTAGTCATGATGTCTGATGCTGAGGAATACAGGAGTTGTAGTCTCATATCTGCAGGGTCACATCTTGCAGGCCTTGAGCTGGACATATGTGCCCTAAGCTTCTCCATCACCATATAACTGGACCCCTGCAAAGGCAGATTCAAAACAACCAGAGAAGATAGCATTACGCAGATCCATCAGCTCTCTGATGAAAATCTTCATCCTCCTGAGGCTGTACCATTAAAACTGTTGGAGCTTGATTACACGCATTTGTGTGTAATGTTTCATTTGTCCTTTAGCTGCGCTGTTACAATACACTTCCATTCAAAGACATGCGGTCTTAAAGGACACTCTCCAAGGTGCTGAAAGGGCCATTGGTTTTCCTATTGCAGAATGCATGCTTTTTGGGTGAGAACGATTATGAGAAATGACAACAACTCAGTTGATGAAGTACTACAATGATTATGTCACAGAGTCTAAAAATATACACATTGGCATGATTCATTATCATCTATAAATTATCCCAATGAGCTCAACCAGCAGCTGCAGCCTGTCGTGTCAGTCACCTACAGAATTTTTTTTGTACACATAAAGGGAGCAGATTGGAAATGCATCCCCAAGGACTCGTGTTGCTTATGACAATTTATTAGTGCCAATGTGTCTGGATGAACCCCTCCGCACCTTCCAACAACTATCCTTTCCATTATACAGTCTTTGATGGATGAGGGGGAATACAGTCTTACAAATGTTGCCAAATTGCAACTCCCAAAAGTCTTTGCTGGCATACCCAATGAAAACGAATGCTGGGCACCTAAGTTCAGCACCATTGGAGATCTGTTCTAGTTCCACCCTGATATAGACACAGTTCCAAGACACTCAAATGCAGAAATAACAAAATCAAACTACTGTTGGCCCATTTCATTTGTGGGTTTGCTTACACATAGATCTAATTAAAACATTATCCCTAAGGATCTCTAGGTCCTCCAGTGTGATCCTATAACTAATTCAACCATTGAATCACAGTGGAGGACTTAGAAATTCCTAGAGAGAACATTTTAAATCAAATCCACGAGTAATCAGATTTGCTGATTACAAAGTTGACTATATAGTTGAGGATTTATCAATTCCTAGAGAGGTGTTCTCGCAGATAAAAAATCTCAATGTGATGAGATTGATTGCTGGAGTTCCCTCCTTCCAGGACACTGCTGCCTCTTTTCAATCAAATGAGATGGATAGCATGATAGGCCGAAGTAATTTAACTCATGTGACGAGCTCTGTGCCTCTCCCTGCTTGAAAAGAGGCTGAAGTGACATATGAGGGGAAAATTTCTCAATGTGATGAGGTTAATTGCTGGAGTTCCCTCCTTTCAGGACACTTAAGCCTCTTTTCAACCATGGAAGGCTAAGCATGACTGTCAGAAGTCGTACTGTATCTCATGTGATGATCTCAGTGCCTCTCCATGTTTGAATAGAGGCTGAAGTGTCCTGTGACTGGGAAATTTCTCCATGTGATAAGGCGTTTCCAAGGGACTCTTCCAGATAGGGTAAATGTGTTGGGATTTTGTGGGCTTTATTGATGGACTTCAAAAGCATCCAAATGTATCTTTGGTCTTGGACTAGATTCATGGAAGTCATGTTACCCCTCTATTCTGCATTGGTCAGATCACACCTGGAATACTGTGTCCAATTCTGGGCACTACAATATAAGGGAGATGTTGACAAGCTGGAATGTGTGACTAAAATGATCAAGGGTCTGGAGAACAAGCCCTATGAGGTGTGGCTGAAAGAGCTGGGTATGTTTAGCTTGCAGAAGAGAAGGCTGAGAGGAGACATGATAGCCATGTATAAGTATATGAAGGAAAGTCATAGGGAGGAGGGAGCAGTCTTGTTTTCCGCTGCCCTGAAGACTAGGACATGGAACAATAGCTTCAAGCTACAGGAAAGTAGAATCCACCCGAACATGAGGAAGAACTTCCTAACTGTGTTCAACTGTGGAACCCTCTACCCCAGAGTGTGGTGGAGGCTCCTTCTTTTGGCTTTTAAACAGAGGCTTTTAAACAGAGGCTGGATGACCATCTGTTAGGGGTGCTTTGAATGCGATTGTCCTGCTTCTTGGCAGGGGGTTGGATTGGATGGCCCACGAGGTCTTTTCCAATTCTATGATTCAATGAGTCTTTGACTATTTTCTGGCAATTCCTGGCACCCGCTGCCATTTTATACCACCCTCAGTTAGATGTCTGATGAATTCCAAAATATAGCAGGACAAAAGCATTTCCTCCTCTGCTCTTCTCACTTTTACATTTTTTTCAGAGTTATAGGACCATATAGTAAGTGCACCAATGAAGTGGCACTATAGTCATTTGATTTTTTAGGAATTGAATAAAGTGAGAAAGGAGAAGCATTGCCCTTCACACCATTGCAGCACCCCAACAAACCATGCCATTGTGCCTATCCAAGTAATTGCTACAAACTGCCTTTCTGACATTACTTGCAAGAATGGAATGAGTGGATAGTTAGGTGATGACAACCCGAAAAAATGTCAAAACCAGAAGAACTATGTACAAGACTTTGTGCCGCCTTAGACTAGTCAATAAGCAAGTAAAATACAGTAAAATCTTGTTGGATGAATGAGAATAGCAGGAAGAGCTACACTGCACATGCTGCGTACTTAATGTATACTAATTGCAAGTACTCCCATGGATTTATCCTGAGGCTCTTCTGTATTGATTTTATGCACATCCAATTCCTTCATATTTTTAACACACTCCTACCTCTTTTCTTCTTTTTGACTCTCGCAACAGCCAACCCAATTCCCTCATCCATACTTGCAAAAGATTACCAGACAGAGCACATTTCTGCACAAAGGTTGGTGCTGGTGTTATCAAGGCTTGTGTCACCTTGTATAACTTCTAAGAAAGTCCAAGTACTTGTGTAACGGCATTTTCCCTGATGTATTTACAGCTTTACTTTGCTAACGTTGAATTAAAGTAAAATACTATTGCAACTACATGTATTTAATGGGATGAAGTATATTAAGGAAAGAATAGCATGCATATTTTATACAAAGGGATCTTGTATCACCTTAGAGACTAACACAGAGAACAAAGTTGGTTTTATAGACAAAATCTTCCAAAGCTTCATTCCCTCAGATAGTTTCAAAGGTGTTACAAATCCTTTGTCATACCGATATTTCAGACTAGCTACATCTTTAAAAAATTTTACACATTCTAAATTCATATTTAGTAAAACTACATAATATCTCACCTTTTCTCCCAATGCAAGTCACAATAATGGTTACATTTCTCAATCACCATATTCCTTGCCTGCCACTGTTACCAGAATTATCATAAGAAACACCAGATTTTGGAAGCTAACCAGGGCAAGCCTTGGTTAGTCCATGGATGGGGCCCACCAATGAATAGCAGGTGCTATAGGCCATGCTTCAGAAGAAGGAACTGGCAATACTACCTCTGAGCGGAGCCCCCGGTGGCGCAGTGGGTTAAACCCCTGTGCCAGCAGGACTGAAGACCGACAGGTCACAGGTTCGAATCCAGGGAGAGGCGGATGAGCTCCCTCTATCAGCTCCAGCTCCTCATGCGGGGACATGAGAGAAGCCTCCCACAAGGATGATAAAAACATCAAATCATCCGGGCGTCCCCTGGGCAACGTCCTTGCAGACGGCCAATTCTCTCACACCAGAAGCGACTTGCAGTTTCTCAGGTCGCTCCTGACATGACAAAAAAAACCCCCCAAAAAATCCTGTGCCTATGAAAAACCTATTAAATTCATGGAATCGCCACACATTCACAGGTGACTTAAAGGCATATATCTCTTAAGAACTTAGGATAGGTCTTTGATATAGAGACTAGATGTGCCTTCTTGTGTACCAAACATGGTCCTGTTCCTAGAAATGGGTGAATGCCAATTGAGTACTAAGGCCTGGACTCTGAAAACGAACCTATGGTTTAAAACAATGGTATTTAAACTGGGAACAGGTTTACTACATCACCTTCCCTATGAAGCCTCCAAACCCCTCTGGGCAAGAAGAATCGAATGGAAAACAGTCTCAATTGGACTATCCACATCCCTATTGCTCCATTTGAGATTCAAAATGGCACAAGAATCTCTGAAGCAAAGATTGCAGGACATTGCCCTGGGAGAACTTAGAGCAGGGGTCCTCAAACTTTTTAAACAGAGGGCCAGGTTACAGTCCCTCAAACTGTTGGTGGGCTGGATTATAATTTGAAAAAAAGTGAATGAATTCTTATGCACACTGCATACATCTTTTTTGTAGTGGGAAAAAACACTTAAAACAATACTTAAACACTTAAAACAATACAATAATTAAAATGAAGAACTATTTAAACCAGAGGTCCTCAAACTTTTTGAACAGAGGGCCAAGTCACAGTCCCTCAAACTGTTGGAGGGCCGGATTATAATTTGAAAAACAAACAAACACTTGAATGAATTCCTATGCACACTGCGCATATCTTATTTGTAGTGCAAAAACACTTAAAAATAATACAATAATTAAAATGAAGAACAATTTTAACAAATATAAACTTATTAGTATTTCAATGGGAAGTGTGGGCCTTCTTTTGGCTGATGAAATAGGGTTGTTGTTGTTGTGTGCTTTCAAGTCATTTCAGACTTAGGTTGATCCTGAGCGAGGGCCAGGTAAATGACCTTGGAGGGCCGCATCCGGCCCCCAGGCCTTAGTTTGAGGACCCCTGACTTAGAGCCTGCACAAACTCACCATGCTCCCCAGAGTCCTACACTTGCCATACAGAGAGCCATTTAAGACATGTGAATATCCAAAAAGCCTTACAGTGATCAAATATCGCAGATTCTTTATAAAGGTAAGATCAAACATTTTTTCCTCAAAGCTGCTAAGAGGCAGACTGTCTGAAATTCCTTACTCCTAAAGACTATGCCCCTGTGAGGGAAACGAAGTAGAAACAATAGAACACATTTTATTGCACTGCCGCTATTACACAGTGCATGACTAGCCATCCCCCACAGGGGATTGTTAGATATCTTTTAGAGGACAAGTGCCACGGGGTGACCCTCGTAGTGGCAAAATTCCTCACAGTGGCAACAAAGGAAAGAAACTAAACTTGGATAGGGGAATAACATGACTCAATATGCCCAGGTGCGAACATTGGTGGAGTTTGGGAAAAATAGACATGACATTTGGGAGTTGTAGTTCCTGGGATTTATAGTTCACTTACAATCAAGAGCATTCTGAACCACACAAATGATAGAATTGGGCCAAATTTCCCACACAGAACCCTCATGACCAACAGAAAATACTGTGTTTTCTGATGGTCTTTGGCAACCCCTTTGGCAGGTTGAGAAACACTGGTCTATGTGAAGTGCTCTGAAGACTCAACAATGCTATGCAAATGCCAAGTTTGGTCAGACTCCATATTTGTGGGTGTGAGGGGCACCTTCCAAAGATAGAAGAACCACAAATACTTCTACCCCAAACCTTAACTCTTAGTGCAGTTGATTATATTCAACACACATACAGAAATATTTTCTCTTTTATGATTTACTAAATGTTGTTTTTTTCTTACTACACATGTTCTAGTTTACACGCATCATCTTTAATTTTCCACAATGGTCTCCCCAAGATCTCATTCATTTGCTGGTGGCAAACTCACAAATAATGAAATCTACAAAAGTTAAACCCACGAAAGTAGAGGTTCGACTCTATGCTGTTCATGCTCATCTTGTTTGAGCTATAGACCCATCTCCTGCCTTTGTTTTCACTTCTTCCAACTCTTTTGATTTTGGCATTAAAAAATCACCCTGCCAATACAGGATGGCACCAGCAGCATTTCAATATCTTTCGCCAGCCTCATTCCTCCCTCAAGGCTTTTCCAGCATTAATATTTCAGTTTTCAGATAGAATACAACAGGCAGAGTTCTTGACTCTAAGTCCACAATATGCAAGATGTGAGAAGTGTGTGGAGGAGAGATGAAAGGGAATTCTAGCATCCTGCAAGCAAAGTCTTACTCACTGAGTCACCAACGCCTTTGAAGCAAGGACTCGGGAGGGAGGCACAGATGCGGAATGCTTGTATCTCGCAAACATCGCATCTCTGCAATTTTGACCTGTGCTTAAAGGCAACCAATGCCAGGGGAGGCAAGCTGTAATACAAGAAGCTGCTGCAGTTGAGTCAAACTATCTGATTCCATAGCATTGAGCCATGACAGTTAAAGTATCAAACTACATCAACATTACAGTGTAGAGCAGGCATGGGCAAACTTGGGCCCTCCAGGTGTTTTGGACACCAACTCCCATAATTCCTAAC
This sequence comes from Anolis sagrei ordinatus, assembly GCF_025583915.1. Classification (NCBI taxonomy): domain Eukaryota; kingdom Metazoa; phylum Chordata; class Lepidosauria; order Squamata; family Anolidae; genus Anolis; species Anolis sagrei. Next base: position 333,887,232 of record NW_026844366.1, on the reverse strand, counting down.
AGGCTGTTAGGAATTATGGGAGTTGAAGTCCAAAACACCTGGAGGGCCCAGGTTTGCCCATGCCTGTTATAGAGCCAGACAAAGAGGGGTTAGGTTTAGCATAGCAGGCTAAACAGCTGTGCTGCAGAAAAATTATGTCGATCAAAAGGTTGGCAGTTCGAGCCTGGGTCTGGATGATTATCTGCCATTAGTCCCAGATCACATGTCCACCTAGCAGGTCAAAAGCAGAAATGCAAGTAGATAAATAGGTATCACTTTTAGTGAGGAGATAATAAATACGCCCCGAAGGACATCAATTGGCGGAAAGCTCCTCAGCATGGAAGATGGAGCAACAGTACTCCCTTGTGGCTGTAGTCGAGCACAGTATCCAAGATGCTGGAAATGAGATGAGAAAAACTGCCCTTACTTCTGTTTGTGTTGTCTGTCATTGTTAATTCTATAATCGGCATTGAATGTTTGCTGTATGTGTGTTCTGTAAGCTGCTCTGAGTCCCCTTTGGGATTAGAAGGGCGGGGTGTAAATAATAAATAATCATTACAACTGAGTTACGTCTTGTATGGCATTGTAAGGCTCATGTTGGTAAGCTGTATTTGCAAATGTTTCAATTATTTTTCTTCAGTGCATGTGCATTTCTTTCCGGGTGGCGCAGCAGGTTAAACCACTGAGCGTCTGAACTTGCTGACCAAAAGATTGGCAGTTGGGATCCGGTGAGTGGAGTGAGCCCCCCCGTTAGGCCCAGTTTCTGCCAACCTAGCAGTTCAAAAACATGCAAATATGAGTAGATCAATAGGTACTGCTTCTGCGGGAAAGTAACGGAGCTCCATGCAGTCATACTGGCCACATTGCAAAGCAAACAATGCACAAATATCTATAGTAACATAGAAACAAGAATGTATGTATGTGTATTTTATAAGACTCTCAAGAAAGTAATATAAATCAGGATTATATGTTCTACATATAATCCTGATTTATATTACTTTCTTGAGAGTCTTATAAAATACACATACATACTGGCCACATTACCTTGGAGGTGTCTACAGACAATGCTGGCTCTTCAGTTTAGAAATGGAGATAAGCACCACCCTACAGAGTAGGACACGGCTAGACTTAACGTCAGGGGAAACCTTTACCTTTACCATACATTTCTTTCCATAGAGTGTTTCCTTGAGGTTTTTTCCAAAAAGAGATATTACAGAATGCTGAATTCATACTTTGGGTTGAAAACGATATATTGGATTGATAATCCGAGGGTGGACATGTTATGCAAGACAGGTCTGATTTAAATATGAGAAAAGGAAATGTTGGATTTTAAAAATCTTTTCTTGTGATTACTTTGTTTCAGTAATAAAATGTAATGTGATCCTGTTGAAATGATGATGAGTTATGGTGGGTGGGTGTGAAAACCTATCTGAGTTGTCACAGACTCTGGATTAAAAGGCTTTATAGTATTTGGCTGCAACCTTAAAGTGAAATAGGAAAATTCACAAGAAAGAAATCCAAGGAGACTGTTGCTGAAGTGTCAATGTCCCAAGTGTATTTGTAAGAAACTTCTTTGGCGCCATACAAACTCAAATCAGTGTGAGCTCACAATAAAATGACAAAGCCAAACAGATTTTTCCTTATCCAACCTCATTACTTTCCAACCATCGGATCAGAGTTGGCAATGGGATACTTTCCCTTCTATTCAATGCTCTTTTGCTTTGTTTTGGAGGGCTGTGTATCATCGCGAACATCACATAGGGACAGGTGGGTGAAGTAGAGGTAAATGTGATATGGTAAATGGGGAAAGAATATAGGGAACTAAGTTCAAATCTATGGCAACCAGTGGCTTCTATTTTTAGTGTGGTGTTGAATTCACTCTGGTTTTTAGTCTGGACACTCAATGGACTAGGGGCGCTATCAGACTAGCATTTTAAAGTGGGCGCCCTGCATTCTTGGTGTTTTCTGCCTCCTGCAGAACTCTGGGAAATGTAGTTTAGGGCAGGGCATTTGGAATTCTCAGCTACAGAGGTCCCTGCCTTCCCAAACTACATTTCCCATAATTCTGCAGGAGACAGAAGAAGCCGAGAATGAAAGTTTGATAAAGCCTTCATCAAGCAGAATTGGAGAAAGTGGGGGAAATCGTCTTCTTTGCATGGTGTTTCATGGGGTTCTGTCTTTAAAGAAGACAAGATTAAGATTGCTGCACACTGCACTTACCCTATAATCCTTACATATCACCTGTCACATCAGCACTTTTAATTCTGTACCCATTATTCTGGCCCAGCCCAGTTTTATTGTGTCTTGGTGTATTGTTTATTGCTTGTTGTTTAATATTGCTTTAATTGTTTTTAATTTGCTTTAGGTTGTGTATTGTTATGTTGTGTTTTGAGGCCTTGGCTTTTGTAAGCCGCATTGAGTCCTTCGGGAGATGCTAGCGGGGTACAAATAAAGATGATAATAATAATAATAATAATAATAATAATAATAATAATAATAATAATAATCTCACCCCCCTTCACACAAGATCACCTCTTCCTCCGGTTTCTAACTCAACCATCTCCTTAATGCAATGGTTCCCAACCTGTGGTCCGTGAACCACCATATCTGATGAAATGGCAGGGAGAAGGTTTGAGGGAAAGAGACAAAAGAGAGTTCTTGAGGTCTGTAAAAGCATGGTTTATTCTCGGTTGGCGGCAACCGGATATGGACCCTGCTGGTATTCCAGGAAACAGAGTGCTGAATGAAAGAATTGCCTTGGTTTATATACCCTTTAAATAATATGCATGCATCATAAAAGCATCACAATGTGCGTCACAAAATTCCAATTTATTCCAATAGCATATTTTAACTTCAACACCTTTAATCTTCCATTAAGCACCTTTATCTAAAGAGCTGCCCATTAAGAGGACCATCCTGTACCCCATATCTGCACCCGACTACTGATAGCAAGGACTTCCATCCATCTTAAGACAAGTCCCTCCGGAAGAAGCCTCTTGATAGCAAGGCTCATTAATCTTACAATAAGCCCTGCTTGGTACGGGTCATGATATTTGCCAGATGGCTTAGACATTCCTCTCCATAGACCCTGGGCTCTCTGAGGCATCTACTTTGCAGCTTCCATTTTTCCAAGTGAAGTGAAGTTCATGCATACATATATATCCCTTTGTGATTTCATATATATATTCTAATTCCTATTTCTAATATGGTTACATCCAATATATATTTTCCAATATATGTATTATGGATTTCCATCATGCCTTCATCAATGAAAGTCCAAACTGTATAATTCTACTCACTGCTTCTCAAAGCAAACATATAAATGTATAACTATGTGAGAGGAAGCCACAGGGAGGAGGGAGCAAGCTTGTTTACTGCTTCCATGGAGATTAGGACAAGGAACAATGGCTTCAAACTACAAGAAAGGAGATTCCATCTGAACATGAGGAAGAACTTCCTGACTGTGAGAGCCATTCAGCAGTGGAACTCTCTGCCCCGGAGTGTGGTGGAGGCTCCTTCTTTGGAAGCTTTTAAACAGAGCCTGGATGGCCATCTGTCAGGGGTGATTTGAATGCAATACTCCTGCTTCTTGGCAGGGGGTTGGACTGGATGGCCCATGAGGTCTCTTCCAACTCTTTGATTCTATTATTCTATATAGTAAACTGTTCCTGCATAAGTCCAAAATGACATCTGCTTCCACTGAAGCCCAAAAACATACATATTCAATTGAAATAAAAAAAAACATACTGATAACAAAATGGAGTCTTGAATCTGAAAATGCTCAATACAATCACATTTCTCTCACACCAAAGAGGTCAGTCAAACTGGCAAATCAACACATACATAAAATACAGGATAGAAAATATATACATTAACAAACAAATAGTGAAGGCTAGGAAGGTTGCTATTTCCAGCAAGTGTAGATGGGGACTGAAATGATTAATATGTTTTAGGAACAAGTTCCACACTTCTTTCAAGTTCATACCGAAGTTGCTGACACCCACTGGGATTAGGTAGACAGCTGGCCTATCAATCTCTATAACTGGGAAAGTTTTTTAAAAAAAGAAGTGAAGAAAAAAATGTGTATATATTGAAACTGTCGCAACATTTTTCCTCCTGGATTTGTTTCAGCGGCAGCACAAATCAATATGACCCAATCGAGATCTGAATCACGCAGCAGTCTGGCTCCAAAGAGCACGCAGATCACAGACTTGCTCCTGGAGTATTTAAAAATCTTCTGGTTGAGGAAGGTAGGTGTTCTGAGCGTTGTTTATCAAAGAGATTTGACTATTTACTTTGCTCAGCCACTTGTAAAACCAGAGGACATTCTCTGTTCTTTTTGACAACACAGCTGTACCCATTTCAAACGCAAATATAACTTGCTCTGATGGTTGCCTTATGAAAGGAAAGGAAAATAGGGAAGCAAAATAAAACGTTTGCTTCTACATATAGTGTTTCCAGCTGGAAAATTGACAGGTCTTGGGGAAAAATACTTTTTTTGAGACTACGGCTGTCAAAATACACCATTTTGGAAGGGGCATACTGTGAGTTATAATCCAAAGAAAGAACTTTTCCAAGATCTGGTAACTATGATTTTGCAACACAATGCTACAGTGTTGAGGGTGCCAATCAGCCAACCGTGCCCTGATGATGATGAAGATGATGATGATGGTGATGATGTTGACAATGACAATGATGTGCGTTTTTCATCTGTATCTGAGCCTGAATCTACACTGCCCTATATTCTAAGAACTGATCCCAGATTATCTGCTAATCCCAGATTACCTGGAAATACAGACTCATATAATGCATTTCAAAGCAGATAATATAGGATCAGATCCATCCTGAGGGCCTTACACTGCCATATAAAATCCAGATTATCTGCTTTGAACCAGATTATATGGCAGTGTAGACATATAATGCAGTACAATGCAGATAATGTGGATTATCTGCTTTGATAATCTGGATTATATGGCAGTGTAGAAGGGGCCTCAGTCACAAGGCTGTAAAAAAGTGGGGTAATGAAGATGATGATAGTAATAAATACAGTCATTTATGCATTTAACTTTTGCATATTTGATTACTATGTTTTCTTCATGAATCCTGAGACCATCACAGTTTTATGATCAACTCCCACTGGTCATACTGGAAGACCAAGGCCCCTTCCACACTGCCATATGAAACCCAGATTATCTGTTTTGAACTGAATTATATGGCCATGTAGGTAAAGGTAAAGATTTTCCCCTGACATTAAGTCCAGTCGTGTCCAACTCTGGGGATTGGTGCTCATCTCCATTTCTAAGACAAAGAGCTGGCATTGTCCATAAACACCTCCAAGGTCATGTGGGCAGCATGACTGCATAGAGTGCCGTTACCTTCCCGCGGAAACTGTACCTATTGATCTACTCAAATTTGCATGTTTTCGAACTGCTAGGTTGGCAGAAGCTGGGGATGACAGCAGAAGCTCACGCTGCTCCCTGGATTTGAACCTGTGACCTTTTGGTCAACAAGTTCAGCGGCTCAACGGTTTAACCCACTGTGCCACCGGGGGCTCCATATGGCAGTGTAGACTTGTATAATCCAGTTCAAAGCAGATAATGTGGATTATCCACTTTGATAATCTGGATTCTATGGCAGTGTAGAAGGGGTCCTAGAAATTCCTCCTTGATAAAAATAATAATTTTGTTATTAATTGATTTTGCACTTTTGTAGGAATCCTTTAGCCCTAACTCCCTAAAAAACAGAGCATCTTCTGTAATGCTGAAAGCACCATATATTTCCTTGCTCTTATAGTAGTGGCTATTTAAAGACAAAACAGCATTCGACTTCGGAAATAATAGCTGAGAATAACAGGTGAGACTCCTACCAAGGTACGTCTAGCTTAGAAAGATATTGCATGCTGTTCCTTTTCATCCCAAAGCTGATTGTAAACAGCTGCAGGCACCAATTCAGTGCAGACGGATGTGGACGGCAGCCCCGAAATTGAAATCCAATGCCACTGGCTTCCATGAATCCTGCTAAATTGTGGGTGTGAGATGATGATGTTGGAAGATGGGGAAAATAAGGGAGTGCTAAATTTATAAGGCCTTTCGTTTCCAATCATAGTAATTCTGTTCCCTGCAACAAAACAAAGCAATGTGTCACTGATTTGACAGTCTAATAACAATCGAAAGAATTACACTTTTGTGGCCTGATGGAAGCTTTCTTGCACCAAGAGTATTTCTTTCGAGTCTATGCACCTGTAATGCAGTCTTCCTCTTTTACCACCACCGTCCACCTTTCCAAGCTGTTATTGCCCTATTCTAATGAGACCTGCTCCCTAATTTTGTTTACTGAGAGGCATTCAGTTTATGTGTTCTTCCTCTGAGCTTGCTATATTGTTTGATTTCTTTCTTTGCAGTACCAAACCCAAAATGCTGTATAACTGCCACTGTGTGTGACTGCGTTGTCATACCTGTGCCCAGGTGGAATGTGTGTGCAATTTGTTTCCAGGTGTCCCTTTTCCCAAAAGCTATTTTCTTTGTGCTCTATGATTTTATATCAAGCACCTGGCTTCCTTACATTAAGCTATGTTTTCTGGCAGCTCCATCTGGAACTGTCGTGATCTATTACTCGGATCACAGTAATAGCAAATAGCTACCCTGTCAGTGGGATTGTAAATCTAATCTAGGTTTCAAGCTGCAGAAATCCAAGGGACACACTCTATACCATCGCTATGATACTTCATCTTGTTGATAGGAAGCTTCCCACTGGAGTGAAAATCATCTATTCGACAGATGCTATTTAACCTCAGCAGACTGAAAACCAAAACCAAGATATAACAACATCTGTTATAGAACTCCAGTATACTGATGATAACGTACTCTGTGTGCATCCAGAAGAGCTACAAGCCACTCTAAACACCTTTGCAGAAGCATATGAGAAGCTCAGCCTCATATTGAACATCGAGAAAAACAAAGTGCTCTTCCAACTGGCACCAGCCAATCCTTCTGCAATGCCAGAAATACAGCTTAATGGTGTAACATTGGTAAACGTTGATCATTTCTGCTACCTTGGCAGCCACCTCTCCACAAAAGTCAACATTGACACTGAAATACAACACCGCCTGAGCTCTGCGAGTGCAGCATTTTTCCGAATGAAGCAGAGAGTGTTTGAGGATTGGAACAGCCTTAGGGAGACCAAGGTGCTTGTTTATAAAGCCATTGTCTTCCCAGCCCTGCTATACGCCTGCGAAACATGGTCTGTCTAAAGACGTCACACTCAACTCCTGGAACGATTCCATCAGCGTTGCCTCCGAAAAACCTGCAAATCTCTTGGGAAGACAGGCAGACAAATGTCCGTGTGCTGGAAGAAGCAAAGGCCATCAGCACTGAAGCAATATTCCTACATCAACTCGCCTGGTTGTCTGAATGCCTGATCACTGTCTCCCAAAAGCAGTTACTATACTCCCAACTCAAGAATGGAAAAAATGTTGGTGGACAGGAAAAGAGATTTAAAGATGTGGCTTAAAGCCAACCTTAAAAACTGTGGCATAGACACCGAGAACTGGGAAACCCTGCCCTTGAGTGCTCTAACTGAAGGTCAGCTGTGACCAGCAGTGCTGCAGAATTCAAAGAGGCATAAATGGAGGGTGAAAGGAAGAAACGTGCAAAGAGGAAGGCACTTCGAGCCAACCCTGACCGAGACTGCCCACCTGGAAACTGATATCCTCACTGCAAGAGAACACGCAGGTCAAGAATGGGCTTCCACAGCCACCTACGGACCCACCACCAAGACACTACACTTGGAGGACCATCATTCTCAGACTAAGTAAGTAGTAAGTAAGCTCTATCCTAATCACTTTCAAGACTTTGGGTATCTTCTTTAATGTTTGGAGGTAAACCCAGAATGGATTCACTACCACCTCCCTCAACATTTGGAAGCCAAAGGCTGCCCCTTCCAAAAGACCAAGTAAAATGTGTGATAAAAGATTCAGGCTGAGACAGGATAAGGAGGAAATCATCATGTAATATTGACTTGCTCGTTGCTACTTACTTAGCCGTAACAGCTCATGGTAATGATTAACAGAAAATTAACTAGCCATGACTCAATTGCATCACTATGATGGAGGACATTGATTTTTTTTGGCCTCGGGATTCTGTGGTTGGCATCTTTTTAGCACCATATGAGGTATACGTTGTGCTATGCATGCAGAGTGAATTTTACATAAAATGTGCAATTGTTATGTTCAGTTGATGGTGACAGCAGTAGATTGCTGCAAGCAGAACTATTACTTGCATCAAGGTTCACCAAGCACCATATAAATGTGTGATGTGTGTTGTTGTTTCATGACACATTGACAGCCATGTACATTAGACATCAATAGGCATTAGTTGTGCTATGCTGCTATTCCGTGCTAGGGTTGAGGAGGGGAATTATAACGTAACTCCACTAACATATTTAGGGTTGCCTCAGCCCTTGCTACCAGTCCCTTTTCAGCCATTCTCTGGTTCATGATCTAATACAGCATAATGGAAAATTGCATAGAATCATAGAGTTGGAAGAGACCTTCGGGGCATTCAGTCCAACCCTTTGCCAAGAAGAAGGAAAATTTCATTTAAAGCACCCTCAACAGATGGCCATCTGGCTTCTGTTTAAAAGCCTCCAAAGACACTCCAGGGCAGAGAGTTCCTCTGCTGATCAGCTCTCACAGTTAGGAAGTTCTTCCTCATGTTCAGGTGGAATCTCCTTTCCTGTAGTTTGAAGCCATTGTTCCGCGTCCTAATCTCCAGCAGCAGAAAACAAGCTTGCTCCCTGCTCCCTATGACTTCCCCTCACATATTTATACATGGCCACCATGTCTCTCAGCCTCTCTGCAGGCTAAACATGCCCAGCTCTTTAAGCCACTCCTCATAGGGCTTGTTCTCCAGACCCTTGATCATTTTAGTTGCCCTCATCTGGACACATTCCAGCTTGTCAACATCTCCCTTCAATTGGACACAGTATTCCAGGTGTGATCTAATGAAAGCAGACTAGATGGGTAGCATGACTTTCCTGAATCTAAACACTAGACTCATATTTATGCAGGCCAAAATCCCATTGGATTTTTAAGCAGCTGGATGACATTGTTGGCTCATGTTTAACTTATTGTCCATGGGGACTCCAATATCTTTTTCACTTGTCCTGCTGTCGAGCCAGGCATTATCCCCCATTTTATATCTTTGCATTTCATTTTTCTTCCTGAGTGGAATACCTTGCATTTGTTCCTGTTGAGCTTCATTTTGTTAGTTTTGGCGAATCCCTCTAGTCTGTTAATATCATTTTGAATTCTGCTCCTGTCTTCTGGAGTATTACCTATCCCTCCATTTTGGTGTTGTCTGCAAACTTGATGATTATTAATGTTATTAATTATACTAAAAGGTATTCATAACAATAATTTGCACAGCAAGATCCACCCCAAATATAATATACTAGTAGCCTGCAAATGGAGCATACATGGCAGACTTTGTGCTGGATTTTACTTGCAGGAAAGTCCATGTCCATACTGAGCAAGGCTGGAGATGCCATATGTCACCTTCAGACAGCTGCCAGGGTTAGCCTGTCATCTCCAGTCCTGGCTCATGATCCATGCTGGGTTGTTTGGAGGGACCAGTTTCTCACAATGCTGGCCAAAATGACTCAAAATGCCACTGCTGCATTTCACCACTGTGACCACTAAGTTGGAGGCAACTGTGTCATCTACATAGGGACAAAAGGTGCAGCCCCTTAGAAGGCAGGAACAGAATTAAAAAGGAGCCAGAGAAACTAGAAAGTGGGGAATAATGTATTAAAATACTGGCGGGGTTGAGGAGTGGATTTATTGGATTTGTCATTTGGGAGTTGTAGTTGCTGGATTTATAGTTCACCTACAATCAAAGAACATTCTGAACTCCACCAATGATGGAATTGAACCAAATTTGGCACACGGAACTCCCATGACCAACAGAAAACACTGGAAGGGTTTGGTGGGCACTGACCTTGAGTTTTGGAGTTGTAGTTCACCTACATCAAGAGAGCACTGTGCACTCAAACAATGATGGATCTGCACGAATACTCACTGGTGGAGTTTGGAGAAAACAGATCTTGACATTTGGGAGTTGTATTTGCTGGGATTTATAGTTCACCTACAGTCAAGGAACATTCTGAACACCACCAACAATAGAATTGGGCCAAACTTCTCACATAGAAAACCCCATGACCAACAGAAAATACTGTGTTGTTGTAAGTTTTTTAGACTATATAGCCATTTCCAGAAGCATTCTCTCCTGACATTTTGCCTGCATCTATGGCAGGCATCCTCAGAGGTTGTGATGATGTCTGCCATAATAATAAATATAAAACTTTATTTATACCCCGCTACCATCTCCCAAGGGACTCGGTGCGGCTTACATGAGGCCGAGCCCACAATACATCAATAATAAAAGCAATAACAAATAAAAAGCAATAAAATAAAAACTCATAATAAAAATAAGCAATAAACATTAACAGTAACACAGCGATGTTTAAAAACCTATGGCTGGGCCAAATGTAATTATTAAAATTTAAAATAATGCTGAGCATGAACAGATGACATATGAACTAGGATAGAGTTTTCAGAGAGGGATGGGGCATGCAGACACTTCTACATCAATAGTAAAGTGCATTTAGGGGACATATTGCTGGAGGTTTTCTTATTCTGGGAAGGCACACTGGAACAACCACGTTTTCAGGCTCCTCCTAAAGACTGCCAGAGTTGCAGCCTGATGTCCTTGGGAAGTGAGTTCCAGAGTCAAGGGGCCACCACTGAGAAGGCCCTCTCCCTTGTCCCCACCAATCGTGCCTGCAAAGGAGGTGGGAGCGTGAGAAGGGCCTCTCCAGATGATCGAAGGTGTTGTGTGGGTTCATACACAGAAATATGGTCACACAGGTAGGAGGGTCCCAAACCGTTCAGGGCTTTGTAGGTAAGAACCTGCACCTTGAATTGGGACCGGAAAAAGAACAGCAGCCAGTGGAGCTCCTTAAACAGAAGGGTTGACCGCTCCCTGTAAGGAGCACCAGTTAACAACCTGGTGATATGTCAGTTGATATGTCAGGAGATAATGCTTCTGGTACATGGCCATACAGCCAAAAAAAACCTTAGAATAACCCTGTGATTCCGGCCATGAAAGCCTTCGACAATACAGAAAATACTGCGTTTTATTATGGTCTTTGGCGACCCCTCTGACCCCCCCCCCCCCACAACCCCCTTAGGCGTCCCAACCCCCAGGTTGAGAAATGCTGGTCTATTTAGCAGTCAGTCAATCTGCGGTGTCTGCAGAACTCTTTTCCAGCATCACACCTCAAATTAGTTAATTTTCTTCCCATTAGCTCTTTTCACTGCCCATCTTTCATGGAATGTTTTAGCCTGTGTTTATAGAAGCGTAGTCAAGGAAAGTAATAGCCTGACTTTTTTTTCCTTGCTGCCTATTGCCAGCCATCCTATTTTTATTTATCTCCTTCTTCCTGTTGAACTGTAAAACTTCATATTTATTATGTAGCATCAGAACTTTTTTTTCCTACAGTCAAAGAGGAACATTAATATTTACATCTTCCCTTCCGCAGTTTATTTGATAAATCATTAATAGTGTTTTTTTCTTCAGACCTTTGATTAACGAAAATGTGCATTTTTAAAAAATGCATTATACATTTTCTGAAAAAAATAAATGTTCAGAGAAACACAGCCAAACTGGTCCCCGTGGCTTGGAGATACAGGGGGGAAAACATTCTTCTTTTCAGCAACTAAATCAATGTTGCACTGTGAATCTGTATACACAGAGCCGTGCTGGTTCAGACAAAAGGCCCAGCTCATGCAGCATTCGGCTTCCCAGAGAGATTGAGTAGATGTCTGCCTTATGGATATCCCAGAAGCCATTATGGAAAATAGGATGCTGGTGTAGCTAAGCCTTTTATCTGAACCAGCAGGATTTTTTATATATGTCTTTTCAACTTCCATCTATCTACCATTGGTAAAGGTTTTCCGCTGACATTAAGTCCAGTCATGTTCAACTCTGGAGGTTGGTGGTCATCTCCATTTCCAAGCCAAAGAGCCTGTGTTGTCTGTAGACACCTCCAAAAATGTGGCCGGCATAGTTGTATGGAGTGCCGTTAGCTTCCCACTGGAGCAGTACCTAATGATCTATTCACACTTGCATGTTTTCAAACTGCAAGGTTGACAGAAGCTGAGGCTAACAGCAGGAGCTCACACCGCTCCCTGGATTCGAACCTGCGATCTTTCAATCAGCAACTTCAGCAGCTCAGCATTTTAACCCACTGTGCCACTGGAGGCTCCAACTATGTAGCAAAGGCATGTGCAAACTTTGGCCCTCCAGGTGTTTTGGACTTCAACTCCCACAATTCCTAACAGCCTCAGGCCCCTTCCTTTTCCTTTTCCATTTAAGCAGCTGAGAGGGGAAACAAAGGGGTCTGAGGCTGTTAGGAATTGTGGGAGTTGAAGTCCAAAACACCTGGAGGGTCCAACTTTGCCCATGTCTGATCTAGCAGGACTGTCAAGCACATCTTCTAACACGGTGATTCTCAACCTTCCTAATGCCGTGACCCCTTAATTCAGTTCTTCATGTTGTGGTGCTCCCCAACAATAACATTATTTTCATTGCTATTTCATAACTGTAATTTTGCTACTGTTATGAATCGCAATGCAAATATCTGATATGCAGGATTTATTTTCATTCACTGGACCAAATTTGGCACAAATACCCAATATGCCTAAATTTGAATACTGGTGAGGTTAGGGGAGATTTATTTTGTCATTTGGGAGTTGTAGCTGCTGAGATTTATATTTCACCTACAATCAAAGAACATTCTGAAATCCACCAATGATGGAATTGAAGTAATTAAGTATTCTTGCCAAGTTTGATCCAGATCTATTATTGTTTGAATGCACAGTGCGCTCTGGATGTAGGTGAACTACAACTCCAAAACTCAAGGTCAATGCCCACCAAACCCTTCCAGCATTTTCTGTTGGTCATGGGAGTTCTGTGTGCCAAGTTTGGTTCAAGTCCATCGCTGGTGGAATTCCGAATTTTCTTTGATTGTAGGTTAACAATAAATCCCAGCAACTACAACTCCCAAATGACAAAATCAAACTGACCCCACCAGTATTCAAATTTGGGCATATCGGTTATTTGTCCAAAATTTGGTCCAGTGAATGAAAATGCATTCTGCATATCAGATATTTACATTACAATTCATAACAATTAGCAAAATTACAGTTATGAAGTAGCAACGAAAATAATTTTATGGTTGGGAGTCACCACAACTTGAGGAATTGTATTAAGGGGTTGCGGTATTAGGAAGGTTGAAAACCACTGTTCTAGAGACTAGGACATGGAGCAATGAATTCAAATTGCAGGAAAAGAGATTCCACCAAAACCTGATGGGCTGTTCAGCAGGGGAATATGATGCCTCAGTAGATGGCAGAGTCTCCTTCTCTGGAGGCTGAATGGCCATCTGTCAGGAGTGCTTTGAATGTGTATTTGTGCATGGCAGGGGCTGGACTGTGTGGCCTTTGTGATGCCTTCCAAACCTATGATCCTGTCATGACCAGGCACTTTGAAGATGGAAGTGATGCTTGATTCTTTTCGGGGAAATAAGGAAACTTCTTTTTGCTCTCACATTTCTTCTTCCTGTGGGGTTGCTGAGTGCTGCGGAGGAAGGGAACTCCGTGTTATTATCATATTACAAAACCCATTTTGCAAACAGCATGTGATGTGCAAGGGCTGCTTTCCTCTTAATGGGAGTCACGCAGCTCAAATTCCTGCTTGCCATTTTGGAAATGCAGGCGACAGGGTAGGAACACTGGAGCTTTGATCATCAAAGCACAAACAACATTAACAAAGTGTGGTGAAGTATGACTATGGGCCTTGGGACTTGGAAACAGGAACACTTGAGCCGGTACCTTTATTCAACCCCTCTCTTCATTTTTCACCGTCAGCTATATCAGAGCAGATGAAGTGTTGGATCAAATATTAATTTAGCACTTTCCTCACAGAATATAAATAGCTAATGCCATTTCCACTTGCTCATTGTTTTTAGAGCAAAATTAAAGTCTCGCTACATAATGACTGTGCTGCGTCAGGAAGTTTTTATTAAATAGTTTGACCACTTTAAAGGGATATTATTAATTCTTAATGGGCTGAATGTTCCTATACTAAATCAGTATAGGACAGAATCATTTGATCCTTGAGCTGCTTTGTTTCACAGAGATTCCAGGGTTTCTCTCCAGTTTTTCATTTCTTTATAATGGTTTAAAATGAATTATACTTAAAGCTAATTTTCAGCAACATTTGTCTCACAGGCTTCTTCTCCCCATTCCCCATATTGTCCCCCTTTTTCGGCTGTTTCCAAAATGTCCCCATTTCTCCTGTCTCCTCCGATTATTGTACATTATCACCAACTTACTTCAATGGCTATAAACTGAATTCAAAGCACACTCAATTAATTCAGCTAACTTGACAGCAAAGAATATGTATTTTTCTAGCAACTTTGGGAACCAGGCAACTTTTTTCTTCCACCTTTAAGGGAGTTTATTTATTTATTTCATGTCAAAAGTATTGCATAATTAAAACAAGTATAAAACTGATAAAATATAGGGAAGCAGCTAAATAATTTTACACCAAAAATGGGCAACAGCGACTGCATTGTCTGTAGCTTCAAACAATTCTTCCTCTGTGCATGAGGCAGGGCATTGTGGGGAGGCATACAGATACAGAGTTGTTTGTTCTGCTCCACAGTCACACAAGGTGAAGGATTCTTCTAGGTAGTGCCATTTTTGCAAGGTTGTCTTTTGATCTGCCCACTCCACTTCTGAGTCTGTTCAGGAACTTCCAAGTTGCCCATTCTTGGTTTGCCCCTGGAGGAAGACCCTTGTGCGGGGGGGGGGGGGGGGGGATCCAATTGGGATTTCATGGTTTAGCTGCCCAGAGGGATACTCTTGCTGTTGTTGGGGGAACGTTAAGAGGAGTGGTGATTCTCAGGAAGCTTTTCCTTGATTTGAATCTACTGGGAAGAGGCTGATAGCCATGCAGTGGGTGGCTTTCTTGGTATTCAACCTTATTTCTCTCGCAATTGACAGCAACTTCCTGTTGCACATGGGGGGGGGGGCGCAATGTCAGCTAGAGTCTATCAACAGGTGTAAGTTTGAGACATCATGTGATTCTTCTACATTTTTCGTTTAAGGGAGTGTCTTTCCAATATCAAGACATAACAATACAAAAAAGTTTCCTTTATTGACTTTGCTGTCTGGGTGATACTTGGTTTGTCCAAAAAAGTAACTTTTCCAAGCTTTGAAGGTTTTGCAAGGCTTGGGAACTCCTCCCTAAAATAAACTGTGTAATGATTATCACTGAACTGCATTATTTATGTTGTGAAGTAACCTAGAACCAATTTAAACAAGAAGACAAGAACAATCAAGAAAATTTTACTACTAAAAATACATTTTGTTTTCCTTTACTTTATGGCTCCTGTCTTTTGTTTTCATGGCTATCTTCATAAACCTAGGTTGAATTTTACAAATTTGCCACAAAAGGCTTTCCATGGTTGGAATTAGGAATAATAGATTATGTTTACTTTAATCTGAATATGGGTTGCTGTGAGTTTTCTGGGCTGTATGGCCATGTTCCAGAGGTATGATCTCCTGATGTTTCTCCCAAATCTATGGCAGGCAGACTCAGCAGTTGTGAGGTCTGTTAGAAATTAGGCAAGTGGGGTTTAGATATCTGTGAAATGTCCAGGGTGGGAGAAAGAACTCTTGTCTATTAGAAGTAGGTGTGAATGTTGCAATTGGACAGCTTGATTAGCATTGAATAGTCTTGCAGCTTCAAAGCATGGCTGCTTCCTGCCTGGGGGGATGCTTTGTTGGGAGGTGTTCGCTGGCCCTGGAATTCCCCATTTTTCTGAGTGTTGTTCTTTATTTACTGTCCTGATTTTTGAATTTTTAAAATATTGGTAGCCAGATTTTGTTCATTTTCACGGTTTCCTCAGATTAG
Source organism: Anolis sagrei ordinatus (assembly GCF_025583915.1). Taxonomy (NCBI): domain Eukaryota; kingdom Metazoa; phylum Chordata; class Lepidosauria; order Squamata; family Anolidae; genus Anolis; species Anolis sagrei. The sequence goes on along the minus strand of NW_026844366.1, from coordinate 333,871,213 downwards.
TCTGGCATGACTTATTTTTGATCAATCCATGTTGACTATTAGCGATGATCGCATTTGTTTCTAAGTGTTTGCAGACCACTTCCTTAACAATCTTTTCCGGAATCTTGCCTGGTATCGACGTGAGGCTGTCCGGATCATAATTGTTTGGGTCATCCTTTTTTCCCTTCTTGAAGACTGGGACCACATTTGCCCTCCTCCAAACTGCTGGAACTTCTCCCGTTCTCCAAGAACTCTCAAAGATTATTGACAATGGTTCCGAGATGACTTCTGCTAGTTCTTTCAATACTCTTGGGTGTAGTTGATCTTCCCCTAGGGACTTGAACTCATTAAGAGTGGCCAGGTATTCCTGGATGACTTGCTTCCCAATTTGGGGTTGGATGCCCTCTAATCCCTCATCCACTCCATCTTGCTGAGGTTGAAGATGACTTACTTTTTGTGAGAAGACTGAGGCAAAGAAGGCATTAAGTAGTTCTGCCTTTTCCCTATCCCCTGTCAGCATTGCCCCATCTTCTCCTTGAAGAGGCCCTATCGCCTCCTTGTTCTTCCTTTTTCTACTGACATAAGAAAAGAAGCCCTTTTTATTGTTTTTAATGTCCCTGGCAAGCCTGAGCTTATTTTGTGCTTTAGGCTTGCGGACCTTTTCCCTACAGGAGTTGGCTATTTGTTTGAATTCTTCTTTGGTGATTTCTCCCTTTTTCCCCTTCTTGTGCATGTCTCTTTTGAGTCTTAGCAGAGTTAGAAGTTCTTTGGACATCCATTCTGGCTTCTTTGCACTTGTCCTATTTTTTCTCTTTGTTGGCACTGTTTGCAATTGTGCCTTGAGTATTTCACTCTTGAGAAACTCCCATCCACCCGTAACTCCTTTATCTTTTAGTATCTGTGTCCACGGAATGCTGCTCAGTGTTTCCTTAATTTTTTGGAAATCAGCTCTCCTAAAGTCCAAAATGCGGGTTTCACTTGTCTTAGTTTCGGCCTTCCTTTGTACCTCCAACTCTATGTTTCTATGATTACTTTGCTTCAAAGAAAAATTAAGTTTTCCTTTCATTTCCTACCAGGGTCTGTACATTTTTTTAATGTATACAAAGTTTAACATTGCAAAGCAGAAACCCCTTTAAATCTGCTTTACCCTCTTTAAATTTCAAATTATTGTCAGCTAGTGTTACTGCTTCCATTTGTTTCATGGATATACGGTAATACTTGGGAATCATTTTTATTTTAATCTCAATTTGATTCTCTGGCTTCTCATCTTCTCCACTTCAATTAGATGCTGGCAGATTTATGGCGGCTTATAAAGTCTGCCTCTTCACTTGGAAACAGGGAGGAACTTGGTGTGCAGCTACTTGATGACTTTTGGTTTCTAATAAGGAAACATGAAGGATAGGCCACAATTAAAAAGGAAAGGTGTTATCAAGGCTTTCACTCCCGTAATTAATCAATACCAAGGCAACTTTAATGAGAGTGAAAAATATTCCTTCAGCTATTGAGCGAGGACCTATCAGGAGACAGGGGAAAAAAAATTCAGCATTACAAAAACAACCGTAATGCAAAACAAGAACAGCAAGGGAGTTACAGATTGCTGTCTTTAAAGAAGGAAATTGCAAAGGAAGACTGGAAAGGAAAACAGCTGGGTTGAATTATATGCACAAAATTCGATCCATTAGTAAAGACATGAACAAAAATAATGGCTTCATGGGGCACTCTGTATATGAATAGTATAGTTACTGAACATTGAACAAAAGGAATATTCAATGTGCAGTAACTATACCTTTAACATTTGGAATGTACCCATGAATCCAAGGAAAGTGGCTTTTGCTTAGCAGATTTATTTATTTATTAGGAGCCTCCAATTAAACCCTTGTGCTGGCAGGACTGAAGACCCACAGGTCGCAGGTTCGAATCCGGGGAGAGCGCAGATGAGCTCCATCTGTCAGCTCCAGCTCCACATGTGGGGACATGAGAGAAGCCTCCCATAAGGCTGGTAAAACAACAAAACATCCAGGCATCCCCTGGACAATGTCCTTGCAGACGGCCAATTCTCTCACACCAGAAGCGACTTGCAGTTTTCTCATATTAACCCTGACATGGGGGAAAAAAGCAGATTTATTGCTTTCGCACAACCATTATAAAGATCTGAAAAATCAGTAATACCTCAGCTAGCCCTTTGGAAATTAAAAGCAAGGGACACGATTTGCAGCTTTCTGGGTCCTATAAAATTCAGTCCCGCTCCTTTTTATTTAATCATGTGCCCATGTCTTTCTCTCAGATTGAAAGAAACAGGCGAATACTTTGGCTTTAACTATACTGGTTAGACCAGGCGTTGGCAAACTTTGGTCCTCCAGGTGTTTTGGACTTCAACTCCCATGACTGGCAGACTGATGATCCCATGATCAGACTGGCATCTACCCTGTACACCTTCCACAAGAACCTAACAAAATTGGATGTTCTGCTGTGCCTTTGACTACACGGTTCCAAAGAATTGGCCCAATAATACCTAAGTTCTGGCACTTTAGCATGGCCTTCCACTTGACAATCCAGACTTTTTAATGCCCAAGGACATTACTCTCCCATCCCTGCCTACTGAATTTTGCACTTTCCCTTAGCTCTATCTAGGAATTTTGCACCAACTCAAAGCCCTCTGAAATCAGCCCTTTTATTGCTCTGCATGGTACTGTTTTTATGATGTTGTTTTATTGTGATATGTTTCTATTTAGTTTAGTTTTGATTTTATTTTATTGCATTATGTTTTTAACTCTGTGCTTTCTGGGCTTGGCCCTTTGTAAGCCGCCCCGAGTCCCTTCGGGGTGATGGAGACAGGGTATAAAAATAAAGTTGTTGTTGTTGTTGTTGTTGTTGTTGTTGTTGTTGTTGTTGATGTTGTTATGTTTGGTCCAGATCCATTAATGTTTCAGTCCATAGTGCTCGCTGGATGTAGATGAACTACAATTCCAAAACTCAATGTCAATGCCTACCAAACCCTTCTGGTATTTTCTGTTGGTCATGGTTTGGTATATGCCAAGTTTGGTTCAATCCCATCATTGGTGGAGTTCAGAATGCCCTTTCATTGTAGGTGAACTATAAATCCCAGCAACTACAACTCCCAAATGTCAAAATCAACCCCTCTCCCACTCCACCAGCATTCGAATTTGGGAGTGCTAGGTATTTGTCCTAAATTTGGTCCAGTGAATGAAAATGCATCCTGCATATCAGATATTTACATTAAGATTCATAACAGTAGCAAAATTACAGTTATGAAGTTGCAACAAAAATCATTTTATGGTTGGGAGTCATCACAACATGAGGAATTGCATTAAGAAGGTTGAGAACCACTGATTTATGATATAGAATTCATGCAGTTTTGACACCACTTTAATTGCCATGGTTCAATATTATGGAATTGTTTGAGTTGTAGTTTTACAAGGTCCTTAGCCTTTTTTGCTCAGTTGTGCTGGTGCCTCATCAGATTACAGGATTCTGGAGCATTGAATCATGTAGATTAAAATGGTGTCAAACTGTATTAAGTATACAGTGTAGAATAGATGCACTCTTGGAAGATCTTTTTTGCGTGGCAATTTTCAGAGAACATTTTACAATGGTTCCTTTACCCTATTTTCCACAATTAGACCTTGATTAGTTGAGGCAATTAGTTTCATGTTTCATTTATTCTTTTATCACTGCCTTCATGATAGTCGCAGTCTAATCACATTGTTTACAGAGCCATAGAATTATGCTTTTATCATCTGAAAGCAACATACTGCCTGTTCTCGCTGTTTTGCACAAATATGTGATGTTTCACATTTTACATTTTAGATGGATTTTCGTTTTCCATGTAGCATGGTGCGGTCGCCCTTGGAATGACCAATGACCAATCAAGAAAATTCAAATAGAGGGAACAAAGGACCCATCATTCAGAACACTGTGTGAACCAGCCCTTGGGTGGAATATGAAACACTTGCTTTCCATTATGATTAAAAGATGTCCGTTCTAGCCATTGGTTTTAAGAACTGCTCATGCAGCAAAAAACCCTAATACAAAATCCTTCTTGGGGTAAATTACTGCATTTTGGCATCACTTTAACTGTCATGGCTCAATATTATGGAGCTGTAGTTTGACAAAGTCTTTAGCCTTCTCTGCCAAAGACTTCTAGTACCGAACCAAACGATAACTTCCTGGAATACATATTATTGAGCCATAACAGTTAAACCGTGTCAAACTGTGGAGATGTGCTCTGGGAAAACGAGGGACGTGGGCATAATGAAAAGCTCCTTTTTTGACAACAGTTCCCAAAATCCCTCAGACAACATGGACATAGAGCAGCATTTCTCAACCTGGGAGTTGGAACCTTTGGGAGGGTCACATGGGAGTGTCAGAGAGGTTACTAAAGACCACCAGAAAACACAATATTTTCTGTTGGTCATTGGGGTTCTGTGTGGGAAGTTTGGCCCAATTCTATCGTTGGTGAGGCTCAGAATGGTCTGATTGTAAGTGAACTAGAAATCCCAGCAACTACAACTCCCAAATGTCATGGTCTATTTTCCCCAAACTTCACCAGTGTTCACATTTGGGCATATTGAGTTTTGTGCCAAGTTTGGTCCAGATCCATCATTGTTTGAGTCCACAGTGCTCTCTGGATGTAAGTGAATGACAACTCCAAAACTCAAGGCCGATGCCCACCAAACCCTCCTAGTATTTTCTGTTGGTCATAGGAGTTCTGTCTGCCAAGTTTGGTTCAGTTCCATCGTTGATGGAGTTCAGAATGCTCTTTGATTGTAGGTGAACTAGAAATCCCAGCAAATCCCAAATGACAAAATCAATCCCCCCCCCCCCAACCCCACCAGTATTCAGATTTGGGCGTATTTGTGCCAAATTTGGTCCAGTGAATGAAAATCACATCCTGCATATCAGATATTTACATTACAATTTACAACAGTAGCAAAATGACAGTTATGAAGTAGCAATGAAAATAATTTTATGGTTGGGGGTCACCACAACATGAGGAACTGTATTAAGGGGTCGCAGCAAGGTTGAGAACCACTGACATAGAGCTTTCTCAAGTCAGATTTTGGAGGAGAATTTCCATTCTGCTCCCCAGATATATTGATCAGGCTCAGGGGTCAAGGGTTGTTAGACATGTTCAAACTTTATTTCAAGGTCCATTTGCAACATAAAACTCCAATAATGTTTTGCAGCCTCAGACCCAACCTTGAACTCTTCCCATTTATCTGTGTCCCACCCTGAAACTTACGATCTTCCGGGGAGGCCCTGCTTATGATCCCACCTTTGTCGCAAACGTGCTTGGTGGGGATGAGAGACAGGGCCTTCTTGGCAGTGGCCCCTCACCTGTGGAACTTGCTCCCCAGCAAAATTAGGTCAACAGCTTCTCTCCTTTCCTTCAGGAAAAAGTTGAAGATGTGGCTATGGGACCAGGCATTCGGATAGGCATTCGCATAGCAGGCTGACAATAAAATGACGACAATGCTATGGAAAATGGACTATGGACAGGCTTCAGATTAAGTTATTGATCATAGAACTTGGATTTAGACATGGCTAACTAATTCAATTTGCACTATTTTAAATGGTTTTAAATCTAATTTTAATGCTTTACTTATTATGTAACTGTTGTTTTACCTGTTTGTATATAGAGGGCATTGAATTGTTGCTGGCTGTAAGCCACCCTGAGTCCCCCTTCGGAGGTAGAGGAGGGCGGGGTACAAATATTTAAAATAAATAAATTTAGGCAAAATGTAGTAAATTGCTAATCTTGGTACCTTCCTACCTTTCCCTTTGATCTTTCTAAAACAATTATTCCACTCTCAAAGTAGAAATGAACTTCTAGCCAAGTTCATTTTTGTTCTGGAGAGCTTAATGTAGCCTCCGTTGGAACCTGATAGTTGGAAATTTGGCCCCTGAAGCTTAACCAATGCTCCTTCCTATGAATCGGATGCTGAATGCATTGTCAAAGCCTTGTTGTGAGTTTTCTGGGCTGTATGGCCATGTTCCAGAAGCATTCTCTCCTGATGTTTTACCTGCATCTATAGCAGGCATCCTCAGACGTTGTGAGGATGCCTGCCAAAGATGCAGGCAAAACATCAGGAGAGAATGCTTCTGAAACATGGCCATACAACTCGGAAAACTCACAAAAAGCCAATCGGATGCATACTTTCCATCAGCAGAGCAGACACAATGAGAAGATCAAATTCCTCATTTCCCTTACACCTTCTCTTCATTATACCTCCCATCTGTAGGTGAAAGCCTCACCTATGTTTTCAGTTCACAAAGAGTCCATTTCTGAAGTTCCTATCCATGCAATATCCTTTTGGCATTTGTTTCAAAATTCATTTGGAAGCACACCAGCCGGATGATTAATAATGTTCCTTGTGTCCTTTCATATTTTCACATATATTTTCATATACTTAATGGTGTGGTAGTGATTCTGTTACATATATTACTTCATGCATAAAACATCTTTATCATTTCTGCAAGAAACTTGGAACAGAGGGAGGCTTTGAATCCTTGTCTAGGGCAGATTATCATCCCCCTTCTTAATTTTTTTGTGTGTGTTCTAGTTAAACTAAATAAGCATTTTGAAAAATCCTGGTGGCTTCTCACCCGTCAAGGACATGATCACTGCTAGAACAAACTTTTCTTTCAAGCTCCAGATCCAAAGGTGATGATTCTCTGTCTGACCTTAATTTTGGCAAGCAGAGAGAAAACTAGTCTTAAAACAAACTGCTAAAATATGCTATTTTTTTTTAGCAGCATCTCTTGGCTTTCCCACTGACTATAAACAAACAAAATGACAAAATTAGCTTTTTCTGGTGCTCTTAATGGCATCTTGAGCTACAGAAAACTGAAGGTGGAGCTGTTCTGTTAATGGAAATCAGCATCATCTCCTGCTATTATCTGCATTAGGTAGTATTTATTTATTTATCGTGTCAGAAGCAAATTGAAGCTACAGTTATAATGTATTTAAAAACACAAAGTTAAAAACTTGGCATTGTACTAAATGTCCTTTAGCATAAAAGACACACCATTCATCAAGCCCTGCACGTTGCATGATGTGTTCTGCATACGTTGCATACAAGTTGAATAGGTCGGGTGAGAGTATACAGTCCAGCAGTATTCCTTTCCAAATCTTGAACCAGTCTGTTGTTCTATGGTCTGTTCTTACTGTTGCTACTTGATCTTTATACAGATTCCTGAGGAGACAGGCAAGGTGACTTCCAACTGTATGATTCCATTATTTCAAATAAGGGATACTCAGCATGGACATTTTAAAGTTCTGAGCCCTTTGACACTACACCGTTAATGCTATGACTCCACTTTAACTATCATTTCAAATCTTGGGATTTAAATTTTGTGGAGAGCCATTTCAAACTCTTTTCCAAAAAGCCCTAGTACTTCATTAAAATACATCTCCTCAGGATGCAGCCATTGCAATTACAGTAGAATCATAGTTCAGTAATTGCATAATATAAAGGGGCCCCAGATCTACAAATTTCTTCATATTTACTTACTTACTTAGGTGATCCCTTGTTGTCTGAGTATGATTGTCTTCCAAGATCAGTGTTCTGGCAGTGAGTCCCTAGGTGACTGTGGAGCCCTATTCTTGATCTGCATGTTCTCCTGCAGTGAGGGCATTGGTTTCCAAGTGGAAGGCAGTCCCGGTCAGGGTTGGCTTGATTCGCCTTCCTCTTGGCACATTTCTCTCTGTCGCCCTTCATTCGTGCCTCTTCAGATTCTGCAGCACTGCTGGTCACAGCTGACCTCCAGCTGGAGTGCTAAAGGGCCAGGGCTTCCCAGTTCTCAGTGTCTATGCCAGAGTTTTTAAGGTTGGTTTTGAGCCCAACTTTAAATCTGTTTTCCTGCCCACCAACATTTCGTTTTCCATTTTTGAGTTCGGAGTAGAGCAACTGCTTTGGGAGATGGTGGTCGGGCATCCAGACAACATGGCCGGTCCAGCGGAGTTTATGGCAGAGGACCATCGCTTCAATGCTGGTGGTCTTTCCATCTGAACATGAGGAAGAACTTCCTGACTGTGAGTGCAGTTCAGCAGTGGATCTGCTGGAGGCTCCTTCTTTGGAAGCTTTTAAACAGAGGCTGGATGGCCATCTGTCAGGGGTGATTTAAATGCAATATTCCTGCTTCTTGGCAGGGGGTTGGACTGGATGTCCCATGAGGTCTCTTCCAACTCTTTGATTCTATGATTCTATGATTCTTCCAGCACACTGATGTTTGTCCACTTGTCTTCCCAAGAGATTTGCAGGATTTTTCAGAGGCAACGCTGATGGAATTGTTCTAGGAGTTGTATGTGACGTCTGTAGATAGTCCACATCTCTCAGGCATATAACAGAGTTGGGAGGACAATAGCTTTATAAACAAGCACCTTGGTATCCCTACGGATGACCTAGTCTTCAAGCACTCTCTGCTCCATTCGGAAAAATGCTGCACTCGCAGAGCAAAAGCAGTGTTGTATTTCAGTGTCAATGCTGACTTTTGGAGAGGTGGCTGCCAAGGTAGCGAAAATGGTCAACATTTTCTAATGTTACACCATTAAGCTGTATTTCTGGCATTGGAGAGGGATTGGCTGGTGATTGCTGGAGGAGCACTTTGGTTTTCTTGATGTTCAATATAAAAGGGCCCCAGATCTACAAATTTCTTCATATTTAGGATGCAATCAAACAGAAGGTTTTTAAAAGAAAACCATTTGAATGTGGGGAAAAGTATATTCCCATCCTTGTGCCCAAATCTGATTGTCAGTCCCACCTAGAGCAGAGCCACTGAATCAACAGCGCACACATAAGTCCTAGCCATCGACAGACCTGGCACACAATTGCAGAATGCACACAAAAGAGATACTCCCTGAAAATTAACTGGAGAGGCAATGAATCCACAATTTCAAATGTCAGCTGGTCTCTCTGTTTCTTCCATTTCATCAAACCGACTTCAACTGACAGCTTCCATGCGGAGCTTGGCTCAGATTGCAGATGCAGCAGCAGCTTTCTCTGTGGGATGGATGGCAAAAAAAAAAGCCATAGCAAATTTCATCACAATGGGGAGAGGCTTTCTAGGTTTCAGAGCATTTGAATAGTATATTGATGCCCATCTAATAAATGGGAGACCATGAAAGTGGAGAGCAGTGGTTCTCAACCTTCCTAATGCCACGACCCCTTAATACAGGGGTCCCTCAATACACCACCATGTTGCGGTGACTTGGTTATAGCAAATCAAGTCCAGAGTCTCACTTGAAGCCAAAATGATTGAACTGAAGCTGTTGTATTATGGATTCATAATGAGACAACATGGCAATGGAAAAGTCAACAACGCCTTGTAAAATGGAAGGGAGGAGGAAAAGGAGGATCCCGCAGCAGGTGGATTGACTCAGTCAAGGAAACCACAAGACCTGAGAAAGGCAGTTGATGAACTCTTAGAACAGGGTTTCTCAACCTTCCTAATGCTGTGACCCCTTAATACAGTTCCTCATGTTGTGATGACCCCCAACCATAAAATTATTGTTGTTGCTAGTACATAACTGATATGCAGGATGTGCTTTCATTCACTGGACCAAATTTGGCACAAATACTCAATAGGACAAATTTGAACAGTGGTGGGGTTGGCGATGGATTGATTTTCTCATTTGGGAATTATAGTTGCTATCATTTATAGGCAACCTACAATCAAAGAGCATTCTGAACATCTCCAGTGATGGAATTGAACCAAACTTGGCACACAGAACTCCCACAATCAACAGAAAATACTGGAAGGGTTTGGCAGGCACTGACCTTGAGTTTTGAAGTTGTAGTTCATCTACATCCCAAGAGCACTGTGGATTCAAACAATGATGGATCTGGACCAAACTTGGCACGAATACTCAATATGTCCAAATGTGAACACTTGTGGACTTTGGGGAAAATAGACCTTGACATTTGGGAGTTGTAGTTGCTAGGATTTATAGTTCACCTACAATCAAAGAGCATTCTGAACCCCACCAAACTTTCCACACGAAATCCCCATGACTAACAGAAAATACTGTGTTTTCTGATAGTCTTTGGTGACCCCTCTGACAACCTCCAGGTTGAGAACACTGCTCAAGAGGATATAGCAACTCAGTCTCATGGTGCTTGGTTTTGTATTGTGCCCAGAGGATGGGAAAGGAGCTAAGCAATCATAGTTGCTACTGCTACTCTCTTAGCATTAAATGCACTGGTCTCAAACCAGTGTGGCATAAATATCCATGTGTGGACATACGTCATGTCAGCATTCTCCATCTCATGCAGGATACCAATACTGCACAACACATATCAATAACTGGGTCCATTGTGCAATAATAATAATAATAATAATAATAATAATAATAATAATAATAACAAATCTTTATTTGTATCCTGCTTTTCTCCCACAAAGGGACTCAAAGTGCATTGTTGAGGGCTTTCATGGCCGGAATCACTGGGTTGTCTGGGTTTTTCATGCTGTATGGACATGTTCCAGAAGCATTCTCTCCTGACGTTTTGCCTGCATCTATGACAAGCATCCTCAGGAGTTGTAAGGTCTGTTGGAAACTAGGAAACCGTTGGAAACTGTTGGAAACAAGAATGTGGACAATTTCAACAGAAAGGAAGAAACCATGAAAATGAACAAAATCTGGCTACCAGTACTGAAAAATTCCAAAATCATAACAGTAAAAAAAGAGCAAACTCAAAAACGGGGATTTCAGACAAGCTAACCACCTCCCAACAAAGGTTTCCCCCAGACAGTAAGAAGCCAGACCTTGAAACCGCTAGGCCATTAAATTTTAACCGAGGTGGCCAATTGAAACATTCACACCTACCTCAAACAGACAAGAGTCCTTTCTCCAACCCTGGACATTCCACAGATATATAAACCCCATTTTACTAGTTTCCAACAGACCTCACAACCTCTGAGGATGCCTGCCATAGATGCAGGTAAAACGTCAGGAGAGAATGCTTCTGTAGCATGGCCATACAGCCCAGAAAATCCACAACAACCTGGACCCAAAGCAGCTTTCAACATGTCAAAATACAAACAAATACAATATAAAATGAACAACAATAAAATATATAAAACATATTAAGCAACCAATAAAACTTAAATAAGCATTTAAATGCACAGTTTGCAAAGACAAGACACAGATGAATACGCTGTTTGTCTAAATCCACCATGGCCACAGTTTGCAAATATATCTGTGGTGCAATGAAGGTTTGGCGTGGTGTGCATAGTGTGACTGATGCATACCTACGTCCTAAGTGAACAATAGCTATCAGTGATAAATGAGGGCTCCCACTTCAATGGGATAGCAATTTTAGGCTGAATGTTGAAGGTGTTGTCTAGAATGCCATACCTATCTTGGCATTAGGATTCAACACCTTGGATTACTCCTGTTATATTAAGGGTAAACCCAATGAAGAGTCACTGCCCTGATGGCATCGAAACCAGAACCCATCGCTGACAACCGTAAGGACCAAAAAAAATGAACTGGGAAGATTGGAGGAAGCTATATCTGGCAAATTGTAATAGGTTTTTGCCCTCTGTCATTCAGTGCTTTTTATTACATCTGCTTGAATCACCAGTCCAGAATGGCCAGCGGCTCTGGGGGTTATAGTGCAATAAAAATATCTTTTCAGAGCAAGGCAATAAGATTATATATACTAGCTTTACAGAGATGTCAAAAAGAAGGTCAAAATGATATGAAGTGGAATTATTATTTCGAATTTGGGAAATTAACTTTTGGACCACAACTCTGAGAGCTGCTCAATCTGGCTGAAGAATAGTGGATGCTATAGTCTAAAAATAACTCCCAGGTTCATATTTTAGTTTATATTAGGAATCACCTGCTCTGGAACGTACCCAGGTCTGACAGCTGAAGTTCTGCTCTGTGTATTTCAGAAGGTAGATGGATGACTTTGCTCTGACAAGTATCTTGTTTTATAGAATTCCCTCCCTATATCTTTGTACCCGATTCATACATTCAGATCCTTTTCAGCAGGAGATGACAACAGTCTCCTTGAGCCAAGCTTGTGGGAGCATCCTGGACCTACATCATTTGGGGCTTGAGAGATATTATTCAATTGTCCCCATTTATATCCACTATGCCTCCAAGGAGGTTGAAAAATGATGTGGGGAAAGTCCAGTTTGTGGGTGATATGTGGCTCCAAGGTTGTTTTCATGGTCCCACAGGATCTACAACTTGGGGTGGAGTCCCCTTAGTGGCCCAGCAATATTTCATCTTGCTTCCTAAATTGACCCAGGCAGGACCAAAAATGTGCCTTCGGGTTTATAGTTTTTTGAGGGACCAGCTGTTCAAGTTCAGCCTGTGATTGTGTTTCAGGATCCAGGTGCTTTAGATGTGGGAAGTCATGCCAATGAATTTCAAGATGGCAATGGTTTGGTCAATGATACTGATGCAGAGAAGGACCAGGAGATCTCTGTGCAAAGTGTAGTTTCCCATGTGAATGTCCCTGAAGGGTGTGGGGATGATAGTATACTCCCTGAATTGCTACCAGAGGGTTCCCAGGATTTGGGGCTTGAAAACAACCGGGCACCTGGCCCAGCTGTGAGACTTAATAAGCAAATATTTATTTTTGTTTATTTATTTATTTACAGTACTTATATACCGCTTTTCTCACCCCTGGGGAGACTCAAAGTGGTTTAAACATAGATAATGGCAAAAATTTGATGCCTTACAACTACAATTGTAAAACCACACATAAGTCATATTAAAAACAATACATTACCAAATAGATAGGCGAGAGGAAATTAGTCAAAACAGACAGGCTGAACAGTGCCTTCAACGTTCTGCCAGGCTTTGACAGAAAAAGATAAGGGGATCTCAAGTAAAACAAAACCAATTCCTGTGTGCGTGGAATAGCTTAACGAAGGAATAAAAGTTCCAAGTATGGGAAATATAGTCAGATGAAGCATCGTTGGAATCAAGTGTAGTTCTCGTCCTTTGTTTCATGGAAGATTCTTATGTAAGTATTTCTTGTTCATGGTTTGGACTTTTGGAATGTATGAATGCCTACTCATGCCTTGGATTAATGTTTCCTGTTTTTCCTGAATTATATTAGAGAAGTGTGGACTTTGTTTTTATGGACTTTGCTGAACGTTACCCTGGACTATTTTTGCTCCTGCTTATCTTCTTACCTAATTGGATTTACCTATTTCTTTTAAGTGCTTTTTACTTGCTGCTTTTTAATTAACTTCAATAAAAGGATTGTTTTCCAATCAACGGTGTGGTGTTTACAGTCAGAGGGCTTTTCCTGTCCTGGAGTGCAACACTAGCATTCTTTGGTCAAGAAGGCCAATAACCATGTACAATGACAACCCCCAAACTGCATTATTTATACATGCACCCTGAGGCAGTTTGCCTAGTTCAATATCCCCTGGTGAATTGCATGCAAAAAATGGGAACCTAAACCCAAGTCTCCCTGATCCTAATCTAAACCCTTGCTATTACTTTTATTGGCTTCAGCATTAGCCAGGGCTTTCAATTGAACCCAAAAACACTCAGATAGCAATCACACATTATCGAGTGGCACCAGTGGAACCTTCTAAATGATTTTCAAGGCAGACTAATTTAATATAAGTTGTAGCCATGATGTAGCACAATCCATTATATAACTAAAGCATTTGTGATCATAGAATCACAGAGTTGGAAGAGACCTTGTTGGCCATCCAGTCCAATCCCCTGGCAAAAAGTAGGACAATCACATTCAAAGCACCACTGAAAGATGGTGTTCCAGCCTCTGTTTAAAAGCCTCCAAAGAAAGAGCCTCCACTACACAGAGAGTTCCACTGCTGAACAGCTCTCACAATCAGGAAGTTCTTCTTAATGTTCAGGTGGAATCTCCTTTCCTGTGGGTTGAAGCCATTGTTCTGTGTCCTAGTCTCCAGAGCAGCAGAAAACAAGCTTGCTCCCTCCTCCCTATGAATTCTCCTCACATATTTATGTTCATGGCTATCATGTCTCCTCCCAGCCTTCTCTTCTGCAGGCTAAACATGCCCAGTTCTTTCAGCCGCTCCTCATAGGGCTTGTTCTCCAGAACTTTGATCATTTTAATCACTCTCCTCTAGACACATTCCAACTTGTCAACATCTCCCTTACAGACAGCTCAGAGTGGGAAGATTCTGCAAGTTGTCAACTCCAAAAGAAAAGTGTCTAAATTTTTTCAAGACTACAATACCTAGGAAGATGGCACACAATCTTATGTGGCCAACAATATAGCTCAGACTACCTGAGAATTTCAAGAGCAAAGGTAGTTCTGAGAAGATTTTAAAATACCCATCTTTGACTTTATTATGACTGACCCATATTTTGATGCCCCAAATGAGTGGCGTATGGGAGGGGACTATCTCTGACTGGCTTCTCAATGTGGCAAGCACAGCCCACAGGTGTATTCAGATCTTCACGGCTGGAGTGTGAGACAGCAGACACAAGCACATGTTAATTACAATCCACTCAATCTCCTTCTATTGGGAACGGAGCTTTATTTTGCAATTTAAATATAACATAACCAAATAGGGATCATTTTCATGTAACAACACACTACAAGTGAGAACCTTGGTAAATGTTGACAATGACTGGCAAAGGTTGGACAAGGCATACCAATAGCAAGAATGTGTGAAAATCAGAAATATCCCAGCAAATCCTGGCAATTACTTGAAGGTGACTGACAATATTTACAAATATGTGTTTCGAAGATAGGAATATGTTATTGCTATTTGCCTTCAAGTCATATCTGACTTGTTTTGGAGAGATAAAAGTGTGCAACGTACCCAGAATCACCCAATAAATTTCCTTCATCAAATGGAGAATCAGACTCTGAGTTGTAGTCCAATAGTAGCTGAAACTACTACTGCCTGTAATGGGAATATTGATTTGCACAAAAATATCAAATGCTGTCAAATGAAATTTGATTCTTGATGGTTCTTCACAGGGATGCGGTTCTTCATAGGGATAGAGCAGCAGGCACTATCCCACTGTTCAATTCTCTCACTGCTCAAGTAAAGCTATTCTTCATTGATCTTAAAGTCCAGCAGCATGATTCTGAATTGAATACATGTACTTTTCCAAATGTGTTAATAGGAATATACATCAAGCAGTGAAGAAAATTGACAGGAAAAAATTAACTCATCTAAAATAGGGCACTGAAGAAAATTCTATGGACACCCTGGACCAGGCGTGTAGCGGGGGGGGGGGGGCTTGGGGGGCTTCAGCCCCCCCCCCCAAAGTTCTCATGGTGGTTCGCGAAAAGGCCTTACTGGTGCATTATTTAAACTGTTATGTTTATTCATATCATGATCTGATCACCATACTCAATATATCCCATATGCATGGGGGTATTGGGGTAATGATACAAAAGGTTTGCTAGGGTAGACCCTCTTTCACTCAAACTCAGCCCCCCCCCCCCCCCCCCCCCCCCCCCCCCCCAAAATTCAGCCCCCCCCCCCCAATCGAAATCCTGGCTATGGGCCTGCCTTCCGAGATATGTCAACACTGGTTAGGTTACTCTGATGTATATCTGGCCCTGAGGAGCCCTGGACCCAGCATATATGTAATGAACCTAGAGCTGTTGTCTTAGAGTTGGATTCAGAGTTGCCTTCCTGCCTGTGGAAGGGCTCCATCTCCTTCCATAAAGGACATGTCCCAAGGACATTCCTCTGGAATGAGAGAAGGTGCATTTCAGTCATTTCTCTGTTTGACTTGTACACACACAGCAACAACAACTCTATGCTTCTGTTCTGTATTCAGATCTGTTACTTAATAGAGATCTCAGTAGCTGTTACGGGAGACTAGTGACCAGGTTAAAAAGCCATCACAGCATTACAGGGGGAAAATTTACATAAGTTTGAACAATGCTAGGATTTTTTAAAGCATTGGAGCCCCCTCATAAACAGAGCTCTTAAGCTAGAGCAGCGTTTCTCAACCTGGGGGTCACAACCCCTTGGGGAGAGTCAAATGGGCATTTCAGAGGGGTCACCAAAGACCATTAGAAAACCATTAGGTTGAAGATCTCTTTGTCTGTTCTTGCATCTGTGAATCCATTTTTTTTCATGTCAGGAGTGACTTGAGAAACTGCAAGTTGCTTCTGGTGTGAGAGAATTGGCCATATGCAAGGATGTTGCCCAAGGGACGCCCGGATGTTTTGATGTTTTACCAACCTTGTGGGAGGCGTCTCTCATATCCCCGCATGAGGAGCTGACAGAGGGAGCTCATACATACTCTCCCCAGATTTGAACCTGCAACCTGTCAGTTTTCAGGCTTGCCGGCACAGGGGTTTAACTGAATCCGTTGAAGGCAAGGAGGAAAATGCCCCTGCAACATGGGACTGAGAGTGGCTCAGCAGCATCAAGAGGAAGAGGAGCTCAGAAATCCCAGCATTAGTTTTTTCTATATACACGATTATTTTATTTTTATCTCTGTATTATGAAAATATGCAATAAAGATTATTTTTTAAAAAGAGGAGGAGGAGCAGCAGAAATTACAACAACTGCAAGTCCCAAATGTAAAGGTCTATTTTCCCCAAACTTCAATTGTGTTCAAATTTGGGCATAATGAGTGTTCATGCCAAGTTTGGTCCAGATTCATCATAGTTTGCGTCCACAGTGCTCCCTGCATGTAGGTGAACTACAACTCCAAAACCTCAAGGTCAATGCCTACCAAACCCTTCCATTATTTATTGTTGGTTATGGGAGTTCTTTGTGCCAAGTTTGGTTCAATTGCATCATTGGTGGAGTTCAGAATGCTCTTTGTTTGTAGGTGAAATACCAGCAACTACAACTCCCAAAAGACAAAATCTATCCCACTGCAACTCCAGCAGTATTCAGATTTGGGCATATCAGTTATTTGTGCCAAATTACAGCTAGTAATTTGAAAAATATGATCCATGTTAGTGTTATTTATCTCAAATCAATCTATACTTTGTGCAAGTTATAAACGTTGTAATAGTATCATCTACACTTGAACAAGATGAGCTTTCCACTTCTGTAGGGAGTAAGTTTCTCTGCTGGCTGGAGGGGGCTGGACCAAATTCCCTTTGAGGGTCTCTGGCATCTCATTCCCTGGAGCTATTTAAACAGGCTGGATGGTCATCTGCTGGAAGGGCTTTCCCTGGTCTTCCTTCCTGGCTGAAAGGGCTTGGGCTGGGTGGCCTTACTGTTATCACATGCTTATCTGTGTAAACATGGATGTCCTACTCTTCTTTCCATAGACACAAAGTCCTCAGTCATTCCAGAAACAGGGTCATTTCAGAGCAAATCCCCCACATATATACACCAGAGTATCAGATGCACATTGGCTACCTCTCACTTAATTGTCCAATAACTATAGAAACTTTAAAGTATTTAGAATGATAGAATAACTTTATTGTCAATGTACATTGTACAATAAAAAGAAATGCATTCCCCAACACACATCACAAAAACAACATACCCATCCCTCCACACTTCAAGCACCAACCACCATTTCAGAAGGAAGGTCTGTTTCTGTGCATGGGTTGCTCCCATTTTGACTTCAAGGGACACAACATCAGCTCTTAATAGTAAAATACTCTGATTTTCTTTGTTTTTGGTCTCTTCCTTTTCAGCTGCTCTTAAATTTCTTCGAAGAAGAATATATAACTTGAATTCTGCAAGTAGGCAGCTGAAGAGTGTCAGGATGATGTTGTGGAAAAGGGAAGGGGAATGAAGGGGAGAAGGAGGGGGAACCAGAAGGGGAGGGGAGGGGAGGGGGAAGGGAGGGAAGGGGAGGGAAAGGGGAAGGGGGAAGGGGAGGGGAGGGGGAGGGGAGGGGAGGGGGAAGGGGAAGGGTGGGGAAAACGAGGGACAGGAGAAACAGAAGCAAAGAAAGAAAGAAGGAAAAGGCAAAAAGAAAAATAGAAAGAAAAGGATATGGAAAAAGAGAAAAAGAAAAGAGAAACAGAAAACAAAGGAGAAGATGGATGTAAAAAAAACCTACCACTCAATTTCAGTATTGAATATTGATTACAAATTATTTGCTAATGTCTTGGTAGAAAGACCCAAGCATTTTCTAAAGGAATGGATAAAGGAAGAACAATGGGGCTTCCTCCTGTAATGAAGAAAGAATGATAACGTCAGAACCATAATAAACATTATTATGAAAAGAACAATGATAAAGAATGTGCGTTCTTGGCGCTAGATGTGGAGAAGGCCTTCAACAAGATAAATTGGAAGTCCTTCATCTAATTCCTGCAAGAATTCGATATGGGGAACTACTTCTTAAATTACATAAAATTAGTATATAATAAGCAAGAAGCGTTGTAAGGTCCTCCTTGATAAGAATTTGGGGAAAGTAGAAAAGCAGATTTCATTTCTAAAAAACCCTCTGGATATCCCCCCTGGAAGCGTTACATAGGGAAGAACTAGGGTGGGAAAGATGGCTCAGATACAAAGAGATACAATAAACCCAAACAATAGCTATATTAAAGACTCAGGAAGAAATCAGAAAACTATATGGAAATCTCTCATGTTTCCAATATAGGCAGCTGAATGAGGTCTTCAATAAGGATTTGGATTTGGAAAAAAACAAGGATATTCTATTCTTCCACCTCGCTACTGCTGCGAGATGACTCGCAAGAAATTGGAAGATGAAGGAGATACCAATATTGGAAGATTGGACACTCAAAGTACTCGATATTGTAAATATGGACAGCCTAACAAAATATCTTAGAAATCGTCAGAGGAATACACCAGAGAAGACAGATTGCACTTTAATTAAAAACTTCTTTAAAGTATGAAACTGATGAGAAGAAGAGGTAGACTGAGGCATGAGAGGGGCCTGAGAAAACAAAGGAGAAGACCAAAAGAGAAGGAGAAAAGAAAAAGTGAATAGAGAAGGGCAAAGGGAAGAGGGAGAGGATAGAGACGAAAGGAGGGAGAAGAGAAAGAAAGAAGGGAAAGCGTTAAGAGAAAGGAGGCAGATGAGTGAGATGTGTGAGGTATGTGAGACGTGTATAGTGTGTGATAAGAAAAAGGTAAAAGACAGGGAAAAAACCAGAAAAAAAGAAAAATATAAAAAGAAAAAGGGAGAAAAGAGTGGTCTAATATGGGGTGATACGAGATGGGCAACGTGTGTGAGATGTGCATGGTGTATGTGATGTGTGTGGAGTATAATGTGCGCAATTTGTGTGGTGTATGAACTGTGTGTACTATGTGTGTGGTATGTGTTCTGTGCGATGTTCGTATTCTGTGTGATGCATATGATATGAAATGGGTGATATGAAATGGGCAGGTTGTGTGACGTGTGTGGTGTATGATGTGTGATGTGTGTGGTTTGTCTGGTGTATGAGGTGTGTGTTTTATGTATGACCTGAGGTGTGTGTTCTGTGTGATGAAGTGTTCTGTGTGATGTGTGTGGTGTGTCAGATGTGGGGAGGGGAGAAGGAAGGGGAGGGGAGGGAGGGGGAGGGAGGGAGGGGGAGGGAGGGGAGGGAGGGGGGAGGGGAAAGGATGGGAGGGAGGGGGATTGAACAGTCAGACTTTTGCCACAACTGAACACACATCTTAAGTCTTTGGGATTTCAAACTGGTGGGAAGTATAAAAAACATGAAAAAAGAGGACGGTTCAGCCTGCCTTCCTTCAACCATGGCCTTCTACTCTCATTTCAAGATGTTTTGGGTTCAGTTCTGTTCACAACTGGCCAATACTGTGATTTCCTGTTTAGTTCAAATATAGCCAGAAGTGGATCAAACATCCAGACAGTTGAGGAGAGGAACGGGCATCGGGCAACCCATCAGGAAGAAGGCACAATGCCTTGGCATAGTGGTTCTCTTGATTTCCTCTGATTCCATCTGGCTCTCACTCCTGGTGCTGTTGTCTCCACAAATTCACCTTTCTCTCCAAGTCTTTGCCACAGTATGTTTCCGACTGGGCTTGATCCGGCTGAAACCCTGGCTGAAATCTTTGCCATATCCCAACACTTGTGAGGCTTTTCACCTGAGGATAATGATAAGAAGGACATCACATGACACAAGACAGCTTCACCAGCTTGGTGAAGTTCCCAATTTTGAGCCAAGATCTAAAACATTATGCCTGTTGCACACCTCCTGGCTCCCTTCCCAGATCAGAAGTCCAGCAGGGAATAGGAGTTGGAGACCCCATTGCCAGGAACCCAGCCAGACCAATTCAAACTGGTTTAATGAACCAGAGAAGGAAATGCAAAGACTACAAAAGACTTCTAGAACAAACTTTGTACTGTGCTGCATTTGACTCACCTTAGGAGGAACAGGGCAACCAAAGAGCTCTGATGTCAGTTTGAAGCCACTTGCATCCTTCTCCTTTCATTGTTGGCAACAAAACAGGCCTGGGTCTTT
Source organism: Anolis sagrei ordinatus (assembly GCF_025583915.1). Classification (NCBI taxonomy): domain Eukaryota; kingdom Metazoa; phylum Chordata; class Lepidosauria; order Squamata; family Anolidae; genus Anolis; species Anolis sagrei. The sequence goes on along the minus strand of NW_026844366.1, from coordinate 333,850,868 downwards.
CTCAGCCATATGTGTGAGCATTTCTTCATGATACAGATCTTCATGGGACAACTTATCCATACATACTTGTACCATGGGGGGCGGGGCGGGTTGTGATCTGTCTGGAGCTTTGTCTGAAAGCTTTGCCTCACCCCTGGTGCTTGTGGGGCTTGTAGTCCAAGCTGTGCTCCTGCAGAAAGAAAGGGCTTTAGTACACTGCACAAGGCGTACACTGCACAAGGTTTAACCCTTTGTGCCACTGGGGGCTCCATCTCACAGAGTAATTCTATTGTATTGTCGAAGGCTTTCATGGCTGGAATCACTAGGTTCTTGTAGGTGCAAAAAGAATCTGCAAACCCCACCTCCTCCAAGATGAACTGAACCACCTCAACTGGGCTCTCCAGGCCAATGGATACTCCACCTCAGACATCAGAAGAGCTGCAAGACCAAGAACAAGCCACGAGAGTAAAGATGAAGATCCACCCAGAGGAAAAATGTGTTTCTGCCATACATCAAGGGAACCACTGACCGCATAGGGAAGCTGATGAGGAAACACAACATACAAACAATCTACAAACCCAAGAAAATCCAACAAATGCTACGTTCAGCAAAGGACAAGAGGGATCCTCTCACCTCTGCAGGAGTCTACCGATATACCATGCAGCTGTGGACAAGTCTACATAGGGACCACCAAACGCAGCATTGCCCAAACACGAATCAAGGAACATGAAAGGCACTGCAGACTACTTCAACCAGAGAAGTCAGCCATAGCAGAGCACCTGATGAACCAGCCTGGACACAGCATATTATTTGAGAACATAGAAATGCTGGACCACACCAACAACCACCATGTCAGACTACACAGAGAAGCCATTGAAATCCACAAGCATGTGGACAATTTCAACAGAAAGGAAGAGACCATGAAAATGAACAAAATCTGGCTACCAGTATTAAAAAACTCTAAAATTACAACAGCAAAACAGCAGAGAGGAAACAACCAGGCACATCTTAACACCTCTCAACAGAACATTTTCCCAGGCTCAGCCAGGCCTTCAAATGCTAATGAAGGTGGTCAGCTGAAACATTCACACCTAGCTTCAGCAGAGAGCTCTTTGCCCCACCCCAGTCATTCCACAGATATATAAACCCATTTTCCTATTTCCAACAGACCTCACTACCTCTGAGGATGCTTGCCATAGATGCAGGCGAAACGTCAGGAGAAATGCCTCTAGAACATGGCCCTATAGCCCGAAAAAACCTACAAGAACCTAATTCTATTGTACTTTTTAGCAGTGTGGGTTGCACATATTAGGATGATCGTCTTAGAGTTCTGTAACTTGCTGTAATTTAGTTTTGCATATAGAAAAACATTTTTGTCTATTCCTCTTCCTTTTTAGAGTTTTTATTCTGCTTGCTTGCATGTTTGTATTTCTGTTCTATTAAATAACAATTAATTTAAAAGATGCCAAATGTTTCCACTTTGCTAAAATATAAAGCACTAAAATTTTTGGGAAAGGTTCCTTCTTTCCCCAATTGCAGGTCAATTAACCAGGAACGGATCAGAAACATCACAAAGGAAATTTCATATTTCCAATTTGGCCACACTGGGACATCATAGAATCATAGAATCAAAGAGTTGGAAGAGACCTCATGGGCCATCCAGTCCAACCCCCTGCCAAGAAGCAGGAATATTGCATTCAAATCACCTCGACAGATGGCCATCCAGCCTCTGTTTAAAAGCTTCCAAAGAAGGAGCCTCCACCACACTCCGGGGCAGAGTTCCACTGCTGAACGGCTCTCACAGTCAGGAAGTTCTTCCTCATGTTCAGATGGAATCCTCTCTTGTAGTTTGAAGCCATTGTTCCGCGTCCTAGTCTCCAAGGAAGGAGAAAACAAGTTTGCTCCCTCCTCCCTGACTTCCTCTCACATATTTATACATGGCTATCATATCTCCTCTCAGCCTTCTCTTCTTCAGGCTAAACATGCCCAGCTCCTTAAGCCGCTCCTCATAGGGCTTGTTCGCCAGACCCTTGATCATTTTAGTCACCCTCCTCTGGACACATTCCAGCTTGTCAATATCTCTCTTGAATTGTGGTGCCCAGAATTGGACACAATATTCCAGGTGTGGTCTAACCAAAGCAGAATAGAGGGGTAGCATTACTTCCTTTGTGTCACCTCCACCATTTATTGGGGGCCATGGAGCTCTGCCTGTCTGTCACCTATCGAGTCTGCTAATGTCAGAATGAGACAGCCATGTGATAAGCAAGAAGTAGCATCCCCTGACTTTGCCTAAATGGGGCAAAATAGTATTAAACCGGGAAAACCCAGAATACTCACCAAAAATACATGTGCATAGCAGATAAACTCTATGTTGAATTCAAGGTAAATTTGGGTTTTCTATGTAGTGTAGTTAAGCCGCATATAACTACATCTGTAACGGATCCAAAGAAACAACTTGACAGTAGTTGGATGTCTTGCAACTGCCCAGCCTCTCTCCCTCCCAGCTGCCATCTCTGCTCAGACCTGAAGGTCATCCTGATTGTGACATCATCCATTGCATCAGAATGTTTGTGATCAGCTAAGGCTGTCTCCATGTCAACAACAGTTTAGACAACCTCTGCAATACTATATAATATAGTTTAACTGCTTTGAACTGCATTATATGAACCTACATATGGCAGAGTACATGGCGCCTAGAGTGTTTCTTTATCTGAAGTTACATAATTGGTGTAGAAGAGTTTAACATGAAATACTCTCTCACTAATCAAAAACGATCGCTTATGCACATATTGTGAACAGATAATTGGTAATATTGGTAAAATACATATTTTTTTTACATTTCAGTTGGAAGATGAGCAAGTGAAAGACTGTATGATAAAATGGGATGTTTATCGACCAGAAGTTGATGGCAAAAGTGACTAGGAGATGATATTGGAATCATATGATAATAGAGTTGGAAGAGACCACATAGATCATCATTAACTGACCCAAACAGTACTTTTTCTGTGACTTTTGTGAGTGTTGACTATAAAAGTGTAGCTCAGAACTGTCACCGTTAGTTTCTCATCACAATATTACTACATGGTAAGAAATAGTTTATATACCCCCCCCCCCATATAAAACTATGCTATAAAAGTGCCAATATATGGGAGCTGATTTTCCAGCCACAGAGAACAGATATGACAATACAATGTATTTGGATCTCCAATATGGTTTTTTGGTATATGCAAGGTCTACATCAGTGGTTCTCAACCTGCAAGTCCCCAGATGTTTTGGCCTTCAACTCCCAGAAATCCTAACAGCTGGTCAACTGGCTGAAATTTCTGGGAGTTGTAGGCCAAAACTCCTGAGGACCCACAGGTTGAGAACCATTGGTCTACATTTAGTCAGGTAACATTGGGATTGTATTAACTGACCTAAACATGGATGGATTATGGATCGATAAACCCATAAGCAAATGAGTGCTAAATATTTCTTGTCCAAATATATTTCATGGTGGACAGGCATGTAGCCGGGGGGGGGGGGCTTGAGGGGCTTCAGCCCCCCCCCCCCCCAAATTCTCATGGTGGTTCGCAAAAAGGCCTTACTGGTGCATTATTTAAACTGTTATGTTTATTCATATCATGATCTGATCACCATACTAAATATATCCCATATGCATGGGGGTATTGGGGTAATGATACAAAAGGTTTGCTAGGGTAGACCCTCTTTCACTCAAACTCAGCCCCCCCCCCCCCCCCCACCCCCCCGAAAAAAAAACCCCCCCCCCCCCCCCCCGAATCGAAATCCTGGCTATGGGCCTGCCCTGGACCATTAAAAAGACCAATGGATGGGTCCTAAAGCAAATCAGGACTGAATTTTCATTACCACCCATGACGACTAAATTGTGACTGTTATCATTTATAGATATAATGGAATGACATATTGGAAAAGACAATAAGGCTCAATAAAGGTGAAGATGGCAGGGAAAAAGGAAGATCGCACAACAGAGGGACTGATTCAATCGACAAAATCATGACCTGTTGATGTCTAGGGCTCTTGTAGTCTGTCACTTGTAAAATGGTCATAATTGCAAATTTCTCAATGCTACAGAATCCTGAGATTTGTAGTTTAGTGAGGCACCAGCACTCTGTGGCAGAGAGGGCCAAAGATCTCGTAAAACTACAAGTCTTTTGATTCCATAGCATTGAGCCATGTAGTGCCAACAGTATTAATTCTACAGTGTAGATGCACTCTTAAAACTGGATTCAGACACTTAAGCTGGATCTACAGTGCCTACAGTCGCCCAAGGGCTGAGAAAAGCGGTATATAAATGAAGTAAATAAATAAATAAAATACAGTTCCCTATATCCCAGTATTGATCCCAGATTATCTGGCAGTGGAGACTCATATAATCCAGTTCAAAACAGATAGTCTGGGTTCAGATCCTGGGATATAGGGCAGTGTAGATCCAGCCTGACTTTGGAACTGATTTCGAAATAATCTGCTTCAGCTTGACTCCTAAACCAAACTTGTATAAACCTTAAACCTCTCATTGACTATCTCTGGGAAGATTAAAAGATGGCTGTGACTTTTGCTTTCTCTGACAGAGTTGTCAACCCAGTGTTGCCAGCCCATAGATTATCATATTTATTGTTAATTAGTTATATTGATGCTAGTTATATTTCCATTCAAATTTTCCTCCAACATTACCGCTAATGCATTACAGTACTTTAAAACTCTGACTGACCCACCGCACACAAACTCCTCTGGGTAACATCCTTGAATAGGAAGGTAGGAGAAATAACGTTGTGAATCTTCAAACTGTTTTGAACTGAAGTATTTCTGTCACTGTTTTCCTTAGCAATATTTGTGCAGCCAGGAGTTTTGTCACTGTCTTCCTCTGGGACTGTGACTTACCTAAAGTGGGAATCAAACTTTGGTTCCTGGACTCCTAGGATGTATCTACACTGTAGTCGGAATGCAATTTGAGACCATTTTGATTGCCATGGCCCAATGCTATGGAACCCTGGGATTAGTAATTTGGTGAGGCACTACCTCTCTTTGGCAGAAAATGCTTGCAAAACTACAACCTCCAGGACTACATAATATTGAGCCATGGCAATTAAGGTGGTCTCAAACTGCATTCATTCTATAGCAGTGCTTCCCAACCTATGGTCCATGGACCACCAGTGGTCTGCAAGCACCTAGGTAATTTTCAACGGTAAGCAAATAGTATTTTGCCCCCCCCCCCCCACCAATCACTGATATATATTTTCTGTTCATCATGGGAGTTCTGTGTGCCATATTTGGTTCAATTCCATCATTGGTGGAGTTCAGAATGCTCTTTGATTTTAGGTGAACTATATATTCCAGTAACTCCAACTCGCATATGTCAAGATCTATTTTTCCCCAAGAGTGCCTCAAGAGTGCCCCTGGGCAAAATCAACTATACTGCAAATGCTTACTTTGCGTAATGGGTTGAGCCGCCCCTGTCCGCAAGAACTAAAATATGGTCTGTGGCCTCACCGAAACCATTGTAACGAGAGTGATTGGTCTTGTAAAACCTTCTTATAGCGCCAAGGCTTATTAAATGTGGTTTTCAGTGGGTGAGCAGATGGTGACCACTGGATGGCTTATGTACTGTATAAAAACTAGAGCTGATGTGATCTATCCAATGCAGTTTTCTGAATCAGCACCCGAAATAACCAAACTGAATCTAAAGTTGACCATAAACTGATTCATAACCCTTTTGGTACTAATGTTGGAGAGTAGTCCCTGGTCAAAGTGGTCCCTGGTCAAATGGTCCTTGGTCAAAATGGTCCCTCGTCAAGTGGTCCCTGGTCAAATAGAGGTTGGGAGCCACTGTTCTACAATGTAGATGCATCCTTAGCCTGACACTCAAATCACTTCTGTGTATTAGCTCAGTTTTAGACATTTCAGAACAGCCTGTACTTCAGCTTGTCTAGGAAGAATGTATTGTCGAAGGCTTTCATGGCCGGAATCACTGGGTTGTTGTAGGTTTTTTCGGGCTGTATGGTCATGTTCTAGAGGCATTCTCTCCTGACGTTTCACCTGCATCTATGGCAAGCATCCTCAGAGGTAGTGAGGTCTAGGAAGACTTCAAAACAGAAGAATGGGGCTTCTGAAAATTCTTCATCCCATTGAAGTGTCAACTAACTGGTTGAAAAGTGATTAAAAATGTACTACTTCAATTTAAAAAATAATGTTTTTTATCCTTTTACCAGTACATGATGTTCTGGGTTCTGACCTGTTTTCAGGCTATTGGCTTAATTAAATATCTGGCGGGCGCATTTCCTTTCTTTTGCATACATGCAACTCCAAATGACCAAGCTAATATTATTTATTATTCTATTAAAATTTTGCCTTCATCAACCCAGGCCTCCGTTTTTACATTGTTTTTTAAAAGTCAACACTGCAGTCATAAACGCAGGAAATTGGGCTTCTGTTGTGCTTATATTGGGTCCTAAGTTAAAACATGTTTAAATAATAGGATGGCTGCTTAAAGAAGCAAGAAGAAGAAAAAACGGGTTGCATGGGAGGACTGTATTGCAAAATTGAGATTCAACCTGATTAGCAAGGAATAAGTTCCCTATTAATTCTTCATTATTGTTGAGCTGTACGCTTTAACCTCATTTAGCCAAGTGGCCAAAGGAAACCACCACAACATTGATTTAACTGAGGCTTGTTTACTTAGGTGCCCAACCTGAGATTAGAACTGCCTATGTTCAGGCCAACCCTTTTAGATGTGTTTACATAAGAAGAATCAAGAAGTGAGGCCGGGTTTATGCATGCGGCAGAATGAGCTCGTAATGAGCCTTATGCTTGCAGCAGAGCAAAGTGGAAAGGAAGTGAGAGAATGGATTATATCCTTGCAGACTATACGAGAGAAGGCTCGTGCTTTTGAATTTTCCACTATGCAGGCAAAAATCTCCTGAGCACAATAAGGAGAAGACAAAAATAGGACTATTCCACTGTTGTGATAAGTCTTTAAAAATGCAACAACAACACTGACTAAGCATAGTGCAAAAAAAATGTCACCATCTACGGTTATGAAAAGGCACGGTCTGTCCTAACTCTGAGAGAAAGTATGAAAACTATAGTCCCATATATATAGACCAGACCTTACTTGGAGGTGTAAGATCTATTTACATCATAACTGGGAGCAAGGTTAGTGTGAGCCAGGAGAGTGGGATTGAGGGTGCATCTACACTGTAGAATGAACGCATTTTGGCACCGCTTTAACCATCATAGGTCATTGCTATGGAATAAAATATGCATGGTGTATATAGCTGCACATGGAATACATATGCACATATGGGGGAACCTAATCCTTTGTACATTGTTGCCGTTCAACCCGAGGGTTGCTTTACGCTATCAGTGCATAGCTCTGTATGCAGATATTTATGTTATACAAGTCTTAGATAGGATATTGGCCACCTAACAAATTTGAGGACACATTTGTCTATATCACACTAGTTCACTTTTACAACTGGCCATTACACAACATTGCCACCAAATCTTGGAACAGCAGAGGTACAGTAACCTGCTAAAGGTGATAACGATGCATTGAAAATATCTCTGTGTAGAGCAGACTGCTGCATGAGATAAGTTTTTTTCTGAAATAAAATATTACTAACCTGCAACTTCTTTGATTTGCAGAAGACATAGTTTGATGCATTCCAGACCTTTGAACCCCTATGACCACAGCACCACACAAAAGTCCTGAATGTAAGCAGACAGATTATTGTAGGAATACATTAAAAGCATAGACAAAAAAGCAAAAATAAAGGAAGTAAATGTATAATTCAAAAAGGTTTAGCAACAGATGATAATCCAAACAGTAATCCAAATGTCTCATGCAGATCCCAAGGTAACACAGCCCAAAAAGTCACAAGTACAGCATAAGTCCACAAGCAAAAGGTATACTTAGTAAAACTTAAACAGAAATATATAAACAAAAACATAGAATACTTCCAGGAAACTAAAATCCAAAACCAAAGGCTTGATTTGAAACAAGAACCAGAAAACTCAGGCCTAGCTTCTGACCTGAACACTACATTGCCTGAACTAACTCTTAGGTAAACAACTTGCTAGTTAATAGGCACCCATGAAGTCATGTTTTTCCCCATGAAATTTCTCCTCAACTTTCCCACGTAAGCACTTGGACCTACGATGCCTATTTTCTGCTCTGATCTGTAAATTAAGACCTTTGTTGATCTCCATAACTCCAAGTGTTTTCTCTTGAGAACTTTTTGTATCACTTATTTCTTCGGCCAACTCCTTATCTAATGTTGCAGTTTCTGGCTCCCCTGAATGACCTTGAAGACCTGCAGTTTCTGTGTCAGATTTCTCATAGAGAGAAGAATCATCCCCCTCATTTGATTCTTCATCACTTCTAGCCTCAGGAAATCACTCAATCCTCTTTAAATCATCAGTGAACCCATCAATCTCAGGCTGATCTCCAACATACTTATAGATTTGTCAAGCAGTGTCTATTGAGACATCACCCTGAGAGATCTTCAGCTCCATGATGGTGGAAAGATAGGTTTTGCCAGTGAATGACCACATAGGCTGAAACCCACCCCTTCCCCCACAAAGATTGTGAAAAAATGGAACACAATATGAGAGAGAGAGAGGGGGGGGGATCCTTGTCTTGGCTGGATGTAGCCACATTTTTCCAATATTGGCACTGGATTTTGCATTTAAGGGGAAAAAACCTTTCAAAGCCTGCAAAATCTCTTCTACAAAGGAAACTGTGGAAGGAGTCACTTTCAGGATTCATAAGAACTCTCTAGTCATAAATACTTGATGACAGAAAGGTTGGCATGGTAGACCAGGGGAATAATTAAGTTAGTTTTAAAATTTCTCAAGAAAATAGCTAGGTAGCTAGCCAACCATAGCCACAGCAATATATACCCCTGAACATGCTCACACTATAGATTGGAATCAAGTTGATTTAGTTAAATTTTCATGTTTCTGCCCTCATATTCACCAACTGTGAGAGCTGTTCAGCAGTGGAACTCTCTGCCCCAGAGTGTGGTAGAGGCTCCTGCTTTGGAGGCTTTTAAGCAGAGGCTGGATGGCCATCTGTCAGGGGTGCTTTGAATGGGATTTTCCTGCTTCTTGGCAGGGAGTTGGACTGGATGACCCACAAGGTCTCTTCCAACACTATGATGCTATGAATCTATGATTCTGCACCTCTTCACTCAGAATGGATATCTGATCAACAAAAAGGTTGTCATGCACAGCAGTGCATATTGTAGCTTGGCTTGACATTTTCTTTTCCCACACTGGTGTCAACACAGGCTGAGCCTGACTTTATCTATGCAGGGGCAGAGGGGGCGGGGGAGAGAGAGAGAGCCATTATCACATCACACAACAGTTGGATAAATACTGAAACGTCAAATTAAAAGAAAGGCATCTGCAGCCCCATTAGCAAAAGTCTCTTCGAGTTGCATCCCTCCAGACAAAAAAACCCACATTGTTTTGATTATAGTGTAACCAAAACCAAACGCAAGATGCACTTAGCTAAAGCACACTTTTTAAGTGTCCCTTTTCATAGAATCATAGGCTAATGTAATTACAGAGTTGGAAGAGACTCAAGGGTCATCCAGTCCAACCCACTGCCATGCGGGAACACACTGTCAAAGCACTCTTGACAAATGGCCTCTGCTTAAAAGCCTCCAGAGAAGGAGACTTCACCAAATTCCAAGGCATCATAGTTAGTCCCAATGAGAATAGACCCCTTAAATCAATTTCTGAATGGTGTGTGTAATCCTCACTACCTCTGAGGATGCTTGCCATAGATGCAGGCGAAACATCAGGAGAGAATGCCTCCGGACCATGGCCATATAGCCCGAAAAAACCTACAGCAACCCTGTGTGTGTAATGTTTGAATGAACAGTAGGATTTAGGCCTGTATGTCCATAGAATTATAGCATCATAGAGTTGGAAGAGACCTCATGGGCCATCCAGTCCTGCCAAGAAGCAGGAAAATCACATTCAAAGCACTCCTGACAGATGGCCATCCAGCCTCTGCTGAAAAGCCTCCAGAGAAGGAGCCTCCACCACACTCTGAGGCAGAGAGTTTCACTGCTGAACAACTCTCACCGTCAGGAAGTTCTCCAGAAAGTTTAACAGAAAGACACTGTTGATTATATGTTTTTTATGTTTTTGTATGGATTTTTATAATATGCTAAATGTTTTTTTAATTGTATTTTATGATTTTATGTGGATCAAATTGCTGCCAATTTGTAAGCTGCCTTAAGTTGCCTTCGGGCTGAGAAAGGCAGGATAGAAATACCATAAATAAATAAACTCTATGATGCTTAAGTGGCTGAGGGGGGAAAGGAAGGGGCCTGACACTGTTAGGAATGGTGGGAATTGAAGTCCAAAACACCTGGAGGGAAGTCCCAAGTTTGCCTATGTCTGAACTAGAACCTGGATGTATTAACTTTATTTGAACGACCAGAACCCCCTCCCCTTCAAAGTAATTATTCCAAGCACTAAAACGAGCTGATTGATATTAGTTATTAAAGTGACATTTCTGGTTATATTTCTTTCCTTTAACTGCTGTTTACAATGTTATTCTCTGTCATTAATGCATGATTTCATATATTTACAAATACTCATTTCATTCTTTGATTTCCTGCAATTTTCCTCTTTAGAACCACAGAAAAACTATTTCAAAATACAGATTAGGCTGCAAATGAGATCATTAGTAATTATGAAACGGTGGTAAGATGGAAACTTTTTTCTGTTTGGAAGGGAATCTGTTTTAAAGTGGATCTCAAGTGAACATATTTGTTTTTCAAGCACCGCAGTTGACTGAATTCAGCAGCAGTTTAATAACACTATATTTTCTATTTTTGATTTGAGGATTCACATCCTATTCTTTAAATCAGTGATTCTCAATCTTCTCAATGCCTCGACCCCTTAATACAGTTCTTCATGTTGTGGTGATCCCCAACCATAAAATTATTTTTGTTGTTACTTCACAACTGTAATTTTGCTGCTGCTATGAATCATAATGTAAAAATCAAATATGCAGGATGTATTTGCATTCACTGCACCAAATTTGGCACAAACACCTGTTACGCAAAATTTGAATACTGGTGGGGTTGAGGGGGGTTGATTTTGTCATTTGCGAGTTGTGGTTGCTGGGATTTCTAGTTCACCTACAATGAAAGAGCATTCTGAACTCCACCAATGATAGAACTGAACCAAACTTGGCACACAGAACTCCCATGACCACCAGAAATTACTAGAAGGGTTTGGTGGGCACTGACCTTGAGTTTTGGAGTTGTAGTTCGCCTACATCCAGAGAGCACTGTAGACTCAAACAATGATGGATCGGGACCAAACTTGGTACAAATACTCAATATTACTTACTTAGTTGTTATAGGTTTCTTGGGCTATATGGCCATGTTCTAGAGGCATTCTCTCCTGACATTTCACCTGCATCTATGGCAAGCATCCTCAGAGGTTGTGAGGTCTGTTGGAACTAGGAAAATGGATTTATATATGTGTGGAATGACCAGGGTGGGACAAAGGAGTCTTGTTGGAGGTAGGTGTGAATGTTTCAACTGACCACCTTGATTAACATTTGATGGCCTGGCAGTGCCTGGGGCATTCTTTTGTTGAGAGGTGATTAGATGTCCTTGATTGTTTCCTCTCTGTTGTTTTGCTGTTGTAATTTTAGAGGGTTTTTTAAATACTGGTAGCCAGATTTTGTTCATTTTCATGGTTTCCTCCTTTCTGTTGAAATTGTCCACATGCTTGTGGATTTCAATGGCTTCTCTGTGTAGTCTGACATGGTGGTTGTGAGAGTGTTCTCAAATAAAATGCTGTGTCCAGGTTGGTTCATCAGGTGCTCTGCTATGGCTGACTTATCTGGTTGGATTTGTCTGCAGAGCCTTTCATGTTCCTTGATTCATGTTTGGGCAATGCTGCATTTGGTGGTCCCTATGTAGACTTGTCCAAAGCTGCATTACTTACTTACTTAATTTCTTAGGTGAGGGGAAAAAGGAAAGAGCCTGAGGCTGTTAGTGGGAGTTGAAGTCCAAAACACCTGGCGGGCCCAAGTTTGCCCATGCGTATTCTATAGCATTGAGCCATGGCAGTTAAGGTGATGTCAAACTCCAAGAGATCTGCCAAGTCAGGGAAACAGATTATATACAAAACTCTCCCAAACTGGGTTGTTGTAGTTTTTTTCGGGCTATATGGCCATGGTCTAGAGGCATTCTCTCCTGACGTTTCGCCTGCATCTATGGCAAGCATCCTCAGAGGTAGTGAGGTCTGTTGGAACTAGGAAAAGGGTTTATATATCTGTGGAATGACCAGGGTGAGACAAAGGACTCTTGTCTGCTGGAGCTAGGTGTGAATGTTTCAACTGATCACCTTGATTAGCATATAATGGCCTGACAGGTTGAAACATTTATAGATTTCGGTTCGGGGGGGCTGAGTTTGTTTCGGGGGGGGGGCTGAGTCTGAGTGAAAGAGGGTCTACCCTAGCAAACCTTTTGTATCGTTACCCAATACCCCCATGCATATGGGATATATTGAGCATGGTGATCAGATCATGATATGAATAAACATAACAGTTTAAATAATGTAAAAGTATGGCCTTCTCACGGACCACCATGAGAATTTGGGGGGGGCTGAAGCCCCCCAAGCCTCCCCCCCGCTACATGCCTGGGCTGACAGTGCCTAGAGCAAACATTTGTTGAGAGGTGATTAGATGTCTCCCAAAGTGGCTCCACCAAAGAGATTATGCCTGCTGTCCTCATCTTGAGAGCTTGGGAAAGCTCCCAGCTCCTTCTCTTTTAACTGCAATTCCCAGTAGATTCCCCTGCTCGGCTGTGAAAGGGGATTCTGGGAGGTGTCATCCCACCCCCGAAGCAACTTTCCCAAGTTCTGCCCTGTGGAAAGAAACCCAATGTTTTGCAGTTGGTCTCCTTGACTCCCGACTCCTTTTTGCGTAGACGAAAATAATCCTGTTGTGGATCAGGATCCTCTCCACCGAAAGAGGAGGGGGAAAAGGGAGGGAGGAGGAGAGATAGATGGAGAGAGAGAGAGAGAGAGAGAAAGGCGAGGAAAGGCAGCCTCTTTCTGTCTCTGCCACCAACAGCGAGAAGGGAGAGAGGAAGCCAAAGGCGCACAGAGCCAGAGCCACCTTTCTGCCTGCCTCCAGCCTCTCATTATTGGTAGTTTGGTCCTCGTTTGGCTCGGATTGGGCGCCTTGTGTTGATCTGCAGCCCAGAAAATATCCGTCGGAGTGGAGGGACGCCTCTTGCTCTTTGCTCGTTCCCTGGCTGGAGGAAGAAGGGCTGCTCTGGGAAGGGACCAAGTGAAGCCAAGCGAAGAAGTCCGGGATGCGCCCGCAGTGCGCTATCCGTGGTGCTGAACGCTGTCCTTGGTGCTGAAAGCGCCGCACTGCCTTCGCCAGCCTCCTCGCCTCCCTCCGACCAAGGCAGCCCTTCACACCACCCTCCTCATCCTCATCTTCCTCCTCCAGGTTTTATGTCGCTACCTTCACGCTTGGGACTTGAATCTGGAAGGCGGTAAGGGGATGGGAGAAGTACTTTGGGGTCGGAACCTCGGGTGGCTGTTGCAGGAGAGCCTTTGGCAGGAGACTCTGGGATGTCTGTGAGGTTCCAAATGAAGGCAAAGCCCTTCAAGTGGAGAGTCCTACAACATAAGAGTAGGCTCTCTATAAATTAAAGGATAGCCATGTTGAAGTGTTGGGTGTCATGTTGAGGAGAGGGCAAACTTATTTCCTTCTTGGGTTGTTGTAGGTTTTTTTGGGCTATATGGCCATGTTCTAGAGGCATTCTCTCCTGACGTTTTGCCTCTGAGGATGCACCTCACTAACTCTGAGGATGCTTGCCATAGATGCAGGTGAAAAGTCAGGAGAGAATGCCTCTAGAACATGGCCATATATTTCACAGGCATTCTCTCCTGACAGTTCACCTGCATCTATGGCAAGCATCCTCACTACCTCTGAGGATGCTTGCCATAGATGCAGGCAAAACGTCAGGAGAGAATGCCTCTAGAACATGGCCATATAGCCCGAAAAAACCTACAACAACCCAGTGATTCCAGCCATGAAAGCCTTACATGATTATTTCCTTCTTCTCTAGAGATTAAGACACAGAGCAAATTTGCAGGAAAATAGATGTCACTTAAAGCAGTGGTTCCCAACCTTTCATCCTCCAGGTATTTTGGACTCCAGCTCCCAGAAGTCCCAGTCCTCTTACCAATGTTAGGAATTGTGGAAGCTAAAGTCCAAAACTCCTGGAGGACCAAAGGCTGGGAACCACTGACTTAAACATAGCCCCCGGTGATGCAATGGGTTAAACCCTTGTGCTGCCAGGACTGAAGACCAATGGGTCGGAGGTGAGAGCACAGATGAGCTCCCTCTGTCAGTTCCAGCTCCCCATGTGGGGACATAAGAGAAGCCTCCCACAAGGATGGTAAAACATCAAACATCTGAGAGTCCCCCAGGCAACATCCTTGCAGATGGCCAATTTTCTCACAGCAGAAGTGACTTGCAGTTTCTCAAGTCGCTCCTGACATAAAAAAAAACTGACCTAAACATTAGGAAGAACTTCAGGATGGTAAGAGCTGTTCGACAGTGGTATATACTGCCCTGGAATGTGATGGAGTCTCCTGCTCTAGAGGTTTTAAAACAGAGTCTGGATGGCTCTCTGTTGGGAATGCTTTGACTGTGTGTTCCTGAATGGCAGGGGGGTTAGACTGGATGACCCTTGGGATCCCTTCCAACTCTATGTTTCTATGAAAAGGAACAGAAAGACACATAGAGTCACTCAAAAAGTCTACTTTATATAAGTGTGTCTTGTGCTTGGTTTTGGGTAAACCATAATCTGGATAATGTGGGCTTTTGTCTGGAGAGATCCTATGGAAGAAGGAAATTCCAGCCAATGGGAGAGACAAGTGACTCTTTTCATCCATATTTAAGCACTTGCTCAGTTATTGTGTGGTTTGGGAGATGACGGTTTTCTCCTTTTCCCACCCATCCCACTGCATGGATCAAGTCAGGGTCAACAAAAAATGCCAAGGCAAGCCACAGAATCCGCTGCTGTGCATAACTCCCTTTTTGTTGAAAAACACCTGCTCTGCATATAGAGATCTGAATAGAGGTGTATGTATGTGAGAGAGAGATATTTCTTGAGCTGAGACCTAAACGAAATTTCACTGATATCTTTTTGATCTAGGTCTTTCCAACTCCTAAAGATGACTGCAAAGTTGAAGCCCTCAAGGAAGGGGGAGGCTGGTTGGATGGACCAAAGCAGCCAAAACACATATTGAAGGTGGATGAATACATACTCTCTGGGTTTGAATTTCTACCACCTCAAAGCTTTATGTTAAATACACCTGGTCACTGTTGTCATGCCCTTGTCTTGTGTTTTTTGGGCACTACTAGGACACAAGAAGACAACTTATGTCAAAAGTCTAGGAGGCCCAGCAGAGAAGAAAGCTACTGAGTTTGATCCTCAGGCACTGGGCAAGGAGTTAGTGGAAGGAAGGATAACCCTTTGCAAAGAAGTGATGGATTTCTTTGGGAGTTTTGTAGAAAGAAGAGAACCCCGAATTCTGTTGGCTTTTCCATCTGCATTATGAAAATTGACTCCATTCATATTTATCCCTACAAGACCTATCTGCCTTTGATGTGGATAAAGACTGGAATACAAAGACTATGGCCAAATGGAGGTATCCAGGATGGGAGAGGAAGCATGAAGCCATTCCTTTTCAGCCAATGGTTAATGTACTGAAGACGTCTACAGTGGCCTTCAAGGGTGACAGACCTCACACCGTGGCTCTAGGAAAACTGATGTGTCTTGGTTGATGTGAGAGAATCCCATGGGATACAATTTGGTGGAATTCTGCATTGACATCAAGCACAACAAGCCAAGATCCATGACTCAGAAAATAAACCCTTCTAGAGAAGGGTCCACATTTCCCTCTTGGACTCTATAACTGAATGGTAGCTCCAATGAGGTGTTGGTCGCTATCCATCACCTCTGCGGTGCTGAAATTTGGATGATGTCTATCAGGAGACCTCAGGGCTGCTGCTGCGTATCGCATTTCAATGAGGACAATGGCAGATTTATCCTCTTAGCTGTGCTCATTGTGGCGTACCTGACCGTTGGAGCAACCATCTTCTCAGCCATCGAGAGCCCGTCAGAAGCAGAAGCTCATCATCGTTGGAACTGGACCCTTCAGAACTTCAGCCAGATCTTCAACATTAGCCTCCCTGAGCTAAGGGCCTTCTTAAGAAGCTATGAGGCAGCCATGGCTGCAGGTATCCGAGCAGATGCCCTCCGACCAAGATGGGACTTCACAGGAGCTTTTTATTTTGTGGGCACAGTGGTGTCAACTATAGGTAAGATGGCTTTCCTTCTTTCCCACTCTCTTTTTGTCATACCTATAGTGTGTGCAGCCAGATCCAAATGGCCATCACTGTGTCTCTCTGAGAAATCTGAAACTATCCCTTTTAAAATATGGATACTTACATGATGCAGTCGTGTTTGGGAAAAGAGGAAAATAGTGGGTTGATTGTTTACAAAGTTAGTGTCCTTCAGAACAAACATTGTTGTGTAAGTTATTTTAAAATGACTCTTCCTCCATTTTTATTTCTCCTCTTCCCCCCTCTCCCAAGTCTTGTTCTGAAATCCATCCCAACCTCCCACCCATCCCCCTTTTCTTTCCTTGACTCTCTCTCTCTCTTGATCTTCCTGTCTTCTCTTCCTCAAGATCTTTCCTTTCCTGTTTTCTCTTTTTCTGTTTTGGTCTTTATAGCCAACTTTCCTTCACTTTCACACCTCACCCCCTCTTGATGAATTTTCAATTCCTTGGTGAGAGATCTACTTCTCAGACGTCTCCAATAACAGTGTTTGCCTATATATTGTGTAAGATCACACGAAGACATAATGTCAGTGTTGCTTTAAAAAAGAGAAGCAGAATAACCCCAATTCTAAAGGCAATGTTGGTCTATTAAGCATAATTTTTGCACACTCCGATCACAAATGCTAGCAATTGTGAATATATATTATGTTGAAAATGTGAGAAGTTTAATTCAGGTGGTATGTCAAGGAGTCTTTGCGATAAAGATGAAATCTTTAGTCATATGCATCCTTTTCTATATTTATTCTGGCATTAACAACATTATCCCGAGACACATATAACATTCTAAATCTGACTGTTAATCTGTAAATAGTTGACTCATTATTAACTGCTTAAAAGCAATGCTTCCATAAATCCTCTTGCTACAGTGGGTCTACTCTAGCTAGGAAGAACCATTGGATTCAGGCCATGGTAACAAATTGTATTTTTGGGTGTTGGATGTGAAAATGATATTAAGCAAACCTCACAACCTCTGAGGATGCCTGCCATCGATGCAGGCGAAATGCCAGGAGGGAATGCTTCTGGAACACGGCCATACAGCCCAGAAAATTCACAGCAACCCAGTGATTCCAGCTATGAAAGCCTTCAAAAATAGTTGGTATGCAGAAAAAAATGAGAACGCAGGGGAAGGGATATTTACTCTATTGGGTTTTGGGTTTGCATGGACAATATTTTGTTGTTGGCTCCATTTTTTTCTCCCTCCAAAAAGAAAAGGCACGGATTGAGTAACACGCACATGTCTGCCCCTTTCAAGAATCCAAACAAACATAAACAGCTGCTACGCTTTAATGAAGTAGATGGGGAGAAGTTCAGAAGTGATGTGTGTTTCTTTTTTGAGAAAGCTTTCTTAAGTTGCCATAGCAACAGGGGGAGTTTAGAAAGTGGATGGAAAGTGAGGATGCCTTCATAAAAAGAGCTGGTGTCTCCCCACTGTGAGCCGTTAATTGTATTTTAGATCTGGAAGGAAAGTAGGGCGTATGTGGTGGGTGAGATAAAGTCGGCCAAATCCCTGCTTCCTCCCTCATCTCCCTTTTGGATGCCTTCTAAATTCAGTGTTGCTAAAGTCTTGCCATACTTCCTCACTTGAAAATAAGTCTGCAAATCCAGATCATAGAAATCTATTAAATACAACCCCCCAAAAAATGTTGCCAAATTTAGATTCAGGTTCCTCCCTCCACCCCCATGAGCCATGAGATTAGTCCCCTTCCTTCCCCTGAGGCTGATCAGTATGGTGCTTTGCCTTACATTTCTTCACAGTGAGAAATCTTAAAGCATTAACTAAATATATAACTCCCTTTCCAAAATTTTAATTGAGTCCTTATCTTTTGTATCATTATTGCCTTGGACATTTATCCTTAACTGGTTGCATCATTCCCCCCGCCCCCCTCCCGAAGAGTTTTGTATTGACATCATCTCTGACATAGGAAAACCAACAATACGCAAAACTTACATATTGTTTTTGATGTTTTCCATTTTGCCAAAAACTAAATGGTCTGTTACATAACTCTGTTATGCTGGAATCGTTAAACTTGGGTCTGCATATATCCCATTGTGCAGCATTCTTTCAATGATATGCTGGCATAACATGCATTTACACACCTAGGTTTCCAGAGAGTAAAAATATTATATTCATGATGAGGTGGCAAGGATACAACATTTAATGTTTGGTGTCTTCTAAATGCATCCCACCTGGAGACAAGTTCCTCAAAACTGCAATGTTCCCAGGGAATCTGATATGCCTGTATTCTTTGCAGATGGTTTTAATCCTCTAAAAGTATATTTGTTGCTTTTTGGCATATTGACAATACTTTCAAGAGGCACCAATCCCTCAATTGGGGATATGCTGCTGCTTTCTCTCCCTTGGCAAAGGGGTGTGTGCGTGAAATAGGGAGGGCAGTATATCTGCCTCTGCATAAACAAACAGATTGTAAAATGCTGCTGCCCTAAAACATCGAACTGCAGCAAAAATGTTTCTTCTCTCAGCAGCACTATTGCTGCACTCCCCTTTCCCCACTGATTTAACTCCAGCAATTGTGTGATTATCTGATGGTAAACAAAATGAGGGACAGGGTGGTGTAGTGGTTTAAAACATTACACTATGGACGCATCTACATGGTTGAATTAATGCAAATGGACACCATTTGAACTGCCACTGCTCAAATCTATGGAACGCTTGGAGTTGTAGTTTGGTGAGGTACTAGCACGGTGAGAAGGGTAAAGATCTTGTAAAACTACAACTCCAAGGATTCCATAACGTTAAGCCACAACAGTGGCTTAAGTGATTTCAAGCTGCATCAATTCCACAGTGTAGACCAGGCATGGGCAAACTTGGGCACTCCAGGTGTTTTGGACTTCAGCTCCCACAATTCCTAAGAGCCTCAGGCCCTTTCCTTCCCCCCCTCAGCCGCTTAAGCGGCTGAGGGGGGAAAGAAAGGGCTGAGGCTCTTAGGAATTGTGGGAGTTGAAGTCCAAAACACTGGAGGGCCAAGTTTGCCCATGCCTAGTCTACATCTCAGGGGTTGAATCCCCACTTAGCCATGAAACCCCTGGATGGCCTTGGGCAAGTCACATTCTCTCAGCCTTCGAGGAAGGTAAAGGTAACCCCCCCCCCATGAACAAGTCTTGCTATGATCGGTTCACATTAAGGCAGAAGTAACAGTTAAGAAGGGATGACGACAGTTGTGGTGTCTGAACACAGAGTGTTATTGCTTGCTTTTAGCAGAAGCTTAAATTCAGTTAAATAGTTTATCAGAAATTTAGCCTGGGTTTATGTATTGATGTCTATGACTAGTGGAGTGGAAAGTCAATTTTTAAGCTGTTTGGGGAGGATTTGGAAGTAAGAGTAGTCACTATTTTCTTTGGGAGTTTGTGTACTTGTCCTTTCCATATATATATATATATATATATATATATATATATATATCTATATCTATATCTATATCTATATCTATATCTATATAATAAAAATGTAATGTTCGTTTGTGGGATTAATATAACTCAAAAACCACTGAACGAATTGACATCAAATTTGGACACATACACCTATCAGGCCAATGAGGGCCCATCGCTCATAAAAACATTGAAAAACACAGCAGAAGAGACTTAAAAAGCCAAAAAACAAAAATCACATTACAATGCATGCGCAAAACCACACATATATATACACAAACACACATATATACACATATATACACACACAAAGCACATATACTATAATTATAATTATATATTTTATATTACATGTAATATTACTAATAATATTACAATATAATGGTATAGTACAGAATAGTAATATATAATACTGATACTGTACTATGCTAATAATATAATATATTGTATGTATATGTATCTTGTATGCCACTCTGAGTCCCCTTCGGGGTGAGAAGGATGGAATATAAATGTTTATTAATTAATTAATTAATTAAATACACAGACTGGGCCACAGCAACGTGTGGCAGGGTATGGCTAGTATTTTATAATGGAATCATAGAATCATAGAGTAGGAAGAGACCTCATGGGCCATCCAGTCCAACTCCTGCCGAGAAGCAGAAAAATTGCTTTCAAAGCACCCCTGACAGATGGCCATCCAGCCTCTGCTTAAAAGCCTTCAAAGAAGGAGCTTCCATCACACTCCGGGGCAGAGAGTTCCACTGCTGAAGAACTCTCACAATTAGTAAGTTCTTCCTCATGTTCAGGTGGAATCTCCTTTCCTGGACTTTGAAGCCATTGTTCTGTATCCTAGTCTCCAGGGCAGCAAAAAATTAGCCTGGTCCCTCCTCCCTATGACTTCCCCTCACATAGTCATCATGTTTCCTCACAGCCTTTTCTTCTTCAGGCTAAAAGTGCACAGCTCTTTAAGCTGCTCCTCATAGGGCTTGTTCTCCAGATCCTTTATCATTTTAATCACCCTCCTCTGGACACATTCCAACTTGTCAACATCTCCCCTTAATTGTGGTGCCCAGAATTGGACACAGTATTCCATATATTATTGTCTGACCAGGGCAGAAAATAATAAAAATAATAAAACTTTATTTATATTCTGCCTGTAGAGGACTTGGGACAGATTATAACAACAAAAAATGCAAACATTCAATGTCTCAGTACAACAACAGATACAAACATAACCACACTTTGTGGCAACAACTTAGAACACGACATCTATAAATTAAATGTTATTGTAATGTTCACTTTGTAGTTGTTAAAACAAAATAAAATCTATTTCAAAAAGTCAGAAGGTACACAACAAAAACAACATGATGAGTGCAAGGGATCAGGTCTATTAACTATTCAGTTAACATTATGTCTACCCAAATGAGCCAATTAGGTGCCATAAGGAAGATCACATACAAACCAGCATCTGTTGTTATTATTCCTCAGCATGTTTCTGTTGGTGTCATGACCAAGCACAAAAATTGAATACATCCTCAATGCCAGTTTTGCCCCAGCTAATTCACTGAGTAGAATCCATGCAAATGAAAGTATTGCAGATGCAGAATCAATGTAGATATATTCAAAGGTGGAGCCATTGGTATTGAAAATCTTATCTCAATGGACCACCTATTTCTGGATCTAATTCATGGTTTGGAGAGCAACGACTTGTATCCTTCTGAGCAATTTGGATAAACGGCAGGTGGCAAAACATCTCAAGAAATGGCAATGTTTAAATAAGGCTGCCAGTAGGTTTAATTTCACTTTGAAGCTTTGCTTCTTTTTAATTAGGATGGGATAACTTTAATGTAGAAGGTCAAAGATGGGGGGAGGAGAAAAAACAAGCACACTCTGTAATACTGGGTTGTTGTTTTTTAATTCCAATATGTCATTGTAACAGGGGATGAAATGGAGAATATTAAACAAGACCTTTTCCCCTCATTGTTATTAGTAACTTTCATTTTTTTCCTCATTGCTAGTTCTCTCATGCTTTCCCCAATCTTTCAGAAAACCACTTTACTTTAAAATCTTGGTCCTCCATAAGTTTAATTCAGAGTCATTTGATGAATTATTCAGTAAACTGACTAAAAGAGGAAAATATTCATAATTTGAAAGTTCTTTAAGAAGATTACGGTCTTCATAGAGATAAATCATAAATATGCTTCATTGATAGTACCAGAATCTCACCAGGGGGTGTTCAGTGCAATTTATTTACTCAGACAGTGAGAGCCCATCTACACTGTGGAATTAATGAGGTTTGGCACCACATGATCTGCCGTGGCTCAATGGTATGGAATCCTGGGATTTGCAGTCGCAAAGCTTGCAGATGACACCAAATTGGGAGGGATAGCTAATACTCCAGAAGACAGGAGCAGAATTCAAAAGGATCTTAACAGATTAGAGAGATGGGCCAAAACTAAGAAAATGAAGTTCAGCAGGCTACTAGTATATTCTATTTGCAGGTGGAGCTTGCTGTGCATTTCATTGTTATGTGTGCCTTTTAATTTAATTAATAACATTAATAATCATCAAGTTTGCAGACAATACGAAATTGGGAGGGATAGCAAATACCCCAGAAGACAGGAGTAGAATTCAAAACGATCCCATTAGAGAAATGGGCCAAAACTAACAAAATGAAGTTCAGCAGGGACAAATGCAAGATACTCCACTTAGGCAGAAAAGATGAAATGCAAAGATACAGAATGGAGGATGCCTGGCTCGAGAGCAGTATGTGTAGAAAAGATCTTGGAGTCATCATGGACAGGAAGGTGAACATGAACCAACAATGTCATGCGGCAGCTTTAAAAGTCAATGGGATTTTGGCCTGCATAAATAGGAGTATAGTGTCTAGATCCAGGGAAGTCATGCTACTCCTCTATTCTGCCTTTGTTAGACGATACCTGGAATCATATTGTGTCCAATTCTGGGCGCCACAATTGAAGAGAGATATTGACAAGCTGGAATGTGTCCAGAGGAGGGCGACTAAAATGATCAAGGGTCTGGAGAACAAGCCCTATGAGGAGTTGCTTAAAGAGCTGGGCATGTTTAGCCTGAAGAAGAGAAGTTTGAGAGGAGACATGATAGCCATGTATAAATATATGAGAGGAAGTCAGGAAGGAGGGAGCAAGCTTGTTTTTTGCTGCCCTGGAGACTAGGACACATAACAATGGCTTCAAACTACAAGAAAGGAGATTCCACTGAACATTAGGAAGAACTTTCTGACTGTGAGAGCTGTTCAGCAGTGGAACTCTCTACCCCGAAGTATGGTGGAGGCTCCTTCTATGGAGGCTTTTAAACAGAGGCTGGATGGCCATCTGTTGGGGGTGCTTTGAATGTGATTGTCCTGCTTCTTGGCATGGCCCACAAGGTCTCTTCCAACTTTATGATTCTATGTA
Organism: Anolis sagrei ordinatus; assembly: GCF_025583915.1. NCBI lineage: Eukaryota > Metazoa > Chordata > Lepidosauria > Squamata > Anolidae > Anolis > Anolis sagrei. Next base: position 333,827,637 of record NW_026844366.1, on the reverse strand, counting down.
GTTTGCTAAGGCACCAGTACTGTTTCCCAGAGAATACTAATAACCTTGTAAAACTAAAACTCCCGTGGTTCCATAGCATTGAGTCATGGCAGCAAAAGTGATGTTAAACTGCCCAAATTCTACAATATAGATAAGTGATTCCCAACCTGTGGTCCATGGACCACTGGTGGTCCTCAAGAATGAAAATATGGCCCACGGCCTCACCATTACTACACTGTTGTCTCAAAATGACTTGGCAACAAGAAACCCTCTTATAGTGCCGACGCAACAGGGATGTCGGGAGGGGAGAGGTTGGCTACCCACGAAATATTACTACTACCACATCATCTCTAGATTATTAAATATGGTTTTCTGTGGGCGAGCAGATGGTGTCTACTGCATATGTTCATATCAGAAACTAGAACTGATGTGGTCTATCCAATGCAATTTTCTAAATCAGCACCCCAAATAACCAACCGAATCTAAGTTGTCCAAAAACTGATTCGTAGCCCTTTTGGTACCAATGTTGGAGAGTGGTCCCTGGTCAAGTGGTCCCTAGTCAAAAAAAGGTTGGGAACCACTGATATACATGCATCCGTAGCTCAGGGGGAGTTAAATAAAGTATGCTAAAGATTACAAGATTAGAACTCAATATTATAAATTAATATTTTGGCCTCAGTTCTCTTGGTGTGCTGTTCTAATAACTCCCCTTGTTCCAAGATTCTGCAGTTTTGCAATTGTGATATATAAAAGTAGTGAAATCTAACTCATCCAAGCAGCCTGTTTCTCCAGTGCCTTCTTTTTCTGCACAGCTGCTGTGTCGGCAGCCTTTTTCCTCCGTCACTTCTTGTGCCTATCAATGCATTGCTCCACCAGATTTGCAGATCTTTTAGAGATCAATTTAAGATATTTTTACCCCACCTTTTCACACAAAACTCCCGAGGCAGCTAAATAACATCCCCTTAAGTGTAAGGTGTTTATAACAGTATATTAAAGCAATTGAATCATTAAAAGTGTCCCAATAAAACGCATTCAGTAAAAACAGCATTATATATTTTTTGGTGTTCAGAGTGTCTTGAGAAACTGCAAGTCACTTGTGGTGTGAGGGAATTAGCCATCTGCAAGAACATTGCCCAGAGGAGGCCCAGATGTTTTGATGTTTTACCATCCTTGTGGAAGGTTTCTCTTATGGGGAGCTCGAGCTGACAGAGGGAGCTCTTCCACACTCTCCTCAGATTCGAACCTTTGATCTGTTGGTCAACATTAGATTGATTAAAAGACACATGAAATCCAAAGCTGCAGTAGCATCTTCACTGAACCCTAAAGACTTGGAGAAATACTTACTTACTTAGGCGATCCCTCATAGTCCAAGGATGATGGTCCTCCAAGTTCAGTGTCCTGGCGGTGGGTTTGTAGGTGACTGTGGAGCCCTATTCTTGATCTGCATCTTCTTCCGCAGTGAGGGCATTGGTTTCCAGGTGGAAGGCGGTCTCAGACGGGGTTGGCTTGATGTGCCTTCCTCTTGGCACGTTTTTCTCTTTCGCTCTCCATTCGTGCCTCTTCAAATTCTGCAGCACTGCTGGTCACAGCTGACCTCCAGCTGGAGCGGTCAAGGGCCAGGGCTTCCCAGTTCTCAGTGTCTATGCCAGAGTTTTTAAGGTTGGCTTTGAGCCCATGTTTAAAATTTTTGGAGGATGGTCCAGACAAATAAAGTGATCTTGTTTGGTGCCTAATGTTCATCAAACTTTAAATATCTTTATTGATAGATGGAACAAGCTTGTTTTCTGCTTTGCCAGAGAATAGGACCCAAACCAGTGGACTCAAATTACAAGGAGATGCTGTCCAAACATTAGGAAGCACTTACTAGCAGTATGAACTATTTGACAATGGACTGGATAAGAATCAAAATACTATAAGGGTCCCAAGAGACATCTAACTGCCTGCGGGAAATCCACTGCTAAATTATATCTGCATCTGCCCTCTGTTTAAAAAGCTCCAAGAAAGGACAACATACAAGATAGAAGGGACATTAGGAAGGTTATCTGAATAGAGCAAGGGGAGACATTTGCAAGCAAGGAGAAGATAGACATAAATGCAAACACTGTGAAACTGTATATGCAGCTCGACATCTTATTTCTCGCACTACTGAAGAGATAAGCTGCCGTTCTTTTCCCAAAGTGACTTAGCCCTTTTGCAGCTGTGAAAGGAAACAATTGAAGCCCAGTTGAGGACTTCTGTCTGTTGTGTCCACATATTAGTTTGGTCTCTGGGTAGAGAGAACAACATAGCAGACGAGAGGTCAGTAAAAGTATCAAGGGACATAATGCTCATATTGCATCAGTGAGACGTGACCTCACCAGTTTATACTGGTGATAAAATGGGATAAACTTCCCTCATCGCCTCAAGAAGGGTAGAATAGAAAGCCAACAAATACGTCAGTCATTACAGAAGAGTTGAAGGTGAAATATAGGTATCTTTCATATCCCATGGGTGCATCTACATTGTAAAGTAAATGGAGTTTGAAACCACTTTAATTATTGTGGCTCCATGCAATGAAATCCTGGGACTTGTAGTTTGGTGAGGCACCAGCACTCTTTGGCAGAGGAGGCTAAAGGCTTTACAAAACTATAATTCTCATGATTTCATAGCATGGAGCCATGGCAGTTAAAGTGGTGTCAAACTATCTTAATTATGCAGTCTGGATGCACCCCCAGTCAGACTTTGGTTGTAGTTCAGGGCTGTAATAATGATGTGTTTATACTCATACCAGGCAAGACTGGGGTGAATGAAAAGATATAGAACAAATAATTGAAATGTAATATAATAAACTAAAAACTATATATAAAAACGAATAAACCACTGTGATCGTATCCATGAAAATGTTGGTGAATAATCACCAACTTGCCATCTTAGAAAAGATTCTCAACTACTAATTGCACAGATTCTAGAAATACATGGAGAACTACAAACTAATCTGTGACTCCAATCCACCTCAATAGAATGTACTAGCCATCCCCTACCACGGGTTGCTGTGGCCCAGTCTGGTGATCTGGAAAATAAAGTAATGAGAAAATGTTGGTTTCTAATATATGTAATTTCTTTATGCTTGTGGCTAAACAGTATTTCTTGTTGTTTCTTTGTCAGTGTTGACATAGAGATTGTCTGGTTTGCCTACTCTGGAATATGCAACATATAATTGTCCTTCTTAAGGGGCCCCTTTCAAATCTATGATACTATATCTGTAATATACATCTATGTGTGTGTGTGTGAATCATATATATCTATCTGTATCTGATTGCTTTGTCAGGAGGGCTTTGATTATGTTTTCTTCCCCTGGTGAAGGGAGTTGTACTGGATGGCCTTAAGGCAGCGTTTCTCAACCTGGGGTCTGGAGAACAAGTCCTATGAAGAGTGGCTTAAAGAGCTGGGGATGTTTAGCATGAAGAAGAGAAGTCTGAGAGGAGACATGACGAGGGCCATGTATATATGTGAGGGGAAGTCACAGGGAGTATGGAGCAAGCTTGTTTTCTGCTGCCCTGGAGACTAGGACACAGAACAATGGCTTCAAACTACAGGAAAGGAGATTCCACCTGAATATGAAGAAGAACTTCCTAACTGTGAGAGCTGTTCAACAGGGAAACTCCCTGGCCTGGAGTGTGGTGGAGGCTCCTTCTTTGGAGGCATTTAAACAGATGCTGGATGGCCATCTGTCAGGGGTGCTTTGAATGCGACTGCCCCTGTTTTTGGCAGGGGGTTGGACTGGATGGCCCATGAGGTCTCTTCCAACGCTAGGATTCTATGATTCTGTGATTCAACACAGGAATACAGCACTTACAACCCTGTTGTTAAGAGTCTTCAGTTCTACAAATTTGTTTATGGGGAAAAGGGGGGGGGGGGTCTTTGCCTACTGATAAATTTATTATTTATTTATTTATTATTTATTTATTTCTTGCACTTATAGACCGCCACTCTCAGCCCTGGGGCGACTCGTGGCGGTAGATAGCAAGGAGGGATTGATTTTAGTCTCCTAGGAAAACAGCTCCAAAATTGCTGTGACAGGGGGAGGGGTCACTGAGGCCCCTTCTACACTGCCTATAATCCAGATTATCAGAGCAGATAATCTACATTATCTACTTTGAACTGGATTGTTCAAGTCTACATTGCCATATAATCCAGTTCAGAGCAAACAATATGGATTTTATAGAGCAGTGTAGACAGGGACTGAAATGCCCCTCTCTCCTGTTCTCATCAGCTGTACCTGTGAAGGTGGTAGGACTGGAAAAAGGGACTTTTCTATTTATTTTAGCATCTAGGCAGGTCCATATGTGAAGATATGGTCTGTCAGATAGCCTAGACCTAAACTATATATATACTAAACTAGCTGAACCCACTCCTTCTTTCTTTCTCTCCTTCCTTCCTTCCTTCCTTCCTTCCTTCCTTCCTTCCTTCCTTCCTTCCTTCCTTCCTTCCTTCCTTCCTTCCTTCCTTCCTTCCTTCTTTCCCTCTTTCCTTCCTTCCTTCCTTCCTTCTTTTCCTTTTCCCTTCCTCCCCTCTTTTCTTTCTCTTCCTCCTTCTCCCCTTCCTTTCTTACCTATTATTGTATTGCAACTCCTATCTGGAGGATTGCTGGGAGTTGAAGTCCAGGAATAAGAAATTGGAAATATGCAGGGATTGGGATGCTCTCAAAGAAATCCAAGGAGAAGAAAGCTTGCATCTTGGAAGCAGTGTATTTGAATCATCCTCCTCTCCTAAAGGGCCTGGTCTAGAGGATGCTGGGAACTGTAGTCCAGAAGAGAGTGTGGATATGCTATTGTGTGTTTTGGTTGCCAGGGGAGTCATTTTTGTGCATGCGCTGTAGCCTCTTCTTGCTGTTTTGGCTTTTTATGTCCCTTCTGTTGTGTTTTTCAGTGTTTTTATGAGTGACGGTCACTTCTTGGCCTAATAGGTGTATTATGTCCAAATTTAGTGTCTTTTCATCCAGTGGTTTTTGAATTATGTTAATCCCACAAACAAACATTACATTTTTATTTATATAGTTTGTTTGTCATAAAAAAAACAGTGCTACAGTAACTGTCATAACTTTCCCATACAAAAACATGGACCTGAACTACTATCTCATTTATTCCTGTATATTCTAATAGCATACCCATTTGTATGCCGTATGAATCTGGATTTACGCATGGAAATATTTTCCTTCAGTCAGAAGACCAACAATTAGACTCACGCAGTGGAAAACATTCTCTGACTCAAAAGGAAATCATAGTAGGACTTAATTCTCTCATAAAGTAAATAGCCGAGTAATACCTGAATGCAAGAAAGGCCAAATAACAAGGCTGAAAAAGAACCTGACTGAACCATCTTGTTGTAGAAAGGGTTTAAAAAAAATTAAAAATCTGCTCTCAAATTTTGGAAAGCAAAGAGAAACTATATGAAGTTAATTAAGCCACCATTCCACCATTTCTGCATCCGTTGTGGTTTTCAGAAGGAATTTACCACACCAGTAATGCTAAAAGGCATTTCGGAAGCTCTCAAATGAGATGCTCACTCAATGCAACATTGATCGTGAATTCACTGATATTCACCATTTCTAATGGAAATTCAAAGATGATGGCAATGGTAGGGAGAGTATATTACAAAAAAGCCCAGCTGGGTGGGGAGAGGAAGGGAGAGGTTTTAAAGAAGATGGATCACTGGCTATTGTATTGCAGTTTCTTTCCTGTTTTCTATTGTTCCCCTTTCCTCTCTTCCCCGGCACATTAAGAGCAGCCTTTACTGGATTATATTGAAACTCTAATTCAGCCTTCTATTTCTGGCAATCACTATACCACTGCTCTCCAATATGGAACCTATCTCTTCAGCCCCTTCCACAAAGCTGAATAAGATCCCACATTTTCTGCTTTGAACTGGAATATATGGCAGTGTGAACTTGGGGCCCTTCCACACAGCCCTACATCCCAGAACATCAAGGCAGGAAATCCCACAATATCTACTTTGAACTGGAATATATAGAACTGTGTACTCAGATAACCCACTCCAAAGCAGATAGTGTGGGATTTTCTGCCTTAATATCCTGGTTATATGGCTGTGTGGAAGAGCCCACAGATAAGTTCAAAGAAGATATTATGGGATTTTTCAGCCTTGATATGCTGGGTTATATGGCTGTGTGGAAGGGACCTTCTTCCCACCAAATGAGCCTGGGAAGGTGTGCTGTCGCACGCTGGGCCTGAAATAATGTCTGTTTACAGGACGTGCCTTATGTATGCCCAACGGGATGCCGGGGTGCCTCAGCTGAAGGGCCCCTTAGATTTCCTAACACAAAGTTCTATTGAGGCTCAGAATAAGTTCAACAAAGTTCTTTATTTGGGCTTAAATCTTCAAACAAATGAATTACATGCTTTATAACCTTGGAAAACCGGCAGCTTCCTCAATCGGCTATCAAGGGTAGGCAACTGGTGGTAAACTGTTCCTTTCTTCCTTAGGGAACTCTTCTGACCTCTCCCTGGGCAATCTTTCTTTACCTTGCTGGTGTGAGGCCCCTACTCCCGGCTCCAAGCTACTTCATGGCTAGCCCGAGTGATCCCTTACCAGACAAGATTTCTGTAGATCTGCCAAGTTGAAAGGTGTCCTTTAGATTACTCCACGAAGGCTGTAGGAACTGTCCTGTTGCCCCAGCAAAGGCTGGCTGTATTCCCCCAGCAAAAGCTGTGCAAATTCATTACTCCCCCAGCAGAGCTGTGAGAAGTGAAGCTTTTGTGCAGGTGGGAAAGAGAATCCCACACATCCTTCTGTTAGGCTTCCAACAGTGAGACTGAACAAAGTCCTCCTCTCCCTCCAAAACCCTGGGAAAAGGGGTGGGTCTAAAGATTCTAATGATGATTGCCAAGTTGTTGGCCCTATGACTGCAACTTGGGGAAGCTACCTGATTGCAAAAGGCATAGCTTAAATAGATTCATGCAAACTAGCAGTGCAAGAAAAGGAATTCAAATCTCCTGGCACTGCTGTGCCAGCACAGAAGGTGTTGGTATTGGATAAGACTGAAATATCAGGCCTCATGCAAGCTCCCATGTGAATAATGGAGCAGGAATGTCCTCTGAAACTGTGCAGGAATCATAGAATCATAGAGTTGGAAGAAACCACATGGACCATCGAATTCAACCCCCTGCCATGCAGGAAAAGCACAAAAAATATCCCTGACAGATGGCCATCCAGCTTCTGTTTCCAAGGAAGGAGCTTCCACCACACTCTGAGGGAGAGAGTTCCACTGTTGAACAGCTGTTACAGTCAGGAACCTCTGAGGATGTCTGCTATAGATGCAGGCGAAACGTCAGGAGAGAATGCTTCTAGAGCATAGCCATATAGCCCAAAAAACCTACAACAACCCATTGTTCCTAGTCCTAGTTTCAAGGGCAGCAGAAAACAAGCCTACTCCCTCTTCCTTATGGCATCTTTTCACATATTTGTGCATAGCTATCATGTCTTCTTCTCAAGGCAAACAGATAATCCAGAATAACTTTGTCCAAAGGATCTGCCAAGCCTAGCACTATCCAATCTACTCAAAGCACTGGCTGAGATAGATAAAAGTGTATTTCAAGGATCTGTGTTTGATAGAACTTCAGAGTTAATGCAATCAAAGACAAAGTATGCATGAGTCATATCTAATGCACACATGGTAATCCTTAGTAATGTAAAGGTTTTCCCCTGACATTCAAGTCCAGTAATGTCTGACTCTGGGGGTTGGTGCTTATCTCCATTTCTAAGCTGAAGAGCCAGTGTTGTCCATAGACACCTCCAAGGTCATTTGGCTGGCATGACTGCATGGAGTGTCATTACCTTCCTGCTATTGATCTACTCACATTTGCATGTTTTCAAATTGTTAAGTTGGCAGAAGATGGGGCTGCGCTGCTAGACAACGCCAATCCAAAGGAATCCTAAGAAATCCACCCTCCTACGACCATCAAAACAAGGAGGGTGAGGATAAACACCTACTACGACCCTACCAAGCCTAAAAAGGCTGGAATACAAAGGCTGCGAACTAGCAGGCAGAGGTAGGCGGGCGAGGCCGCGAACGCCTTTGCGGCGCGGCTCTATAAGACTCGGAGACTTACCTAGACCCGGGGGGCTGCCCTTGCGGGGCTCTTGCGGGGCTCTCCGTTGCGTCGGCCGCTGCTGGGCTGCTTTGCCGCTTTGCCATCTTGGCGCTCGTCGCCTGGTCGTCTGCCGCCGTCGCGGCTGCCGCTGGGCCGCCGGGCTGCCTGGCCGTTCGCGGCCGCGGTGGCTGCTGCCGCTGGGTGGCGGCCGGGCTGCTGGGCCGTTGGACGTCTGGTGTCTCGCCTGCTTGGCCGTCGCGTGGCCTCTGCTGCTGCCTGCCGCGGCCCACTGTGGCTGTGGCTGCTGTTGCCGCTGGGCCTCTGGACCGAGGCGGAGGCGGAGTGCGGTGTGCGGAGCTGCTGTTGTTGCGGCTGTTGCGGCTGTTGCGGTCGCCATCTTGGCGTCTCGTTTTCCATCACCGCCGCTGATCCCCTCATCGCTGCCGATGCGACCGGTCCGTTGTTGGGGCCAGGGCTGAGCCAAAAACATCTAGGCCTTCCACCGCCGCCGCCACCGCCGGCCCTTACCGCCGCCGTTACGTTCAGCCCACCGCTGGGCCGCGGAGAGCGTCGCGGCTGCGGAGGCCGCCATCTTGACACCCCGCCTCACCATTACCATCGCTGCCGTTGCGGCGAACCAGGCCACCGCTGAGGCCGTTGGACCAAGCCTGGCGACGGAGAACGCCGCGGCTGCTGCGGCCGCCATCTTGGCGCCTCGCACTACCATCACCATCGCCGACTTTCCATCGTTACCGCGGCAGCTGCCGCTTCCCTCGTGGCCACCACCATTTGACCCTCTGCCTGGCCATCACGGCTGGATCTCGCCTTGCCACCACCGCGGGATCTTCTAGATTTTCATCCTTCCAGCGTTAATTAATATTGTGTAAAACCTCTGTATGTGTCTTAATACTGTGTAGACCTTTGGGGCTGGCTTTAATAATGTGTAGACCTTGTGCCAGCCTTGACACTGTGTAGATCTTATATGCCAGCCTTAACACGGTGTAGACCTCTTGTGTTGGCCTTAACATAGCATAGATCTCCTATGCCAGCCTAATATTGTGTAGACCTCTTGTGCCGGCCAAATATTGTGTAGACCTTTAAGCTGGCTTCTCCGCTGTTATTTACTGAGCAAGAGTGTGTCTGACCATCTGTGCCGCCCACCTCCGAGTTATCAACTCCGGAAGCCTATCCGCTGGTTTACCAACTGTCTAGAGTCTCACTGGGGTCATAGCAATATTTAGCTAACTACCACCATTATCGCCCATAAGGGGCAGTCGTAGAATATCAACCAGCATTTTCCTGGTAGTCATTGTTGCCATCTGTCATTATTGTGATAAGAACAAATTAGAGCACTCAGGCGCTTGCCATCTGCTGCTAGATTGCACCAGCACTTTCGCCCTTCCCTGTCCCTCTGTGCCGCACTTTATATCGCTAAGTAGAGCACTTTAGACCTAGCACTTTATCAATGTGCCTTGAATGTGTGTTACTGCTAAATAATTTACGTTCATTTATGCTCACTGACGGATTGCTCCTGAAATCTAAGCACTTTAAGAACTGGTCTGTTGAAACAGTCGAAATATCAACCATCACCTGTATTGCTGCTACCCATGTGGTTCCCTGCCCACCTTTGTGTACTGTTTCTGCTGCTCTGGTGTGGCGGAGGGGGCAGAAGAGGAGGTAGCCCGGAGCCGGTGACTGATGGTGTGGTGGGGAGGGGGGAGGAGGGGGAGGGGGGATGCTGGCAAGAACCAATAAACCTAAACCTAACAACAAACATAGGAGGAAGTAATCTTAGGGCTCATAACTGCGGCATGGAGGGGGGGAGGTGTTCCACTAGCCGAGGGGCCCCCATAGAGGTCGTGGTGGGAAGGAGGAGATGCGGGAGAAGGAGACCTCGAATTCGGCCTAATTCGGACTGTTTTTTCAAATTAACTATTCCCAATAGGTCTCCTAAGGTAACTTGGTGTAACCAGGTGAGCGGGCCCTCTGGCTTGAAGGTGGTGTTGTTGAACGCCAGGTCTGTCAACGGAAAAACAACTTGGATTCAGGATTTAATCCTGGAGGAGCGGGCAGATCTGGCGTGCATCACGGAGACCTGGCTGGATGAAGCGGGGGGCGTAAATCTCTCCCAGCTTTGTCCTCCAGGTTTCTCCGTGCAACACCAACCAAGAGCCGGAGGACGGGGAGGCGGGGTCGCAGTGGTCTATAGAGATACCATCCATCTAACCAGGAGCCCCATCCCGCAGACCACAAATTTTGAATCTGTCCACCTGAGGGTGGGTGACCGGGACAGAATAGGGATTCTGCTAGTGTACCGTCCACCTCGCTGCACTGCAGTCTCCCTACCTGAGCTAGCGGGGGTGGTCTCGAGCCTGGCGGTGGAGTCCCAGCGGCTTCTTGTGCTGGGGGACTTCAACATCCACGCCGAGGCAAACCTCACAGGTGCGGCTCAGGACTTCATGTCTGCCATGGCAACCATGGGGCTGTCCCAACAAATAACTGGCCCCACCCACTGTGCTGGACACACATTGGACTTGGTTTTCTGTCAGGGATGGGAGCAGGGTGGCGGTGTGGAGGAGTTGACCATCTCTCCGTTGCCGTGGACCGACCACTTCCTGATTAGATTTAGACTCACTGCGCCCCCTAACCTCCGCAGGGGTGGAGGACCCATTAAGATGGTCCGCCCCAGGAGACTAATGGATCCGAATGGATTCCTGACGGCTCTTGGGGAGTTTCCCGCCACCTCGGTAGGTGCTCATGTCGAGGCCTTAGTCGCTCTCTGGAATGGGGAGATGACTAGGGCAATTGACATGATCGCTCCGGAACGTCCCCTCTCGAGTAACCGAGCTAAACCAGCCCCTTGGTTTACTGAGGAGCTGGCAGCGATGAAGCGAAAGAAGAGGGTCTAGAGAGCGTGTGGCGCTCGGACCCAAGCGAGCCAAATCGAACACGGTTTGTGTCCTTTTTAAGGGCATATGCCGCGGCAATAAAAGCCGCAAAGAAAACTTTCTTTGCGGCCACTATCGCGTCTGCAAAAAACCGTCCGGCGGAGTTGTTTCGGATTGTCAGAGGTCTTTTAACTCCCCCTACCTCAGGTGGGAGCCCTGACAACTCGGCAGCGCGCTGTGAAGCATTTGCTCGGTTCTTTGCAGACAAAGTCGCTTTGATCCGCTCTGGGCTGGACGCCACATTAAATGCAGTCTCTGTGGATGTGACACAAGCACCTGCTTGTCCGATTTTGTTGGATTCTTTTCAGTTTGTGAAACCCGAGGATGTGGACAAGATACTTGGAGGAATGAGACCCACCACGTCCATCCTAGACCCCTGCCCATCCTGGCTTCTGAAGGAGGCCAGAGGGGGATTGGCCGAGTGGGTAACGGTGGTGGTTAATGCCTCCCTCCGGGAAGGCAAGATTCCAGCGAGCCTAAAACAGGCTGTTATAAAGCCGCTGTTGAAGAAACCATCACTGGACCCCACTAATTTGGACAACTTTCGGCCTGTTTCCAATCTTCCCTTCTTGGGCAAAGTCATGGAAAGCGTGGTGGCCTCACAACTCCAGGTATTCTTGAGAGACACGGATATTCTGGATCCGGCACAGTCTGGTTTCAGACCGGGACATGGTACCGAGACGGTCTTGGTCGCCTTAGTGGATGATCTGCGCCGGGAGCTAGACAGGGGGAGTGTGTCCCTGTTGGTGCTCCTGGACCTCTCAGCGGCCTTCGATACCGTCGACCACGGTATTCTTCTGGGGCGCCTTGCAGAGATGGGTCTCGGGGGCACTGCGCTGCAGTGGCTCCGATCATTTCTGGAGGGTCGTACCCAGAAGGTGTTATGGGGGGACTCCTGTTCAGCGCCACGGCCGTTGACCTGTGGCGTTCCTCAGGGTTCCATCTTGTCCCCCCTGCTGTTTAACATCTACATGAAGCCTCTGGGTGAGATCATCCGGAGTTTCGGAGTACGATGTCATCTGTACGCAGATGATGTCCAACTCTGTCACTCCTTCCCACCTGTTACTAAGGAGGCTGTCGAGGTCCTGAACCGGTGCCTGGCCGCTGTAATGGTCTGGATGAGGGCGAACAAACTGAAATTAAATCCAGACAAGACAGAGGTACTCCTGGTCAGTCGCAAGGCCGAACAGGGTATAGGGTTACAGCCTGTGCTGGACGAGGTCGCACTCCCCTTGAAGGCGCAGGTTCGCAGCTTGGGTGTGACCCTGGACTCATCGCTGAGCCTGGAGCCCCAGGTTTCAGCGGTGACCAGGGGAGCATTTGCACAGCTTAGGCTCGTGCGCCAGCTGCGCCCGTACTTGGGAAGCCGGACTTGGCCACGGTGGTACATGCTTTGGTCACATCCCGCCTCGACTACTGCAACGCTCTCTACGTGGGGCTGCCCTTGAAGACGGCCCGGAAGCTTCAGCTAGTCCAACGCGCGGCAGCCATGTTATTAACAGGAGCAGGACGCAGAGAGCGTACAACGCCCCTGCTGGCCCAGCTCCACTGGCTGCCGATTTGCTACCGGGCCCAATTTAAGGTGCTGGTGTTAGCCTACAAAGCCCTAAACGGTTCCGGCCCAAAATACCTTGCAGACCGCATCTCGGCCTATGAGCCCACGAGGGCCTTGAGATCATCCGGGGAGGCTCTTCTCTCGGTCCCGCCTGCCTCGCAGGCACGTCTGGCGGGGACGAGAGAGAGGGCCTTCTCGGTGGTGGCCCCCCGGCTGTGGAACACCCTCCCTACTGAGGTTAGACAGGCGCCCTCTTTGATGGCCTTTCGTAGGAGCCTGAAAACTTGGCTCTGCGAGCAGGCCTTCAACTAAGTGTATCTGTAGAACGACGTTAGAACGGACTATGACTACGAATTTGGCTATGACCCCAGGATTAGACGAAGCGGATTTTTAGTATAAGTATATGTTGTAGTAGTAGTTTGTTATGTATTGTTGTAACTTTTGTATGCTGTCTTTCTATGTTGCTGTTCACCGCCACGAGTCGCCCCTAGGGCTGAGAGTGGCGGTCAATAAGTACAAGAAATAATAAATAAATAAATAAATACAGCAGGAGCTCACCCCACTCCCCAGATTCAAACCTGCAACCTTTCCATCTTGGACTTCAACTGTTAGGAATTGTGGGAGTTGAAATCCAAAACACCTGGAGGGCTGAAGTTAGGGATTCAAGAATTACTTTTGCATGAATCCCTATTCGTTGTTGCAATAGTTATGTAATAGCTGCAAAGAAGAGTTAAAGCATTTCAGCCTTTAGTTCTTCCTTGTGCCTCTGCAGACCTCATTTCCCTGGCAGTACTACAGGACATTTGTGGTGCTTTCGGTGAATGGCCGAGGAACAGGAGTATCTGCAGTCCGTGTTGTTCATGTCTTGTGGACTGCCTGTACACCACTCGATCAACCCAAATACCACAGACTTCTTTTTATCTGGCTACACACATGCACATTCACGCAGAGAGGAAAAATGAGTCTTTTAGATCCCAAGAATAAAGTCTGACCGTGGATTGAACACAGCAGGCTATTCTGCCAGATGCCGTGTTGAACAGAGCCTGGCATGCATATTCAGAATCGATTGGCTAAAAGGCAGTGATAACAACTTTATGTTTAATTTTACAAAACTATGCTGTGATACAAATTGAGCAACACACTGCCAGCAGTCCTACGAACCCATTAAATGAGAAATAAGCCCAATTTCCAACTATGGCATAAATCCTAATGATAGTCCTGACTAGAATAGATTCATTTGCTCTATGGGTTGATTCACCATTCAACCACTGATTTAATAGGTCTACTCTGTGTCACGTACAGACTGACTCAGATCAGAAGACAAAGTTTTCAGAAAGTAGAAACTTTATTTCAGGTAACAGAGCAGCCAGCTATACAATGGGCATTTGTCAGATCTGATGGAGATTAACTGCACCCTACATTTATAGTAACACAATTCAAATACTAGGGAGAGCTTCACCCCCATTTGTCAAAATTGAAGCTTCAGTTCTTCTTGCAGGGCTTTTGCTTCCATTGTCTTATAAATCATAACATCACCTAGCCCACCTTTCTTCTTGTTTTCCCATGAGAACGACCTTGAGACTGCACTACTTTCTTATTATTATTCTTAGTTGTTGTAGTAGAAGTATATTATTGAGACTCAAAGCAGTATGGAGATTCAAAGTGAAATAAATCTAGATGCTTGTTCTTAGTAATGAGAGCTTTTCTCACAAACCCCTATTAAAAAAAACAATGTCAGCATGTTTCAAAGCATGGCAACACTCATCATCCAGTATACATATACAAAGCTGTATAAACAAATATATGAGCAGGTACACCAATGAAGAATATAATAATTTACAGAGTTGCATATATTATATGCCTCAAGAAAACATGGGAGAACTAAAGCTCCCAGCAAATCCTTGAACCATCAGCTGTTGGTGCCTGGCAAGTTTCCAGGAGAGAGAAACAATTGGTACATTTGATGGTGCTATACACACACACACACACACACACACACAAATCATCATCATCACCACACTGGACACAGATATGATACCAGCCACTTTTTCTCTCTCAAAACGTTTCCTAATCACCTTCTCAAATGAACTATCCTGTTCTCTAATCCCCCCCCCCCCCCAAACAATAGATCATTTGAAATGTTCTGATTCAGAACTCAGCTCAAGTTTTGGAGATATTTAACTTAACTTGAACTACTTTGGCTGATACCCTATTCAAGAGTTATGATATTGTAAGATGGTCTTAGGATTTCATAATTGCTGGGGATTCACATACATTATTATGAATAAGTGGACATGACCTACATTCACAACCTGGAGGTACTAGGACTGGAGCATGACCAAAGCACTAGAGACCTGGGTGGTGGGAAATCCAGAGCAGGTTTCTGGTCACAGGATGCCTTGAGACAAGCAGCTGCGGGAGGACCTAAAAGATCTTCCCAGTTACAAGTTCTCAAAGTACCCCACAATGAGGCAATGCAGATTTTAGAGGAAGTCATCATCAATCATAATGGCAATGATAAAGCTCTGTCAACATAGTTGCAATTACCACATAGGATCTCATAATCAGAATTTACAATGTTTTATATGTCTTAGAAGACATTTCCTTCAGCATGGCTCTATCAAACTTAGACTTTGTGACAGGCATGGGCAAACTGTGGCCCTCCAAGTGTTTTGGACTTCAACTCCCACAATTCCAGTAGGCTGTTGGGAATTGTGGGAGTTTGAGTCCAAAACACCTGGAGGGCCCAAGTTTGCCCATGCCTGCCTTATGATTACTTTACAGTGGTTCTCAACCTGGGGTCCCCAGATGTTTTTGGCCTTCAACTCTCAGAAATCCTAACAGCTGGTAAACTGGCTGGGATTTCTAGGAGTTGTAGGCCAAAAACATCTGGGGACTCCAGGTTGAGAACCACTGCTTTATGACCTTACCTCTTCACTCTTCCACTTCAACAGATATGTGTAGTCTATAGAATTCCTTTGGGAGAAAAACAAGATAGAAATTAAATAGGCAGATGGAATGAAGCTTCACTTTGAATTGCTGGTATTCATTATGACAGTCTCTATAGTCACATAGATTCCTTGACTGTCTCCATCTGTGCCAATTAACAAGTTGTAGAAATGTTTGATCTCCAACAGGAGTAAGTCATTTATAAAGCTATTGAGTTTTAGTTATCTAGTCCAGACTAATGTGTTTTGCATTATGACACAAGTAACTCACAGTATATTTTGTCACAATTTTTAAAAGTCTTTATGCCCCGTAGGCACGAAGCACAACCACCCACCCTAAATACTATTTTGTCTATAGAAATAAAATGTTAGTAATGATGTAATTAAATCTCCTTTAAGGAATCTTGCCAGCTTTTCTCTCTTACAACTAACAATATCATTATCAAATTTGGATCGTGACTTGCAGTTACAAGATCATGTTTTGACAATTTTATGAAGGGGGAAAAGATGGAATACAATGTCATTGTACTGTTTACTGCGGGAGCTTCTGGAAGTGTAATTATTCAATCATGCAGTTAATGACAGGAGTGCAAAAGGAAACCATGAATGTATCTGAATTAACTAATATTGCCCTATTTTTAAAAACACACTGAATAATTTATGTGTACTTTTCAAGACAGGCACAATTCTGGCCCATATGGTCACTCTGGAGGTTCCTGTCAAACTTAGAGCAAGAGGTCAAAATGTCAGGGTACAATATGCCAGCATTGTAGCATGGCCCATGTGGCACCACTAAGACTCCAACAACAGCTGTCATGGCTAGTTTTGCATCAGCTCCCCACCCTCCCAACAGTTCCCACAAAGTACTGGGGAGAAATGTCATATAATGGATTTTATACATGCATTTACAAATACAAAGGAGCTCTCTCGCCTACCTCTGTAATTATACAAATATATACAGTTGGCTCTCCACATATAAGGCTTTTAGTTTTGGGTATTTGTGCCAAGTTTGGTCCAGATCTATCATTGTTTGAGTCCTCAGTGCTCTCTGGATGTAGGTGAACTACAACTCCAAAATTCAAGGTCAATGCCTGCCAAACCCTTCCAGTATTTTCTGTTGGTCATGGGAGTCCTCTGTGCCTAGTTTGGTTCAATTCCATCATTGCCGGAGTTGTGAATGCTCTTTGATTGTAGGTGAACTATCAATCCCAGCAACTACAACTCCCAAATGACAAAATCAATCCCCCACCCCACCCCACCAGTATTCAAATGTGGGCACATTGGGAATTTGTGCCAAATTTGGTCCAGTGAATGAAAATACATCCTGCATATCAGATATTTACACTACGACTCACAACAGTAGCAAAATTACAGTTCTGAAGTAGCAACAAAAATAATTTAATGTTTGGGGGTCACCATAACATGAGGAACTGTATTAAGGGTTCACGGCATTAGGAAGGGTGAGAAACACTGATTTAGGGTATTTAAGAGTTGCTATAGATGACTACTTACCATACTTGGAAAACAGGCATCTGATGGAATTTAAGAGGACCTCTGTCTCAATATACAAATAATGGGCTTATATAGTTGATTAAAGTACTGATAGATACCCCCTGAAGTGTTGCCTTCCTATCTATCCTCTGCTTGAGCCATGCCTAGTCTCCTTGCCATGCCTTTAGTTCTTTTCTCGGTTCTTGTCTTGCGAACACTCCCAGTGATGCTGAGTGTATGTGACAGACAGATTGACTATGTCCGCACTTCCACAGACAGGCAATAACAACGCTTGGTATAATTGCCCCTGGCAAGTAAAACAAGTTTATATTCCTTCCAAGTTCAGGCCTAGAGTTGCCAGCATGAATGCTCCTAATTTACTAGATCCTTAGGCAGGCTTGCAAGGAAGCAGCAACCAAAACCAATGAGTGATCTGCTACCATACTAAAAGGTAGTAAGGGGACTGAGAATTTTTTTTTTTGGTTTTTCAATATTTTTGCTCAAATTTAAATGTGGTGGGAAGCACTAGAATTATATCTATCTATCTATCTATCTAGCTATCTATCTATCTATCTATCTATCTGAGAGAAACTAAAATTGATAGATTCGATCTTAGCTCTTAAAAAATTAGCTTTCAGTCCCTGTATATTCAGTCCTATTTGTGGTGCTAACCTACATATTTTATTCTAGCAGGCTCCTTTGCTTTAATATCTAGATAGCAGGCAGATACAACATTGGCCTAAACTCTATTGAACAGAAGCTATTGACTAGAGTAGGCATGGGCAAACTTCAGCCCTCTAGGTGTTTTGGACTTCAACTCCCACAATTCCTAACAGGCAGTAGGCGTGCAAATCCCAGTAAGGTGGCCTTCTGCAGCTGGAAGATGGTAATTTTGTTAGCACCGATTGTGTTTAAGTGTAGGACAAGGTCTTTAGGCACTGCACCCAATGTGCCAATCATCACTGGGACCACCTTTACTGGCTTGTGCCAGAGTCTTTGCAAAGACGCAAAGATGATGATGATGACGGTGGTTATTATTATTATTATTATTATTATTATTATTATTATTATTATTATTACCAGGGCTGGAATATATGGCAGTGTGGACTCAGATAACCCAGTTCAAAGCATATATTGTAGGATTTTCTGCCTTGATATTCTGGGCTGTGTAGAAGGGCACCAAAACGCAAGAAAATTTGGGTTATCAATGTTCGCAGCTTGGGAGTGACTCTGGATTCATCGCTGAGCCTGGACCCCCAGGTCTCGGCGGTGGTCAGGGGAGCTTTTGCACAATTAAAACTTGTGCGCCAGATGCGCCCGTACCTTGGGAAGTCTGACTTGGCCACGGTGGTCCACGCTCTGGTTACATCCCGTTTAGACTACTGCAACGCTCTCTACGTGGGGTTGCCCTTGAAGACTGCTCGGAAGCTTCAAATGGTCCAGCGCTCGGCAGCCAGGTTGCTAACAGGAGCGGCACTCAGGGAGCATACCACTCCTCTGTTGCCAGCTCCACTGGCTGCCAATCTGCTACCGGGCACAATTCAAGGTGCTGGCTTTAGCCTATAAAGCCCTAAACGGTTCTGGCCCTACTTACCTCTCCGAACGCATCTCCTCCTATGAACCGACTAGGACATTAAGATCGTCTGGGGAGGCCCTGCTCTCAGTCCCACCTTCGTCACAAGCACGTTTGGCGGGACGAGGGACAGGGCCTTCTCAGTGGTGGCCCCTCGGCTGTGGAACGCCCTACCTGTGGACATCAGACAGGCCCCTTAACTGCTGGCATTCCGGAGGAAGGTTAAGACTTGGCTTTACGAACAAGCGTTTGGCTAAACAGTGGAATGAATACAGGAAGATGGTACAACCGAACATAGGAATTGATATAAAGGATTATGATTACGGATTCTGATTTTGATTTGTTGCTGAGGCGCTACGATTATGATAATGATTGTTTTTTGATCTTGTATGCCATGTATAATGTGTTTTAATTGCCTTTTGATATTGTTGTGATAACTTGTATGATGTAAACCGCTTTGAGTCGCCATTTCGGCTGAGAAAAGTGGCATAGAAGTAAAGCAAATAATAAATAATAAATAAAATATCAATGTTTTAAGAGGCTTTAAATGTAAAGGGGCTTTATTTATTTATTTATCGTGTCAGGAGCAACCAGATATTTGTATTACATTTTTAACAAAACAAACAAACAGACAGACAAAACACAAAGTTTGCAAGCTTGGTAGTTGATTAAATGTCCTTTGACCAGTATCTGGTCACTTGGAGTGCCTCTGGTGTTGCCGCAAGGAGGTCCTCCATTGTGCATGTGGCAGGCCTCAGGTTGCATTGCAGCAGGTGGTCAGTGGTTTGCTCTTCTCCACACTCGCATGTTGTGAATTCTACTTTGTAGCCCCATTTCTTAAGATTGGCTCTGCATCTCGGGGTGCCAGAGCGCAGTCTGTTCAGTGCCTTCCAAGTCTCCCAGTTTTCTGTGTGCCCAGGGGGGAGTCTCTCATTTGGTATCAGCCATTGATTGAGGTTCTGGGTTTGAACCTGCCACTTTTGGACTCTCGCTTGCTGGGGTGTTCCAGCAAGTGTCTCTGTAGATCTTAGAAAACTATTTCTTGATTTAAGTCGTTGACATGCTGGCTGATATCCAAACAGGGGATGAGCTGGAGATGTCACTGCCTTGGTCCTTTCACTATTGGCTGCTATTTCCCGGCAGACGTCAGGTGGTGCAATACCGGCTAAACAGTGGTATCGGGCGCAGACACCCCATGATAATGCAGCATGTCTCATTAAGAGCCACATCTACTGTGTGGTGAGATGCGTTCTATACTGGGCATGCATACTCAGCAACAGAGTAGCATAGTGCAAGGGCAGATGTCTTCACTGTGTCTAGTTGTGATCCCCAGGTTGTGCCAGTCAGCTTTCGTATGATATTGTTTCTAGCACCCACTTTTTGCTCGATATTTAGGCAGTAAAGGGGCTAAGTGGAGTGCTGAACTACAACCTATCCTTGTTTGTTTCCCTATATGATGGGCCCTCTGTAGCCACAGGTCCTGCACCTATAAAGTCAACCAATCATGGTTTGAAAATATTTTTTAAAAATGTTTCAAAGGCAAATCTTGATTTTGCCATGTTCTATAAGGGATGCCATTGTATATAATCGGACTTGAGCCTCCAAGGATTTTGATATCCACAGAAGATCCTGGAACCAAACCTTAGAGGATACTAAATGTCAAATGCACAACAAACAGCAAAGACACCAGATTCTGACTTATCTTGGAAGCTAAGTGGGTTCTGTAGATTCAAACTTTAAAAGGAGCTTTAAATATTAAATATTAAAACCCAGAACAAAGTCATTATCACATTGACAAGGATAGTACCAACTCCTAATACCTCCTGAAGGAAACTTATTCGGGATTGCTGCCTTTCCTTCCTTCCATTTATTAGTCAAGTGGGTGCATTGCAAAGTCTTGGCTGACCAAGAAATCAGACACCATCTTCTTTTCCCCCAAATCCCACACAGCCCCAACATAGGGTTGCCCAGAGGCACTTTGGAAAATTGAAAACAGACACAGCCTTAGTCACACTTTGCTTGTAGCCTGCCTACAGCCTTGGTTTAAAAAAAATTGGAGAAGAAAGAAAAGTTGAAGTTGGCAGTCAGCATCAGTCCCGGTAGCCCAAGGCCTTTTTTCCCAGTCTTTGCCAGATACAGTCACAGCCTGAAGGGGAATAGAAGTCTTGGTGCATCACATCCATTCCCCTGCCCAGCATATAAGAGCCAAGGAGGAGAGGGTTTTTAACTGTTAATATTCATATAGTGATTACATTTGCAAACCACTTTGTTGGTGGAGACCAAAGAGCCATCCAATGCAACATATTTTCTCAATGGAATTCTGGGTGTTGTAGTTTAATCATGTCTTTTGCCTTCTCTACCAAAAAGTGTCGGTGTTTCACCAAATTACAAATCCCAGTATTTCATAGCATTGAGCTATCGCAGTTAAAATGATATCACGCAATATTAATTCCATAGTGTACAAACACCCTAAGACAACATGCTTTCTAGTGAGTAAGCGTCATTAAAAACCATGGGAGTTTATTTATTTATTTATTTGCTGCATTTGTTGACCGCCGCTCTCAGCCCTAGGGTGACTCGAGTTATTTCTGAGTAGACAGGTAATTTTAATCAAGCCCCACTGAAAATAATGAAACTTATTTCTATGTAGATATGCTTTGGGGCTGCAGTGGCACAGCAGGTTAAACCGCTGAGCTACTGAACTTGCTGACCAGAAGGTTAGCTGTTCGAATCCGCAGATGGGGTGAGCTCTCATTGTTAGCCCCAGCTTCTGCCAATCTAGCAGTTCAGAAAATGCAAGTGTGAATAGATCAATAGGTACTGCTTCTGTGGGACGGTACTAGCTCTCTATGCAGTCATGCCGGCCACATGATCTAGGAGGTGTCTACGGACAACGCCAGGTCTTCAGCTTAGAAATGGGAATGATCACCACCAGCCAGAGTCGGACACTACTAGACTTCATGTCAAGGGGAAACCTTTACCTTTACTATGCTTTGATTTTCTGCAATATCATGCCTTCTAGAATATCATACCCATAATTCCCACCCAGTATGAAATAGTAATGGTGGATGGGAATTATGGTATATGGGAAGGTGCCAGATTGGGGCCGTATCAGCTTTGCACACTACAGTGCAGTTCACTTTCTTCCTTTCTTGGAATCTATTAATATAGTCGTATCGTAGAAGATTATTAAAGTGCCCTTGAGTTTGTTACATTAAAGAAAGGCTTTCAGGAACCAAAGATTTCAGATGATGGAAATGATGCTGTTAAAGGAGAATTGAAAATACGGCATTTCAGCTGTGAGTGTAGATAGATGGCGTAATGAAGAATTTAGTCCATTATCTGCTCCTTTCCCCCATTCTGTATAGTGCTGGTTTGGATAAATTTTGTCTGCTAGAAGTTTTTATGGATTTATTTATACCTCTCAAGAACATTTACTTGGAAGGAAAAAGAGAACCATTAATCAAGTTGCCTGACTTATAAATGATGCAACAACGGAAAAAATTAGTTAAAATCATTTTTTGGACTGCTCTGCTGATATTTGCATGCAGTTGCAGTATTTTATTACCTCCATTAATTGCTCATAGTTGTTCAGGTCTGTAGCTAAGACAATAAAAATGGAATGGTTTGGTTTATAGAGCTGAGTTGAATGTTGAGCACCAAACTCTTTCAGTTGAAAACATAAGAGGGTGCCTATGTTTAAGGTGTAATGAAAGACCTGTAACTCAGATTTTTCACTACTATTTTATTGCAATTTAGTAGTTCTCTGGCTGTTGGAAATCACAACCTTCTCAAGCCTCCACTAGTTGTTTGTTATGTACATAATTGCTTACTGTATTATATGTGTGGATTGGTTTGCAATTTTACCTAAACTCTTTGTTGCGGGAGGGGCTGCAGACCACGTGATCAAAACTGAGCATGTTCAGCACTCTGACTCCATTTTAGTTCAGTGTTTGCTTCAGACTTCAATGAAGGAATTTGCTCTTTAGAAGCCATTAGAGAGAGCAGAAGCCATCCGTATGCTTTAGACTTCAATGCAGGAACAGTATGCTTAGAGATTTATTAGACCAGGGGTCGTCAGACTTTTTAAACAGAGGTCCAGGTAGCAGTCCCTCAAACTGTTGGAGGGCCGGATTATAATTTGAAAAAAAAATGAATGAATTCCTATGCACACTGCACATATCTTATCTGTAGTGCAAAAAAACCTTTAAAACAATACAATAATTCAAATGAAGAACAATTTTAACAAATATAAACTTATTAGTATTTCAGTGGGAAGTGTAGGCCTGCTTTTGGCTGATGAGATAGGATTGTTGTTGTTGTTGTTGTGTGCTTCCAAGTTGTTTCAGACTTAGGTTGACCCTCAACGAGTGCCAGGTAAACGACCTTGGAGGGCCGTATCCGAAACTCGGGTCTTAGTTTGAGGACCCCTGTATTAGACTCTCAGAACAGAGAGATGCTTTGGAATATGGACTACTGTTTCTAAGGAAGATGCCCTGTGTTACCTACACAGAGAAACTACTACAAAATCCTATTGTAATTGGATTCATAAGCAAACTGCCTGCATGCTTTATACGTAAAGTTTTGTGCATAAACCAACTCTTGTTACTTTTGAAGAAGACTGTTTCATAGAATCATAGAGACCTCATGGGCCATCCAGTCCAACCCCATGCCAAGAAGCAGGGAAATTGCATTCAAAGCACCCCTGACAGATGGCCATCCAACCTCTGTTTAAAAGCCTCCATAGAAGGAGTCTCCACCATACTCTGGGGCAGAGAGTTCCAGTGCTGAAAGGCACTCACAGTCAGGAAGTTCTTCCTAATGTTCAGATGGAATCTCCTTTCTTGTAGTTTGAAGTCATTGTTCCACTCCGTCCTAGTCTTCCCCTCCAGTATGTGAGGGGAAGTCTCCTATGACTTCCCCTCACATACTTATACATGGCTATCATGTCTCCTCTCGGCCTTCTCTTCTTCAGGCTAAACATGCCCAGCTCTTTAAGCCGCTCCTCATAGGGCTTGTTCTCCAGACCCTTGATCATTTTAGTCGCCTTCCTCTGGACACATTCCAGCTTGTCAACATCTCCCTTCAATTGTGGTGCCCAGAATTGGACACAATATTCCAGGTGTTGCCTGACTTAGGCAGAATAGAGGGGTAGCATGATTTAAAGGCAAATATATTTAAGGAGAGGAGATGTTTTGGCGCAACTAAAGGAACTCTTCTGAAACTCTGCGGAATATATATATATTTGTGCATTGGCATGTCTTTGTCCCTAGCAGTTCAAAGACATACCTAGATACATCAGTTTAACAACTGAGAGACCTAGTTGCCTTGCATGAATGCTGGTGAATAACATTTTTCAAAAAGTGTTATGACTTCTAGCAAGGTCATGCCTTTCCTTTGACTAGTGGTTTTCCAAAAATGTTATGAATCCCATTTCCCAATGGTTATGGAGATTCACATTTTCCAAAACTAGCACTGTATCTTTGCTATGCTATTTAGTGATTTTCCTGTATTTCTATATTACACTAGCCGTCCCCTGCCACACGTTGCTGTGACCCACATGGGGGTTCTGTGTAGGATGTTTGGCCCAATTCTATCGTTGGTGGTGTTCAGAATGCTCTGTGATTGCAGGTGAACTATAAATCCCAGCAACTACAACTCCCAAATGTCAAGATTCTATTTTCCCCTAAACTCCACCAGTGTTCATATTTGGGCATATTGAGTATTTGTGCCAAGTTTGGTCCAGATCCATTGTTGTTTGAGTGCACAGTGATCTCTGGATGTAGGTGAACTACAACTCCAAAACCAAAGGACACTGCCCACCAAACCCTTCCAGTATTTTCTGTTGGTCATGTGAGAACTGTGTGCCAAGTTTGGTTCAATTTCATCGTTGGTGGGGTTCAGAATGCTCTTTGATCGTAGGTGAACTATAAATCCCAGCAACTACAACTCCCAAATAACAAAATCATTTTTTGAGTGAAGGACAGACATTGGGTTGTTAGGTGTCTTGTGTCCAAATTTGGTGTCAATTCGTCCAGTGGTTTTTGAGTTCTGTTAATCCCACAAACGAACATTACAGTTTTATTTATATAGATGAATGGGAGCAGCAAGAATTAGGGTCACTCCGAATTGGCTTTGTATATAATAATCTCAGTGAGGAAAATATTTCTGGACATCAATTATGATTAGCTTTTGGTTTTATTTGTTTTAACAGTGTTACAAAACGATGGGTTTAACATTACCAGCCATCATTCACCATTGGTTTATAGTTTTGCTCATTAGTTTCATTAGTTCCAAGTGCTATCTTTAATATTACCTACAACGGAAAACCCCTTAACTCACTTTTTTGACCCACACTCCTTTGTCATTGCCAATTTTCTCATTCTGACAACAATCATCACTGCATTCACCATCACTATTTAATTTTTGCACATATTTGTACAATGTTTGAATGAGGGCAGGAAGCATTCGACTTGAAATGGCTTTGAACACAATAATGAAGCCAAATCAAATTGAGAAAAAACATTGCCTGGCATCACTCACTATTCGTTTTGGGATTTTTTATTTTTATGATGTGATTCCAAGTAATATCTTCAATATTACCTTCAATTTAGTCGGCAGCATAGCAGGCATAAAAAGAAATAATCCATATCTTCAGGTATTTGTTGCTGGTAAATTACAGCTGGCAGTTAAGATCCTTTCTTGTGTTTGCATAATGTAAGTCTACCTTCACGGTTAAACAGTGCTTGCATTTTAGATTAAGTATCCAAAAAGGAGTTAACAGTGAAATTCAATCTATTTCTAGGATGGCTTGCTAGAATACTGTTGGCAGCTCTATTTCAGAGAAGCAAAACAAAAAAAATTGCTGTACAAAATAACAAATTGGACATAAAAGCCATAGACTGGGTTTCATGGCCAGACACAGCAGCAATTACTCAACTTTAAAAGGTACACGGCCACAGTTCTTCACTCGTGGACCCTGGAAAGTTGGCAATAAACTTCCAATTCCCTCTGGTCTTTGAGCCAATAAAGATGCCCTATGAGCCCTTCCACACAGCGGCCTAAAATCCCACAATATCTGCTTTGAACTGGAATATATGTCCGTGTGGACTCAGCTAACCCAGCATTGTGGGATTTTCTGCCTTGATTTTCTTGGGTACTGAGCTTTGTGGATGGGTTCAAATATCTCCTATGGTAGTCTGGGATATATATATATATTCTCATCTGCCCTGTTGACATCAAAGTTTTCACTCAGGTATCCTACTGGTTAATGCCAGTCAATTAGCCACTGTGTGAATGAAGTGTTGGAGAAGATAGGCTTTTGGTCTGATCCAACTTGGCTCTTCTTATGTTAATGTTTGGTGATTCACTTGAAATGAGCTAAACTAGGCATGGGCAAACTTCGGCCCTCCAGGTGTTTTGGACTTCAACTCCCACAATTCCTAACAGCCTACCAGCTGTTAGGAATTGTGGAAGTTGAAGTCCAAAACACCTGGAGGGCTGAAGTTTGCCCTTATCTCATCTACACTGAACACATAATGGAGATTGAAAAGTAGGTTTGGATAGAAGCAGATTGTGGTCACAGAATGGTCAGGAGAAAATGCCACTTCTGCAATCTCCAAAGAAAATGATCTGTAACAGTGCTAAGCCTAAAGATGCTGGCTACTTTTTCAATACTTTGTTTCAATTGCAGTTGGACCTCCAGATTTATGAGACTGACTTTAGCAGATTTGATTATTTTCAGATCTCCAAGTCCTCCAGTACAACTCTGTAGCAGCTTCCACCAGATGATGACCTAGAGATTTCCTAGAGAGAATATACCTCTAGAAACATGTTTCTAGAGGTATATTCTCTCTAGGAAACTAGGAGCGTACAACCCCCCCTGTTATGTCAGCTCCATTGGCTGCCGGTCCAGTTCCGAGCACAATTCAAAGTGCTGGTTTTGACCTATATAACCCTATACAGTTCCGGCCCAGTGTACCTGTCCGAATGTATCTCCTTCTACGTCCCACCTAGGAGTTTAAGATCTTCTGGAGAGGCCCTGCTCTCGGCCCTGCCCTTGTCGCAAATGCGCTTGGCGGGGACGAGGGACAGAGCCTCCTCAGTGGTGCCCCCCGCCTGTAGAATTCACTCCCCTGGGAAATTAGGTTATCTTCATCCCTCCTCTCCTTTAGAAAGAAGTTAAAAACGTGGATGTGGGACCAGGCCTTTGGGTAATCTATGTAGACTTTGACTATGACAATGAAGACAATTGATATGGAAACAGATTATGGGCAAGCTTTATGGAATCTCCAATCTACCTAATTCGTCCAGACAATAGCCACTAGGCTGGTTCATTTTTATAGATTTTATTGTATTAATGTGTTTAACTATTTACAATTATTGGTTTTGATATTCATTTTATTGTGTTTATTCGTAGGCATCAAATATGTGCCGGCTGGAAGCCGCCCTGAGTCCCCCCCCCCCCCCACTAAGGGGGTTGAGAAGGGTGGAGTACAAATATCCAAAATAAATAAAATAAAATAAATCTCACATGGAGAGCATTAGGTTACAGGGTGACTCATTAAGTTGTTATTGTTGCAAGTAATCCAAATGAGGGAGCCTAAAAGAATGCAAAAAGCATGTCAAAAACAGAATTTCCAATTTTATATGTGAACCTATACCTGTATCTGTAGATTTGTTTGGACTAATCTTCCACCAATTGCACCTGACTGAATGGTGAGAGGTGCAGTTTGGCATATCTGGAAGGTGCCTGTCTGGAGAAAGGCATTAGATGTAATAGGTAAGGTGTATAGGAACAAAATTAAGAAGGTTGTTCCACCGAACCTAATCCTGTCCTTGGAATAATGAGCATCATCTCCATTAAATATCACAGAAGCTTTGCCTCATGTATAAATCCTGAAAGCCTTCTTCCCATAAGCCTTTAAGTAAAAAGGACTTCCAGTGAAATGACTGCAAACATGCCTAAATTCAAGACAAATCTGAGCAAGTTCCCTGTAGCTAAAGCTATAAAGCATATTTCTCATTAATTCTGTGAAGACTTCGCGTATTTAGAGATTTCTTGTTCCAAGCCAGCCACCACTCTCCTACTCATATTGCAGGTGACATCTAGACTGAAAACACACCGTCCCCAATCCTGTCTTTTCATTTCTGATGCTGATGCAGGGTCAGCCGGGGAGAGATGTTAGATGGGAGCAGGTGCATGGCCTCTGCCCTCATCTTCCAACTCTTCCTCTGTAGGAGTACATTCCCAGCCAGATTGCATTTACTTGAAATCATGATATAACAAAACACCATTAAATTATCTGAGCTCTGGTCCCAGCAACCATAGAGTCTCCATGGGGGACCTCAAAATTCCAAGAGAGATATCTTCTTCTAGGTATTTCCTGGATGACTCTACAATATAATGTTCAGGGGAAGCATACCATATAATTTACTTGAAGGGCATAGCAAATTCCAAGAGAGTACCTTTCCCCACTAAGCATGGGTAAGCAAAGATGGGGATGCAAAAGTGGAAGGTCAACTGAAAATGCTATTACTTCAGACTGCAGACGGAAAACTGGAATTTCCAAAGGGTATCTTGAGGGACATATCAGTTATCTCAGAGCAGGAGATGAATCAGGTTCATGGTGTCCACACAATGCATGGAGATCATCTGAGTTAATGTTAACCTAACTTGCAGGTTGCTCTGAATTCTCCCTGAGAATCCAGGGGACCCAAAATGGCATTTAGTAATCCCTTCCTGTTTTTGTTGTAGTGATGCTCAGTAGGTGTGACCTGACTAGGGTTCATTGCCTAACCCCTGGAGAGACATCAACAGCGTGATATTGGTTGGGACACAAGGGCAACCCTTCCTGCTCCCAAGTTGTTCTGGGACTCTGCCAACATCACTCAGCCAATGTTACTTCAGGAGACAAGTGGCTGTTACTATCCATGTTATGTTTGCTGGCCACTGCTACAATGAGAATGAAAGGGGATGATCAGGGTGGCCATCTGGTGGTGCTGGCCACTGGATGGTCAGGACCGTCATGACCAGCTGTTTTGTGGTTTTAGTATAGCTGCTGGGTAATGTTAATCTCTGGGTTGTTGTAGGTTTCCTAGGTGACGTTTCACCTGCACCTATGGCAGGCATCCTCAGAGGTTGTGAGATCACAACATCTGAGGATGCCTTCCATAGATGCAGGCGAAACATCAGGAGAGAATGCTAAAACCAGCATGGGCTGATCCAGAATTCAACACCCCCAATTGGTCTAGGGATATACCCTAGAAAACTTTACTATTGCAATTTTGAAGAGAGATTGAGTTCCCTGGCTGAAAAATATAACTACCACTCTTTAAACTGCATGCTCCATAGGAAGTTGCCATTGTAGAAAGGGTCTCCAATCCTCAGAGACTGCTTCTTAGACAGCCACATTTGCACCGATCTATATAGCCAAACTCTTTAAAAGAAATTTATATAGAGCTTGAAGAGCTCACGTTACTGCCTCGTATTAGCTAACCTCTGGTTCAGTCATTGCACAAACACATAACAACTCTACAGATTCTGCCGCATCTACCTTCTACTCACCAAGGGTTTGTGTATTAAATGACTGGCACAGAACAAGTGACAGGGCATTATTAATTACAGAGCTATAGATCTATCAAGAAGAGCTATGAGGAAAACTCTGCATTGTCATCAGGATCCTAAAGGAGGCTGTTTTTGTTTTGCCTGTTACTTAGCTGACTACTTGCAAAATACATTAAAATAAAGCACTATCATTTGTTGAGAGGTTTCCGACAGCATCTAGAATTTCTCAATGTCTGCTAGGAAGAAGGGGAAAAAAAGATGCCCACAATGATCAGTCTCCTACTTTTGAAAACACCACATTTAATATATACTTAAAAGGATTATGTGCATCCTTGGGCAAAATGCACAGGTCCTTGGTGCCGAGAGGTACAAAAAAAGCATGACTGTTTGTGCATTAACAAAGTAATTATGATCTTGAGCGGGCAGTAAAGATTTTGATATTAACAAAAATGGAGATAATTTTGTACTGTGCTCTGCGAATTATTTATTTATGTATTTATTTATTTATTTTGGGTATTTGTATCCTGCCCTTCTCAACTCGGGGGGGGGGGGGGGGGACCTCAGGGCAAATTTACGAACTCACTGTCATCCAAGGCAGGTGAATGGTTAAATTTGGTGTCTTCCACAAAGTACTGGCCAAAAAAATCTGAATGCATACTCGTTATGGGCTTGGTGTCAGTGAGACTACACTCATGGGTTTGATTTAAAGCAAAAATGTCTTATTCAGGGCTGACATATAATTTTGATACTATTTTGATTTTGGAGGTTCTGTTTATGATTTATATTAAGCCGGTTATTAGGATTGAGATTTGTGATACAGAGATCTCCATGCAGTCTTCCAGATGGAAAACCATTCATTGGCCCAACACTCTCCAGACTTTGTTCAGCAAGGCTCATCAGCCCCAGCACTCATGACCAATGGTCAAGGATAATGGGACTTGTCTTAAACACCTGGGAGACTCTGGTCTAGAGAATTTGATCTTTCTCCTCAACTACTGCAATGATAGGATTGTGCCATCCAAGGGTGCAAAATCTCTCTCATGAGATCTGGTTGTTGTAATTGAGCCTTTGATTGTGCTTGCATTTGATCTTTCTGGGGATTCTGGGCATGTTAGTGGGGATTCTGTGTCTGCAAGTCAGCAGGAGAGCCAACAAGAGAAAGCCCTGAAAATGAGCAGTCTGAAGACCACATTCCTGAAAGGCAGTTCGCTAGGGAAGCGAGGTCAGGAACAGGTCTGAGCTCAGAGGATGAAAGCGAAAGTCCAGGTGGACAAACTATTGAGCAGTTAAATAGGAGATTTACATTCCATCAACATAGAGCTTCTCGGGAGAGTTTACGAAGATCAAGATGCCTATTAGCTAAGAAGTCCTTATCAGTTTCCCAGGGGAGAAGGCATGATTTTCTCTCTATATTAGCTAGCTCAGTAGATGGGTCTGTCAGTCCAGGCAACGTTGGTGTTAGAGTATAGGTCTATTGTCAAGTCAAGAGATTTCCAGTTCCATGTTCCTTTTTGTTCATGTCTCATGATTCCAAGTTTCAAGGACTGTTCCAGAATCTCCTGTTTTGGATTTATTCTACTTTTGTATTCCTGGTTTTTGATACTACTCCCATACTTTGATTTCTGTGGATTATTCCTAATATTTGGACTTTTTTTATACTATTTTGCTAAATTGCTTTTCATACATATTTTTCAGTAAACTGCTTTGCTATTTTACCTTGGATTGGAGTGTGTGTTAAGTACAGAGGTTGTTCCCAGCTTTGGAGAGCAACGCTGGTCTCTGGAGGCACATCATAATGTTATAGACTGCTTACTTTGTCTTACGTTCTTTATATGGTTTTATGGATAACACAGATACACCAAATACAATGTAAGCCTTTAGATTAAGTTGTGCTAGGCTTGAAATAGCTTGGAATTTCTCACTACTCAGGGAAAGGTTCTGAAATACCATATTTAACATAAGCTTCCAAACAGAGTGTGCTAATAAATAAACCCATCATAAACATGATCATCCCCCTTTTTTAAAAGTACCCATTAAATCCTTAATTTTATAACAAATCTGGCTGGGTTCTCAACAGAACAGCTGCAGCCTAACAACATCCAGCAATTATTTTCTGGATAGGTACCATGGGGGAGGTGGAAGTGAAATTGGTGTTCTGGGATGCTTGGATGCACATCAATAATTTTGAAGCATCCACAAATGGCAAAATGGGTTGAAAACAGGGATAGGTATTTATTAGGAGGAATAGCGAGGAGATTTCTGACACATTGAAGACTAACTTTTATTGTGGTGTACATTTTTGTGAAGAAGAGATAATTATTATTATTGTGTAAAGTCATTTTCAGCTGACAGCAATGCTAAGTTGAAAATGTCATAGGATTTTCTGGGGCTGAGAGTATGTGACTTGCTCAAAGTCACTCAGTGGGGGTTTCCATGGCCAAGTAGGGAATCAAACCCTGGTCTCTGTTGTGTACCACTCTTCTGATTCTGAGGGAGAAGGAGAACATGTGGATGAAGAAGCAACACTTGGGGATTTGGGGCTAAGTGGTAAGGAGGAAGAAGAAGAGGTGGCAGACATATCACAAATCCCCACGTTTCAGGAATGACAATGGGAGAAAGAAATCAGAAGGAAATCAGCTAGGTTAGCAGTGGAAATGCTGAGCAATCAGACCACACCCTAGAGCAGGTGTGGGCAAACCCAGATGCGGCCCCTTGGGCTCTTTTCTCAGGCCCTCCTCTCATTCACCACCCTATCCTTCCTCCCTCCTCTCTTTCCTTCCTCTTTCCATTCCTTCCTTACCTCCGTCTTTCTCCTTCCATCCTCCCCTTCCACCCTTTGGTCCTTCCTTTTTTTCTTTCCCTCTTTCATCCCTCCTTCCCACTCTCCCTCTTTCTCCTTCCTTCCTTCCCTTTTGTCTTTTGTCTTTCCTCCCCCCCTCCATTCCCTCCCACCCTTCCATCCATTCTCTTCCTCCCCTCCATTCTCTTCCTCCCTTCCTTCCTTTGCTTTTTCCTTCCTCCTTTCCTCCTGGGGGATGTTTCGCTGGGAGAAGAGATGGTAGAGAGGGAAGAGAAACGTGTATCAAGATTTAAAAGGAGGAGAAAATCTGACTTTCTGCTGCTCTAGAGACCAGGGCACAAGGGAGCAATTGGTTCAATGGCAGGGAAAGAGATTCAACTGAAAAGATTAGGGAAAAGTTCCTAGAGAGTGGCATAGGCTGCCTTGGACTGTGGTAGAGGCTCCTTCTCTGGATGCTTTTCAGAAGAGGCTGTCTACTGGGAGTGCTTTGATTGTGCCTTCTTGTATGGCAGGGCTGAATGGCCCTTGGAGGTATCTTCCAACTCTAGGATTCTATATCAGGAATAGGCAATATGGGGTCTAATGGATACAGTTTTCCTCTCCCATCCACCATCTCATCCTGACCAAGGCTAACCCTTTTGGGATCCAGACGTTCCCAGGGCAGGGAGGAGACTTGAGGAGAACCCCCTCCCTCCTGGCCGGCCCGCTCGCCCACCCCCTCCAGGCCGCCATGTGGCCCTCAAGTTAGAAAGTTTACCCATCCCTGCCCTAGAGTGCTGAGAGCTCAGGGCTATATAAATTAGCAGCAAAGTCAGGGCCCAGTGCTGACAGCAACTGACCTAGGTTGTTGTAGGTTTTTTCGGGCTATATGGCCATGTTCTAGAGGCATTTCTCCTGACGTTTCGCCTGCATCTATGGCAAGCATCCTCAGAGGTAGTGAGGTCTTTTGGAACTAGGAAAATGGGTTTATATACCTGTGGAATGACCAGGGTGGGACAAAGGACGTCTGCTGGAGCTAGGTGTGAATGTTTCAACTGACCACCTTGATTAGCATTTGATTGCCTGGCAGTGCCTGGAGCAATCTTTTGTTGAGAGGTGATTAGATGTCCTTGTTTGTTTCCTCTCTGTTGTTATGCTGTTCTAATTTTAGAGTTTTTTAATACTGGTAGCCAGATTTTGTTCATTTTCATGGTTTCCTCCTTTCTGTTGAAATTGTCCACATGCTTGTGGATTTCAATGGCTTCTCTGTGTAGTCTGACATGGTGGTTGTGAGAGTGGTCCAGCATTTCTGTGTTCTCAAATAATATGCTGTGTCCAGGTTGGTTCATCAGGTGCTCTGCTATGGCTGACTTCTCTGGTTGAAGTAGTCTGCAGTGCTTTTCATGTTCCTTGATTCGTGTTTGGGCGCTGCGTTTGGTGGTCCCTATGTAGACTTGTCCACAGCTAAATGGTATACGGTAGACTCCTGCAGAGGTGAGAGGATCCCTCTTGTCCTTTGCTGAACGTAGCATTTGTTGGATTTTCTTGGTGGGTTTGTAGATTGTTTGTATGTTGTGTTTCCTCATCAGCTTCCCTATGCGGTCAGTAGTTCCCTTGATGTATGGCAGGAACACTTTTCCTCTGGGTGGATCTTCATCTTTACTCTCGTGGCTTGTTCTTGGTCTTGCAGCTCTTCTGATGTCTGAGGTGGAGTATCCATTGGCCTGGAGAGCCCAGTTGAGGTGGTTCAGTTCATCTTGGAGGAGGTGGGGTTCGCAGATTCTTTTTGCACGGTCTGCCAAGGCTTTAATGGTGCTTCTTTTTTGACTTGGGTGATGGTTGGAGTTTTTATGTAGATATCTATCTGTGTGTGTGGGTTTTCTGTAAACGGTGTGACTCAATTGTTGGTTTACGGATGACTAGGACATCTAGAAAAGGCAGTCTTCCTTCATTTTCTGACCTACTTTAGGAAAGTTCCTGTTCCAAGTTCCTGTTCCAAGCACCGTGTCTCCATTCCAGTATTGGTCCTTGCTGAAGGCTATTGACGTTTGTTTCTGCAACCTGTAATCCTGTTTATCAAAGACCCTAGTTTCTGTCTGATGTGAAGACTTTTATTTTACGTTTGCTTAAAGATTGTGCGTTACCATTGGGACTGTACTTTCTGCTTCACTTGTTGCATTATCTTTATTCTGACTGAAGTAAAGCCTTTTTATTTACTTTCTCTTGCGTCTAAGGTTGTTTCTGGGGGAAAACTGGACACTAACACTTAAAGCAGTGCACCATGCTGACTCTCATGTATGAACACACTATCCAACATTTCATACAAGAAACTTGGGACACTTGTAACCAAACACCATTAGAACCTTGTGGAGATGGCAAATGTTACTAATGAGGAGAGAAAGAACACGCAAGATAAAGAGCAGCTGCAGCAGTTTTCTTTTGCCTTAGCCTACTGGGAAGGGCAAAACTGTCCTCTCCCTGCTACTGAGTTAATTGAATGCAAACAACTTTTGCATTTTGAATGCGATCTGCAGCAATTGAAGTAAACTGAGCACAAAGAAAGTAAGTGGGTTGAGGCCATGGTGGTCCATACTCTTGTTACATCCCGAATAGACTATTGCAACGCACTCTACGTGGGGCTGCCTCTGAAGACTGCCCGAAAGCTTCAATTAGTCCAACGATTGGCAACCAGGTTGCTCACTGGAGCGGTGTACAGGGAGCACACAACTCCTCTGTTACGCGAGCTCTGTTACTTCCGAGCACAATTCAAAGTGCTGGTTTTAACCTTTAAAGCCCTAAACGGTTCTGGCCCAGACTACCTGTCCGAACGTATCTCCTGTTACGAACCATCACAAAATTTAAGATCATCTGGAGAGGCCCTATTCTCGATCCCACCACCATCACAAATGTGACTCGTGGGGAGGAGGGACAGGACCTTCTCTGCAGTGGCCCCCCGTCTACGGAACTCCCTCCCCAGGGACATCAGACTGGCCACCTCTCTACTGTCTTTCAGAAGGAAACTTAAGGCCTGGCAATGGGACCAAGTGTTTGACCAGCAATAACAGCAAGTAAAAGGAGCTTTAAGTCAATGACTTGACCTGGACTGGACCTTGGACTCTGGATTTTGAATTCTGATTTTAACAGGCGTGTTTTTAATCAATTGTTTAATTACTGTTTTTAATATTTCAATGTGTTGCTGATTGTTGATTGTTTTATGATGTTTGGCATCCTATGATGCTTTTGTGAGGCCGCTCTGAGTCCCCCCTCAGGGGTGACTTCGAAAGATGGGGTAGAAATGTAGGAAATTTATATAAATAAAAATGTAATGTTCATTTATGGGATTAACATAACTCAAAAACCACTGGACGGATTGACACCAAATTTGGACACAATACACTTATCAGGCCAATTAGTGGCCATCACTCATAAAAACACTGAAAAACACAGCAGAAGCGACTTTAAAAGCCAAAAAAATGAAAAATACATTACAACGCATGCACAAAACCACATATTTACACAAACACATGGGAGACTGTGGCGGGGTATAAATAAAGTTTTATTATTTTATTATATACACAAATATATATAAACACAAAACACATATATACAGACTGGGCCACAGCAAAGTGTGGCAGGGGACAGTTAGTAAATAAATAAAATAAATATTCACAAAAGTGTTATCTTCAACTGGTAGCTGCATTTCTGGAGTGGAGTAGATGTGCCAGGTGACATCGCACATTGACTCTAAACCAGGCATGGGCAAACTTTGGCCCTCCAGGTGTTTTCAATATACAAGATATTAGAATGTATTCATTCTATATAAATCTTAAAATAGGCCCATTTTGCTTATTTTCATCTTTGGGTTCTGTACATTCTGAATATCATTTTTTTCCAGTTGGCCTCACTCTTTGCAATTTTGAGAATGATGTTGGAATATTTGGCATCTCGGTCAAGCAAAATGCAGCATCATAGGTGCAATATAAGGTTGTGCTGAAAAAACAGGAGATAATTGTGTGAAATGCTCTAGTAAGGTTAAAAAAATAGTGTTGGGTTGTTGAGTTTTCCAAACTGTAGGGCCATGTTCCAGAAGCATTCTCTCCTGATGTTTCACCTACATCTGGCAGGCATCCTCAGAGGTTGTGAGGTCTGTTGGAAACTAGGAAAATTGGGTTTCTATATCTGTGGAATGTCCAGGGTGAGAGAAAGAACTCTTGTCTGTTTGAGGTAGGTGTGACTGTTTCAATTGGCCACCTTGCTTAGCATTTAATGGCCTAGCAGTTTCAAGGACTGGCTTCTTATTGCCCGGAGGAATCCTTTGTTGGGAGGTAATTAGCTGGCCCTGATTGTTTCCTCTCTAGAATTCTCCTATTTTTGAGTGTTGTTCTTTATTTACTGTTACGGTTTTGGTTTTTTTAAAATACTGGTAGCCAGATTTTGTTCATTTTCATGGTTTCCTCCTTTCTGTTGAAATTGTCCACATGCTTGTGGATCTCAATGGCTTCTCTGTGTAGTCTGACATGGTGGTTGTGAGAGTGGTCCAGCATTTCTGTGTTCTCAAATAATATGCTGTGTCCCGGTTGGTTCATCAGGTGCTCTGCTGTGGCTGACTTCTCTGGTTGAAGTAGTCCTCAGTGCCTTTCATGTTCCTTGATTCGAGTTTGGGCACGAACCTGTGTTTATTAATTCAGTAAATCCAGCTGGGATAGAAAAGGAGACAGACAAAAGAAGATTACCTATATTTTTGGCAGAAGAGTCCCTAAAAGCTGGCCTTTTTGAGGCAATAGCCTCATGGATGCTTCCACGCTAGACAAAGGGACATAAAAGACTAACTGGATTTTGGAAGAAAGAGAAAATGATCTCTACAGGTGGGAAGGAAACAGGATAAAAATAAATACATCAAAGAAATAGAGAAATGAAAAACAAAGGGAAAGCCATGCAAACTACAGCTCTCCCCCTAATTAACATATAAGGGTATTGATGCCTCTATGCATCAAAATTTAAATTGAAACCTAACCTTTTCTTTACCGCCAACTTAGCAAAGGTATTTGGATTTTCTTTACCACCAACCAAGTGAGAGTATTTGGATTATAGCATGTTGAAAAAAACTGCCTTTAATCCAATTACTCAGATAATTTTATTTGCATTGCGGATAATGCTTTAATCACTTTTGCATGCTGTAAATACATTTCCCTGATTTTAGGCTATTATATCTGGCTCAGAATCTATACTACCATATTGTGAGACATAGAAAAAATTAGCTAAGCTTGGTTTTGGGAGGAATGGGAGGGAGGAGTAGGGATGTGTTTCAAGTCTCAAATGTTACAACGGCTAGGAGAGGTCTCTCATATCTGGAGATATGGTGAATTCTGCCGGTGAATGTTACAGGTAAAGATCGAAAAAGATGCTTGTTGAAAAAGACCTAATCTCATGTTGATCCATGGCTAGAGGGGAGAGAGAAGTGAAGTCAGCTTTACAGCTTGGAAATATATATATATATATAGAGAGAGAGAGAGAGAGAGAGAGAGAGCACCACTCAGAATCCCACAGCTATCATGGTCAGCCTCAGGCCAGGCAATCATTATGAATGGAATTTTTTTTCACATTAACATAGTGTCCAATATTCCTAAAATAAGAACATGTGGGAACAGCTCTTTAAAATGGCTGTGACATGCAAAACCAATGGGTCTACCTAGTATTTTGAGGATGACCAAGTCTAGACCTGGGGTCGGGACCCCTGGGGGGGGGGGTCGCAAGGGGGTGTCAGAGGGGTCATTAAAGACCATCAGAAAATACAGTATTTTCTGTTGGCCATGGGGGTTCTGTTGGGAAGTTTGGCCCAATTCTATCATTGGTGGGGTTCAGAATGCTCTTTGATTGTAGGTGAACTATAAATCCCAGTAACTACAACTCCCAAATGTCAGGTCACCAGTGTTTACATTTAGGCATATCGAGTATTTGTGCCAAGTTTGGTCCAGATCCATCATTGCTTGAGTCCACAGTGCTCTCTGGATGCAAGTGAATGACAACTCCAAAACTCAAGGTCAATGCCCACCTAACCTTTCCAGTATTTTCTGTTGGTCATGGGAGTTCTGTGTGCCAAGTTTGGTTCAATTCTATCATTGGTGGAGTTCAGCTATGCACTTTGATTGTAAGTGGACTATAAATCCCAGCAACTACAACTCTCAAATGACAAAATCAATCCTCTCCTCAACCCCACCGGTATTCAAATTTGGGTCAAATTTGGTCCAGTGAATTAAAATACACCCTGCATATCAGATATTTACATTACAATTCATAACAATAGCAAAATTACAGTTATGAAGTAGCAACAAAAGTAATGTTATGGTTGGGGGTCACCACAACATGAGGAACTGTATTAAGGGGTTGCGGAGGAACGTTGAGTTATGAAGTAGCAACAAAAGTAATGTTATGGTTGGGGGTCACCACAACATGAGGAACTATATTAAGGGGTTGTGGCACTAGGAAGATTGAGAAACACTGGTCTAAGACTCGTGCCATCCAAATATTGGTCAAGGTCAGGCATGGGCAAACTTCATGAGGATAAATCTGTAATTGGGACAAACATCAGGGTGTGTGTTCATTCTTGGAGCATCTCTTTGTGTTTTCTCACCGAGGTGATACCTATTTATCTACTCACATTACATGTTTTCAAACTGTAGGTTGGCAGGAATTGGAGCTGACAAATGGGAGTTCACCCTGTCTTGTGGATCGAACTGCTGAACTTCAGGTCAGCAGTTCAGTGACACAAGGGTTTAACTCATCTCACCACTGCAGCTCCTAGATCAGGGGTCCTCGAACTTTTTAAACAGAGGGCCAGGTCACAGTCCCTTAAACTGTTGGAGGGCCGGATTATAATTTGAAAAAATGAATGAATTCCTATGCACACTGAACATATCTTATTTGTAGTGCAAAAAAAACCCACTTAAAAACAATACAATAATTAAAATGAAGAACAATTTTAACAAATATAAACTTATTAGTATTTCAATGGGAAGTGTGGGCCTGCTTTTGGCTGATGAGATAGATTGTTGTTGTTGTTGTGCTTTCAAGTCATTTCAGACTTAGGTTGACCCTGAGCGAGGGCTGGGTAAATGACCTTGGAGGGCCACATCCGGCCCCCGGGCCTTAGTTTGAGGACCCCTGTCCTAGATCAACAACTGCCCTGCTCAGGTCTTGCATACCCAAGACTATAGCTTCCTTGATGGAGTCAATCCACTTGTAGTCTTCCCCTTTTTTGACTGCCATTCACTTTATCTTATTTTCCAATGAGACACGTTGTTGCGTGATATGTCTGATGTCCAATAACCTCAGATTAGTCATCTTGGCTTCTAGGAAGAATTAACATTTGATTTGCCGTAAGATCTATTCATTTGTCTTTTTAACAGTCCATGATATCTGCAGAACTCTTTTCCAGCAGCACTCTGCCTAATCAGTGCTTTGGCACCAGATATTGCTACAGAGATGAGCCCTGGAAGGGTGGAGAAAGGAAGCAATTTCCACTCTTCCCTTTCTTTGCCATTAGTCGATGGGCTACTTGAAGGCTCATACTCACACATTTCTTTTGAGAGTCAGATTAATGATGCCCGCAAGAAGAGATATCATCTTCCATTTCTGCCGATGTATAAATCCCACAAGTTCCTCATTTCTAATCACTAGCACATCGTCTCCTACATTAGAGGTTTTTAAAAAATTAGAAGAGATGTTTAAAAGCATGCATGTATTACTAGGGAAATTATGGATGGGGGAATAAAAGAGTCGATACATTCACTTTCAGTGCACATCTTCTCCCGAGTTTCATTGTTTGGAACAGGGCCAGATTTGAAATGACAGTCCCAAACAAGATGAGAACTCATTCATTTCGAAAGACAGAACTATTCAGTGGCAGAAAAATGTTGATGTGGTATTTAAAAAGCACTCTTGACGTTTGAAGTGCTCTGTTTTAATAGGTGTAGGCTCCCCGCACCCCCTACGAAATTGCATGTTTTGCTTCCATGTGAGAAAGAAGATGGAAGAGGTGAAATTTTCTGGGGATGGTGAATTATAATGTTTTTTTTCCCACCAGAGAGATTAGAATAGGCACTTACTCATTGCTTCTTCCATCCAAAAAAGTGGAAACTCATCACCCAAAAAGAGGACAGAAGAAGACACAGATTGATACATTTTCATAAGCGTAGTCATCTGTTCAGATGCCAATTCAAAAATAATGACTGCAATTCTGCACCGGAAGACATAAGAAATATAGAAATATAGCAATACAGAGATATAGCTATACAGTATCAGTGGGGAATACATTTCCGATCTTCATGTGGATACATGAAACCATGGATAATAGTGAATCCTGATAGTAAAATCAAGGACTTCTGACCCAGTAATCCCATAGAATCATGTTGGAGGAGCTAGCATATACCATATTTTGTTAGA
This sequence comes from Anolis sagrei ordinatus, assembly GCF_025583915.1. Classification (NCBI taxonomy): domain Eukaryota; kingdom Metazoa; phylum Chordata; class Lepidosauria; order Squamata; family Anolidae; genus Anolis; species Anolis sagrei. The sequence goes on along the minus strand of NW_026844366.1, from coordinate 333,787,268 downwards.
TATGGATGAATGCCACCTGTGGATATGAGGACCATACTGTGATAGTTTCTTATCCAACCCTATAATCAAAACCAACTCCTCCCCCCCTTAGTTGATGTTTCCAAACTTGTTCATTTGTAGTCATTAGAAAGCAGGGGGAGCAGCAGATACTAGGTGTCAGCAATGGAAATCCACACTCTATAGGGGCCCCTGAAGATCACATCAAAAGGTATACCATATATATTAATGAATATGTAGAAACATTTTTGGCAAAAGGGAGGGGCCTTTAGCGCAGCTGGTTAATCACCAACAGCAATAGATCTTACAAAATTGAAAGGCAGTTCAAAGCCCAGGTTGGGGTGAGCACCCAACTTTCAGCCCAGCTTACTTTCCACCTAAGCAGTTTGAAAACAGCTTTGAGCTGTGAGTAGAGAAATTAGGCACTGCTTAACCGGGGAGGTATTTTATGGCACCATAAAAGAAATATCAGAAAACGCCAGCGATCAAAGTAAGGAGGAAGTCTGTGATCAAGGGCTCTTTGGCATAGAGCAGTGATTCTCAACCTGGGGTCCCCAGATGTTTTTTGGCCTTCAACTCCCAGAAATCCTAACGGCTGGTAAACTGGCTGGGATTTCTGGGAGTTGTAGGCCAAAACACCTGGGGACCCACAGGTTGAGAACCACTGGCATAGAGGATGGAGTAACAGCACCCCTTATGGCCAGAATAAAGCATAACCTTCAGAACGCCAAAGTTGGGGCAATTTGGCAACACAATACCTCTATCTGCTGTCTGTCCTGTCTGTTTAATGGCATTGAACGTTTGCTGTGTTTGTGTTCCGTCATCTGCCCTGAGTCCCCTTCAGGGTGAGAAGGGCAGAATATAAACGCTGTAACTAAATAATAAATAAATGGGTCAGTACTGGAATAAAAACCCAGTGCAAAGGCAGTAACAAGAGATAAAGGCCGGACTGTAGCACAACTGGTTAATCTCCAGCTGCAGTAGATCACTGCCCACCGGAAGGTGGCAGGTTCAAAGTCAGAGTTGGATTGAGCACCCAACTGTTAAGCCTAGTTTACTGTCCACCTAAGCAGTTTGAAAACAGCTGAGCTGTAAGTAGAGAAATTAGGAACCGCATACAGTGGGGAGGTATTCTATGACACCACAAAAATGCCAGCGGTCAAAGAGCAAGGAGGAGATATTATCAAAATGACTCGGTATCATAGTGGATAAATATTCCGCTGTGGCGGAATCGAGCATAACCTCCAGGCACCAAAGTGGAAATACCAAAAATACCTCTATCTGTCTGTCTGTGTGTATGTCTAGAAAATGGCATTGAATGTTTGCTGTGTATGTGTGCATTGTGATCTGCCCTGAGTCCCCTTCGGGGTGAGAAGGGTAGAATATAATTACTGTAAATAAATAAATAAGGCAAGAAGTGCTCCCAATTCATTGCACCTTCCTTGCCCAAAGAAAAGCAGTCCTCTTTCTTTTCTTCTAAAGCCTCCGCAGAATTCAACGGTAAGGCAGAGGAAACATTTGGGGTGCCTGAGGTGGAGTGGGGCATTTCTAAGAAGAGCTTTTTTTTTTTTTTGCATAATCTGCTCTGCAGAGAGATTACAACAGTTGTTTTTCATAGGGGCTCCTATCTAATCGACTTCCCACATTGTCAACCAGTTGCCTATGAGAAGTTTATATACTGTTAAGTGTTACTGATTGCTAGATCCCTAATATATCTTTTCCAGCTGCTAAACCCTCTTAGAAGTGAAAAACTGGAGTTCCTCTACCAGCTCCAAAAAGTTTTGCTTCTAATAGTGTTAAGTTGTAGAAACTTTTGAAATGATTGTTTTTCACTGAGGGCCAAAGTGCTGGTGATGTTAAGCAATAATGCTTGACCTAACCTCGATGTGTTAATGTTTCCCAGAAGATCTCAAAACACAAGCAAACTCATAATGGGAGGACATGGCCTTTCATATAACCAGAATGTAAGCTTTCTAGCTCGTGGTCAGCACTTTGACTTGTGGGTGGAAATATATTAGTATTGCATGCAGGCTGATCATCCCATATCTGAAGTGCTTGGAACCAGAAGAGTTTGAAATTTGGGATTTCTTGTTGAAAACTTTAAAAATTGCCTGGTGACATGGTGGGAATATTGCCTTCCAAGATCTTCTGAAGTTGCCCATCCCTGATCTAATATTGCACATATTGAGAATGCCATGAAAAACTAGGATTTGATTAGGAATCCATTGGATTTCATTCTTAGATATTAGTATTTTTGAGGACATGGCGGCTCAGATGTTACATTGAATAAAGTAGATTAAGTTTGAGTAAAGCAAATTAACTTTATGATCACAGAGTTATGTGGTATTGCAATGCCACTCAATTGTGGATGCATGTGCCTTCATGTATAAGGTGAAACATACATATACAACCACATGCAAATAGTTGTTGTATGTGATGTACCCCAAATTCATGGTGCTGGCTTTAGCCTATGAAGTCCAAAACAGTTCAGGCCCAGCCTACTTGAGGGATTGCATCGCCTCCTATTCATCCCACACGAGCCCTGAGATTATCAGGAGAGGCCCTCTTCTCAGTCCCACTACTGCCACAAGTTCAGTTGGTGGGAACAAGCGAGAAGGCCTTTTTGGTGGTGGCCCCGTGGCTCTGGAACACCTTCCCCAAAGAGGTAAGTTCAGCCCCCTCACTATTGGCCTTTCGCTCCCAAGTGAAAACCCTTTTATGGAAGCAGGCCTTCCCTGATAACATACATTAGGAGCCACTTCAGTCAGACAAGACTCAAAGCTTATATGGACCAAATATAAGGAGCTATGAACTGTTTCGCTTAATGTTTTAATATGTTAGGACAACCTCAGTGGCCTGAGGTGTAGAGATTTTAAATGATAACGTTATATGTGTTATTTTTATGCTTATTTATATTTATGTACATTGGGTTTATGTATGTGTTTAGTTAGGGTTTATATGTTGGGTTGTGGGATGATGGGTTGTTGTAGGTTTTTTCGGGCTATATGGCCATGTTCTAGAGGCATTCTCTCCTGACATTTTGCCTGCATCTATGGCAAGCATACACAGAGGTAGTGAGGTCATGGTGGGATGATGGTTTTTGTATTGTGTAGTTGTTTTTTATCTTGTACACCGCTTTGAGTCCCATTTGTGGGAGAAAAATAAATAATTAAATAATGCACAGCCACGCACTATGTGCATGTGGAACCAAGTACAATTGTCCTGCAGCTCATCTTTTCCAACCTTGAATTGAATACATCTGTTCTGCATGAGACAATAATAACCAATTACTGCCATAGAGGAATTTGTGTATGCATAAGACACCGACAAATTTCCAGCCAATACTCTTACACATGATTAATAATCCCCATTTGAGACAAGTTTCTGCAATTGTATTGTGTGTGGTTTTTTCCTCTTGTTTTTGTTTGTTTGTTTGTTTTGTTTACAATTACGTTGCTACCTAAAGGCTGTCTTGTTTTCTGATACTGTTGAAAACAGGGGGGGGGGAGACAAACTGATAGAGAGTGGGGCTATGATGGTTTGAGTATGTATTGAATCCAATGTCAGATGGCATATTTCATTGCTAGGGTACATGAGTGGGGAGGTGGTGGCACATATATTTCAATATTATTGGTAGCTGTCATGTTTGTAGGGTGACAAGCCAGACGAGCTGGCGTAACAGGGGGATTGTGTGCTCCCAGTATGCAGCTCCAGTAAGGAATCTGGCTGCCGCCCATTGGACTACTTGAAGTTTCCAAACAGTCTTCAAAGGCAACCCCACGTAGAATGCATTGCAGTAATCTATTTGTTGATCTTCCAGTGATCCCACAATCCCAGCAAACAAACACACAAACAAATATTATAATCACTTTGTCTAGTTTTGGCCTGTGATAACTAAAGACTTGCAGACATTGCAGTGCCTTGCACAAACCTCAGCAAAACTGCATAATATTTTGGGGCAAGTTTAGTTCGATTGCTTTCTCACCTTAAAAAAAGAGGACAGTGGAGACAGACTGAGGCCCCATCTACACAGATCGTTTAATGCAGTTCAAAGCTAGCATCAAACTGCCTTGCCAGACAACAAACTCCTTAAAAAGAGCATGAAAGAAAGCCCTCAATATGCATCAGTGCTCAATTGTTGTTGTTTATTCTGTTGGGGTTCAGCCTGAGTTTGAACTTGAACCTGATTCTCTGTTTGTTCCTCCTGATGCTAATGAAAGTATATTTACTGATGCTAGTGGAAATGTACCTTTTGATGCCAATGCTCCTGAAATTAGTGAGGAAGAAACTGCTGTAGGTTTGGAAAATGCCAATGTTCCTGAAATTAGTGAGGAAGGAACTTCTGTAGATTTGGAAAATGAAAGTACCAGTGTTCATGAGAATGTTTCAGAGGGAGACCTTGAACTTTCCCTCCCTTCTGCACCTGTTAACTGTAATGACAACAGAAGGGGCCAAATTTGGGAAGACAGAAGTAAATCACTCAGTTTGCGTCGATCCTCCCGAATTCAAGAATTAAAAACATTGGCTTCAAAACAGAAGGGCGGTTCACGGAACCAATTCTTGAGTTTTAATTGCAATACGCCGAGCTGATTGTCTCAGTTCAGGCATCGTTTCAGAATTGATGAAGACCTTGGCAGTTCTCCCGGTTCCCTGGCCATAGTTTGGGAAGATTTCTAGGATATCAAGTACTGTTAGTGGATTGCTAACAGATTCCAGTATTTCCCAGTGAGGCTTTTAGTTTTGCTTTGTCCATTTAAATTCATGTTTGCTGATTTTGCTGTGGCTTTTGACTTGCATTTTTCCTTTATTTTGTAACCATTTTCCTTCAATAAAAAAGGATTGTTTTTCACAGCCAAGTGTGGTGGATAGTTATCTTAGGCCTCGTTCTCTGCTCTGGATTGCAACAGTAGCCCCATTTCTTATTATTGGCTTTGCATCTCGTTGGACCAGCCCACCAGAGCTCCCTGTCAGCCATCACCCCCAGCTCCTTCAAGGTCAAGCCAGTCACTTCAAGGTATGCCATCCATCCATCTTGCCCTTGGTCACCCCTCTTCCTTTTTCCTTCCATTTTCCCCCAGCACATTGTCTTCTCTAAGCTTTCTGTCTTCTCATATGTGGCCAAAGTACTTCATCTTTGCCTCTAATATCCTTCCCTGCAATGAGAGTCAGGCTTTATTTCCTTCTGAAGTATGGACTGGTTGGATCTTCTCGCGGTCCAAGGCACTCTCAGAATTTTCCTCCAACACTGCAGTTCAACAGCGTCTATCTTCCTTCACTCAGCCTTCCTTATGGTCCAGCTCTCACATCCATGGGTTACTACAGGGAATACCATTGCAATGTTCAATAGTTTGTGTAATCACCATCCAGGCCTCAAACCAATTCCACTTCCCTTAATATCCGTTTGAAATTTGACTTAAGTAGACAGTGTAGATGGGGCTTAAGAAAACCTTAAACATATTATTCATACAAAAGCTTTAAATCTTGAAAAGAAACTGATATCTTCCCTTCCAACTTGTTTTTCTTCTTTCCCTCTTTTATTCTTTCTCTCATTTTCAGATACAATAGAGCTCCACATTCAATCCCTTATGTGGTCCCAATACACAATTTCTGCACAGATCACAGAAAACATCTAGCTGAATATTAATATAAATAGATTCTGGGTCAAGCAATGGCTAAAACCTACTTTTCAATTTCTTTTCTACAGGGACAGCCCAAAGCTAAAATGTTGCACATACCAAGCCGCTTTTTACATTTCTTTTGGGAGGAAACTACTCGTAAATCTTCTTGCTCTGCTTGTGTCACCTATAAATGCTCTTATAAATCTTCACTTCTCTTTATTCACTACCTCTCTATAAATCTCTCAGTGTATCTTTACTTCCCTGTGCAGTAAAGCTCTCCTCGGTACTGTTAGCTACAAGCTGTCCTTTATTTCTTGGAGTTAGCTGCAGGCATCCATTTTCCTAGTGAAATTTGGTCAAATATCTGGGTAATAAACTAGGCAGGCCCTTTGTGGCATCCAGACAAATCTCCCTTTTGTAAACTTAGGTCAGGCCTTTGGCATCATTATAGAGCTGGAATATAAGAATTGTGGCCTTGCCAAATACAAGCTCAAGACACCAATGAGAAAATAATCTGTTTTGCTTTATTTGCCAGCAAGTCAACTTTGACTCTGAAAATGCAAGACCTCCAAGAGACCCATACATTAACTATCCTGATCAGGTTTTGCAAACTCAACAATGTTGCTTACTTGACTAAGTACAACACTGTACTATACTGCTATAGTTCTATTTTTCAATTTTAACTGATATGACTGCCTCCTATGGATTCCTGGGATTTACAATTTAGGGTGTAAGGGACTCCAAATCTGGGCTCCTATTGAAGGTCCGGTCGCAGGAGGCAAACAGGCAAAATGTCCAGTCTCAGGAGTAGATCAAAAGCAAGGTTTATTCCATTATGGCCATAAGGAGATGGATCAGCCGTACTGCACATGCAGGTCACAGTACTTGAAAAGGCTGCTGTGTCCCACACCCCTTGACCACACATTATATAGATTTTTATCCATCAAGATTCTACTGCACATGTTTTCTTGGGCAAATTTCAGCCAAATATCACTCAAGTCCCAGCCCATGTTCAGCCCATGTTCAGCAAGCCCTACCTTCATGACTAGCTTATCTATTGCAAAACACACAATTTCTTGGAGCATTTCCACCCTGATGTTGACGTGCTGCACCTTTTCTGCAGGGAGGGGTACCAAAGCAAATCTACTACAGGCTTGAGCCTCCTTCAAGGGAAGACCCTTTCAAACCCCTAGCCAGAGAGCACTAAACTATAAATCCCAACATGCCAGAGGAGGGAGCTATAATACTGTCGTGCAATATTGTTAATCCATGTCGCCACAGTGGGATTCTTCTTTCTTCATTCTGACTTTCACTCCCAACAGATATCCATTGAACCTCTGCTTTAAAACCACCCGAGACTTCATAACACTCTAAGGCAGTATATTCCTAATGGTGGAATCTTCTTTCCTACAGACTCAATCTAAGCATTATCATCTTTGCCAGTGAGTCATGCCATCTCATAATATGTCCAACATATGAAAGCCTTGGCTAATTAATCTTGCCTTTTAGTGAGAACTCAGACTTTATGTGCTCTGGGACCCATTCATTTGTCTTTATAGCTCCCCATGGTATCCATAAAATACTTCTCCAGCACTGAAGTTCAAATGAGCTTATTTTCCTTCCTATCGGATTTCTTCACTGTCCATCTCTCACATAGAAATAGAAATGCTATGGTATAGTATGGATGGTTCTGATTTTGGTGTTTGGTGATATAACTTTACTCCTGAGGAGGTTATTGTCAGAAATATTAAAAATTAACTGGGTATTTTTATTACAAAAGTGTGAGTCAAGCACTGAAAATGGTAGTAGGCTGAAGCCTGTTAGAGTCAGTGGGCCAAAGCTAGTGTCAACCTGAGCAGTGTGAGGTAGGCCTTGGTGTGAGAGAAGCCTCATGTGAGAAAGTTCCAATGTGAAGGCTGCTGTGTGTAAAGCTACTGTGTGTGTGTGTGTTTGTTTGTTTGTTTGTTTTGTGGAAACCTTGTTCTTGCATAGCGTAACCACATTGCTTTACTACAAAGAGAAGCCTCCCATGGAAGAGATAACATTAGTCTGTGTGTTTTTGTTCTTTTTATCACTTTGGGCTACTGGAGCTGGGTCACGCTGCCGCTAAGTTATTCTGGTGTACATTTGTGGGAGGGTCTTTTGTCATTAAGTCCACTTGCCCAACAGTTATCTAGTACCCTCATAACTGCCCTTCCAAGCCTTAGTCTTCTTCTGATTTCTTGCATATAGTCTCCATATGAACAATCAGCTATTTGGAAGCATTAACGGCAAATTGCTGAAACTAATGGTTCTATAAGGTTTTCCAAGATATAGTGAATCTCTCGCAGATTTTTATTTGCAAAACTCAAAGGAAATTTACCAATCCTATCCTCTAAGGCTGAGAAAGTTTGACTTGCTTCAATTTATCCGGCGGATTTTCATGGCTGCGCAGGGATTCAAACCCTAGTTTGCTGGAGTCTCTGTCAAACACACTTTCTGTCCTTTCAGCTCATATCTGAAAACACATAGAATCAGGGCTGTGTCCTATTGATTAATCCCAGTTAGAGTTGACACATGGGATCAATTGTTGATGAGTCAATGTAAAGATAAATCACATTTATTTAAGGGGCCTACGCAGTTTAAGGCTAAATATAAAATTTGGACTAAAATATATAAAACCTCAGTTTCTCTCAAAATTGTTGTCAAGTAACAGGATTGTTGTCAAGCCACTTTAAGTCGCTTTGTCGAGAGAAAAAACTGGGTATAAATAAACACAATAATACAAATAATAATAAGCATTAATTACATGTACCATATTATGATATGTCCCATAATATTTGTAAGTACAGGCAGCCATTCATATTTGCATGTTTAACTTTTCCAGCAGAAGTTGAGCATAGAACTGCTCTGGAGGACTTAGACCAGGCATGGGCAAACTTTGGCCCTCCAGGTGTTTTGGACTTCAACTTCCATAATTCCTAACAGCCGATAGGCCAAAGTTTTCCATGCCTGACTTAGACCTCCTAGAGAGAGAAAATACTTTTTAATCTGCAATGATACCACATTTGCGAGGGTCCTCCACCCCTAGTTTCCATGAAAGTGGAGTGCCTATTGTAGTTTCTTTCAAGCTCTATGAGCAACATAGGTCTTGTAAGCCTGAATTTTGCTCACTCTTGATCTGTGTCAAATCCATTTCAAAAAATACCAAGCTTAAATAAGAACCCTATAGCATCCTGCTTCAACCTTACCTCCAGTCTGATGAGGAGCCATTGATGAGGACTTTTCAAACAGCTCTCTAGCCAACTATTTATGAATGTACTTCATATTCTGGTTGTACAGTCCTGCTTGTTCACAAAAATACCCTGCAGGACTTTCTCGCTTACTTTGTCAAATGCTTTGCTGGAATGAAAACAAATGTCATTCATATCATTCCCAGAAGTGACAGATTGCATTTGTAAGAAGAGTTCTGCTGGGTCAGATCAAGAGTCGAGATGCATCATGTCAATTAGGAATTTGCATTCTGCAATATTTATCATAGGAGATACTCAGTAAGAGTCTGGAAGAGGAAAAGTGGCTGAGAGAGAACTGGGAATATAGCAGGAAATTATCAGCAAGTGTTCAAGAAGCACTGATTTTTTTTGATATTTTTTTTGTGGAGGATAATATTTATGCCATCACATAGACTTTAATTTACAGTAATCTTATTAATGAGAGACTCTGAAGATCTCCATTCATCAATTGACCCACTTAGATCTAACAAACCCAGGTCAGACATGACTTCCTTGATTAAGTCTTGGTTGAGTTTCTTGACCTGTAATGTGGACTTCCCCCTTTCCTGCTGCTATCTTATCAAGCACTAGCCGTCCCCTGCCAAGTGTTGCTGTGGCCTAGTCTGTGTATATCAAGCTGGAATGTGTCCAGAGGAGTGTGGTGGAGGCTCCTTCTTTGGAAGCTTTATTTATGTATCATGGTTTGTCCAAAGGACAACAGTCTCAGTTTATCCATCTTGGCTTCTAGTTAGTAATCAAACTTTATTTGCACCAAAGCTCATTCATAGTGGATTTGGGATTGGACAAGTGTTTTTCCAGTCTGTGGTATCTGTGTAACCTTTAGAATCTGTCCATGTTGGGATTGTATTGTGTGGATCCCATTGATTTTGCTACTCAACCTTTGCAGTGAACAATTATGTTGTGCAATTGAATGCATAACCAAATAAGCTTTCAAATACACAACTGAATGTACTTGCATGCACACACATGCACAATGGTGTTGCATGCTCAACTCTGTTTTCTCCACCATGAACTGAATGCAGATATTCAGCATTGAATAAAAATATATACAGGATTCTGGCCTATGTACTAAATATGAGCATGATTTAGCCCAGTAGTTTCCAACCTATGCTCCATGGACCACCAGTGGTCCACAACAATGAAAATACGGTCTGCGATCTCACTATTATGACACCATTGCTTCGAAACCACACAGCAATTAGAGTGACTAGTCTCATGAAACACTCTTATAATGCTGAGGATGACTACCCATGAAAGATTACTACTACCACATCAGCTCTAGATTATTAAATATGGTTTTCTGTGAGCAAGCAGGTGGCGGTTACTGGATGATATATTTCATGTATCAGAAACTAGAGCTGATGTGCTTTATCCAATGCAATTTTCTGAATCAGCACCCCAAAAAATCAAACCGAATCTAAAGTTGACCAAAAACAGATTTGTAACCCTTTTGGTACTAACGTTGGAGAGTGGTCCCTGGTAAAAGGAGTCCCTGGTCAAAGTGGTCCCTGGTTAAAAAAAAAAGGTTGGGAACCACAGGGGATTCCACCTGAACATGAGAAAGAACTTCCCAACTGTGCGAGCTGTTCAACAGGGGAACTCTCTGCCCCGGAGTGTGGTGGAGGCTTTTGCTTTGGAAGCTTTTAAACAGAAGCTGGATAACCATCTGTTGGGGGTGCTTTGAATGTGATTTCCCTGCTTCTTGGCAGGGGGTTGGACTGGATGGCCCACAAGGCTCTTCCAACTCTATGATTTTATGATTTAGTTAATAGGGAAATGCCTAAAGAAATGTGCGCATGTGGAAAAATGGAGGCAAAACAAAAGTGTGTTCCAGAAAACGCATAGAAAAAAAGATATCCAAACTTTAATTCAAGAAGAAAAGTCTCAGAAAACAGTAGAGGTTGGTTGTCCTGATGTCAGTTGGGCAAAGGAATTCTCCTTGGGTCTTAACCCAAGGTTTATAGGCGCTAGCCAGAGCCCTGAACCTATTTGGGAGTCAGGATTCAGCACTGTGGATAGTTCCTTTCAATGCTGGTTAGAAAGCAGGAGTACATTTGGAGGCCCCTTTCTCGCAGTCTGATAAAAGCAATGGTTGCAATGAGAATGCAGGAAAAGTGGGGAGAAATGCAATGAAATCAAGACTGAAAGTTATCCTTATACAGAGATAAATTACCCCTGAATATATAAATTTGATTCAGCCTCCATGCTCATAAGCGATTGATCAATGCTCTCCATGAAATTTGTATAATCGCCTTCAAATGATTTCCAAGCATTCATACTGACAGGTCATAAATTGTTCAAGCTTGCTGTATTCGTGTTATCTGTTTGTTCTAACCGGGTCCTTGTATCTCTCTTTTTTTTTCCCCTCTTGGGTTTTCGTGTGCTATTTCTGTCATCTGAGTATAATTCCCCTCTGATCTGATCTAGCAAGATCTGCAAACCTTATCTTGCATCTCATGAGAAACTGCACCATCATTGGGAAAAGACAGAAAAAACACAGTCAAGCTAAAAAGAAATTAAGAGAAAATAGCTAAACTGTTTTATTGTTTTCCAGAGGATGTAAAAAAAGAGAGAGATCTCTTTAACAGCATGAAGTCTGATTTCCAAAGAGGTAATATTAGTGCATTTGGTTGTTATGGAGATATTATGTTTACTTTGCTCTTATTGTAGAAAGAGCATGAAAGAGAACAGTGTTGCTTTCTAAAATCGGGAACTAGACGCGGGTGAAGTTCTGCAGATGGGCTTCGAAGGCAAACAGCATATTTACTGTTAAGATCCATCTGTTAACTGGGGGCAGTTGTAATTTAATAGTTGGAGGAGTTTACACAACTTCAGGCCAATATTTCTTGCTCAAAATCCCTACCCGGTAGCACACTGTGATCTGCAACTGCTTGTTCATAGGAATACATCACCCACAAATAACATACAAAGCTGTGAACCTTCCAACAAATATTTGGATTCTTCATTGCCCTCTTTCTCTTAGATCTAAATAGGTTCAAGCAACCTGATCCATAAACTGTAACCGTAAGTGTTTAAACTGAAAGGGTTAGCGATCTCTCACATCATTCACTGGGGGTTTGATATATATCCTCTAGGATCTTAGGGAAGTCATACTACCATTTCTGGTTTGGCTGTCAATTACAAGAAATGGTTACTACAGCTGAATGATCTTCCATGGAAGTTTGGACTGAACACATGTCCCCAATTTGTATTTTTTCTGCATCTCCAGGGGTGTCAAACTCATTTTCACCAAGGGCCACAGCAGCCTTAGGATTGTCTCCAAAGTGCCATTTGTAATTGTTAGTTAGTTAGGCGATCCCTCATTGTCCGAGTAGGATTGTCTTCCAAGATCGGTGGACTGGCGGTGGACTGTGACCAAGAATAGGGCTCCACAGCCACCTACGAACCCACCCCCAGGACACCGAACTTGGAGGACCATCATCCTTGGACTACGAGGGATCGCCTAAGTAAGTAAGTACTGGCGGTGGGTACATAGGTGACTGTGGAGCCCTATTCTTGATCTGCGTGTTCTCCTGCAGTGAGGGCATTGGTTTCTATTTAGAAGGTGGTCCCGGTTGGGGTTGGCTTGACATGCCTTCCTCTTGGCACATTTCTCTCTTTTGCCCTCCATTCGTGTCTCTTCAAATTCTGCAGCACTGCTGGTCACAGCTGACCTCCAGCTGGAGCACTCAAGGGCCAGGACTTTCCAGTTCTCAGTGTCTTTGAGCCCATCTTTAAATCTCTTTTCCTTCCCACCAGTGTTCTTGAGTTCGGAGTAGAGCAACTGCTTTAGGAGACGGTGGTCGTAATTGTAATAAATGTAACTATGTTTCTCCTCTGGCATTGAAAGCCTTGTGGACCACATATAATAACATGGTTGACCAGATTTGGCCCACAAGCCTTGTGTTAGGCACATATGTGTTAATCTATCTTCCCTAAATGGTGCCAGGGAAAGAAATCTGCGTTTGCATTTGTATGTGCCTTTAAGACACTTGTCAATTTACAATGACACCATATATTCCATAGTGTTTGCTTAGGTTCCCAGTTCCTTCCTTTGAAATATTTCATATAGAACAGACATGGGCAAACTTGGGCCTGCCGGCTGTTATGAATTGTAAAAGTTGAAGTCAAAAACACCTGGAGGGCCCAAATTTGCCCATGCCTGCTATAGAATCAGGTATTTACTGGTGGACTCCTATACAAGAGCTAACAAGAGCTCATCCTGTTAAGTTTCCAAGATACTGTGTTGTCGAAGGCTTCCAAGATACTTATCACAGTTGAGGAAAAACCAAATCATAGCATCATAGGGAACAAAGTGTCTAGGGAAGCCCAGTGGGCCACATTGAGACTTCATAGGCAACATTCAGATTTAGTGTCAGACGTTCTCCATCTTTTTGCGTTAAACTCATGGGACTAATAACTGTCAGTGTCCTGTTAGTTTACAGCTAAAGTAGGCCCATTTAATTGAGGGGTATAAATAAAGATTATTATTATTATTTCTTAATTTTTAAGGAGAAATCAAAACACTTAGTCTGAACTAAATTGAAATGGGTTCACTACATTAGATCACTCTTTTAAAGTTCAGGCAAAAGCCCAGAACAGTTCAACACTCTATGCTTGGGAAAACCAACAGTAACCATTCAGGGCCCTACCACACAGTCCTATATCCCAGAATATCAAGGCAGGAAATCACACATTATCTGAGCGTGGACTCAAATAACCCAGTTCAAAGCAGATGTTGTGGGATTTTCTGCCTTGCTCTTCTGGGATATAGGGCTGTGTGGAAGGGCCACCAGTAAACCTATACTGGATTTGCCACCCTTGAACCAACTTCTTAGTAGATGGAATAGCATTTCTTATCATATCAATAGCAGGATCTAATCTTAAATCCTTACGTATCACAAAACTGTGACAATAATACGCGTCTTTGACAGCCTGATTATTCCCTTACCTTCTCATTTGAGCCTGATGCCTTAAGGGCATCTGACACACACTCTTGCTCTCAGCCTCAATTAAGCTCCTTGAGCGTGTGGATGCCCTGTCAGAGATTAAATTGAACACAGACAAATGTAGTACACAGTGGGAAAATGAACCGGACATGCCAATATTCCAGCCTAATTGGAAACGAATTTTACCAGCCATCAAACAATCTACACAGCAGATGTTGACATTGCAGCTGGTCCAACAAAATCTCCCCCTGGAGAATTTATTAGACCTGAGAGACCGACTGCATCAAAAGGGCATAAAAGCAACTAACATACTTTGGAGACATGGTAGAGGTTGGCCTGACGTGGAGTGGCAATTTGGAGGAACAGCTGTTCATCATGAGAGTCCCCCATGGTTGCTCCCATAAAGGGAGTCCAAAAAGGCAGGCAGCTGTATTGATCTGTAGCAACAAAGTAGTTTTAGCTGTTTTCTTCTCCATCAGGACATGTCTTCTGTGAAACAACAACACCAAGGGCCTATCCAGACAGTACCTTTATTGCCTTATCTACCTCAATAAAAGGGGGGTTGTCCAGACAATATCCTGGACAGTCCTGAATTAATTCGCTACAAACCAGGAAAACCCTGGTTTGTATTGAATTAATTAGATAGTGGGTTTATTCCACTAGATAGTGGGTTTACTGTTGTTCATTCATGCAGTCACATCCGACTCTTCGTGACCTCATGGAACAGCCCACGCCAGAGCTCCCTGTTGGCCATCACCACCCCCAGCTCCTTCAAGGTCAAATCAGCCACTTTAAGGATACCATCCATCCATCTTGCCCTTGGTTGGCCCCTCTTTCTTTTTCCTTTCATTTCCCCTGGTATCATGGTCTTCTCTAAGCTTTCCTTTCTTCTCATGATGTGGCCAAAGTACTTCATCTTTGCCTCTACTAGCCTTCCCTCCAATGAGCAGTCAGGCTTTATTTCCTGAAGTATGGACTGGCTGGATCTTCTTGCGGTCCGAGGCACTCTCAGGATTTTCTTCCAACACCACAGTTCAAAAGCATCTATCTTCCGGGTTGTTGTAGGTTTTTCAGGGTATATGGCCATGTTCTAGAAGCATTATCTCCTGATGTTTTGCCTGCATCTATGGCAGACATCCTCACAATGATGTCTAACATGAATTTGGGGGGGGGGGGCTGCAGAGGCAGAGACTGGCCAGACCCAAGAAAGAGGATCCAGGACACCTGGTGAGACAGCAAGCACCCCAAAAAAAATTTCCCTATTTTTTCCCAAATAAAGTTTCACCAAGTTGAAGGAAAGCCACCGAGATGTTACTTTCATTCCAGCTGGAAAGGATGATGACCACAATCATTTGCCCAGGAGCCGACATGTCCCGTTGGGCAAAGAAACACAATATTTATAGAAATGCAGAGCTGTCAAATTCAAATTTCCTGCCTCCGCCCCCTAAGCCAACATTGTGCTGATTGGGGGAGACATCAGCTGGTTAGGAGGAGTGGCTGGGGGGCAGCAGCGTTCTATCCAATCAGAGTGCTAGCCCCGCTTCGGCCACTCAGCTAATGGGGAGGCAGGAGACGGGTTTGGCGGGAAACAATGAAAGTAAGGAGAAAATAATAGGATTAAGGTAAATAGTGTTTGCTAGATGGCTGGGCGATAGCTTTGGGCTCTCAAACCTGGCCTGACTTATTGTTTGATGCTTTGAATAGACATTCTTGTTTAGCCCCGAGAGGCCAGGTCCTTTGTTTTACCATTCTGCAATATGGGGTCTATTGATGAAAATGGGTTTCGGGGGATCAGGATGTGGCACAGAAGGGAGGTGGTGACGAATTCCTGGTTCCTCACAGATGGAAAGATGTCCTTTGTGTTAGGTGATCTGATATGACCATAGACTCCATCATCCCGGATGGCTTGGCTATTTGCCCTCCGAGGTCCGGTCAGACAGAGCCATTAATTGTTGTCCATGCAAATGGGTTTGGTGAAGTCCTTTGTTAAGGGGATTGTCAACTCAGGAAGTTTGGAAACCCCGAGAGCCATGAGTTGTTGGTTTCATGAAAAAGGTGGCTTTTCCTTCATTTTTTTCAGATATTGACATTTATCTACATGGGGAATGAGGGAATGGTATGGGAGTATACATAAAATTCATGAGGGGAGAAGGGGAAATCATGCAGGGTCTAGGGGATCCCTAATAGCCCCCCAAAGTCCACGGAAGATCATAAAAGTTGGCAAGAGTCCAGAAAAGTTTGTATAAAAGTTCATGAAAGTTCATAAGAGTTCATGGGGGGTGCAGGAATGTTCATGGGAGCACCAGGTCGTCATGGTCCATTCAAAAGAGAGAGAGAGAAAAGGTTCATTTCATATTTCCAATTCATGAAAGACTGAAGTGACCTGCCAGGGTCCGGGGGTCCCTAGTGAACTATAAATCCTTGAGTTGGGGTGTGTTGTTCGACAACATTTGCTTCCCAGATGAGGCCTAACCAGTGCAAAATATTCTGTGACTATTATTTCCCTTGATTTGAAAACTATACCTCTATTCAGGTAGGCTAAAATAACATTCTTATCCTTTGCTAAGGCATCACACTGTTGGATTATATTCAATTTACCTTCCGCATGTCAGGGGATTGGATTAGATTGCCTTGGTGGTCCCTTCAATATCAGTGAATCCATAGTTCTTTGTACAATGTGAAGTATCTCATTCCCCGTGAGAGCACTGCTTGAAACACTGGGAGAGGAGTTTGCATGAGCTTCAGGGAGGCAGAAGAGTATCAAACGACACTTTCCCCCCTGTGTCAGCATGAACAGCCTCAGAAATATATAAAAGGAATGACAGACAGATCCTGCTATGGAATACATTATCCATAAAGGACATAATTTAACAGAGTAATTCCAAATCTTTTCCAGTGCATTCCCCTGATATACAAAAATTCTGCAATTGCAAAGATGCATCCATCATCGAAGCTCAACTGTTTCATTACACCATTGTTTCTCAACCTGGGGGTCAGAAACCTTGGGGGAGGGTTGCAAGGGTTTTTTTTAAAGGGATCAGCAAAACCATCAGAAAACACATATTTCTGATGGTCTTAGGAACCCCTTTGACAAAGAAGGCTGAAGATCTCTCTGCCTGTCCTTCTCTTTCTTTTGGGAAACAGCCATCAAATCCTCCCACCAAAAGCCCTCCTCTGCTGTGATTGGCAAGCCTCTCAACCAAGGAGAGGGCTGTTTCTGAGACTCCACGTGGAGAGGGGAGAGCAGGTATGCTCTCCCCTAAATCACTGTCAATTCCTCCCAAATCCCTCCAGTATTTTTTTATTTTTCTGTTGGTCATGGGGATTCTATGTGGGAAGTTTGGTCCAATTCGATCATTAGTGGGGTTCAGAATGCTCTTTGATTGTAGGGGAACTATAAAGGTAAAGGTAAAGGTAGTCCCCTGACATTAAGTCCAGTCATGTCTGACTCTGGGGTGTGGTGCTCATCTCCATTTCTAAGCCGAAGAGCCAGCGTTGTCCGTAGACACCTCCAAGGTCATGTGGCCAGCATGACTGCATGGAGCGCCGTTACCTTCCCGCCTGAGCGCTACCTATTGATCTACTCACATTTGCATGTTTTCGAACTGCTAGGTTGACAGAAGCTAGGGCTGACAGCGGAAGCTCACGCCGCTCCCCGGAATCAAACCTGCGACCTTTCGATCAACAAGCTCCGCAGCTCAGTGCTTTAACCCACTGCGCCACCGGGGGCACCAGGGGAACTATACATCCCAGCAATACAACTCCCAAATGTCAAGGTCTGTTTTCCCCAAATAATAAAACTTTATTTATACCCTGCCACCATCTCCCCAAGGGGACTCAGAGTGGCTTACATGAGGCCAAGCCCGACAATACATCAATAAAACAAAAACAATAAGCAAAAACAATACAATTAATATAACTCACATGTAAACAGTAACACACAAGGATTTAAAAACTCCATCAGTGTTCATTTGGGCATATTGAGCATTCATGCCAAGTTTGATCCAGATCCATCATTGTTTGAGTCCACAGTGCTCTCTGGATGTAGTTGAACTACAACTCCAAAACTCAAGGTCAATGCCCACCAAATCCTTCCAGTATTTGCTGTTGATCATGGGAGTTCTGTGTGCCAAGTTTGGTTCAATTCCATCATTAGTGGAGTTCAGAATGTTCTTTGATTGCAGTTTACCTATAAATCCCAGCAATTACAACTCCCAAATGACAAAATCAATCCCCCCCCCCAACCCACCAGTATTCAAATTTGGGCATATGAGGTATTTGTGCCAAATTTAGTCCAGTGAATGAAAATGCATCCTGCATATCAGATATTTACATTACGATTCATAACAGTAGCAAAATTAGAGTTATGAAGTAGCAACAAAAATAACTTTGGTTTTTTTTTGGGGGGGGGGTTACTTTATTAAGGGGTTGTGGCATTAGGAAGGTTGCGAAAAACTGTATTACACAAATATATTTACTGGTTATTTTTGTGTGTTTTTAAGCCTCTACAGAACAAACGGTGACAGTAATGTGTCCATATGAAAGCAATAATTAAAAACAATAGCTTGGAAAGATGCTATGAAAAGAGACATTTTAAGGACACACAAACACAGACAAAGATTGGGCACAGTCAGCTATCCCTGACTCATCATATTATTATAATGATTTCTGGGTCCTTCTTTCTCTCTTCCTGCTGTTCTCATCCTCCCCTTCTTCTTTCTTCCCTCTCTTTTGTCCAACCCCTCCTTTTCTGAGCTTTCTTTTTCAGTTCAGCTTTCCCCAGTTTTTGTCCTCATTTGATTGTGTTACTCATGTCTTTGTTCAATCTTTTAAAGAAATGAATACATTGAAATGTTAGACACAAGCACACATGCAAAGACAAAGCCAATCTGTTTTGGAGGACGAAATTTAGAGATGAGATGTGGCAGACAATGCCTAGGATGCTTAACCCTTTCCCCAACCACCAGTTCCTCCCACTCAAAATCCCTCCCCAAACAGCTTTTTCCTCTCTGCTTAAATTCCAAAGAGAGTATTTCTAAATGATTACAGTAAACTATGCTGACATGGAAGTCATGCTGATTTTCTTCTGGGTCCCATTGTTCAGACTCAGACTCCAAACTCTCTCATTATTCCTCCGATTCCTGGAGGCTAAGTACCAATTAATGTTAATCTACTGCACTATTGTTCTAACCACAGGCCTGCCAACAGGTTTGTTTTGCCCATGTTTATAAATTGCTCATCTTGTCACAGCATGTTTGCTGTTCCTAAAAAGGAGCCAATGAGTTGTGCCTAATTCTGTTTGGGGAGGGGCGGGGGGAGAGATTGATTTCCCTAAGGAAATCCCACCACCACCTCCAAATCAAAAATGATCAAGAGCTTTGCAACTGCACCTTCAGAGGACTAGGAGAAGAACACATGTTCGTGCCCATGTTAGTAAAAATAACTACTTGACTGCTATCAGCATATATATATCTCCAAGCTTGAGTTTATAGTGTGCTATCAGTTCCCTCCAAAGAAATCCCTTGGCCTATTTGCCCACTTGTGCCATGGACCCTTGCCCTTCCTGGCTAGTCAAACTGGGTTTGTGACTATAATAAACACTTCATTGGTGCAAGGGACATTTCCATCACACCTTAAACAGGCTATAGTAAGACCAGAGGGGGCCCTAGGAAATTTTCAACGGTAAGCAAACAGTATTTTGGCGCGCCCCCCCCCCCAACCAATCATTGATATATATTTTCTGTTCGTCGTGGGAGTTCTGTGTGCCATATTTGGTTCAATTCCATCATTGGTGGAGTTCAGAATGCTCTTTGATTGTAGGTGAACTATACATCCCAGTAACTACACTTGCCGCACTTGCTCCCTTGCCTGGCCCGCTTTGGGTCCGGAGGCGTGCCTGAAGACCCCAGTGTGTGCACCAAAAGTCACCTCTTCTCCTGACTTTCTCCTCAGCCATTGGGACCAAGAGAGAGAGAGAGAGAGAGAGAGAGAGGTGGAGATGCCCACCTTTCCTGAAGGTAGGCGCAAAAACAAAGGAGGGAGCGGAGGTGGGAGATACCTCCAGCCGGAGGGGCTCTCTCTCTCTCTCTCTCTCTCTCTCTCTCTTGGTCCCAATGGCTGAAGAGAAAGTCAGGAGAAGAGGCACTTTTGGTGCGCACGCTGGGGTCTTCAGACACGCCTCCAGACCCGAAGCGGGCCAGGAGCAGCGGCTCCACCCCTTGGCCCACCCGCGGATTGGGGAGAAGAGAGGCGGCAGGTGGAGCGCCTGGGGAACGGGAAAGGGAGCCGGTCATGGGGAAGGGATCAAACACGGAGAATGATTGAGCGCCGGCTCTGCTCGCGCACCCGGTGGCCGGGTGGAGCAGGAATGAGAGGGCTAGGTGAGGCTCAAGGGTCCAGCCCCTTTGGGAAGAAGATCACCCGGCAGTGAGGCAAGAAAGCCGAGGCTCCCCCCAGACTGCTAGGGCTGTTGTTGAGCGCTCCTCAAGTGGCGGTCGAGGGGCATTTACAGAGGCGCCTCTGCGCCCCTGGCAAAAAAAGTTTTCTGCAACCGCTTACTTCGCGTAATGGATGAGCTGCCCCTGAGTAAGACCAATATTGAAGAAGAGTTCCCTTCATTCCACAGTACTTAACAACTACAGACCAATCTCTATCCTCCCATTTTTGGGCAAGGTTCTGGAGTGGATGGTGGTCTCTCAACTCTAGCGATTCCTAGATGTCACGGATTTTCTAGACCAGTCACAGTCTGGTTCCAGGCCTGGGCACTGTACCGAGACAGCTTTGGTGGATGACCTCCGCAGGAAGCTGGATAGGGGGAGCATGACCCGACTGGTTCTCTTCGACATCTCAACAGCTTTCGATAACATTGATCATGTATCCTCCTGGGCTCTCTGGGATGGGCCTCGGGGGCACAGTTTTGCTGTGGCTCTGGTCCTTTCTGAGGGCTGCTCCCAGTTGGTGAAGCTGGGGGACACCTGATCAGACCCCTAGCCATTGACCTGTGGGGTCCTGCAAGGTTCCATTGTGTTCCCCCATTCTTTTCAATATCTACATGAAACCACTGGGAGAGGTCATCCAGAGTTTTGGAGTTCTGTGCCATCTCTATGCAGATGACACCCAACTCTACTACTCTTTTCCAATGAACCTGTGCTCGATGAAGTCGCACTGCCCCTGAAGACACAGGTCCGCAGCTTGGGGGTCCTCCTGGACTCAGCATTGACACTTGATGCACAGGTGTTGGAGGTGGCTGGGAGAGCCTTCACACAACAAAAATTCATGTGACAGCTGTGACCACACCTTGTGAAGTCTGATCTGGCCATGGTGATCCATGCCTTAATTACCTCAAGAGTGGACTATTGCAATGCACTCTACATGGGGCTGTCTTTGAAGATGGCCTGGAAACTCCAATTGGTCCAGCAATCAGCTGCCAGATTCTTTACTGTAGCGAATTACAGGGAACAATCCACCATCGTCGTGGATTTTCTAAGTGGGTCTGTAGATGGTTTGTATGTTGTGTTTCCTCATCAGCTTCCCTATGCGATCAGTGATTCCCTTGATGTATGGCAAGACATTCTTCGACAATACATAGTACCTGTAATTCTGTGGCTTGCCATAATTTGTCATTTCTATGTGTTGAATCCAAGTTGGGTGTGATCCTGTGATCCTGGACTCATCGCTGAGCTTGGAACCCCAGGTTTCAGCGGTGACCAGGGGAGCATTTGCACAGTTAAAACTTGTGTGCCAGCTGTGCCCGTACCTTGGGAAGTCTGACTTGGCCACGGTAGTCCACGCTCTGGTTACATCCCGTATAGACTACTGCAATCTCTATGTGGGGTTGCCTTTGAAGACTCTTCGGAAGCTTCAAATGGTCCAATGGGCAGCAGCCAGGTTGCTAACAGGAGCGGCGCTCAGGGAGCATACAACTCCTCTGTTGCGCCAGCTCCACTGGCTGCCAGTTTGCTACCGGGCATAATTCAAAGTGCTGGCTTTAGCCTATAAAGCCCTAAACGGTTCCGGCCCAGCTTACCTGTCCGAACGTATCTCTCCTTATAAACCATCTAGGACTCTAAGATCTTCTGGGGAGGCCCTGCTTTCGGTCCTGCCTCCTTCACAGATGCGTTTGGCAGGAACGAGAAACAGGGCCTTCTCAGAGGTGGCCCCTCGGCTGTTGAATGCGCTTCCTACAGATATAAGATCGGCCCCCTCCCTCCTGACATTCTGTAAGATTATTAAAACATGGCTCTTCAAGCAAGCTTTTGCTAACACAATATAATCAGATTAAGATGAAATTTGGAACGATTTGACGATGCACTTGGGTCATGATTTTAATAAGGAGACATTGCAGATTATGTTTTTATGGCTTGTTTGGTTTTTTATATTATATGTTATAGTTTTAATTGTATTTACTTGTATTTAATTGTATTTAATTGTATTTATAATCTGCTTTTAACTTGCTTTTTATAGTTGTGAAGGCATCACATTATCTTTAGGAGGAGCTTGAAAACGTGGTTGTTCCAGTGTGCCTTCCCAGAATAATGAACCCTTAGCATTATGTCTTCCAAAAGCACTTTATACCAATTTAGGACTGCTTGTATGTCTCCATCAACGCCCCACCTCCTTTATCTTGTTCATGCCTAGCATTATTTTTTAAACTTCCATTGCATTTGGCCCAGCCATAGTTTTTAAATGTGCACTGTACCTTGTTTAATGTTTATGCTATTTGTGTTTGAGATTGATTTTAATTGCCTTGTATTGTGTTTGTTATTGCTTGTACTGATGTATTGTGGGCTCGGCCTCATGTAAGCCGTACCGAGTCCCTTGGGAGATGGTAGTGGGGTATAAATAAAGTATTATTATTATTATTATTATTATTATTATTATTGCCGATTGTGAACCGCAATCAGACTGAAAAAGGCAGTATATAAATATGGTAAATAAATAAATAAATTACTGCTCTCTTTGTATCCCCATATCAACTATCAATGGAGAGTGGTTTTGCTATGAATTAGAGGCGAATGCAGCACTGCCTCTTCTTATATTTGAAGTTGCCATACACTAGCCTTTAAGCCCCTCCTGAATTGATTGAGGTTGTCTGTATTCCTTGAGTTTGAAAATGTGCACAGTGATTTACTGGTGATGGATCTGAGCTATAATTGGCAGTCTTGTGTTTTTTAAAAATGTCCTTGAGTTGTTTTAGACGCCACAGAAAAGTACTTGATTGGAGTGGTCAAACAAGGCTGTAATTTTTCCTGGTGTGAGAACTCTAAATCTCTACAGCTGTCTGACTCCCTAGCTGCATATTAGCATCCTTTAACCTCCCCAGTATGAAGGCTACTATAAGTTTGGATTCATCCATCAGCAATGTGCTATTAAAGTTCTTCTAGCCCTCTGCACAGCAGCAACACACAGGAGTAAACAAGCTCTTGAATTAAACTCTCATAATGTTGCTGAGTAAAGTATATGCAAAGTCGCCAGATTTCAATTATAACAGAGATACTGCTAAGCTGGGCCTTTGGTCCGAGATATTCTAAACAGTGACACAATGCTAGAGGGATTATTCAGATAAGGAAACTATCCTTCATATGTAATATAGTACAAGGTTAAAAAAATTGAAATGGGGTTTTACAATTCCTATCAGATATACTGAACCAAACATTCTGTTATTGTGAGGCATTTCTGCTCCTCTCCATCTTCAAAGGATACTTAAATATAAAGAATAAAGAACTGGTTTCAATTCGTTTGACTAAAGCATGCTTGGTAATTGCCAAAAATTGGACACTCACAACTGAGATCTCTTCCCCCCCGCCCCCCGGATTAAAAGAGTTTGGTTCATTGCCTTTGTAGAAAAACTAATATATTCAATAAGAACATCAAAGGGACAAATAGATAGAGACAAATTTGGTATCTATTTATTTACATACAAAATTTGAAATCACATAATTCAAACCTACGGAATAGCATTGAACTTTTGGACTAACCCATTGTAACTGTTCACAACTGGGGAATAATCCTATCGAATCTAGACCACAATAATTTGAGTATCCTGCCAGGCAAGGAATGCTAGCAATTAATAATAATAATAATCATCATCATCTTTATTTATACCCTCACTACCATCTCCCCAAAGGGGACTTGGGGTGGCTTAAATGAAAGACAGTTGCATCTGTCAAGTAGGAAATTTAGGTACCGCGTATGCAAGAAGGCTAATTTAACTAATTTACGACACTATTTAAAAAAACTCTCCAGCAGCGTGCAAAGAATGAGGAAGTACTCCATCGGTGACACAAGTGGATGGTGAAGTGACAGCTCCCCCGGTGGCTGGAAAAAGCATACCCTCATGAACTTGGAAAGTCAAATAGCCTCTGTCTCTATATGTTGCATGTCTTTGGCATTGAATGTTTGCCATATATGTGTGCATTGTGACCTGCCCCAAGTCCCCTGCAGGGTGAGAAGGGCAGAATATAAATACTCTAAATAATAAATAAATAATAATTTTACTACTAGGAAAATAACAGAATGTTGAATCTCAATCACCAAAGCATCTTGAAGTATTGCTGTTCATGTCAGCTTCATTCTCTCTTTGTCTCTCCAGGTTTTGGGATGTCTACACCAGCAACGGTAGCCGGCAAAGCCTTCCTTATTGTTTACGGTCTATTTGGGTGTGCTGGGACCATCCTCTTCTTCAACCTCTTCCTGGAGCGCATCATCTCGCTTCTGGCTTTGGTCATGAAGGCTTGCCGCGAGAGGCAACTGCGGAGGAGCGGCCTTCTACCTCCAACTTGCCGTCGGGGCTCCGGCATGTCTGATGCGGACAGCTTGATTGGGTGGAAGCCATCTGTCTATCATGTGATGCTGATTTTGGGAATTCTTGCCATTACTATTTCTTGCTGTGCCTCGGCCATGTACACAGCGGTGGAAGGATGGAATTACATTGACTCCTTATACTACTGTTTTGTCACCTTCAGTACCATTGGATTTGGTGATCTGGTGAGCAGTCAAAACGCAGTCTATCGAAATCAGGGATTATACAGATTTGGGAACTTCATGTTCATATTAATGGGAGTATGCTGCATATACTCTCTTTTTAACGTCATCTCCATTGTAATCAAGCAGGTCTTAAACTGGATGTTAAGAAAGTTTCGTTGCACCTGTTGCCCGGATTGCAATAAGCCAACCTCTCGCCTTGGGCGGCGCAATGCGATCACGCCGGGATCCCGCTTCCGCCGACACAACTTCTCTGCGGAGACAGACGGACAATATGACAGTGACACCGATGGGAGAAGGCTTTCGGGCGAAATGATTTCCATGAGGGATCTAACAGCCTCCAACAAGGTCTCCCTGGCGCTTCTTCAAAAGCAATTGTCCGAGACGGCTAATGGTTACCCTCGGAACGTCTGCATAAACACGAGACAAAATGGCTTTTCGGGAGGAGTAGGGGCTCTAGCTATCATGAACAATAGATTGGCAGAGACGAGCGATTCTAGGTAGAAATTTTGAAATTATCTTCTATAAAGCCAAGACATTTTCTTATTCTTTATTTAATAAAACGAAATTTTGAAAAATTATTATGTTGATTTCTCAAGAGCAAGTTACTGGCGAGTTTTATGATTTCTTTTCCTGCTTCTTAGGATGCAATAGTTTTTATCCCCTTCAAGTTTTTACTCTTTCATAAGTAGTACCAGGAATAGCAATGAGCCATCTAGTCACAGGTAGGAACCACCGACCATTGGTAGCAATTGAAGAGAAAAGAGATCCCTCCGCTTAAGCGGCTGAGGGGGAAAAGGAAGGGGCCTGAGGCTGTTAGGAATGGTGGGAGTTGAAGTCCAAAACACCTGGAGGGCCCAAATTTGCCCAGGCCTGCCATAACTGCATCCAGAAGTTTGTTAGCTAACTTTTATCTAACAAGATCTAACAGAGAAATTAAAGCCATAGTTAGTTGCATTAGTCTGAAATATCAGTACGCAAAGTGATCTTGTAGCACCTTAAGCCAGGGGTCCTCAAACTAAGGCCCAAGGGCCGAATACAGCCCTCCAAGGTCATTTACCTGGCCCTCGGTCAGGGTCAACATAAGTCTGAAACGAGTTGAAAGCACACAACAAAACAACAACAACAATCCTATCTCATCAGCCAAAAGCAGGTCCACACTTCCCACTGAAATACTAAGTAAACCAAATATGTTATTTTCATCAGTCTAGAATCTATGATTCTGGATATGGGGTCCTCAAACTAAGGCCTGGGGGCCGGATACGGCCCTCCACGGTCATTTACCTGGCCCTCACTCGAGGTCAACCTAAGTCTGAAATGACTTGAAAGCACACAACAACAACAACAACAACAACAACAACAACAACAACAATCCTATCTCATCAGCAAAAAGCAGGCCCACACTTCCCATTGCAATACTAATAAGTTTTTATTTTTAAAAATTGTTCTTCATTTGAATTATTGTATTGTTTTTAAGTGTTTTTGCACTACAAATAAGATATGTGCAGTGTGCATAGGAATTCATTCATGTTTTTTTCAAATTATAATCCGGCCCTCCAACAGTTTGGGGGACTGTGACCTGGCCCTCTGTTTAAAAAGTTTGAGGACCCCTGCCTTAAGCTATTATATCCACATAGCAGACTTATTGCAGATTGACAGCACGTTAAATGCCATGGCTCATGCAATGGAATTCTAAGAGCTGTGTTTTATGATTTATTTTTCCTTCTCATCAGATAGCTTTGGTGTAACATACAACAACAACAACAACAACAACACATCCAAGGACTCCATAGGATGAGGCTATGGCTGTCAAAGTGGCGTCACACTGCTATCATTCTCCAATGCGGGTGGGAGGTCAGAGGGGAATAAATTTATCACACAAGGCAGGCAAATTGTCTCCTCCTTGGAGTTATTCCATGACATCGCTCCTTTCTACTGGCTCTCACAGGGGGAAACAGTCTGGAATGCATTTCTAATATATTAATGTATTGTCAAAGGCTTTCATGGCCAGAATCACTGGGTTGTTGCAAATTTTCCAGGCTGTATGGCCATGTTCCAGAAGCATTCTCTCCTGGGGTTTCACCTGCATCTATGGCAGGCATCCATAGACTCCAAAATCATAACAGTAAATAAAGAACAACACTCAAATAAAAACTAGGAGAATTCTGGACAAGAAACAGTCAGGTCCAGGTAATCACCTCCCAACAAAGGATTCCCCAGGCAGTAAGAAGCCACACCTTGAAACTGCTAGGCCATTAAATGCTAATCGAAGTGGCCAACTGCATCATTCACACTTACCTCAAACAGACAAGAGTTCTTTCTCCCACCCTGGACATTCTACAGATATATAAACCTCGTTTTCCTAGTTTCCAACAGACCTCACAACCTCTGAGGATGCCTGCCATAGATGCAGGCGAAACGTCAGGAGAGAATGCTTCTAGAACATGGCCATACAGTGTGGAAAACTCACAACAACCCAATATATTAAAGGCCTCCTTTTGTACAATAAACACCTTCCAACCATCTCCTGCCGTGAAAGCAGTTGAAATATGAAGCATTCAAGAGAAATATTTTGTTGTCCTGCTGTAATTGCAATTTTCCTACTTTGTGTCACAAACTCCAGACTGCGAGAATGAAGCTGGTAGCATAAGCTTTCATAGATTACTTAGTCTACTTCCTCAGACACAGTCTATAAATGCTTATGCTGCCAGCTTTGTTCTCTTAGTTAGTCTCTATGGTGTTACAAAATCCCTTTGGGCACTGGATCTAACATGGATTTTATACAACGGAGCTCATTGTTGAGGAAAGACAAAAAGATAGTTAGCATAACATTGAGCTCTGCAGTTTGCTTAATTAAGGGAGGTTGGGAGCCAAAATTAAAATGCAGCTCCAATGGTTGAAAATATTATACATCAGTTATGCATCTGTGAAGAGCTAATGAGCCATTAGCTTTCCTCATAGCCGCTAAATATGCACATACAAAGGAATAGAAATATGCACTGAAACATTAATAAAGACTCTATTTTTTTGAAACATGCCAATTCAGTTGCAAACGCATCTCCCATTTTTGATAGGGGTGGAACTTTTTTGAAGTCCATGAAAATGAAATCTCAGAAGGATAAAGCTGCTATATATCAGTGGCATGGTATTTTTTAATTTTTCTAATTTTAAAGATTAAAGATTGCATAACTGCGTGAGACAGTTGATGCTTAGTTCTGCATTATAAATTGGGGAATGGGGCTGAAAGATGGCAGTTTAAGCAAGGCCACAGAATAATTGCACAAAATAATAATAGATAAAGGTAAAGGTTTTTCCCTGACGATAAGTCCAGTCATGTCCGACTCTGGGTGGTGGTGTTCATCTCAATTTCTAAGCCGAAGAGCTGGCGTTGTCCATAGACACCTCCAAGATCATGTGGCCAGCATGACTTCATGGAGCGCCGTTACCTTCCTGCCAGAGCGGTGCCTATTGATCTACTCACATTTGCATGCTTTCGAACTGATAGGTTGGCAGAAGCTGGGCCTAACAGTGGCAGCTCACACCCCTCCCCGGATTCGAACCTGCGACCTTTCAGTCAGCAAGTCCAGCATCTCAGCGGTTTAACCCACTGCGCCTCCACAGTGAGATATAACACTTTATTTATAATCCACCCTTCTCCCTGAGGCGACTCAGAGCAGATTACAGCATATAAAAAAACACAGGCAAACATTCAGTGCCTTGTTACAGTGAAATACAATGAGACACACATAGACAAAGGCAAAGGCTTCTCCTTTCATTTCCGGCTCTGGAGGCAGTGCTCATCTCCGGCTCTGGGAGAGGTGCTCATTTCCATTTCCAAGCTGAGGAGCCTGTGTTATCCATAGACACCTCTTGCTTGTGTGACTGGCATGACTGCATGGAGCATCTTTTTGCCTTTCCCAAAAAAGCAGTACCTATTGATCTATTGATCTACACACATTTGCATGTTTTTGAACTGCTGGGTTGGCAGGAGCTAGGGATAACAGTGGGAGCTCATCCCATCCCATGGGTTCGAACTGCCAACCTTTGATTCAGAAGTTCAGGAGCACAATGATTTAACCCTTTGCGCCATCATGTTATCAACAAAGTAGTGTTACACTTTAACATTAAACTCCATGTTTAATAAACGTCAACACCTCAGAAGTAATGTTAAAACTCAGGTATCTTGAATTCAAGCCCAGGTCTAAACACAATAAATCACATGCTTTTTGATGCGTACCTGTCTGTTTCTGTAACTTAGTACCCAAATTAATTTCCCTAGTTTTCACAATGACTCAAAGAGTTTTATTACTCTTGGTGGTCATTACAAACATATCAATAATGCTTCAATAATGTTCAAGGTTTCTTCTGAGCACCATTTTTCTTCATCTGCTTTGCCTTCACTTAATTTTTCACTAATTCTCCAAACACAGCCATAGATGCCTATGACTTCTGGAATGACTTAGGAGGCAAATACTTGTACAAGCATCTTTCCTTGGACTTACTAAACCAGGACTGAGCAACTGGGGAAAGGGCAATTTTCATCTCCGTGATGATCCACAACATTATCCTTTTCAGTTAAAGATATAACCTGGAATGGATCAGAAGTCTACTTGTGATTTGGGATTTAGGGAGGTTTAGTTGCATTTTAGCCAGGCTTTTATGGGACGGGAAAAGCATGTATTTAGATTCAATCCATTTATTGCTGTTTCTAATCTGACAAGATGTTTTAAAATTGTAGGGGTGGATTCCAGGAGTTTTCAGAGCATTAGAGGACTCTGAGTGCAAAGTAGATTTTTTTTTGGGGGGGGGGCACATGCATCGTGTCCTAGGTTTTCCCCCATTCTTAAACTAAACGAAGCTTTAAATGTGGCTGTAATGCCACCAGTGGATTCATAGCCATCATAGTGGTACAATTCTGCTTTAACAGCCTTGGTTCCTTCCAATAAATTCCAAATAAATATAAAATAAACTATGGAGTCACTCCAGAACCACCCAGCCAACATATAATGTCATCATATAATTTTCCTAAGCTCTAGTTTATAGTGATACTCACTAAAGAACAAAATAAAGCAAATGCATTGCCTATTGCACCATTGCCAATTCACACACCTGGAGGATAAATTCATATTTCTGTCTTTTATTGATTTACTAGTTCTATTTCTTTTCCTGGCTTTCTGCAAAATAAATTGCCAGGTGGTTAGCTAATTTCTCAACCAAAGCTTATCTCAGTAACAATATTTTTTATGATAATGGATTGCATCCAACGGCTGTTTGGCAGTAACAGAAATCACTTGTATTCATGGCACATCAGGGCAACTTCTTTTTGGCCAGTGCCATTCACCCACTGAAATGTCATTTGACCAGCACAAAACTGTTCCCAAAAGTTTGAAAATGCCCATACCTTCCAAAACAAAGAAATATAAAGCACAGAGCTACAGGAAATATAATTGGTGTAAAATGGTGTGCCTTACGTTTCATAAGCAACCACTTTTTCTTTTCTTTAAAAAATATTTTTATTGATTTTTCCATTGCATATAAAATTAAACTCCAATAAATTGGAGTGTGAGAAGAGAAAAAAAGGAAAAAAGAAAAGAAAAAAGAGGGAAAAAAGAAGAAGAAAAAAAGAAAAGAAAAGATGGTTGCAAGCAACCACCTTTTTGTAGCACAAAACTACCCTAAACCTTATGTTATGGCAGGCCTGGACAAATTTGGGCCCTCCAATTTTGGACTTCAACTCCCACCATTCCTAACAGCCTCAGGCCCCTTCCTTTTCCCACTAATAATAATAATAATAATAATAATAATAATAATAATAATAATACTTTATTTATACCCCACCACCATCTCCCCGAAGGGACTCAAGGCAGCCAAACCCAAATAATTACAATAAAGCAAAATAAAGTACATACAAAACAGATGATAACAAAATAAAAATGCTTAACAATAACATAGTAATGCAATAAAATAATGACAATAACATAATAAAAACAAAGTATAAAATGCTAAAAGAATTAAACAAAGGTAAACTGGGCCAAATGTGAAGTGTAAAAATGGTAAAATCTGTGGGTGAGATAGATAGATGAAATGCCATGTCTAGTGGGAGGCTCGGGTGGGATAAACAATGAGGTTAATCTCCATTGAGGGATGAGAGGAAGATGAGACACTGTCATGAATACTTTTTAAATCAGGTTCTTTTATTGCAATTTTCAGTGTGAAGAGATACATCAGAACTTTTATAGAACGTTTACACTTTTACACAAATAACAACATTGGACATACAGACAGACAGATTCTATGTAACTATATTGGATTCACAAACAGCTTACAGTTACAAACAAATAAAGAAAGGGCAATTACATTCACACCACATAAGAACATTCATTCATCTTCATGCATCCAAATATTACCATATCCTTTTCTCCCTCCTTGGAGAAGAACACCTGTTAGGCCAGACTCTGCTTCCCTGCAACCTGCCAACACATAGTTCCAAAACTTCCCTAATGGCAAAACTTCAAAACGCCGAACTCCCTAAGAACATGACTCCAAAACGCACTATTTTCTCTTCCCTTGAAAAAAAAAGACAAGTGAACAGACTGCTCCCTTGCAAATCTGCCATTCTCCGAATAAACCATCTCTTTCCATAAAGTGTGGTGGGTGGACCAGACTCCTCTGGTCTGCCATACTTGAGAATTATTAGATCAAGTCTTTTATAGAAATATTCTATAAATAATAAATAATTGTCCTATTTGAAATTATCTGGAGTCTTCACCTCCTGACATAGATGTTGATCGTCAGGTATTGAACCATTGTGTTCTGGGTTTGACGTGAAAGAGTATTGTCTTTGACTAATGTAAACAGCCCTTAGAATTAATCCGGTTTCTGGTCAGCAAATGTTGACAGATGTAAACATTTATCTTGTCATTGTCACAGTTCTTATCACAATTTACTTTTCAGTTCTCATTAGCAGGTTTTAATTACAGTCCAGCAAGCAGGTAGTTAATGATTTAGTCATTGCAGGCTTCAATATTCAGAATGCTGTCTCCAAAATTATTCGCTCTCATTCATTTATCTTTCATTTAGTTTCATTCAACCCATACATCATGTTTCACATTATATTTCATGTGACAACACAACCCAAACAATCAAGAGAGGACACCACTCCATTTGACACATATCATACAACATTCTGCCTTGCTCGCAAAACTGGATAATTCCCAATGGACAATGCAGAAGTGAAACAAAGGCTTGCATCCAACACAACCCTGGCAGAAACCTAATTGCATCCTTAACAAGCTCAGACTGAACAAGATCATTTGGGCGTTTTTAGCTTTGCCTGGACCACATACAAAATGTTTTAAATCTGCCAAAGGATAGAAATTGAAGAAGCGTACAAACAGAGCTGACAAATCCATACAGTTTATCTGCTCTGAACTTTATTGAATGACGTTGCTATTCCATGCAAACAGAGAAACTGGTATGGTAGTGAATACATACTGACATAATCACTCTCATTATTACACTTCTGCAATAGGCCCGGATTTAGAATGAATGAGACCCTGTGCTAGTTACGTTATGAGGCCTCTTCCTTGGATCCCGAAGGAGATAACCATGTATAAGTATGTGAGAGAAAGTCATGGGGAGGAGGAAGCAAACTTGTTTTCTGCTGCCCTGGAGACTAGGACACGGAACAATGGCTTCAAACTACAAGAAAGGAGATTCCATCTGAACATTAGGAAGAACTTCCTGACTGTGAGAGCTGTTCAGCAGTGGAACTCTCTGCCCTGGAATGTGGTGGAGGCTCCTTCTTTGGAGGCTTTTAAACAGAGGCTAGATGGCCAACTATCAGAGGTGCTTTGAATGCAATTTTCCAGCTTCTTGGCTGGGGGTTCAACTGGATGGCCCATGAGGTCTCTTCCAACTCTATGATTCTATGTAGACCCCATAGGCCTCCACTGCCTGCTTGGCACACTCCCATAGACCATCAACTCTATCATGATGTTTGGAATCGTTTCGAAACACAACACTTTCAAATTTAGAATTACACCACATAAGCAACATCCATTATAATTTTTTTGGCAGGAAGATGGGCAGGAGGGTCAATGGAGCCCAACTTAAGCACAATGGTAAATCCAGAACTGCTGATGTATGGTCCTACAACTTTACTTTTGCATACCCTCATACCTGTGCATTCCTACGCTTTCGCTGCTCTATAATTTTTAAAAGCAGTTTAAAAGCAATTTTGCAGTTTCAATCATGGCTGATGATAAAAACTACCAGAAATTAGTGTAAAGAAGAAGATGCTCTTGAATGGAGTGGGGGGTGGAGAAGACTGGGCAGAGTGGGAGAGAAGGAAACAGTACAGAAGAGGAAAGTCCCCATCACACAAGGTAGGTGTCGGGAATGTTGAAATTAGCAGCTATTGTCGTCCCCATTCCACCCCCCCCCCCCATCAATAATGAGGAAGGGGTTAATGGGGAGGTAGCAGTTGCTATAGGGACCATCAACTTAGTGACAATCAAGGGTGGTTTGCTCCCTCTTGCAAATAGACTACTCTCCTCTGCTCTATAACTTGAGGACTTTTTCCAAATGAATTTATTATTTCCAAACCAAATTCTTAAACCTTAAAAATGATTGTCAGTCTGACTTATAAGACTTCAGTGTGATAACATATTCTTTAAGCTAGTGATTACTACTATGATCTTGTTAGATCTGGAAAGACTATATTGAAGTACCCACAGTGCACACCCCAGAGCCCCGATGGCGCAGTGGGTTAAACCCCTGTGCCGGCAGGACTGAAGACTGACAGGTCGCAGGTTCGAATCCAGGGAGAGGCAGATGAGCTCCCTCTATCAGCTCCAGCTCCTCATGCGGAGACATGAGAGAAGCCTCCCACAAGAATGATAAAAAAAACATCAAATCATCCGGGTGTCCCCTGGGCAACGTCCTTACAGATGGCCAATTCTCTCACACCAGGAGCGACTTGCAGTTTCTCAGGTTGCTCCTGACACGACAAAAAAAAGTGCACACCCCTATGTTTGAAAGCCTCCTTATTTGAATTACAATTTCTACATAGAATCCACAAGTCTGCACAATTCCTAGCTGGCTGAGGATGCTAAGATGTGTAGTCCAAAGCTCCGGCTCATTCTGTTTTTGCTAATGTTTGCTGCTTCCATCAAGGGTCACTGGCCCATAATGTCTTCATGTTCCTACCAGTGGGAGAAGAGCTGAGATCATTAGCTTGTGGGCATGTTATTACTAAATGGCTGAAAAGAGATCCTGAGAGACAATTATGCTGTAACTGTTGAAGAGTTTCAGCCTGTCAGAAAAAAGCCGCGTGTTCTGTTCCACTCCGCAAGCAGAAACCAAAGCCTTTATTTGAATGCTGTACATTCTTTAATCAAACTGGTTTCGACATACACACTGATAACAGAAGCGAAATTTTCAGCATCTTGATATAGTTGCACAATGATTCCTGAGCACGACAAATCAATGATCTGAGGTGATACAGAACACTTTGTTATAGTCTCCTCTTAACCTATTCTGTATACTTTTGCCAAAGCAGAAATGCCTATCAGCATATGTTACTTTCTGGCTTGAACCAGAGAAAATTGGATCTAATGACAAAGAGAAGTCAAACATAGGACTCTTCTACATGAGTCCAATAACCAGCAGAGGCTGAATAATCACTCCTGAATCAAGCATGGGCAAACCTCAGCCCTCCAGGTGTTTTGGACGTTAACTCCCACAATTCCTAACAGCCTCCAGGTGAGTTGAAGTCCAAAACACCTGGAGGACCGAAGTTTACCCATGTCTGGTCTACATGACATCCAAGATTTTCTGGTCCTTATTGTGAGCTAAACCACTGGTTTAGCCTCACACTAAGGAAAGTTAGAGCAGTACCACTGGGTTTAATGTGGAACCAGTTCATTGTCCACAGGCCACTGCCAGCCACTTTTCCTTGTGCTTGATGGCATAAGAAAAATGGGATTGATCAGGCCCATATCACCCCATTGCCACTGCAGAGGGCTGCACAGCTCTGGGATCACCTCCCCTCCTTTTCCCTGGTTGTGGTTGTGGTTCCCTGGTTTCCTCTGCTGATGCCAATATGGACACCAAAAATGGCTAGGAGCTCTTCCAAAGCTCTGCGATCATCCAGCAGAAGGAACAATGATAGTAAAGGTAAGGTGACAGTCCTCCACAAAGCAGTGTTTTTGACATGTTAAAATTTATTTATTGTTTATTTATGACATTTATAGCCCGCCTTTCTCAACCATACGGCAACTCAAGGCGGATTACATATTGGCACGATTCGATGCCATGCATTCATAAAAGTGCGATTAGAAACAGTCAACATAACAACATAAAAACATTTATAAAAAGCATTAAAACATGTAGTCACCGATGTCATCTTGTTAAAATCATTTTCTAGTAACATCATCTGGCCATTCTATGCTCTTCGTTCATAGTTTCATGTTATCTATTCTTCTGCATTCTCAAAAACTTGCTCAAAGAGCCAAGTGTTTACCTTTTTTCGGGAAGTCAGGAGGGAGGGAGATGATCTAATATCCTTGGGGAGGGAGTTCCATAGCCGGGGGAGCCACCACTGAGAAGGCCCTGTCCCTTGTCCCTGCCGATCGCGCTTGCAATACAGGCGGGATTGCGAGCAGGGCCTCCCCAGATGATCTCAAGCTCCTAGATGGTTTTACGGGAGAAAAAAGTTGAAATAGAATAAACGTGCATACAGATCTGTCAAAAGACAAGATTAAAAACTGAACAACCCACCTAAAACATGAAAATGGAGCAAGACATATTAATGAATCCATACTTAATCAGCTGGATGTTATATCCATTAACTGTGTTGCAAAGCCAAGCAGTAGTTAGGAAAAAGCTGAAGTATATGCATCAATTTCTGGTTTACAATTTCACTTTCTGTAAGTCCCTTCCCCATCATTGTTTTGTCTTTCCACCTTCCAAAACAGACGAGACAAATGGCCTCCGTACCTTAATCTTGGAAGCTAAACAATGTCAGGTCTAATTAGCACTTGGATGTGAGGCCACCAAGGAATACCAGGTGCTATAGGCTATATTTCAAAGCAGGTATTAGGAAACCACCTTTGAAGTTCATGGGGTCACCATAAGAGAACAGGTGAGACCTGAGGACATATGTATATATAATTACAGTCAATATGTACAATGGATAGGATGCTGAAGTAGCATTAGCAATGGTCATCCCTCTGCTCTGCTATCTTGCTAATTGGGAACATGTTGGTATTCTTTCGTCTAACTCACCTCCCAGGGCTCTTATAAGGATCAAACAAGATTATGTGTGTTATTCTGAATTCTCAGAAAAAGAATAGAACATAAAACACAATAAACAAAGCCATTGTTAGAGGCAACAATACACAAAAAATACAATTTAAAATACAATAAACTCAAGTATAGAATAGAACATAAAACACAATAAACAAAGCCATTATTAAAGGCAACAACACACCTTTCATCTAACCACAGATTTTGAAAAACTCTGGTATATTTCAGAGAACGTATCATTACTCACATCCTGAAAAGTAGAATTTCAAGACATAATAGGCATGTTAATCTGAAATACCGTTGAGACTAAGGACCTTAACACCCTAGTTTGAGGTCTTGTAACAATCGCATTAAGCTGTTAGAAACAGCAGATTTGAAATGAAGACTTTGATACACTTGCCATTGTGCAATAGTGCTGCTTTTTTACTCTTTTTGATCGTATTTCTACACATCCCCCCACCTGTGTGTTCATTCTGCCCAGTGGCAGATACTCTGCGATTGAACAATTTCCTCTCAATGCAAGAGCAATTTCCCCACGTTTAGCTTGTTTGGAACAGGAGGAGGATGACACCCATTTTCTACATGTGACTGCAGCAATTTCAGGACTGCTGCAGCAGAAAGTGCTGCAACCACAGTGATATTGGAGATGATCCCAGAACAAGTTGGATGACATGCAACAACCAGCAAAACATTGCATTGTGCAGTAATGACTATTACGATGCCGAGATTGCTCTTTAACAGCCTCATGTGATAAAGCCCTATGAAAAAAGCTTTTGTAGACTTAAGTCTACTTCAGCAGATGCAACATCAGATGAATCTATTCAAATAAACTTAGCTCTAATAAAGCTTATGCTAACAAACTACTGTATATACTCAAGTATAAACTAAGTTTTTCAGCCCTTTTTAAGGCTAAAATAGCCTCCCTCGGCGTATACTTGAGTCAAGGTTATTATTTTACTCTATTATTATTATTATTATTATTACATTTATTATTTTACTCTATTTATTATTACTACATTTATTATGTTACTTTATTATTTTTGTTACTATTACATTTATTTTACTCTATTATTGTTACATTTACATTATTTTACTATTATTATTATATTCATTATTTTACTCTATTATTATTATTATTACATTTATTATGTTACTTTATTATTTTTGTTATTATTATATTTATTATTTTACTCTATTATTATTACATTTATTATTTTACTCTATTTATTATTACTACATTTATTATGTTACTTTATTATTGTTGTTATTACATTTATCTTACTATAGTATTATATTTACATTATTTTACTATTATTATTACATTTATTACGCTACTCTATTATTATTATTACATTTATTATGTTACTTTATTATTGTTATTATTACATTTATTTTACTCTATTATTATTTCATTTACATTATTTTACTATTATTACATTTATTATTTTACTCTATTATTACATTTATTATTGTACTCTATTTATTATTATTATTACATTTATTATGTTACTTTATTATTGTTGTTATTACATTTATTTTACTCTATTATTATTACATTTCCATTATCTTACTCTATTATTATTTTTATTACATTTATTATTTTACTATCTTTATTATTATTGGAAGGAGAAGTAAGCACGTTTACATTGAAGAAAGAATAATGGTTTAATCAGAGTTGGACAGTCTTATCTTAAATTACAGTTTTATGTAAACATTCAAAAAAATTTAACCTACAGATGCCTTGATTGATGTAATTTTATTGCGATCTATTTTTATTTTGAAATTTACTAGTAGCTGCTGCATTATACTCGAGTCAATATGTTTTTCCAGTTTTTTTGTGGTAAAATTAGGTCCCTCGTCTTATATTTGGGTCAGCTTATACTTGAGTATATATGGTACTTTCTCTCAGTCTCAAGGGTGCAGCAACATACCTTTCCATCCTGAAAAATATTAACAGAACACAATTGGCAGGTAATTTTATCTCAGTCTCCTTCCACCTGTCCCTGCTGCCAGAAGATTAGATGATGCTCCAGAAGGAAATGGGATGTATGTACTAGAGCAGAGATGAAGGAAGTATCATCAGAAATCAGTCAGAGGCACTTTCTGTTCCAACAGCCTCCTTTCATTGGCTTATCTGAGGGTTCAAGGCCATGTAATTAAGACAGTATACATAGTCTGCCCCCCCCCCCAAAAAAAATTGGGGGTTTTTTTTGTGTGTGTGTCAGGAGCAACTTGAGAAACTGCAAGTCGCTTTTGGTGTGAGAGAATTGGTCATCTGCAAGGACGTTGCCAAGGGGACGCGCGGATGTTTTGATGTTTTCCCGTCCTTGTGGGAAGCTTCTCTCATGGCCTGCCCCAAAAGTAATGAAATATCATGTTTTGTGTAGTGAAGAAGGACCAGTTTGGCCTTCCTCAGTTCAGTCCAAACCTTAGTAGCAGTCGGTAAGTTAGCAAAGTGCATAGCAAGAAGTCTTTGTATCTTGTGATGGGCAAAAATGCAGAGGAGTCTGGAGCAGCGACCTTGAACTTCAAGATCTGAGAACAATGTGACTCATGTGAAGGTTGTTCTGAACACTTTCCCACCCACCGTACAGCCCTGACTTGCCTCTATGCAATTTCTTTCCCCAAACTCAAAACCCACCTCAAAGGATATCATTTTGGGACAGTTGGAAACATCCAGGCTGCAGCTGCATCAAGGACTTTGAACAACATCTCGAGTGAAGACTTGCTCCGCTGCAATGAAGAGAGGCATCAGCACTGGAATCCCTGTATTCAGGCACAAAGAGCCTATTTTGAGGGGCGAGGGGAACCATAATTGCATGTATTTTCAATTAAGAAGAAAAATCGTTCTCATTAACTTTGGAACAGACCACATAATATTGCTAGAATGTTTCATATTTAATGCTAATAAAGCACAGAAGGATAATACCATGGACAATTACAAAACAGTAAAACCTGTTTTGATTGTTACAGGAAACTCATCAAAGTTAGTGGCAGAGACCTAAACTTGGTTACAGAAGTGGGTTGCTGTGAGTTTTCCAGGCTGTATGACCATGTTCCAGAAGCATTCTCTCCTGACGTTTCGCTCAAATCTATGGCAGGCATCCTCAGAGGTTGAGGGGTCTGTTGGAAAGTAGGCAAGTGAGGTTTATATATTTGTGAAAGGTCCAGGGTGGGAGAAAGAACTCTTGTTTGTTATCCAGCTTTGCTGTCCTGCCCAGCCCAGGGCTTACACATGAGGGACCTAAAGCCACACTCTCATTCCACCTTAGCACTCCTGCACTTTCAGGTCTTGTTGTTTAAATTGTGGCACCTGTACTCTAATCCTTTTGCCTTCTAGACTAGCACGTTATATCTCCTTACCCTATGGTAATAATGGATAAGACCAATTTTACTAGCAGGCTTTTGTTTGCCCTGTTTGGGGGTGGGGTTGCTTGGGAAACTATGTTTTAATCTGTTTTATTGTATTCATATGTTTTAACTGTTTATAATTTTAAATGTTATATTTATTATTTGTATGTATAATGAGGCATTGAATTTTGCCAAAATCTGTAAGCCGCTCTGAGTCCCCTTCGGGGTGAGAAGAGCGGGGTATAAATACAGTAAGTAAATAAATAAATAAATAAATAAATAAATAATCTTATCTGCTTGAGGCAAGTGTGAATGTTGCAATTGGCCACCTTGATTAGCATTTAATGGCCTTGTTGCTTCAAAGCCTGGCTGGTTGCTGCCTGGGGGAATCCTTTGTTGGGAGTTGTTAGCGGGCCCTGATTGATTCTTGTCTGGAATTCCCATGTTATTTGAGTGTTGCCCTTTATTTACTGTCCTGATTTTAGAGGATGCCTGCGAATGTGGGTGAAACGTCAGGATGTGGGCGAAACATCAGGAGAGAATGTTTCTGGAAAATGACAATACAACCTGGAAAACTCACAGCAACCCAGTGATTCTGGCCATAAAAGCCTTTGACAACACATTGTTTACAGGAGCCTGTAAAGCAGACTTTCCAATTCAGCTCAAGTTGCCATTTCTGGAGAGTCCATGTGCTGCCTCTCTCCCTAAAGCTGAGGAGGAGGACGAGGAGAAGGAGAAGGAAGGAGAAAGCAGCCTCAGGAATGGAAATAATGTCAGTCTTTAGAAAGTTGGTATGTTGTGCCCCACTACTACCACAAGCACACACAAAGTGATTCAGGTTATTTCTGTAATGTTGGTGGTTTAGTCCAGAATCCTATCAGTTCACTATGCCAGTTTGACTGTATCAGTACAGGTAATGGTGACAGGAGAAAAACCACAAGTGCAGCATCTGTGAAGGAAGTGAAGCATTGCAAAAAATGTATCTGCCATTCCTTGTTGCTACTGTGCAACCCCAGAAAAATTGCCCCTGCTAGAACAATGCATGAACAGGATTGCAGCCTTAATTTCCAACAACGTTACTGGTTAAATGACAAGCAGTTAACCTGGGTTCTCTTTCCTTCAAAGGAGGTCACTTGAGATGTAGAGCACTTCTGTGATAGAAGATTTATTTATGCCTACAAGCGAGATGGACGTAAAATGAGGTCTCACAGCATGAATACAGATTCTCGTTCCATGTCGGATTTCTAGAGGAACCAGCAGCACCGTCTGATTTCCTGCAGAGAGCAAAGTCAGCTTTCCCCTCGATTTCAGACCCAGTTCCAACACAAATTAACTTCACGCTACACGCAGAGAGATGCATGCAGAGAGATCTTGTTCAGTAGGGCATAAGAAATATGAGTCATCCCTGCCCATCACTTACACCTTTTTTGGGACATCCCAACTCCCACTGAAACACATCGTTAGAATTTTAGTAGTCAGTGGTGGTTGGTGGATTCACAACTCTGGGGACAGCTAACGTAGTCTTGATTTAACTTCTATTCCTACGATGGCAGCTTCAAGTTAAAAGAGAGCTCCCCCAGTCCCGGGCCAGAGGTTTGCTAGAACAGGATGAGCATCCCTTATCTGAAAGAGCAAAGTCCAAAATGTGATGCCAAAGAATCATACTAGACTGGGTACTGTTTCATTATCTGGACGCTGGCTGACTGCCCAGGAAAGATGACAACTACCACATCAGCTCTAGATTACAACTAGGGCAGTGGTTCTCAACCTGGGGTCCCCAGATGTTTTTGGCCTTCAGCTCCCAGAAATCCTAACAGCTGGTAAACTGGCTGGGATTTCTGGGAGTTGTAGGCCAAAAACATCTGGGGACCCCAGGTTGAGAACCACTGAACTAGGGTTTTCTGTGGGCGAGCAGATGGCGACTACTGGATGGCAAATGTTCTTCATCAGAAGCTAGAGCTGATGTGGTCTATCCAATGCAATTTTCTGAATCAGCACCCCAAATAACCAAACCGAATCTAAAGTTGACCAAAAACTAATTCATAATCCTTTTGGTACTAATGTTGGAGAGTGGTCCCTGGTCAAAAAAAGGTTGGGAACCACTGATATAGAGGATGCTTGGATTGCCATTAAATAAATCTTACACTTGGAATCCATGTTTGGGGACAGAAGGGATTACTAAGAGCTCTTTCCTCATATTTAGTTATGGTCCAGGTCTTTATCTCAAATTCTGTTGATTTCTTATACATTTGTAAGTTTCCCTGGATAAGTGTTTGAACAGTTTTGTCCAATCCAGAATGTATTTATTTCAAGGTTGTGACGAGCTGCACATACACTGGCATTGTGGATGGAGATGCCCATGTTGATGCTCCTGAGAATCCACACATTCATTGGTGCGCTTGATTGCACAGTTGGATGTGCCTTTAAATGGACAATGTTGACATTCGACACAAAGTTGGGTTGCGCAACCAATAAAGAATTCTACCTGTGTAGTGTAAAGGTCAAGAAGATCCATGCCTTAGTGTTTTCTATTTTTATCTATGGATATGAACACCGGTCAATAAAGGAAACTGCCAGCGGGGGAAAATCAATTTATTTGAAAAGTCAACTTTCATGTAGGAGAGTAGTATGGACTACCAAAGAGACAAATAAATGGGTCTGAGATGAAATCTGGCATTAATTTTCACTAGAATGGATGGATGCATTTAATAATTTTATTTTTGATTGATTGATTACTAAATAAATCGAAGCCAAAATAAACAAACTATCCTATTTTGGACATACTATATGAAATATGACATATAAGGAAGATAATGCTAGGTAAAGCTGAAGGCAGTAGAGAAAGAGAAAGACTTCAATACAGATGAAATAATTTAGACCACACCTGAGTCCCCTTTGAGTTGAGAAGGGCAGGATAAATAAATAAATGTCATAAATAAATAAATAAATAAATACTGTGTCCAATTCTGGGCAACACAATTGAAGCGAGATTTTGAGAAGCTGGAGTGTGTCCAGAGGAGGATTTTTAAAACGATAAAGGGCCTGGAGAACAAGTTCTATGAGGAGAGGCTTAAAGAGTTGGGCACGTTTAGCCTGCAGAAGAGAGGGCTGAGAGGAGACACGTTGAGGGCCATGTATCAATATGTATGGGGAAGCCATAGGGAGGAGGGAGCAAACTTGTTTTCTGCTACTCTGGAGACTAGGACACAGAACAATGGCTTCAAGCTATAGGAAAGGAAATTCCACTTGAACATTAGGAAGAACTTCCTGACTGTGAGAGCTGTTCAGCATTGGAACCCTCTGCCCCAGAGTGTGGTGGAAGCTCCTTCTTTGGAGGCTTTTAAACAGAGACTAGATGGCCATTTGTCCGGAATGCTTTGAATGTGATTTTCCTGCTTCTGGGCAGCGGGTTGGACTGGATGGCCTTCGAGGACTCTTCCAACTCTATTATTCTAATGGAGTCACAAACAGAGTAGGGCACCAGAAAACAAGGGCTCTTTGAACATTGCCTTAACTCAAAGCCCATCTGACAGCACATAAAAACAACCTCAAATTCAACACATGGTCTTGGACTTTATTTTTATTTGTTATATGTTTAGAAAAGTCCAAGTGCTAGACATTAAGCTTCCTCATCCAGGCTGTGATCACACATCAGAATCTGTGAAATACAAAGGAAGACAGACAAAAAGATAGTGGCATGGAAAAGGACTTGGTCCAGGCCAGATGTTTTCAATTAAAATCCCCATCATCTCTAGCAAGGATTTCCAAATCACAAGTGCACAGAATTTCTCATTAAACTCTCAAGCCTGCTTAGTTACAGTTGTATAAGGTCCCTTCCACACAGCTATATAAAATCCCACATTATCTGCTTTGAACTTAGTTACATGGCAGTGTGGACTCAGATAACCCAGTTCAAAGCTGATATTGTAGATGATCTGCCTTGATATTCTGGGTTATATGGCTGTGCAGAAGGGCCTCTAAATCAACTTCAGAGCAAGGTCTTCAAGTATTTTTCATATCATCCTGGAAACACCTGAAACAGAGCTTCTCAGTCCTGATGCTTGGACTACATCTCCCAGGGGTCCTAGCTAACATGGCCCATAGTAAAGAATTCTGGGAGCCAAAATACCAAACATCTAAAGAAGGTTTGAGAATCAATATCCTACAGTTTGAGTTCTAGTCAGGGACCCAATTTGAAATATGGAAACTATATAGGGAATACTCTATTACTCCTTTGTTGTGAAAGAGAAGAATACTGATTCCAATGTTTCCTATCCCAATCATTTAATCTGCTACTTAAGACAATACGAAACAATGGAAAAGCTTTCATGGCTGGAATCACTGGGTTGTAGGTTTTTCGGGCTATATGGCCATGTACTAGAAGCATTCTCTCCTGACATTTTGCCTGCATCTATGGTAGTGATGCAGAGGTAGTGAGGTCTGTAATTTAAGGGGGATGGGGGCTCGGGAGGGGGGGCGGGGGCTAGATGTTATGGTACCTAGCCACTGCCCGAGGGAGAGCCTGGGATTTGGAATAGGGACAGAAATTCGTAAGGAACCGAGTTAAAACAACCCAGTTCCTCCTGGATTTCTGGCCTGTCTGGAAGGGCCTTCAAACTACCACATTCCAAGGCAGCATCTTCCATTGCCAACACCTCTTCTCATCAGGAAGTTTTTCCTAATGTTTGGGTGGAGTCTCTTCTCCTGCAATTTGATTCCATTGCTTCATACCCTGATCTCCAGGGCAGCAGAAAATAAGCTTGCCTCCTCCTCAATGTGACATCCTTTCAAATATTTAAACATGGCTATCTTGTCCCTTCACAACATCTCTTCTCCAGGCTAAACATGGCAAAGTTTGTAAAATTACCTGGCATATTAAAATGGTAAATGGATGAGTCATTCAGGCCTAGCCACATGGTAAAGTGATGTGACACCATGACCAGGTAAGTGGTTGATGCAATGTGGAAGGGTATAAAATCAAGTGGCTACCGTGTGTTCAGTGATGAGGGAATGATGATGGACTGATGACAGTATGGATGTGAGTGGAGTGACAAGAGAAAGTGTATATTTGATATAGCTGTAAATAATATCTTCTGCAACTTTGGAAGATAAAGCATTTGGAAAGAAAAACAGCAT
Source organism: Anolis sagrei ordinatus (assembly GCF_025583915.1). Taxonomy (NCBI): domain Eukaryota; kingdom Metazoa; phylum Chordata; class Lepidosauria; order Squamata; family Anolidae; genus Anolis; species Anolis sagrei. Next base: position 333,742,652 of record NW_026844366.1, on the reverse strand, counting down.
TTGGTTTCTGTGTTGTTCTGCAGTGAATTCCTACACTACACAGAGAGGTGCATAGATCCTGGCTGGATTTCTGTATGGAGACGCTTTCTAGCACTCTGCTAAGGTCTTAGAAATTCCTGAAAAAATATACTCAATTCCCTAAGTAATTTCTCATGGGACATAGTTTCCAGAACTTTTACCATTTTGGTTGCCCTTCTCCAGATTCATTCCAGCTTTTCAATATCAGCTTTTTGGTCAGTATCTCCCAGAAAGAGTGACCATGAGGGAAAGGGGGTCTCCACTGAAGCTTTATCACCAATCCTTGTTTCCATAACAAGCCAAATTTTTTAAAACACAATTATCACAGGGACAGAAAGTGAGGCGAAATCCTGTGAACTGAGGCACAGAAAGCAAAACAAACACCACAGGGGTGTTAACCCTTCCCTATGCTATACAAAGCAGATAGATAGATAGATAGATAGATAGATAGATAGATAGATAGATAGGTAGATGATGTTGCTTTTATTGTTTTTGTGATGTCTTATACTGTTAATGTTTTTTATCTATTATGTTTTATGTATACTGATTTGTTGGAAACCGGTTTGAGTCACCAATTGGCTGAGAAAGGCAGTATACAAATACAGTAAATAGATAGATAGATAGATAGATAGATAGATAAGACAGATAAGATAGATAGGGTAGAGTTGCACTTAAAATGTACTTGTTCCAACTTACAAACAATTCAACTTTAGAACAAGTCTACAGAATCTATTTTATTCATAACTCGGGGACTAACTATATCTGATAGAGGAGGTTAGATCAAATATTAATGGAGAATTCATACTAGATACAGTGTTCCCTTGCTGTTTCGCAGTTCACGTCACGCAGACTCCCTGTTTCGCGGGGTTTTTAAAAAATGAATTTGAAATACAAGTAGCGAGGGAACACTGTATACCCATTATCAATGTGTGTTGTTTCTTCAGCATAGATGCTTCCACAGACTTGAGTTGCAGAGTTACTCACAGACTAGAGTTACAGAGCAGAAGAACGGCTCTCACGCTGCCCTGGGGAGAAAGGGGGCAAGCCAGGAACCCCTTGGTGATGCTTCCAAAAAGCTGGAAGCATCGCCCTCACTGGCGGAGGAGGCATGTGTGTGGTTGGCGAAGAGCTGACAAAGATCCCCGTCCAGCACTGACAAGGGGCACGGAGCGGGCCACCAAGGCAGCTTCCACCGGGGCTTCTTCCTCAGGCAACCGGGTGAGAGTCCCATGCCAGGAGGGAGGTAGGGAGGGAGGGAGAATGGTGGCTCCAGCAAGAGGAGGGGGAGGGAGACAGGGGGGAAAGGAGAGGAAAGAGAAGGCTAAGGGATTGATTGAATGAGAGAAAGGGGGAGGGGGAGAGAAGAGTGGGTAGAGCTATACTGTATATATACAGCATAGTGTCCCTACATCAAGGTTTTTCACTTATCACGGGTGGTCCTGGAACGTAACCCCTGTGATAAGTGAGGGAACAGTATTAGTCGTAATTTTTATAGGAGATCCAAGGTGCTTATAAGATCCAACTTGGTATAGTGGTTTGACTACTGGACTAGGACTTTGCAAGCCAGGGTTTAAATCCCTATTCAGCCACAGCATCCCACTGCACGGCTTTGGGCAAGGCACACTCTCCCAACCTCAGAGGAAGGCAATGGCAAACCCTTGCTGAACGAATTATGTCAAGAAAATACTTAGGATCACACAGGTTTAAATGACCTGAAGGCACACAAAACAACAAATCCAAAGTTCTGGCACCCACCCCTGTAATACCTTCTGCATATTAGATACTTCCTTTAAAGTTTGGACTAAAATCCAGACTAGATACACAGCCCCAATGACACCAGAATCACCAGCTGCCCAGTTTTTCTTTCTCTAAATGATGTCAAAGATGGTTATATAAAGTGTCCCCTTGGGCCACGGGTTCTTAAAAAATCCTGCATTGTCAAATTTCACATCAGTTTCCTTTCTTAGGTATTTTTGGGTCACACACAGCACTTCATTTTGTTCTCCTTCCTTTGTTTTCTGAAGCTCTTCCTAGGCACAATTGAAAAAAGGCATCTGAGCGAAACTGAAGCAGCTGCTGACTCATTGTTTTAGTGTGATGAGATTTTTTTTTTCCTCCCATGCTGTCTTTTAAAAACACCGGAGCAGGAGGGAAGACTTGCGTAGGGTTTTTATGATTCATACAGACAGTGATGTAAATTAATGGGAATATCACAGAAACTAGTCCTACATCCTGTCTGACTGTCTAATCTATCCGTCTATCTATCATCTCTCCCTATTTATCTATCATCTATCTCTGCTTCTATTGCAGTTTCTCAGCAAGGGAGAAGATATTGTAGTCATGCTGGAACCCAAAAACATTATAAATAATTCAAAACTATGAGGAGGTTCGCAAGCATCGTAAATAAATCCATGCTTTCAAACCAAACAAAACATGGTCTACTGCAAGTGACCTCCAAGAGCCTCAGTCATAAAAATAGCTCAAGTCTTGTAAACTCAAGACTTTGAAGTCCTTGATGGTGGCATAATCCAGGGTAATCCGTGGTTACATTAAAGTAGTGTTTCTCAACTTGGGGGTCACGAGGGGGTGTCAAAGAGGTTGCCAAAGACCATCAGAAAACACAGTATTTTCTGCTGGTCTTGGGGATTCTGTGTGGGAATTTTGGCCCAATTCTATCATTGGTGGGGTTCAGAATACTGTTTGATTGTAGGTGAACTATAAATCCTGGCAACTACAACTCCCAAAAGTATATTTTCCCCAAACTCCACCAGTGTTCATATTTGGGCATATTGAGTATTTGTGCCAAATTTGTCCAGATCCATCATTGTTTGAGTCCACAGTGCTCTCTGGATGTAGGTGAACTACAATTCCAAAACTCAAGGTCAATGCCCACCAATCCCTTTCAGTATTTTCTGTTGGTCATGGGAGTTCTGTGTGCCAAGATTAGTTCAATTCCATCATTGGTGGAGTTCAGGTATGCTCTTTGATTTTAGGTGAACTATAAATCCCAGCAACTACAACTCCCAAATGACAAAATCAATCTCCCCACAACCCCAGCAGTATTCAAATTTTGGCGTATTAGGTATTTGTGCTAAATTTGGTCCAGTGAAGGAAAATACATCCTGCATATCTGATATTTACATTACAATTCACAACAGTAGCCAAAATTACAGTTATGAAGTAGCAACAAAAGTAATTTTATGGTTCTGGGTCACCACAACATTAAGGAGTCGCAGCATTAGGAAGGTTGAGAAACACTGCATTAGAATATGGATATGTTGGACATTATTACAAATAGGGGCATTCAGTACCTCCTCCTGCAACTCTTCCACTGTGGATGTATACAGACAGCTGGAAAAGGAGGCTACAGATACTGCTATGTCTCCCCACTACCAGGCAGGATGCAAGTGGCCCCCAAAGCAATTTCAGGCTGCTTTTTATTTCAGTGTACTCATTTGTTTTGTACAATGTATTCCACCTTGAAATGGTAGTTTCTGTAATATGTGCTGCTGCAATAAATATAAGCTGATAAGAATCCAAAAGCAGCAGAGTCAAAAGATCCTCCGGTGAGACTTCCAATAAATTTGGATCACTAGAGGGTCTAGAGTAGGCTTGCACAACATGCAGTCCTCCAGATATTTTGGACTTCAGCTCCCAGAATTACTGACCTTTGGTCAAGTTGGCTAGGGTTTCTGGGAGTTGGAGATCCAAACACCTGGAGGGACACAGCCTAGAGGTTCCTAGTGAGACCATCTTAATCAAAACCTTGAATAATCGTATTTGCAAAATGTATGACAGACTTTACAACACAGGAGATCTATTGGCTCCAACTTTGCAGAGCTAACTGGTTGTTTATGGGAAAATATGAACAGAATGTAAGTGCAACTCAATACTCCCTCTCATAAAAGGTGGGGCATAAAGATCTCCCACATTTTGAAGGGGTATAAACAATAAACTAAGCAACCTAGAAAAAAACTGTATATATTTCTGAAAAATACATTAAAATAGTTTTGTTTTAATGGGTTTTTAAATAATATCAAACAAGTGTCAGGGGTTCAAAATAGCTTGAAATTCCCTGATTCACAGCTGAAGGGACTCTTGACTCCTGTTAGGGAGCCAAATACCTTCTTGCTGTGAAATTGTTTCCTCCAAAGCAGGAACAACACAGACACAAAGCTGTTATTTCTAACTGTGGCTTTTCTTTCTTCTGTTGCAACAATAGTATAAACAGTACAAATACTCACAATCTCCAAGGATGCTTGCCATAGATGCAGGTGAAATGTCATCTTGCCATAGATGCAGGCGAAATGTCATAGATGCAGGCGAAAACGTTGCCCCGGAGTGTGGTGGAGTCTCCTTCTTTGGAAGCTTTTAAACAGAGGCTGGATGGCCATCTGTCAGGGGTGCTTTGAATTGGATTTTCCTGCTTCTTGGCAGGGTGTTGGACTGGATGGCCCATGAGTTCTCTTCCAACTCTTTGATTCTATGATTCTATGAATGCTTCTAGGACATGGCCACATAGCCCAAAAAACCTACAACAACCCAGTACAAATACTAGCACAGTATTTACAGTATGTACAACAATCTCCCCCCACTTCATCCAAACTCCATCAAACTCCAACCCTCATCAACCCAACACAAGGTTACTGCAAAATTATAGGCAACAGCCATACCCCAATTACAATGACACTTGTGGTTAGATCTGAGATACTAATCCTGTTATCACTTACAGAAATGTGTTGTGGAAGGTTTTCATGGTTGGAATCACTGGGTTGCTGTGAGTTTTCCAAGCTGTAGGAACATGTTACAGAAGCATTCTCTCCTGATATTTCACCCACATCTATGGCAGGCATCCTCAGAGATTGAGGGGTGAGATCCCTCAACCTCTTGTAATTGGAGGTGACCCCCCCCCCCCCAGAGTTCTATAAAAGATAGTTCAGAATCAGGGAATTCATCATTTTGCCAAGGATACCAGGCTGGAAGGATCCCATAATCCCCTATAACTTTTATGAACTCCCATGAACTTTATAGGAACTTTTATGGACTTTTTGCAAACGTTATGGACTTTGGATGGCTGACATGAGTTCCCCTTCAACCCTGCACGATCCCCCCCTTTGTAATCTAGTCACCTAGACATTTCTTCATTGTTTCCCTGTTGCCTGCCAACCTTCCACCTCATTGGCTGAGGGGCCAAAGCAGGGCCAGGGCCCTCATTGGATCTCCTCCTGGCTCACTGACATCACAGCCAATCACAACAAAGCCAGCTCAGGCAGTGGGTGCAGGTGGTTTGAATTTGACTGCTCTTTAAATATTGTATTTCTCAGCCCAGTGGTTATGTCAGCTCCTGGGCAGATAACTGCAGTCATCATCCGTTCCAGCTGGAATGAAATAAAACCTCGTGGCTTTCCTTCAACTTGGTGAGACTTTATTTAGGAAAATTAGGGAATAATATTTCTTGATGCTTGCTGTCTCGCCAGGTGTTCCAGATCCTCTTTTTGGGTCTGGACGATCTCTGCTTAAGCAGGGCCTCCTAAATTTGCATTCAACATCACTCTGAGGATGCCTGCCATAGATGTGGGCAAAACATCAGGAGGGAATGCTTCTGGAACATGGCCATACAGCCCAGAAAACTCATAGCAAACCACTTACAATGTTGCATAACTTACAAATCCTGACAACAAATGGTGGCCATCTTTGGCAGTACAGTGCTGAAGATGTTCCTGTAGTTTCTCCATCAATCTCCAGGTCCTCTCAGGTGGAACGCTCTCTACATCATTATCATAGAATTTTTGTTCTCACAATATGCTTGAACAACAAAGCCCTGATGTTCCCCGGTCCAACTCATGATGAGTACTGAAAACGGCAAAGCCTAACCTACTGAATGAGACCTACCCCACTTCTCTACCCTTACTACAGCCCACACAGTGCCACCTCAAAATATGGGAGATCTTTATGTCCCACCTTGCATTTCCCAGTGTTCTACTTCTATAGTCATATGCACAGATCCTGAATACAACTTACCAATGGCCTTAACCTCTATGAATTTCTGTTGTTGTATGTCTTCAAGTCATTTCGGACTCATGGTGATCCACATTGGCTCGCTGATCCCCTTTTAAAGTCACCCAGATTGGCAGCTGTCACTAGGAAAGAGAAAATTCCATAGTATCTACACACAGTGAAGGTACATCTCCCTTTATCTGTCCTGAATCTTGCCTTATTTAGCTTCCAAGAATGAGCAAGACTGCTCATATTAAAGGGAGAACAGCTTTTCATTTTTTAAAACCGAAAGATGTCCAAGAACAACTGGATGAGGGCAGTTCCTACACCTGTAATTGATCCCAAGACAGCAAATTCTGGCAATTGATGTCTTCCCACCACTCCTCTTACACGCCAAGTATAATTGTTAGGTCTCTGTACAACTCCCTCGGCTCCTTCAGCTCCTAACAAGTTCTCAAGACCAATTATGCGCAAGTGTTTAGTGCCTGCTCTTGATTTCAGCTGAGACACTCCAGATTCCTTTCAGTGTAAGCAAACAATCTCCCTTCTCTATCATTGTGTTTTTGTTGGGGGAAAACAAGTCTTGGAGATCCCACTTGAGAAGAATCCAAGAAGGGAAGGAAGGGTCAAGGCTGGGTTTGTTTTTGGCTTTGCTTAACAATATGCCAATTTTGAAGAGGACAACAGTGAAAGCTAGCAGGAATGCCTCACTGTAATTATGCCAGAGAGTGTAGAAAATCAGCATCTGCTTGTATAACCACGGGTAGGAAACAAGAGTCTAGATAAGATAATATATTGAAAAACGGCTTTCTGAATTTCCCAATTATCTGGCTATGAGATTCTGGGAGTTATCATTCAAAACTATTTCCCCCTAAAATCTGGGGCCCCTTCCACACAGCTGAATAAAATCCCACATTATCTGCTTCAAATTGGAATATATGGCAGTGTGGACTCAGATAACCCAGTTCAAAGCAGATATTGTGGAATTTTCTGCCTTAATATTCTGGGTTATATGACTGCATGGAATGCCCCTAGGACTACTTACCTTGAGGTCACTTATCATTATAGAACTGCCTATATTTATTTTATTTCATTTATGGTGTCAGGCAACAGAACAGTTGTATTACATTTTTGACAGAACAAACAAACAAACATACAAAAGACACAGAGTTTGCAAGCTTGGTAGTTGATTAAATGTCCTTTGACCAGTATCTGGCCACTTGGAGTGCCTCTGGTGTTGCCGCAAGAAGGTCCTCCACTGTGCATGTGGCAGGGCTCAGGGTGCATTGCAGCAGGTGGTCAGTGGTTTGCTCTTCTCCACACTCGCAAGTCGTGGATTCCACTTTGTGGCCCCATTTCATAAGATTGGCTCTGCATCTCATGGTGCCAGAGCGCAGTCTGTTCAGCACCTTCCAAGTTGCCCAGTTTTCTGTGTGCCCAGGGGGGAATCTCTCATTGGGTATCAGCCATTGATTGAGGCTCTGGGTTTGAGCCTGTCACTTTTGGACTCTCACTTGCTGAGGTGTTCCAGCGAGTGTCATATATCTTAGAAAACTATTTCTTGATTTAAGTAGTTGACGTGCTGGCTAATGCCCAAACAAGGGATGAGCTGGAGATGTCTCTGCCTTGGTCTTTTCACTATTGGCTGCCAATTCCTGGCGGATGTCAGGTGGTGCAATACCAGCTAAACAGTGTAATTTCTTCAGTGGTGTAGGGCGCAGACACCCCGTGATAATGTGGCATGTCTCATTAAGAGACACATCCACTGTTTTAGCGTGGTGAGATGTGTTCCACACTGGGCATGCATACTCAGCAGCAGAATAGCATAGTGCAAGGGCGGATGTCTTCACTGTATCTGGTTGTGAGCCCCAGGTTGTGCCAGTAAGCTTTCGTCTGATATTGTTTCTAGCACCCACTTTTTGTCTATTATAGGACTATATATGCAGTTTTTGAGATATTGCTACCCGCAACTTCCGCAATGGGAGTATTCCTCACCATTGACTGGGCGCTAAGAGATGTTGAGAGAAAGCAGAGGCTGCATGATTGCAGCTCCTGTGAGAGGGCTCTTTCACCCTACATTGTTGTTATTGTTGTTATATCATCATCATCATCATCATGGTCAACATCATCATCTTCATCATTTACCAACTGGAATTTTGAACCATCTATGATTCAGACACCAATGAGATTTTGTCAGACAACTATAATATTTTACCCCAATTTATCTACCATGGATGAACACTATGGAGTCCAGGTTTTAGGATGCTTGCCATAGATGCAGGCGAAATGTCAGGAGAAAATGCCATTAGAACATGGCCATATAGCCCGAAAAAACCTACAACAACCCAGCATTAATTCTGTTGTGTAGATGATGCACAATCAGACTTTGGGAGGCCAGCATAAAAGCATAGACATCCACTAGGCAATCATGCAAGTCACACTCAGCCTGAGATGAAGGCAAGAGGAAATCAATATACTTCCTGAGAATATCCTATAATGGGACTGTCATAAACTGGGATCCATTCAAAAGCATGTAACAGGAACTCCAAACCCATAAAATTTAATGTTGCCAGAATTGAGCCCAAAGGGAACTTCCTTATCTAAATTGAAAGTTCTGACTGTATTCAGAGAGTCAGTCATACATGTTTTCTATTAAGACGGCTATAGAGGGGCTATGTCAACTTAGAAACCAATCAAGCCTTGCTTTCTGCAGAGCAAAAAAGATGGCATGGATATCTTTTTGGCCTTTACAGTCAACAGACACTTGGTGCATGTGGTTATAGGCTCTGCAGAAGGAGAGCCCTTAAAGCAGATAAGGAAGTTAATGCAAATCTTTCAAGGACAATTGTACTTGGACTCTCTCTTCCTGCCGCATTAATATTGATGCCTTCCAAAATACAGCCAAGGGCAGCCTTTACTGGAGAGAAGCTCTCATTAGAGGTTACAAGCAAATGGAGGAAGGTAGGCCAGAGCTTAGGAAAGCTACTTTTTGAATTACAATGCTACAAATCCTTTAGACCAGGCATGGGGAAACTTTGGCCCTTCAGGTGTTTTGGACTTCAACTCCCTCAATTTCTAACAGCCGGTAGTTTGCCCATGCCTGACTTAGACCTCCTAGAGATAGAGAGAAAATACTTTTTAATCTGCAGTGATATGACGTTTGTGAGGGTCCTCCACCGCTAGTTTCCATGAAAATTGAGTGCCTATTGTAGTTTCTTTCAAGCTCTACAAGCAACATAGGTTTTGTAAGCCTGAATTTTGCTCACTCCTGATCTGTGTCAAATCTATTTCAAAAAATACCAAGCTTAAATAAGGACCCTATAGCATCCTACTTCAACTTTACCTCCAGTTTCATGAGGAGCCATTGATGAGGACTTTTCAAACAACAGGGAAATTCCAACATGAAATAATCAAGGCCAGTTAGCACCTCCCAACAAAGGATTCCCTCAGTCATGAAGCAGCAAGTCTTTAAAGATGCCAGACCATTCAATGCTAATCGAAGTGGCCAATTGCAACATTCATCCTGCCTCAAACAGAAAAGAGTTTTTCCTCCCACCCAGGGCATTTTGCAGATATATAAACCCCCCCCCCCCCCCTCACCTTGCCTAGGTTCCTCACAACTTCTGAAGATGCCTGCCATAGATGTGGGTGAAACGTCAGCAGAGAATAATTCTGATACATGGCCATACAGCCCGGAAAACTCACAGAAACCCTATCCAATAGGATATTGACAGGCTGGAATGTATCCAGAGAAGGATGTATAAGAAAATATAAGGGGGATATATAGGGTTCATGCATTTGGCAGGGCAATCATGGGTAGAAATCGAGGTTGGATGGAAAGACTGTAATAGGAATTCGCATCAACAAAATGCCAGCATTACCACTGAAATCTACAAGATTATGGGCAATTTCAACAGAAAGGAGGAAACCATGAAAATGAACAAAATCTGGCTACCAGTATTTAAAAACTCTAAAAGGAGGACAGTAAATAAAGAGCAACCATCAGAAAACATGGGAATTCCAGACAGCAAACAATCAGGGCCAGCTAACACCTCCCAACAAAGTATTCCCCCAGGCAAGAAGTGAGGATGAGCTCACAGGCCCCCGCCTTCAAGTTGATCTGAATCGCAGCAGGGAGTTCCGCAGATCCTCATAACCTGGACTTGATGAAGACAGAGGGTCTGTGGCTCCAGCAGCAGCTTCAAGACTTTTCTTCTCTTTTCTTACCAAACTGAGCTCCCCCTGTTTCATTGTAACTAACCCCCCCAATAAAAAGTATCCTTGCGTGTAACCTTTTCCTCTCCAGGGTGATACCTTGTGTCCTCTTACTCACTCAACTTGCTATCCTTATGAACCTTCCCTTTCTCAAGCCGCGGAACTCCACCGGCTCACCCGGGATGCTTTCGCAGTGTCCTGGGGAGGCCGAAACTCCATTCCTTTGAACCGTGGATATGGAGACCCACCGGGCCCCCGTATCCGCGGGTCAACCAATCGGCTCCAAACTGGTGCCATCTTTCTCCTGGACTAATTCTAAAACTAACTGCTATCTTGCTTTCTGATTAATGGACCCCTGAGCCCCGGGAAACCACCTTTTTTATAGAAAACTTCATGTAGGGACCAGCAAGCTTCTTTCCATGTCTCCACACTGCAACGATGTTCATGCCTCCATTTCATGTACACCTGGAAGCGTGTCGACCCTGGGAGAGTCCCTTGTGATCACCCCCTGGGACCCCTGAACCCCTGGCAGGTCGTTTTGGCCTTTATGAATCGGATCTACAGTTTTCTTCTTAAAACAATACAAAATAGATACAGTTTATTTCAAGCACCACTATTTTATAGAACTTTATCAAAACTTCTCTCGAGACTTTTAAACAGAAGCTGGACTACAAACCCCAGAGGTGGAACCACGACAATTAAAGGGGGATCTTATCATCTTAGTACTATAACTGCATAATGTGGAAGGGCCTCAGCTGCTCACAAGCAGGACATGAATGTATTTGCATCCTCCATCTCATATTCCCAAGAAACTGATACATAAGTAACAGCCTATGTACTGGAGGTAATGCATAACCATCCACTATAATTGTTCATTACTTGCTAATGTGGAAAGCGTTATGCATTAAGTACCAGCCAAATTTGCTCACAATTTATCATTCAAACAGAGAGAGGGAGAAAGAGAGGAAAACATTTTCCTGTTTGGAAATGAATGCAATCACTCTGGATGCACCCTCAGAGATGTCAGCTAAAGAGACTGTTTGCAGATCAAGAAAAAATGAGAAGGTTAGTCCTTCTCATTTACTTAGAGAAATGAAATCAGGAATGCTTGACCTAACTTACAGACATACCTCATTTAACAAAGATACAGTCCAAAAAGCCTCTTTTTTGTAGAATCTGTATATGCCCCCTGACTTCTTTTTCTTCTTGTCTACTGGTATTATGTTCTTGTTGATCGTACTGCAGTTGTGTTTCCCTGCCTAAAACAAGCAAAGTAAAACAGCATTTCTTACTGAACATACATTAACATCAATAAGAGCAACAAGAAGATAACTCTACCTCACCAGGTATGTCTAAAATATTATAGTGTCTGATGTTCATGCTGATGTTCATGATGGGAATGTTCTTGATGGTGATGGGGATGATGTTCTGGTTGCTGTGCCGGGGTCCGTGGCATTGAGGATGAGGGGTTGCTTGGGCCTGACCTAAGATCAGAAGAGTTGCCTGAGCTGTCTCAGGAAGATTCACAAGGCCACATTCCTGGGAGAGGCTTCTCACCGCTTTTCTCAGAGCAACTGTCTGAAAATGATGCTGAGATTGATTTGCCAGGTGCAGGAGTTAATGAGGGAAAAGACAGTGAAACCTTGGACAGAAAGTGAAGTTTTAGTAAACAGAAGCAGAGCTTTCGGAGACTGAAGCTACAGCAAAAGAGAGATAACAAACCTTTATCTGGTGGGAAGGTCAAGAAAAAGGCTTTCCTTTCAGTTTTGGGATCTGGAAAAGGTTTATAATGATTCATGGGAGACAGTTGCCTCAGTGGAGTCAATGTTATTTTATCACGGTCTTGTTTTCAAATGCTCTGAGTTTCATGTACCCAGTTTTTGCCAAGCTTAAGTTTTGCTTATGGGATTTTCCTGCTGTTTTGTTTCATGGTTTTAAGTGCCTTGTTTCATGGATTTCTAGGGATCTCATGGATCTTGTTTCACTTTGAAATTTATGGACTATTTTGTATTTTGGATCTTTACTGTTTTGCTTTTTTATTGCTTTGCCTACATATATTCTACAATAAACTGCTTGCTGATTTTACCAAGCTGGTGTGGTGTTTAAGGTCAGAGGTGTTCCTGCTCTGGTGTATGACACAAGTAGAGCATTCCCAAAAGATGTCCATTCAACCTTTGTTTTGAAACATCCAAAGGAGAGTCCATCATTCTCTGAGGGTGTTGAACCCATATTCCATTGTTGAACAGATCTTACCATTGCAAAGCTCTTCCTAATTTGCCCCATCCTCTCCGTATCATCCTTTCAAACGTCTTAAGAGGATTTCACTTATTATGTCACTATTCAGCCTTCACTTTTCCAAGTTAAACTGATCCAGCTCCCTATGCCATTCCTTTTTTTCTTAATGTCACACATTTTCTAAGTCTAGTAAAAAGGGTCTTGGTGACCACTGGAAAAAGGCAAGCCATTGTATTACGAGGTCAGCGTCTCATGAGAACTGAAGGTGGTCCTGCTTTCCTTTTCTTCATACTCTCGTCGAATGGTGGATGGGCAACAGTTTGGGAGAGACAAACCATGAGGCAGGCATACTGGCATTGGACCATTGCATCCCACTATCAGTTTGCTTCACCTCATGATTCTCCCATTCTCCCAGTGATATTCAATCAGCTCCTTCCCTCCTGGCCTTCAGAAAGAAAGTTGAAACATGGATATGGAACCAAGCTTTCAGAAATAAAATACAGAGCAATTTATTTATTTATTTATTTATTTAAAACATTTATATTCTGCCCCTGTGGAATTTATATTCCGCACAGGACTCAGGGCGGAGCACAACATATATACAGCAAACATTCAATGCCGGGACATAAAACCATAAATATATGCAAACCTTAAAATCACACATTCACATTAAAAGTGGCTTAAAAACCATCTCAGGACACCATTTTGCCTCATTGCACTGCTCCAAAGGCTTCGCCATCCTTCTGAAGGACAGGAGGGAGGGGGCTGATCTAATATTGCCAGGAAGGGAGTTCCATAACTGGGAGGCAATCACTGAGAAGGCCCTGTCTCTCGTACCAACTAAACACGCTTGTGATGGTGGTGGGACCGAGAATGGCCTCCCCAGAAGATCTTAGTTTCCACAATGGTTTGTAAAGGGAGATGCATTCAGACAGGTAAACTGGGCTGGGGCCATTTAGGGCTTTATAGGCACTTTGAATTGTGCCCGGTAGCAAACAGGCAGCCAGTGGTGCTGACATAACACGGGAGTTGTGTGCTCTCTGTATGCCGCCCCAGTTATTAACCTGGCTGCCTCTTGTTGAACTATTTGAAGCTTCTGAACCATCTTCAAAGGCAACTCCACGTAGAGCGTGTTGCAGTGGTCTATCTAAATGAAGGTAAAATCTGTGCAATGACAACTGGAATGGCTCTAGACTATGATCTTGGATGGTGTGATTTTAATAATTGATGTAATTGTTTGATGTCTTAATTCTGTGGTTTTTAATGTAAATGTTTATTTAATTGTATGTTTTTATGGCATTGAATTATTGCGGATGAGTAAAACCACTCTGAATCCCCCTCGGAGTTGAGAAGGGTGGGATACAAATGTGGTAAATAAATAAATTTACTACTGAAGAAAGGTACACTATCCAAGATGCTCATCGCAGTATGTACCCATAAGCTGTGGTAACACACTATAGTGGCACATCAGTTTGGTGTGATAAAGTCCAAAGCCCTCCCAGTGTTTTTCTAGGGGTGATCCTTTCAGAACATATCCAGCTCAATCCAAAATTGTGGTCCAATAAATTCTTTGTCTTTCCTGGTACAATCCATCTAATCTTTGAATGCCTGATTCCATAGCCAGGATTGCAGTTGCTTCCTGAAGGTCAGGAGGGAGGGGGCTGACCTAACCTCAATGGGGAGTATGCTGTCGCACGCTGGGCCTATGACAATGTCTGTTTACAGGACATGCTTTCTGTATGCCCAACGGGACGTTGGGGCTGCCTCAGCTAAAGGGTCTCACAGGTTTCCCAACACAAAGTTCTGTAGAGGCTAAAAATAAGTCCAACAAAGTTCTTTATTAAGGCTTAAATCTTTGAACAAATGAATTAAATGCTTTATAATCTTGAAAAACTAGTAGCTTTCTCGATCCGCCAACAAGGGACAGGCAACTGCTTGATAAACTGTTCTTTTCTTCTTTGGGGAAACCTTCCGAACCCTCCTTGGGCAATCTTTCTTTACCCTGCTGGTGTGAGGCCCCAACTCCCGGCTCCAAAGTGCTTTATTGATAGCCCGAGTGACCCTTACCAGACAAGGTCTGTAGATCTGCCAAGCTGGTGTCCTGTAGATTTGTCCCACGAAGGCCGTGGAACCATTTCTTTATTATCCAGCAAAGCTGACTGTATTTCCCCAGCAAAAGCTGGCTGTAAATCTATTTCTTCAACCCCAGCAACGCTGTAAGAAGTGAAGCTTTTTGCAGGTGGGACAGAGAAAGCCCACACGCCCTGCTATCTTGGTTCCAAACTGTGAGATAGAACTGAAAGTCCCCTTTTCCCTCCAAACCTGGGGAAGGGGGTGAATCTAAATACTCTAATGATGAATGATAGTTTGTTGGCCCTATAATGGCAACCTGAGGGAAGCTACCTTATTGCAAAATGCATGGTGTAACGATAGCCTGAGCCCAAGGGAATAATACTTAACTAATATATTCCCTAGCGCACACACCCACACGTTCCTTCAGCTGTTATATTGCTCACAGCTGGTCACCAATGTAAACCAGACTAAATGACCGTTCAACCATTGGCACCAATTGGAAGGAACAGGGTAGAGGATTTTATTTTCTAAGGCTCCAACTGGACACCTGTCACAAAGCTCGATGTGTATTGAGGTATTACTGCCACCACTCAAATAGATTTGAGAATTTATCTTGATGTTATGCCTGAGGTAAAGCTTGTTGTGCCCCAGCCCTTCCTTTAACTCCCTCTAAAGTGTCTGAGGCGAAAAGATGTTAGAAATTACTGGAACAGACTTCATGGAATGAATCAAGGTGAAGACTCTATAGAAAGTTGAACTAGAACAAAGTTTATTTATAAATACTAGAACAAACAACTGAATTCTTCTTAGAGTTACAAAAGCGTATATGGTTGGCACAGCACAATCTTCTTAAATGGTTTCTAAGTCCTAACCAGCTTACTGGACTCCCCAACTGGGTATCTGTTCTTCGACGTGAGCAAGTTCCCTCTGACAGACTAAACCTATCTGTCCCCTCAGCATACCTAGCTTTTCTAGAATACCCTGTCCTTTAGAGAGTACAAACAACCAGCGTGTTTTCTTCCACACCAGTTCACAGGTAGCTATTGACCCTCCAGGCCACTCTATAGCCACATCTGTCTTCAACCACTCTCCCTCAGGAATCTTCAGCTCACTCGAAAATCACCCTCTCCCTTCAGCTCAAAATCCAATCTCACTCTCTGCTGTTAAAACCCTTCTCTCTTCTCTCAGAAGCTGCCTGCCTTTTTTACAGTCACAGCTTCAGCTCCTCCCATCTGTACTAGCCAATCCTGGGATAGCTAAGCTCCTCCCCTCTGCTGATCTGACTTTCATGGTATTCCCTCACTAACATGGAGGCCGGCTTACTGACTTTGAAGGCTGCGGCCTAACCAGAAAGGTACAAGTCCATTACACATGGCTATATAAATTCATGCAAACTAGCACTGCATACAAAACAAATTCAAATCTCCTGGCACAGCCATGCCAGCACAGGGAGAGAGTTCCACAGCCAGGGGGACACGACAGAGAAGGCCCTGTCTCTCGTCTCCACCAAACGTGACTGCGAAGGTGGTGGGACCGAGAGCAGGGCCTCCCCGGAAAATCTTAAAGTCCTTGTTTAAAACATGTCTCAGCAACGTGATATGTTTGGAAAACTGTGCAGTAGAGACTCAGTTATATTATTTGCAAAGTGAAAAGGTGAGCAACACCCTGCTTGCATTCAGGGGGAAGTTGAAATTGTTTCCAGAATCTAATCTGCTCCAGTTGCTTCCAATTGGAAGTGCTGAACTCTAGTGAACCCTGGGGAAATTCTGTGGGTTTAAAAAAATATTTCACTCTTCAACTTCATGTCCTTTATTCTCACCTGCATATTACAAGTGCGAGAGAGGTCAGGATGCTGCTAAAGCCATTCGCGGTAAAAACATTATGAACAATTTCTGGAAACCCTCCTTTCTTAGTCGTATTTATGCTTCTGTTCTCAGAGAATGAATTTTCCCAACCCAAAAGCTCCCTTTTCCACTAATAGCACACTTGGAGAAAAAGGCTTAGATTAAATATTTGCCTTTTGAGAAATCATTTGCATTCAGACAAGATGACACACGTCACCTTCTGGAGGCTTGCTCGCTCAGAATTATAAGCAGACCCACTGTTTTAATGCAAAAGATGCCCTAGAAGACACGCATCCCCATCATCCCGAGTTGATCACCCAGACCCTGAACTTCCTATTTCAGAACCTTGCTTGCACCTGATTAGACGGCAGCTATTTGTGCAAGAGTTTTTCTTTTAATTTGACCTTTTCAAAAACCCAAGTGCGACATGCTGAGCGATGCAATCTGCATTTTCTGACAAAACAAAACAAAGTACTGTATTTTAAGGAAGTTATAAAAGCAGGTTTCTTCAGGAAGGAAACCAGCCTCCTCCTTCTTCACAAGCATACGGATGGAGGACTCCAAGAAGAGAAAGAGGGAGGGATATTTGTTGTTGTGCAGTTACAAAGAGGTATACAGCGTAACAGGAATTTATTTATTTATCATATCAGAAGTGAACCAAGGATACAGTTTTAATGTATTTATAAAAGCAAAAAGTTTAAAAATTTGGCATTGTACTAAGTGTCCTTTGACCAGTAGCTGGCCACTTTGAGTGCCAGATAAGGAGTGCTCAACTGGTAAGTTATCAAAAGATAGCATCACTTCCTTTGCATGATAATCATAGCATTCAGTTCTTTTAAAAGTAACATGAAAAGTAACTACTTGTTACTGTGCAAAAAGAGAAATACATAGTTGTTTTTTAGATATTATAACTCTACCAGCATCTTATTATGACCTCTACAAAAAAAAGCTCAGGACATGCTTGGAAATATAATGGTAATTTTTAAAAATGACTTTTGAAGCTCTGTTGTCTATAGAAAATTGTCTCTAAATATCAGAAATTGCATACCTCATACCCCCCCTGGAAGTCATTCATCTGATCCTCATAATGACTCCTTTTGAACAGAATCAAGAGCATTTGGATCAATGAAACCTGTAATATCCAGTTTACGCATTGCATCTTCAATCATGCCCAATTTGCATTGTGTTCCATTTTACACTCAGTTTCAGCAACACTTCGGGTTGTTCCATTGATCACTTTTAATAGGGCTCTGATTCTCAAACAACACAACAGAATGAAGTCCAGGCTCCCAAAGAAGAAACATATATGCATTTAAATGTTTGTTTCCATTGATCAGAAGACAATGAAGCTCCACGTCAGAAAGCTGATCTAATATATTCTAGTTTTGCTGCTTGTTCCTTATTTCAATACATTGATCCTTCTTAGCATGATCTTTCCAAGTTAATAAGCAATGCAGTTTTTTTCCTTTTCTTTCTGCCAGTGAAGTCTAATAAAGTACCATTGATGTTCTGACACATTTTCTTACAAGCTCACAATTTGGAGCTCTCCAGGTGGCAACATAATCATTTCACACAATCAGACTCTCTAGCTGTATATTACAGGGAGAGTTTCCAGAGGCAGTGCTAAGAGATTTCATTTTCTTTTGGATGATAGATCATTGAATGTGAATGCTACTTTACCTGTACCTTGCACGTGGTGCTGCAAAAAGACTCTCAGGCAGTGCTAACCCATAAAGCCAAACCGGTTCCACCTAAAGGAAGCCACATTCATTTGGAGTCCTTAGAGGTTATGCAATGTGCGAAATGACTGCATAGTTGCCGCTATCACATGCCGTTTCAAGTGATGTGGAATAATGGTAACTTATAGGGCTGGGCAGTTTTGTTTCGTTAATTCGTAATTCGTTAAAAATTCGTTATTTTTTTTGTTAACGAAGCGATAACGAACCATTCTGGAGCAACTTAAAAACGAAACGAATTTTCAATTCGTTTCGTAAATGCTTCGTATTTCGTTATGTATTCGTTTCGTTATTGGTTTGAGGTCGTTTCGTTATTATTTCCGCATGTCTGGGGCAAGTTTTATAGTTGTTTTTTGTTTAATTAGTGAAAAAAAATTATAATATCACACCAACAGTCAACAACAGAGGGAGAGGGAAGCTTCAGAAGTTTTTTTAGCGTATTGCGCGATCGCGGCCGCCATTAACGAATCGATTCATTATTGTTTCGTTATTGTTTTGTAATTTTTTTACCATTTACGAAATTTCGTAAATATCGAACTTTTTTTAAGGAAAATTTCGGAATTCTTTTAAATATCGAAACGCAAAAAAACCCCAAAAACGAATCGATTTTAGAAACAATTTTTTCCGTTGTTACCCAGGCCTAGTAACTTACTGTCATGATGATGGGTGGCTTGACACAGCCATTGGCATCACACAATTGCAATGCCTTGGAGAGAGCTGGAGACGGAGACAGAGACAAAGACTGAGCTCGAGACAGAGACGGGCAGATAGACAGAAAACAGAAAATAAAAAAGCGTTTTTTTAAAAAATATATAAAACTAAAACTACTATGTACATCTAACACAACTAAATCTAAGACAGTCACCTTAAAATGTATTCACACTTATAAACACATATTGGAGACACAACAACTAATGGAACTATTCTACAAACCTCACACTCATTGTCTGTTTATTTTTACTCCTCATTTTCTCACTCCTGTTAAACAATACTATATATTTGCACTTCTACTTTTAATAACATTCCTCTAGTTTATAAATCCAATTGTTGAAATTTGGCCCCATCTTTGCTCCAGAAAAATAATAAGTCCAAATTACTATTGAAATTGGTCATGGATTTGTCCTTAATAAGTTTGTCCATCTCAGCTCCATCACAAATCTTCGACAGCCATTCTTTTTGCATTGAGGTGACTGCTGCTTTCCATCTCTGCATTTATTCTCTGTACTGTAATCATTGTTTGTTTATTCAGTCACTTCTGACTCTTCGTGACCTCATGGACCAGCCCATGCCAGAGCTCCCTGTTGACTGTGGCCACCCCCAGCTCATCAAGCCAGTCACTTTAAGGATACCATCCATCCACCTTGCCCTTGGTCAGCCCCTCTTCCTTTGTCCTTCCATTTTCCCCAGCATCATTATCTTCTCCAAGCTTTCCTGACTTCTAATTATGTTGCCAAAGTACTTCATCTTTTCCTTGAATATCCTTCCCTCCAATGAGCAGTCGGGCTTTATTTCCTGTAGTATGGACTGGTTGGATCTTCTAGCGATCCGAGGCACTCTCAGAATTTTCCTCCAGCACCACAGTCCAAAAGCATCTAACTTCCTTCACTCAGCCTTCCCTATGGTCTAGCTCTCACTTCCATAGGTTACTACAGGGAATACCATTGCTTTAACTATGCGGATCTTCATTGCCAGTGTGATGTCTCTACTCTTCACTATTTTATGGGATTTGTCATTGCTCTCCTCCCTATACAGTATAATATATGATTATACATACTGCAATCCTATATTGTATTACTCTTTCATGTCACCTTTCTAATTGATTATGCCAAGAAAACCCAGAGATAGGTGCACCTTAGGTTGTCATAACTCAGATACAACCTGAAGGCAGACAACAACTACATTTTGCAGTTGTCTGTGAGTTCTGCCACTTACATATAGACTGTGTGAAGAAGGATTCCCTT
Source organism: Anolis sagrei ordinatus (assembly GCF_025583915.1). NCBI lineage: Eukaryota > Metazoa > Chordata > Lepidosauria > Squamata > Anolidae > Anolis > Anolis sagrei. Next base: position 333,722,573 of record NW_026844366.1, on the reverse strand, counting down.
TTTCTCTCTTGAATTCTCCACCATTTATCTTTCTTTATGGATGTGGATGCTAATATTATGACAGAGAAAGAGAAGCTTCTGTGTATTACTTTACCTCCAGTATATACCTTTCCACACTTCTATCTCCAGGTTATTCTTTATATAAAACCAGTTACTTTCCCACTTATTCTGCTCCTATACTTGTCTAACCATTTCACTATAATGTCTTTTTAAAGGGCAAGTTATCTTCTTTTCCATGTAATCACCCCAAAATAATAGTATATTCATTTCCTCTAGATATATTCTATCAATACATCGGCAAAGTTTTGTTGCTGACTTCTGGAAACGATCAGTGTAACATGTTTTTGGTTTTTCATACTAGTCAAGACAATGAAAAACCTCCATAAAAATATCTATAAACTTTAAGCCCGTCTACACTACAGGATTATAGCAGTTTGACCACCGCTTTAATTGCCATCGCTCAATCCAATAGGATCCTGGGATTTGTTGTCTGTTGTGGCACCAGAGCTCTCTCACAGAGTCTTGCAAATCTACAAATCCATAGCATTGAGCCATGGCAGTTAAAGTGGTGTCAAAGTACTATAATTCTGCAGTGTGAATACAGCCTAAGACACGTCACTACAGGCGCGAGAATAGAAGAAAGTGAAAATCAGTGGCCCTTTAGCTCAGCAGCCAAAGCAGCCTTTCAAAATGTGGATCACTCTACTGCAAAAGAAGGTCAGGATTTCAGAAATTTCCAGTAGGAGCTCAAGAGGCAAAGCATTCAAAAATCCAAGGACTTCCTGCTAGCTTTCCTCTTCTTACCGTGCAGAGTACAGCTTGCCTCTGGAAATGTTCCAGGCATTAGGCTGATGGCCAAAGCACATTACCAGAATCACAGTTCTATTTCTTCTTCAAAATAAACATCAGTAAATGTTTGAGATGACAGCTGTTTCGTAGTATTGAAGTTTTTCCACCCTTCCTAAATGTTAAGAGCTTCTTCAGCAATGGAATGCATCGCCTGGGAGTGTGGCTGGGCAGCAATGGCTCCCAAAGTGACACATTTAAGGTGGATTCAGATGTCAAAAAGGTATGTGTTATTGCCCCGACCTTATTTTCCATCTTAATCACTGGAGCCCCCGATGGCGCAGTGGGTTAAATCCCTGTGCCAGCAGGACTGAAGACCGACAGGTCGCAGGTTCAAATCCGGGGAGAGGCGGATGAGCTCCCTCTATCAGCTCCAGCTCCTCATGCGGGGACATGAGAGAAGTCTCCCACAAGAATGATAAAAAACATCAAATCATTCAGGCATCCCTGGGCAACATCCTTGCAGACAGCCAATTCTCTCACACCAGAAGCGACTTGCAGTTTTCATCGCTATAATACTTCATCTTGTTCATGGGAAGCTTCCTACCAGAGTGGATATCATCTATCAGATAGATGACAAGCTATTTAACCTGACCAGACTGAAAGCCAAAACCAAGGTCACAACAACATCTGTTATAGAACTCCAATATGCTGATGATAGCGTAGTCTGTGCATATTCAGAAGAAGATCTACAAAACACTCTAAACACCTTTCAGAGGCATACAAGAAGCTCGGCCTCTCACTGAACATCAAGAAAACCAAAGCGCTCTTCCAGTTGTCACCAGCCAATCCCTCTGCAAAGCCAGGAATACAGCTTAATAGTGTAACGTTAGAAAACATTAGTGTAACAGTAGAAAATGTTGACCATTTCCAATAACGTGGCAGCCACCTCTCCACAAAAGTCAACATTTATACCGAAATACAACACCACCTGAGCTCTGCAAGTGCAGCATTTTTCTGAATGAAACAGGGAGTGTTTGAGGACCGGGACATCTGTAGGGATACCAAGATGCTTGTTTGTAAAGCAATTGTCCTCCCAATCCTGCTATATGCCTGCGAGACATGGACTGTCTACAGACGTCACACTCAATTCCTGGAATGATTCCCTCAGTGTTGCCTCTGAAAAATCCTGCAATCTCTTGGGAAGACAGGCAGACAAATGTCAGCGTGCTAGAGGAAAACAAAGACCACCAGCACTGAAGCGATGCTCCTACGCTATCAACTCCACTGGATTGGTCACGTTGCCCAAATGTCCGATCACCATCTCCCAAAGCAGTTACTCTACTCCCAACTCAAGAACGTAAAATGGAATTGTCGAAGGCTTTCATGGCTGGAATCACTAGGTTCTTGTGG
>NW_026844366.1:333682881-333719481 GCF_025583915.1 Anolis sagrei ordinatus | reverse complement strand
TAGTAAAATGGAATGTTGGAGGACAGGAAAAGAGATTTAAAGATGTGCTTAAAACTAAACTTAAAAACTGTGGCATAGGCACCGAGCACTAGGAAACCCTGGCCCTTGCGCACTCTAACTGGAGGTCAGTTGTGACCAGCAGTGCTGAGGCACAAATTGAGGGCAAAAGGGTGAAACATGCCAAGAGGAAGGCACATCAAGCCAATCCTGGCTGGGACTGCCTTCCACCTGGAAACCAATGTTCTCACTGTGGAAGAACATGCGGGTCAAGAATGAAGCTCCACAGTCACCTACATATCCACTGCCAAGACTTGGAAGGCCATCATATTCAGACAACGAGCGATTACCTAAGTAAGGAAGGAAAGCTTGGGTATCCTTCTCCAGAGGTTTTTAAGCAGAGGGTGGATGGCTCTCTGTCAGGAATGCTTTGATGATGAGTTGTTGCATATCAGGAGATTAAATGGCCTTTGGGGATCTCTTCCGACTCTATGAGTCTATGTTTTAACACAGATAGGGGGGAACAAACCTCAACAGTGCTGAGATCTTTAGTCCTTCCTGAAACGAGCTCCCAGCCACATTCCCTATCAAATGTCCCATAAAGCTACCAAAACATGATGGTAAATCCTCTGCAAATGTCAAACTAGAAAGAACTTTCTCAGTTTACAGCTAAACTCTCAAGGCAAACTGCAAAAAGCCATTTAAAGGAAACATTTTCTGTTTTTTGCTTTTATTTAAAGAGCTTTTAGCAGTTTGATGCTAACGTTTATCACTTTGTTCATGATGTGATGGCAGACCTGAGGTTTGCAAAAATGGCCTCAGCATGCAGCCCATAAGCCACCTTCATATATCAAATGATATTAGGATGCTGGGCAAGTGAGATGCCTTATATTATCTGTTGTTGTGTGCTTTAAAGTCATTTCCATCTTCTGTGTCCCTAAGATGAACCTGTTGTGGGTGTTTCACAGCCAAAATTTGTTTGGAGGGTGTTTGCCATTGCCTTCCTCTGATGCTGAGCGAGTATCAGCATCAGAGTTATATTGTATTTAATAACTCAAACAAAGGTAGACTTGGCATTATACTAAATGTCCTTTGACCAGATACTGGCCACTTGGAGTGCCTCTGGTTTCGCTGTGAGAAGGTCCTCCATTGTTCATGTGGCAGGGCTCAGACTGCATTGTAGTAAGTGGTCTGTGGTTTGCTCTTCTCTACACTCACATGTCGTGGACCCATTTCTTAAGGTTAGCTCTGCAACTTGTAGCCTGTTCAGACCTGAGAGAGTTCCACTGTGAGAGCTGTTCAGCAGTGAAACTCTCTACCCCAAAGTGTAGTGGAGGCTCCTTCTATGGAGGCTTTTAAATAAGGCTGGATGGCCATCTGTTGGGGGTGCTTTAAACACAATTGCCCTGATAAAGAGGGATGATGGAAGTTGTAGTCCAAGACACCTGGAAGGCACCGTTTCAGGGGAGCCTGTTTCAAAGAACAGGCTGTCCAAATAAAAGTCCAGCTTATTTTGATGTGTATCTATGGAAGCCAGAATATTTATATTATGATTTTTCATGCTCCAGCCCAACACCATCAAAATGAAATTGACAAAACGTACAGCTGCTGTTCTGAGTACTCACCCAAACTCAAAATTGCTCTTGAAAATAAACATAGTGCCACTGTCAGTTCATTCTCTTCAGCTTTTCTTGACACAAGGACACATTTTTTTCCATGAGTACATGTTGTCCTTTGCGCTGTGTTGCTAAAACACAGGGTTTAAACCAAGGTCACTCTGGAAACTTGTGTTAAAAGGGAACGGAAGGCAGCAGGTACAAATAGCAAATAAAAGACCACCACCCCAGTCCTTTGTTTAAGCCCCTTACTCTCAGCTTTGAGAGCAGAGGGGATGTAGGGCAGTTTTCTCCGCATTTGGAACAGCCTTCTCTAACCTGGAGCTCGCTGACTTTCTTTCTGTGTCACCCAACTCTCATTATATAAAAGCGGAAAGAGACAGAAATAGCTCAGTAAGAGGAGTCATGCTTCCTATTCCTTGTGAAATATGAAATTCCTTGTGCCTGGATCCAGCACTTTGCAAACTACCCTGTTATAGCACTATCATTCCACTTTAACTATCATGGATCTTAGGGTATGTGGTTTAGAAAGAGGCACTTAAAATGAGTTGGAGCCAGCATGGTGTCATGGTTTCAGAGTTAGACTGGGAGTCCACGAAACCAGAGTTTGAATCTCCACTCAGCCATAGAAACCCATTGGGTGACCATGGATAGATCACACACTTCCTCAGCCTCAGAGGAAGACAAAGGCAAATCTTCTCTGAGCAAATCTTACCAAGAAACCATCATGCTAGGGTTGCCTTAGGGTTGCCGTAAGTCAGAAATGATTTCAAAGCATACTACAACAAGAGCAACTTAGTCTTCTCAGCCATAGAGCTCTATAAAGTACAGCTATGGCAGTTAAATTGGACTCATAATATTATGCAGTTAATATCCTTGTACCCATGGGGGATTTGTTCCCAGTCTGACCATGATGACTTGAAACTGAGAACACTATTAAATTTCCAGCCTCCTCATCCAAGCATATCATAAAGTTGCACACCTCCATCTTTGCCATCTGCGTTACTTTTCCTTCCTTGTCCCTAGTTTCTCTTGTGCTGTGCATTATTTAGATCACTGATTCCCAACTTGTGGTCCACAGACCACCCATGGTCTGCAAGCCTCACCATTACTACACCATTGCTTCAAAACCATGCGGCAATGGGAGCAACTGGTCTCATGGAACCCTCTTATAGTGCCGAGGCAATGGGGCTGTCAGGAGGAGAAGGTGACTACCAACGAAAGATTACTACTATCACATCAGATCTAGATTATTATATTTTTTTGTTTGCGAGTAGATGGCAACTACTGGATGGCATATGTTCTGTATCAGAAACTAGAGCTGATGTAGTTTTTTGAATCAGCACCCCAAATAATCAAACTGAATCTAAAGTTGGCCAAAACTGATTCATAACCCTTTTGGTACTGTTGGAGAGTGGTCCCTGGTCAAGTGGTCCCTCATCAAAAAAAGGTTGAGAACCACTTATTTAGATTGTAAACCAGAGGGCAGGAACTGTTGAAACAACTATGAGGGTTGGATGAAAAGTAATGCCTCCACCTTCGTAACTCCTCAACAGATGGCAGTACTGGTATGAGGCAGGTACTGGTTTGTTCCGTAGACTCCTCTACAGATCCATTTTGGTGGAAAGCCTTACCATTGAATAGTTGTGTTGTTAAAGTGCAAAGTATGGAACCCTGCACAGATGGTTGGTCAATGYGACTTAAGCAACGTGCAGTCATTGAATTCTTGACAGCAGTAGGTGTCACCCCAAAGTAGATTCACCAGAGAATGCAAGCTGTTTATGGTGAGTGTGTTGATGTGAGTACTGTGCATCRTTGGGCAAGTAAGTTTAAAGATGTTGARGTGGGAACATCTGACTTGCGTGACAAAGAGTTTGATGTCCTRTGACAGCAACCACCGAGTTTYCCAAGCAAAAGGTTGACAGATTGATTCAGGATGATCGTYGTATCACTCAGAGATAAATTTCAAGCATAATCGGCATTTCACAAGAATGTATGGGTCACATTATTGCTTTGCTTGCCTGTCGGAAGATCTGTGCATGATGGTTTGCAGAAATAGAGTGTCGACTTCTTCCGTGAGGGCTTCAGAAAACTTGTTCATTGTTGGCARAAATGTATCCAATTGTCTGGTGATTATGTGGAAAATTGAATAGTGATAGTTAAARAGCATGTTCTAAGGATTATTTCTGCGTTTGCTTTATTAAAATATTCCCATCCAAACCCAAGTAACGAAGGTGGAGGCATTACTTTTCATTCAACCCTCGTATCTGGAAGTCCTTTTGGCTAAAGGGCAGTTTATGAATACTTCCAACAATGATCTACAACTCAGATTATTCTTTGGATTACAGACATCGGTGGAGGCTTCTATGTTAATAGTCAATGAGTTCTTTCTGGGTTTTAGTCCAAATGGTAAAGGAATCCCCCAAATAGCTTCGGCATTCTGGATAGGTCTTTTAAAGTTTGGGCTAAATCTGAAGCAGATTTGCAATTCCACTGACTTAGGAGTTCCTAAGCTCTGATGAACTTTCCAACAAAATAAACACTAATGATTTGTCCCCCATGCCATATTTGGGAATGGCTTCCTTGAACTACAACAATTTCCAGAAATTTGGTAGTTGCAGGGCAAACAGAAACATTTTTCCAGATTCATTGTCCAATATCACACTACAGGCTGACTCCACTCTTTGTGCAGCTAGGCAGATCACTTCTCTCACACCTTTGGCCTCTCTATATCTCTTATACAGCATATCTGTATTTGCACTCATATTTAATTCATTTCATCAATTATTTATAGCCCTCCATCATTTACTTTGCTCCGCTCTGTATTATCTGAAATTTAAAAACAATTGTTTTTAAAAATGTGGGGAAAAATTGCTCTGTGGAACTGGGAGGTTATTAATGTCAAGATCACTAATGATCACCACAACACAAAAATCTATCTTGAATGGCAGCAGGAGCACTTTATTACAGCAGTCATGCCCCATCCCTCACTGTCCACATTCCCAGAGTTTTTCTCCCTGAATGATTTCTCCCTAAAATGCCACTTCCAGGAATCTACAGAATAGAACCATCACGGTAAAAGAAGAACAATAGTGCTATATTTCTATAGTGTGAATGGATGCCTCAAAGTATGTCTAACCTGATGGTTCCCAATCTTCTTTTGACCAGGGACCACTTTGACCAAGGACTACTCTCCAATATTAGTACCAAAAGGGTTACGAATCAGTTTTTGGTCAATTTTAGATTCAGTTTGGCTATTTGGAATGATGATTCAGAAAATCACATTAGCTAGACTACATCAGCTCTAGTTTCTGATACAGAACATATGCCATCCAGTAATCGCCATCTGCTCGCCCACAGAAAGCTATATTTAATAATCCTCGGCACTATAAGAGGGTTTCACAAGACCAGTCACTCTTGTTGCAATGGTGTAGTAATGGTAGTAAAAGTGAGACCATAGACCATATTTTAGTTCTTGCAGACAACTGGCGGTCCATGGACCACAGATTGGGAACCACTGGTCTAACCTCATTTGTTCTTTTTCCTCTCCTTGGAAAGGCTCTTCTGCATGGACAAACCAATCGTATTTATCTTGTAGCTGCTTTGATTCTGACATATGACATACAACCCTTTTAGCAGTGAAAGTACTTGTTTTAGGACTTAATGAGATATATTGAAACACAATTCTTACTTTGCAATTTCCAGGAAAATCTAGTCTATTGCAATGTTTTGCTATATGTATATAATCTAAATCGTGGTGGACTGCAGGGAGAAGCAAAAGACAAATTGTCAATTGGCAAGTGTTGCCATTTTTTATATGTCCATTGCTACTCGCTTTGGTATATGCTTTCTGGCATTAAAAATCCGCTTGTTTTTTCACTAGGATTTTATTCAGCTGTGTAGAAGTGCTCTTCGAAATCAAGTACTGCTCTGAGTCGCCTCTGGGCTGAGAGGGGCGGTATATAAATATAGTAAATAAACAGTAAATAAATAAATAAGTAGGGTCAGCCCTGGTAATGATAACAATAACAACAACAACAACAACAACAGTATAGGCTCTTCATGGACAGTTCCTGGGAAAAATTGAGAGCAAAATTGACAAATAAAAAACATAGATGGAAATTTGGAAATTTGGAAATTTGAATGGAAATTTGAAAAATAAGACGGAGGGCCTGATTCTCGCAGCCCAAGAACAAGCCATTAGAACAAATGCCACCAAAGCCAGAATTGAAAAGTTGATGATAGATTCCAAGTGTAGATTCTGCAAGGGAATGATGGATTACACACTCAGCTGCTGCAAGAAGATTGTGCAGATGGAGTATAAGCAGGGGCATAATACAGTTGCTCAGATGATCCATTGGAGCGTGTGCCACAAATACCATCTGCCTGTGACAAAGAACTGGTGGGATCACAAGCCTGAAAAAAGTTACAGAAAATGAACATGTCAAACTACTCTGGGACTTTCAAATTGAGGCTTTAGAGCACAATACTCCTGACCTCACGATTGTGGAAAAAAACAAAGTATGGATCATTGATGTTGCAATCCCAGGCAACAGCATAATTGACGAGAACCAATTGGAAAAGCTGACACTATACGAGAAGATCGAACTGCACAGATTCTGGCACAAGCCAGTAAAGGTGGGCCCCATGGTGATTGGCACACTGGGTGCAGTGTCTAAAGACCTTGACCACACTTGAAAACAATCAGCGTTGACAATATTACCATCGGTCAGCTGCAGAAGGCCACCCGACTTGGATCTGCTCACATTATTCACCGATACATCACACAGTCCTTCACTCTTGACCTGTCAGGAGGGAGGGGGAGAAACCCCTCACTTAGGCGATCCCTCGTTGTCCGAGTAAGATTGTCCCCCAAGGTGGCAGTGGGTACGTAGGTGACTGTGGAGCCTTATTCTGCATGTCCTCCTGCAATGAGGGCATCAGTTTCCAGGTGGAAGGCAGTCCTGGTCAAGGTTGGCTTGACGCGCCTTCCTCTTGGCACATTTCTCTCACCCTCCATTCATGCCTCCTCAAATTCTACAGTAATGCTGGTCACAGCTGACCTCCAGCTGGCACTCTCAAGGGCCAGGGCTTCCCAGTTCTTGATGTCTATGCCAGAGTTTTTAAGGTTGGCTTTGAGCCCATCTTTAAATCTCTTTTCCTGTCCTCCAACATTCCGTTTTCCATTCTTGAGTTCAGAGTAGAGCAACTGCTTTGGGAGATGGTGGTCGTGCATTCAGACAACATGGCCGGCCCAGCGGAGTTGATGGCAGAGGACCATCACTTCAATGCTGATCGTCTTTGCTTCTTCCAGCATGCTGACATTTGTCTGCCTGTCTTCCCAGGAGATTTGCAGGATTTTTCGGAGGCAGACACTTGGGAAGTGTCCAACATGTGATCAAATGCAAAAGCCAGCATAGTGAACTTGTTTGCTGTGTGCTAATCTTGTCCTGAGTCCCCCTAAAGCCATCCTGAGTGCCCCTTCGGGGGTTGAGAAGGACGGGATACAAATGCGGGAAATAAATAAATAAAATAAATTGCTTGCCGTATACATTTTATTTGTTACCTATCTAGGTTGAATCCAGAACAGTTCCAAAGCTGAATAATCTGAACTGCTACTGGATTATTTTGGTGGTGTAGACAAGCCTTCGGTGAAAGGATCAAGCCCTGCAAGTGCATGTGGAGGACTCCATTAGCATTTCTATATTGCCAGTATGAGTCTAGTAGGGCTCTGGAAATGCTCCAATATCGGAACTGTCCTTTGTCATTCCCAGCTTTACTACTGCAGCTTTTAAAATAGATAATGATCTGGAAAAAAATCCAACAAATAACTAAAGGCACTTGGCTAGGAAATCCTTCATAGGAAAATCCACAGCTGGGATGCTACCTCTGAAAAGACTCTTTCTCTGATGGGTTGATACTCAGTGTACTTCCAAAAGCAAGCTTATAAAACTTGCATTTTGGAATACGGTTATCAGAAACCCATGACTAACTGGCTGCAGCCATTCTTACAGGAAAATATTGGGAGTTGTAGTCCCCCTCCAAAAAAAGCATTTGCAAGCTCGGTGACACCATCAATGCCCCTTTCAAAATCCTACATCTGTTTTCATCCATAGTAACAATGCCTGAATGAGAAATCCTTAAACAGACAAGCTTTACCAGAATTACTTAATGCCATCAGATAATCATTTTCCGTAAAACTTTAGAAAAGGCTATAAATATCTGGAGGCAAGGGAGCCCGATCTGTTCAAGCTGCGCTGCGTTTTCTACTTGTCTTATAAAGATGAATGATGGACAATATTTCTCATACTGTCTACATCAGCAGGCAGGACTCGGTGGTGGTGAACGCAGCAAAAACTTTTGTAATGGGGCTGCTCCTCTGCCACGAGGGACCCCATGACAGATGAAAGTGTTATGAATCATCACAGCTTGGGAGCTCGATCAAGACTGCATTCCAAGAACCAGAACTATCATTTAATAATAAGTAGGCATGTTGGGGTATTCACAGCAGCTTGCCAGTTTGTTTCACGTCCTGGATGAAAGCATTTGAACCTGGAAATGTAACATTCTCATTCAGGAATGGGCACATCTTCACTGTAGAATTAATGCAGTTTGGCAGCAGAACCTGTTTTTTTTCTACATTTCAGTCTTTGTAATGTACATACAATATATGTATAAATATGTATATTTCCAATATCTCCACATCAACATACATATTTGGAATATGTGCAATGACTACAGAATGCCTTTGCACTGTGATTATCTATGGTGTGATTTATATTGAATGTAATGTTTTTAAATGTTTTAAATGCTTAATATGTATTAATTTTAATTTAATTTTAATTTTAATGTTACTTGAATTGTGTGTGTGTTACGGTATTGATTAATTGCCTATATGTAAGCCACCTTGAGTCACCTTCGGCGTAGAGAAAGGCGGGGAATAAATAGGGTAAATAAATAAATACATACGCTTATTTTGTTTTAGTCAAACCTCATCTGGAGTACTGTGTCCAGTTCTGAGCACCACAATTCAAGGGGGATATAGACAAGTTGGAATATGTCCCGAGAAGGGGAATGGAATGATCAAAAGTTTGGAAAACAAGCCCTATGAGGAATGGCTGAGGAAACTGGGTATGTTTAGTTTGGAGAAAAGAAGGCTGAGAAGGTATATGAATGAATATCTCCTTGAGGAGGGGGCAAACTCACAGAGTAATGGATTCAAATGGCAGGAAAACAGATTCCACCTAAACATTAGGAAGAACTTAGTGGGAGCTGTTCACCAGTGGAATATGCTGCCTTGGAGTGAAATGAAGTCCCTTTCTCAAAGAGATTTTTCAGCAAAGGCTGGGTAGCCATCTGTTGGGGATGCTTTGATTGTGTTTTCCTGCATGGCAGGGGGTTGGACTGGATGGCCCTTATAGTCTCTTCCAGTTCTATAATTTGAAGTTTAACATATGTCACATATTCCTTTTCTTGTAATTGCAAAGGTTGATAGCGTAGGTCCTCCATATACCCTGATTCTACATTCATGAAAGTAAATTGATTTTATCTATATATGACACAATTTTATTATGCTGTTGTATAAGAGTGAGCATCTAGATATTTTGGTATCCATTTAGGACATTGGTCCGCAGCCTCACTGTTACTACACCTTTGCAATGAGAGCAACTGACACTTATTAAATACTAGCCATGAGTTGCTGTGGCTCAGTCTGTGTATATGTGTTTTGTGTGTATATATATGTGTGTATATATTTGTGTATATCTGTGCTTGCGTATATGTATGTAGTTTTGTAATGTATTTTTTGTTTTTTGGCTTTTAAAGCCTCTTCTGCTGTGTTTTTCAGTGTTTTTAAGAGTGACATCACTTGTTGTCCTAATAGGTGTATTGTGTCCAAATTCGGTGTCAAGTCGTCCTGTGGTTTTTGAGTTATGTCAATCCCACAAACGAACATTACATTTTTATTTATACAGATGGTTTTCTGTGGGAGAGCAGATGGTATATGTTCTGTATCAGAAACTAGAGCTGATGTGGTCTATCCAATGCAATTTTCTGAATCAGCACTTCAGATAACCAAACCAAATCTAAAGTTGACCAAAAACAGATTTGTAACCCTTTCGATACTAATGTTGGAGAGTGGTCCCTGTTCAAAGTGATCCCTGTTCAAGTGGTCCCTAGCCAAAGTGGTCCCTGGTCAAATGGTCCATGGTCAAAAAAGGTTGGGAATCACTGCTTTAGGATCTTGAGCATGGGAGCGGGGAGCCATAGTCCCTGCCACCTTAGGCATTATAGTTTCTTGGGCAACAGGTGTTGCAGTTCAACAATTTTTGAGAGGCCTAAAAGTTCTCCTTTGCTCATAGAGCTGTCTTTTTTTCCTTTGCTGGCGAATAGCATCCATTCCACTCTCATTTATTTCACTCCGGAAAGGATGATCACTGAGCAAATTTATTTAATTATACAGTTGCATAATGTGCCACTTCAGGCTATTTCATTAAACAAATGAGATGTGATTTTTAACAGCACGTACAGTCTGATAAGTGCTCAGACCTGTCAATGTGTACTGCTTTCCACATGCTGGTGCCTGTGAAGGGTGCCTACGGTTTAGACATAAGGAGAGCATGGAGCTGGCGTTCATGTATAATGTTGACCAAAGAGAAAAATTATAGAGGGAAGGAAGGTAGAGCAACCTTTTCAGGGTGGCACAGACTCTACAGAGGGGATGTGGTTATCCACTTAAGCTGAATGGTGAGAAATTCAGAGGAATTGTGGGAGTTGAAGTCCAAAACACCTGGAGGGCCAAAGTTTGCCCATGCCTGCCTTATCTGGGATTTCGAGATTCAAAATATTCCAAAATCCCAAACCAGCCACATGGGTGGTGGAGAGAGTGACACCTTGGCTTTCTGCTAGGTCTGATCCAACATAGCTTTCCTTTAGTTCGTACCAAGATGTCTCTTCTTTCCTCCCCTCCTTCTTCCATTTCATTTTTGGTTCAAAAAGAAATCATATGATCAAGGATCTGGAGAACAAGCCCTATGAGGAGCGGCTTAAGGAGCTGGGCATGTTTAGCCTGAAGAAGAGAAGGCTGAGAGGAGATATGATAGCCATGTATAAATATGTGAGAGGAAGCCACAGGGAGGAGGGAGCAAGCTTGTTTTCTGCTGCCCTGGAGACTAGGACACAGAACAATGGCTTCAAACTACAAGAAAGGAGATTCCATCTGAACATGAGGAAGAACTTCCTGACTGTGGAACTCTCTGCCCCGGAGTGTGGTGGAGGCTCCTTCTTTGGAAGCTTTTAAACAGAGGCTGGATGTCCATCTGTCAGGGGTGATTTGAATGCAATATTCCTGCTTCTTGGCAGGGGGTTGGACTAGATGGCCCATGAGGTCTCTTCCAACTCTTTGATTCTATGATTCTATGATTCAGCAGTGGAACTCTCTGCACCAGAGTGTGGTAGATGCTCTTTTTTGGAAGCTTTTAAACAGAGGCTGGATGGCCATCTGTCGGGAGTGCTTTGAATGCAATTTTCCTGCTTCTTGGCAGGGGGTTGGACTGGATGGCCAATGAGGTTTCTTCCAACTCTATGATTCTATGATTCTATATAAAAACATAGGAAGAAAGGAAAACTAAATTTGCACAACCCTATTTCTAGGACAGTACACTCTGAAATTAGCTCAGGTTTAAATAAAAATATAATTTGCTAAGGAAGTAGATTACAGATGGTTTTATTTTCGGCTGTTTCTTTAATTACCATTGCGCCTCTAATATGTTGTTAATTCTGTTAAACTAATTACTTCCATAGTTGTATAAAATGTTCCCTCCTTGTGTTCAGCACCCTTCCCCATCTTTGTTCTAATGCAAATGGCAGATTTATGACTGTTGTTAACCACACAACAGGTTCATATAAATGTTCCAGATCAATATTTTGACATAGCTGAGTAAACACAAGAAAGGCAGTATAAATCCAGTGCTGCAAAGCCAATGGTATTGATCATGTGTCTGATATTGTGCACAGAATACAAGAACATATTGTGACCCATCAGACATTTCTGCAGCACCATTTTTTTGAAGGGCGAAAGGGCACCTCCAGATCTTTTCTGTATTTTGCCAATGTTTCTTCTACATTTAGGGATCAAACATTAACTGAAAGGCAAAAGGTAATTTCCCCTGAAATAATGTATTGTTATGTACTATCCCAGTGTTTCTCAACCTTCCTAATGCTGTAACCCCTTAATATAATTCCTCGTGTTGTGGTGACCCCTCCCCAACCAGAAAACTGTTTTTGTTGCTACTTCATAATTGTAATTCTGCTACTGTTATGATTTCTAATTTTCTGGAAGAGGTCTCTTGTCCTTCCTATTCTGTTGTCTTCTTCAACTTCCATGCATTGCTTATTTAAAAATAGTTCCTTATCTCTTCTGGCTAACCTCTGGAATTGCGCATTTAACTGGGCATATCTCCCCTTATCCCTGTTTCCTTTTGCTTTCCTCCTTTCTTGGGCTACTTCCAGTGTCTCAGCAGACAACCATTTTGCCTTCTTGGTTTTTTCTTTTTCTTTGGGACGTACTTTGTCGCCGCCTCCTGAACAATGTTTCGGACTTCTGTCCATAGTTCTTCTGGGACTCTGTTTACTAAATCTAGTCCTTCAAATCTGTTCTTCACTTCCACTGTATATTCGCTAGGAATGTTAGTGAGGTCATATCTAACTGGTCTGTGTATTTTCCCTGATCTCTTTAGTTTTATTCTAAATTGGCAATAAGAAGTTCGTGATCTGAGCTACAGTCAGCCCCAGGTCTTGTTTTCACCGACTGGATGGATGTCCGCCACCTTTGGCTGCAAAGGATGTAGTCAATCTGATTTCGGTGTTGGCCGTCTGGTGAGGTCCATGTGTAAAGCCGTCTTTTAGGTTGTTGGAAGAGAGTATTCGTTATACACAGCGAGTTTTCCTGGCAAAATTCTATCAGCCTGCGTCCCGCTTCATTTTGTTCTCCCAGACCATGCTTGCCTGTGATCCTGTTGTCATTTGACTTCCCACCTTGGCATTCCAGTCTCCTGTAATGAAAATAATGTCTCTTTTTGGTGTATTATCAAGTAGGTCCTGCAGATCCTCATAGAACTGATCTACTTCTGCTTCTTCAGCAGCTGTGGTTGGGGCGTATATTTGGATCACTGTAATGTTGAAAGGCTTTCCTTGCACTCGAATTGAGATCATTCTGTCATTTTTTGGGTTGTATCAAGCACCGCTTTAGCGAATTTCTTATTAATTATGAAGGCTACTCCATTTCTTCGATGTTCCTCTTGTCCGCAGTAGTAGATCTGGTGGTCATCTGATGTGAAGTGGCCCATTCCAGTCCATTTCAGTTCGCTGACCCCCAGAATGTCTATCTTTAGTCTTGACATCTAACCAATAACAACATCCAATTTGCCCTGGCTCATAGATCTTACATTCCAGGTTCCTATGGTGTGTTGATTTTTAGAGCATCGGATTCGTCGTTCACCTCCAGTACCGTCGGCCGCTAGCCTTCCTTTCGGCTTTGAGCTAGCTGCGTCATCACATCTGGGGCTAGTTGAACTTATCCTCTGCTCCTCCCCAGTAGCATTTTGGCCATCTTCCGACCTGGGAGTCCCATCTTCCAATGGCATACCGACATATCTCTGGTTGTACTGGTCCATTTAGTTTTCTTGGCAAGGATACTGGAGGGGTTTGCCATTGCCTTCCCCAGGGATCACGCTTGGTCTGACCTCTCTGCCACAACCGTCCCGTCTTGGGTGTCCCTTCACGGTTTCGCTCATGACATCATTGAGGTGCTCAAGCTCCAGCGCCCCGACAAGGCGGTGATCCTTTGCTGGCCCACTTCCGTACAGTGGCCCTTATTTCTCATGCCAGTAAGGTAATGCTCAAGATCCTGCAAGGAAGACTCCAGCAATACATGGAGCGAGAGTTGCCAGATGTTCAAGCTGGGTTTAGAAAAGGCAGAGGAACGAGAGACCAGATTGCCAATATCCGCTGGATAATGGAGAAAGGCAGGGAGTTTCAGAAAAACATCTATTTCTGTTTTATTGACTATTCTAAAGCCTTTGACTTTGTGGATCATAATAAATTGTGGCAAGTTCTTGGTGGTATGGGCATACCAAATCACCTTGTCTCTCTCCTGAGGAATCTGTATAAGGACCAAGTAGCAACAGTAAGAACTGACCATGGAACAACAGACTGGTTCAAGATTGGGAAAGGCGTACGGCAAGGCTGCATCCTCTCACCCAACCTTTTTAACTTGTATGCAGAACACATCATGTGAGGATGTGCGGGGCTTGATGAATGCAAAGCTGGGGTGAAAATTGCTGGAAGAAACATTAACAACCTCAGATATGCAGATGACACCACTCTGATGGCCGAAAGCGAGGAGGAGCTGAGGAGCCTTCTAATCAAGGTGAAAGAAGAAAGCGCAAAAGCTGGGTTGCAGCTAAACGTCAAAAAAACCAAGATTATGGCAACAAGAATGATTGACAACTGGGAAATAGAGGGAGAAAACGTGGAGGCCGTGACAGACTTTGTATTTCTAGGTGCAAAGATTACTGCAGATGCAGACTGTGGCCAGGAAATCAGAAGACGCTTACTTCTTGGGAGGAGAGCAATGTCCAATCTCGATAAAATAGTAAAGAGTAGAGACATCAGACTGGCAACAAAGATCCGCCTAGTCAAAGCCATGGTATTCCCTGTAGTAACCTACGGATGTGAGAGCTGGACCTTAGGGAAGGCTGAGCGAAGGAAGATCGATGCTTTTGAGCTGTGGTGTTGGAGGAATGTTCTGAGAGTGCCTTGGACTGCGAGAAGATCCAACCAGTCCATCCTCCAGGAAATAAAGCCCGACTGCTCACTGGAGGGAAAGATACTAGAGACAAAGTTGAAGTACTTTTGGGCCACATCATGAGGAGACAGGAAAGCCTAGAGAAGACAATTATGCTGGGGAAAGTGGAAGGCAAAAGGAAGAGGGGCCGACCAAGGGCAAGATGGATGGATGGCATCCTTGAAGTGACTGGACTGACCTTGAAGGAGCTGGGGGTGGTGACGGCCGACAGGGAGCTCCGGCGTGGGCTGGTACATGAGGTCACGAAGAGTCGGAGACGACTGAACGAATGAACAACAACACTGTTATGAATCATAATATAAATATCTGATATGGCGGATGTATTTTAATTCACTGGACCAAATTTGGCACAAATACCCAATACGCCCAAATTTGAATACTGGTGGAGTTGGGGTGGGATTGATTTTGTCATTTCGGAGTTGTAGTTGCTGGGATTTATAGTTCACCTACGATCAAAAAGCATTCTGAATTTCACCAACAATGGAACTGAATCAAACTCGGCACACAGAACTCCCATGACCAACAGAAAATACTGGAAGGGGTTGGTGGGCATTAACCTTGAGTTTTGGAGTTGTAGTTCACCTACATCCAGAGAGCACTGTGGACTCAAAGAATGATGGAGCTGGACCAATCTTGGCACAAATACTCAATATGCCCAAATGTGAACACTGGTTTGGGGAAAATAGACCTTGACATTTGGGAGTTGTAGTTGCTGAGACTTATAGTTCATCTACAATCAAAGAGCACTCTGAACCCCACCAACTATAGAATTGGGCCAAAGATCCCTCACAGAACCCCCATGGCTTGAAGGGACTTACTGGCATCAGCCTCCCTCCAGCCTCATATGCTCTCTCTCACCCACACATGTGCACCATGCTGCCAGGCACCGAACACACCTGCTCTCCCCTCCCCACTTGGACTCTCAGAAACAGCCTTTCCCTTGGCTTTGAGGCCAGCCAATCACAGCAGAGGAGGGCTTTTGGTGGGGGATTCCCCATATGTTTCCAAAAAGGAAGAGAAGGACAGGTGTAGAGACTGGCCTTCTCTGCCAAAGGGTTCCTAAAACCACCAGAAATATATGCTTTCTGCTGGTCTTAGGCAACCCCTCTGACACCCCCCCCCCCCCCCCCCCCACAACCCCACCAGGGATCCCAACCTCCAAGTTGAGGAACACTTGTACTATCCCTTTTGTATTCTGCAGACTAAAAATCTCAGCCTATAGTCACCTGGAGCCCCACCTCGAACCTCTCCTGCCTTTGATCTTTTTAATTTCCTGAATTCTGAAATGGTGTCCCCAAACCTTCCTATTTTACAAGCCTCTTTCCTCCGCTTAGTTAATGATTTGTACCAAGCAGCTGGTTTGTTGCAACCACAGTCTTGCCATGTTTTCAAACAATACTTTGTACAACCCTCCCCCCCCCCTCCAAAATCAGAATATTCTCCTGCCTCCTCAGTTTCTTCTTTTACTTTACAGTGTGTATGTCTGTGTGCTTCTATCTGTTGGCAAATGTGCTGTCAGTTGGTATCAGCTTCCGTCTTTTTCTTCTTGCCTGCTATCACTTCCCAGGTTTCCTTTTATTATCTGTGTATGTGTCCCTCTTGCTGGGAGTCCAGTTTGAGGAGCTTGATGATCAGTCAAAAATCAACAGCCTGCAGCTGTTACCGACCAGCTTGTTTATATCCCTCTACCCTGAAGGATCAATCCTACTGAAGATAATATCCAACCTAGCTCTTTTGTCCATACTCACTGTATCCATCTGCTCTCTCTTAAATCAATGGACACATTTCTGAGAATGGAGAGGTGGGTTCCAGAGAAACCTTACCAGACAACTGGATTTCTATTGACCTCTCTCTCTCTCATTCTCTCTCTCTCTCATTTTGCTAAGAGTAAGAAAAGCATTTTGCTAAAACACATATGGATGAAACAGATATGTGGCATAATGTAAAATAAACCACGTGTAGTTCACCTTTGATCAGCTCACACACAGACTTGCCAGAGAAAGAAAATATGCTCCACAGGTTAACAATAAAGAACAACTAGTTTACTCTTCGTAGTTCAGAACAACTTATGTACAATGCAATCAGTTGCACCAACTCACATAATGTCCTTTTATGAGATATTTAAAATAGTATTTTATTATGCATGTGAATAAACTCCTTTGGCAGTTCATAAAGCAAGAGCACACTCCAAACTCTGTCTCTCTGCTAGCATCTGCACATCTTGAGATGGAACAAAAATGTAACAGTATCCAAAATTCCCAGGCTCAGCCTGCTCCCCAGGCATTGCCCAACCAATCAGTTTCATACACCTTATTTTACAGTTGACACACAAACACAAGCTATGATTCTCTTGGTGTAAAAAAAGAGAATTCCAGATTCAACTGAATGCTGAATGCGGAATGGATGGAAACTGCACTCACCTATGTGTTAGCTCAGAATGCGGAGGTTTATAGTAGAAACTGACAAAATTACATTGTGTATGATGGGGATGGATACATTATAAATACAATGGAATGGAACAATTCCCTCCACTTTCTCCCTCTCATGGGATGAAGTCCTTGGTCCTCCAGTGTGCTTTGATTATATGTTTCCAGCCCAATTGTAGTCAAACTATAGGATTCAGTATTATCCACAATTTCATGGGGTCCACGAGTCGTCTTGGGATGTATCCCCCATGGATATGGGGTTTTTACTATAATTCATACAGTGCAGACAGACATAACTTTTGAATGCTATGAGGAATTGTCAGAGCAGGACTTTCTGAATGAAGCATATAAATATCGTCCAGAATCTTGTCTCTTCGATGACCAATCTGATGTTCATGGAAATACCACTTTATCAGAAAAGCATCTTCCTTTGTGTGTTCTACAGCAAATGGATATACAAGGGACATTCATTAAAAAATTTCCCCAACCCACTTCTATTTATCACAGGATGCTGAAACTCCATGTTTAATGATATAAGTCTCTATAGGTTACATGCCAATTTACAACTCAGAACTGATAACGGTCTTGATTTTACAGGTGCTGAAGTGGTGTGAGGTTTGATAATAGACCCAGTGGAATACAGAGCAGTCCTCAAGGTCCTTTACTTGAAAGGCCACACATCAAAGGAGATGTTTGAAGAGATGAAAGAGGTTTATGGTGATGATTCCCCATCACATGATGTAGTCAAGAACTGGCATCGTCAATTCAAATCTGGTCAGACTGGTGCAAACAGCTCCAATTCCAGGCCGAATGCTCTCAGGCTCTATTGATGATGTGCCATGGAAACCAGGAGGACTTTTTCAACAGACTGATCACACAGGATGAAAGTTGGGTCCATCACTATGATCCTGAGACTAAAGTCCAGTTGATGCAATGGAAGCATCATGACTCATTGCTTCCAAAAAAGGCACATGCCCAACTCTTGGAAGGCAAGGTCATGCTCACAGTATTTTGGGGCCAGCACAGAATAGTAGTGATAGATTTTCTAGCAGAGGGTAGCATGATCACTGGGGCATACTGGGCTTCACTGCTGCAGAAATTGTGTGAGGCCATGAAAACCAAAAGACGTGGCATGCTCACCAAAGGTGTCTGCTTTCGACAAAACAATACACCAGTCCAAAATGCGTATGTTGTCCAAATGGAAGCATGCTCCTGTGGCTTTGAAATTATGCTGCATCTCCCTTATTCATTTGACCTCGCACCATCAGACTTCCACATCTTTCCAACAAGGACATTATTTTTGAAGGGCAAGCATTTTTCAGATGGGTTGTTGTAAGTTTTCCAGGCTGTATGGCCATGTTCCAGAAGCATTCTCTCCCGAGGTTTCGCCTGCATCTATGGCAGGCATCCTCAGAGGTTGTGAGGGCTCTAGATGCAGGTGAAATGTCAGGAGAGAATGTTTCTGGAACATGGCCATACAGCCCAAAAAACTTACAACAACCCTGTGATTCTGGCCTTGAAAGCCTTCAACAATACATTTTTCAGATGATGAGACTCTGATTTCCAAAGTCACAACATGGCTTTTGGAGCAACCTGTCAACTTCTACAAGTGAGGTGTTTACAGTTGCTTAAAAAGATGGGGAAAGTGTGTGTCTCTAGGTGGCACCAATGGAGAAAAGAACTAATAATTGTGCCAAGTTTCATTGCTCTCAGTCCACAAGAAGTGGGTCAGGGGAAATCTTTAATGATCGCCCCTCATATATACAGCCAAAGAGGTAATATGTAGCAGTCCTGACCATAGCCATTGAAGTTCTTATCTTCCACAAATTTAATTAGTCCTCTTTTCAAGGTATCCAAGTTTGGGGTCACCACAGCATCTTCTCATCAGACACAGTGATGGCCCAGTAGCAATTACCGTATTGTATTTGGGATCCAAAACAAATTGTCCTGTAACCAGCAGCAATGACCTTGCTTGGCTCAAGACCTTCTCTGCTCTTGTTCATGCCAATAAAAATTGCAACTGTTCAGTTAGAAATAATTTCTGAAATTTGATTATACATTTCTGCAGAAATGTAATGAAGCCACAAGACCTTGACCAAAGAGTTCTGGCTTTCAAGATGCCGCTATATCAGATAATTGTTTCACTAATCATTCCTTTGCCAAGGAATTTAGAAGCCGGAGTTCAGCAATAATATTTTGCTAGGCTTCCAAAAGCTATTTTCTTCCCCTCTGTACAACTCATTGTAGTGAACAAATAGGCACAAGCCCAGGGAGTGTTAAGCCTTTTAAAGTCACATTGATCTCACTTGGAGAATCTGAAGCTCAGTGCAAACTCTTCCTTTGAAATTAACATGGCTGATTTTGCCTACAGTGCAAAGTTCAAACAGAATATTCTACTCACAGAGACTTACATCATTGAACACTGCTGGAATCCTGTTGATGTCTTTATGTGTGTGTAAGTTTCACTACAGATATGGTTGAGTAGTATTTTTGTTTTATGTAGAACTTTTACATTCAGTTCAGTGCCAAGAAGTAAAGTTGTACGTTGCTATTGCGTGCTTTCAAATCGTTTGCAATTTATGGTGATCAATAAGACAACTCTATCAGGGGGAGTTCTGGAGCTGAGCGTGTGTGAATTGCCCAGAGTCACCCAGTTGGTTTTCATGGCCAAGCAGACAGTCGCACTCTGGTCTCCAAAGTCCGTACCTTGGGAAGGCTGACTTGGTCACGGTAGTACACGCTTTGGTTACATCACGCTTAGATTACTGCAACGCTCTCTACGTGGGGTTGCCTCTGAAGACTGCCCGGAAGCTGCAGCAAGTACAACGCGCAGCCAGATTACTAACGGGTGCTGGGTACAGGGAGCACACCACTCCACTGTTACTCGAACTCCACTGGCTGCCGATTAGCTTCCGAGCACAATTCAAAGTGCTGGTGTTAACCTATAAAGCCCTAAACGACTCCGGCCCTGTTTACCTCTCCGAACGTATTCTCCCCTACGAACCATCAAGACCACTAAGATCGTCTGGAGGGGCCCTGCTCTCGGTCCCTCCGCCTGCACAAGCACGGCTGGTGGGGACGAGGGACAGGGCCTTCTCGATGGTGGCCCCTCGACTTTGGAACTCCCTGCCATTAGAGATCAGAACTGCCCCCTCCCTCATGACGTTCAGGAAACTAACAAAGACCTGGTTGTGGAACGCGGCATTTGACAACTGATTTAATTCTTTGCCCACATGAAAGGAGGATGATGAATGGGATTGTGATGGTGTTGGACGATTTGGCTCTTTTAACTGTGATGATAATGTTTTAATGTGTATAGTGCTGATATTTTAATCGTGTTATGAAGTGGCATTGTGTTGTTATTGTATATTCTTTGTATGTTAACACATGTTGTGAACCGGTCCGAATCCCTCTTTGAAGGTGAGAGGGTCGGTATATAAAACCTCGAAATAAATAAATAAATAAATAAATCAACATTCAAACTATTGAATCATGCTGCTTCAATAGTTTGTGCCATCAATCATACAGATATGCATGAACATATGAAGAGAGGGCCAGAAGACAGTTCCACTTTGTCTCCTGTGCCATGCTAAAAATATAATATAATATATTGTATATACATATAATATTTATAATATTATAATGTAATATAATACTAATAGTATGATATTATATTTATATATTTTATATTACATGTAAAATTACTAATAATATTACAATATAATGGTATAGTACAATATAGTAATATATAATACTGATATTGTACTATGCTAATAATATAATATACTGTATGTATATATATCTTGTAAGCCGCTCTGAGTCCCCTTCAGGGTGAGAAGGGCGACATATAAATGTTGTTAATAAATAAACAAACAAACAAACATATAGATGGCTATTCAGTTGTGCAACTGTGTCTTTTAACACAAGAGCTACAAAACACAATCAATCTGTAATTCCACATGTGCTGTCCAAGCTGACTTAAAGTACCTCACATATGAACTTCCACAGGCTTTAGATCCTTAGGAGGGGGGCTTGTTTCAGTCTCACATTTTTCCTAAGTATAATCTGTGAAATCATCCAATATAGGGCTTTCTTGGTGGCTGCCCTAAACTCTGGAACTCAAATGGCCCTCCTTAAAGTCCTTCCATCAGGCAAAGACCTTTCATGCTCACAACCTTTTGGGAGCTGAAGATTTTTAAAGGCTTTTAGAAGGATGTGCTGTTTATATTTTTTTAACTTTACTGTACATTGTGTACATTGCTGTATAATGTTGTTGGTATTTTAGTTCCATTTTAAAGTTGATTTCTCATATACTTTACCAGTATGATCATCAATAGCCACTCTGAGTCCCTATGGAGAGAAACATGGGATAAAAACAGAGTAAATAACAAGAACAACAACGACACTCTTGGCCAAGTGCGACTACATTGTTCCCACCCTAAATATATCGGCGTCACCTTAGATCGAACATTATCATTTAGGAAACACTGTGATCACCAAGCACAAAGTAACTGCATGCAATAACATCCTGCAGGAACTTACTGATAGTGCATGAGGTGCAGACCCAAAATTAATAAGAACATCAGCCCTGGCTTTGTCTTACTCAACTGCTGAGTATGCCTGCCTCGTCTGGCATATATCTGCCCATGCAAAGCAGGCAAATATAGCACTGAATGAGGCATGTAGAGAGAAGGTTTCAGGAAAAGAGACAAAGAGAGTTCCGGAGGTCTGAAAAAGCACGCTTTTATTTCCAGCTGGGATTCTGGAGTGGAGCTATGTCCAAAATAACCAGAGCCCCGATATAGGCGTAGACTACGGCTTTTATACCCTCCAATTGCAGGCAAACAAAGAACATGCTTCTACATACATTGACATCATTCTCTGCACCACTTTAGCATCATAGGAATATCAAATTCTATCTTCCAACATACAAAAGGCATGTCTCTGCATTTTTTCTAGCAGCAGCATACAGCTTACAGCTTACATTCATCAATCAAGGGGCCTACTTTGACTTGTCATGAGGAAGATATAGGCTCCTCATTTAGCTATAGCCTGGGTTTGGTACCAGTCTCTGTTGCTACTATTACTGGCTTATCTCTCCCCTGGAATGTTCCCTTCCCTCTTGCTGTGCCTGGACGTAGCTTGCTGATACAGAGAGAACTTGATTTTTCTATACATTCCAGTGCTTGTAAAGTACATACAATTTATACATAAATAAATATCTATTTTTCCAATATCTCCTAATCAGAATAATCACATGATGACTTAAAGCTACACCTGCTGATAGACTTATAAGCTAGCTGGCATTGCCCCTCCCCCCCCCATGTGTGACGGGAAGTTGTGGCCAATTGCGAGAGAAAGAAGGTTGAACACTGTGAAAGCAATCCACTGTATGGCTGTCAGCCTCCTCCCAGTAGATTTAAATAAAGGAAAATTTTCATGAGAACCACCACTCCTCTAAATGTTCCTCCAGCAACAGCAAGAATATCCCTGTGGTGAACAAAATCAGGCAATTCTAACTGGATGGCCCTCCATGAGGGCCTTCCTCCAATGGCAAACCAAGAATGGGGAACTTGGAAGTCCCAGAACAGACTCATAAGTGGAGTGGGCAGATCAAAAGACAACCTGGCAAAATGGCACTACCAAGAAGAATCTGCCACCTTCTGCAACTCTGGAGTAGACCAAACAACACAACATCTGTACACTTGCCCACAATGCGCTGCCTCATGCACCGAGGAAGAACTGTTTAAAGCTACAGACAATGCAGCTGCTGTTGCCTGTTTTTAGTCTAAAACTGTTTAGCTGCTTGTGTTCCCTTCATGTTATCAGTTTTATGCTAATTGATTTATGCAATGCTTTTGACACAAAATAAATAAATAATACACTGGTCATTGATCTACAAAGATCTAAATAAAAATTCTGGCATACGTGAACAATGACACAAAGAGTGGTAGAATTAATAGGAGCCTGGGAGTTGTAGCTTTAGATCTTCAACCTTCTCTGCCAAAGAGTGCTGGGGCCTCACCAAGCTACATGTACCAGGACTCCACAGCATTGAAGCATAGATGTTAAAGTGCTATCAAACTACATTAATTTTCAATGTAGATGCACCCCAAGTTGCCAATCTGCAGAGTGTTGTATAGGCTCACTCGTGGTATCTTGGATACAGACCTGGAGCCCTACTGTTTATTTGTGAATCATTAAATACACGATAAGGCAGAGGCTGGGATAATGTGGACCGCAGGCTTCTTCTAGTCCCCAGGTTCAACAATGCCTCAAATGCCCTCAAGTGTGTGGGGCATTTTTTCAGGTGGAACAAAGGACCAGATCCTCTCCCATTAACCGTTGTACAAAAAAGGGATTTTCATCAGATGTGGAATCAAGTGACAAAGAACAGCTGCTGAAATTCCCTTTTGCACGTAACTATTATAGGGACTGGGAATCTGTCCCTTATTTCACCTGGCAAGCCTACTTCTACATCTCATGAACCATTTAGAAGGCCTTATGGCCAGCTTAGTGTTTTCAAAGAGGGATAGATATAGTTGAAAGCATTAACCAAAAAGCTTCCCCCATCCGAGCATTCCTGTTAAAATGGTGCCACGAGGAGGACGACTTGCATGGCCCCCAGGAGAACATGGTGACAGATCTCTGCATGAGTCCCTTTTTCACTCTGTGCTGTTCTGTGAATACAGGCATTGAAATCAGAATATATTATTGATGGAAACTTGGAAGCAGAAAATGGGGGCTGAGAGAGGGAGGCAGACAGGCTAGTCAAAATACAGATTAAAATAGCTGGTGCTTTTCATAGAGAAGGAGGGAAGGGCGGGAGCCGCTAACCAGCCTTATTTAAGAATAAAAACAGGAGGATGGAGAAAGTGCTGTCTTCCTGCTAATGGGTCTTCTTGAATGAATATCCAATTAAGAACCAAAATAAACAGAGAGAAAGCAATCAAGGTTAATCATACCCTGAGCTTCTCGGGAAGCATTTAAGTGGAGCTCTTTTATGGTTCACTTGGATGAGAATGCCAGGTTGCTATTATGCATGTTTACTTGGAGGTAAATTACATGAGCTGCAATGAGCTTGGGCCTACTTTATACTTGAACTGGCTAACTTTTTACAAAAGTCACCTTTCCTCCAAGGTGGCCTTCTAGAAGTTTTTGGATCACCTTTCTTCCAAGGTAGGGACAGGAAGCTAACTACGGCTGGTGAGAAGAGGAGTAATACACAATATTTGGCAGTTCACATATTCTGCAGTCTTATGCCAACTCCATTTTATCCTCATACAACAGTTTCAGTACAACACTTTCATCCAACCTTCCTTAAACTTCATAGCCTTCAAATGTATTAGACAGATGAATGGCCATCTGTTGGGGGTGATTTGTTTGTGTTTTCCTGCAAAGAAGGGGGTTGGACTGGAAGGCACTTGTGGTTTCTTCCAGCTCTATGATTCTATCCACAGCCAACTCCAGTCATCCCTATGCTGGCTGGGAATGGGAAGAACTGCAATTCAACACATCCTGAGATTGCCACACAACCAGTCATGGTAGCAGTAGCCTTTCCAACTACCACATCACAGTTATAGTATAAGATTGTAGTCTAAGAAGAGCTTGTCAACCTAGAAGAAAACATGCCATGGAGGTTGGTTACTGTCCCTACACCAAACCTGGAAACACACCAAGAGTGTTATTTCCTCCAGACTCCAACTACTACTACTCTTTATTTACTTATGCCTTAGACAGACTAAGATGGGTTTGCCCAAGAGTATTCTGGGCCTCCTGCCATTATGGGAGCAGGAGACCCACTACCTAGGCCCACAACAACAACAACAACAACAACAACAACAACAACAACAACAACAATCTGCCTCTCCTTATTGGGGCACAGCATTGTAGCCCATCTTCATTTCTTACTTTCCATTCACTAAACCCAATAATATAGGAGTGCATAATTTGGTGCCCACCAGATGTTTGATTTTCAGCATCCCTCATTATTCATTCTTGCTATGTCTGATGGGAGATGTGATCCAGTGAAGCCAAACAGAATTTAATAGGGTCCTGCCAGGGGCGGAGACCAGTGGAGGGCAAAAAAGAGGGTCCTCCTGCCTGGCGAGCCTAAATGAAAGCCAATGAATATTTTTCCCTTTTCCCAATAAAAGTCCTACCAGGTTGAAGCAAAGACCACCAAGGTTTATTTTCTGTTCCAGCTGGAAGAGGATGACAACTGCAGTAATCTGCTGAAGAGTTGGCATACCCAGATACAGAGAAACGTACACTTTATACTTTTCCCTAGTTTGAATTTCCCGCCCCTGCCCCCGCCCCCAGAGCTGGCTTCATAGTGATTGGTAGGGGAGCCCCTGACATCAGCGACCCGGAAAGAGCAGCTGGGGGCTCGTGTGCCTCAAACAATGACAGCCTGAACACCGCTTTGGCCATTCAGCCAATGAATGTTGAGGAGGCGCAGCAGCAGTACAAACAAATCAAATCATAGGATTATGGTTGGCCCTTCCTCGGCCTATTGTGGAGATTATATTGGGTGATTGCTGTGGGCCCTCTAGCCCGATCTGGCTATTGATATGAAGGGTTTAAACCACATCTTTGCATAAGCTGGTCTGGTGACCCAGAGCCAGCCTATTGTCCATGAGTCCTACAGGATCGATATCCATGATGGGATCCTTCAAACCCCTTCCACTGAAACAGAAACACCTTTCTTGAGGTGGCACTTTCCCTGGGGTCGTTTGCACTGAGACTTCCTCCCAATGTCCTTACAGGACTTCAATTATTTATCTTTTTTTAAGATCATAGGAAGTGGTTTTAAATTGACCCTCATATTTCCCAGAGCCTTTGCACTGGTGATCATAAGAAGTGGTTTTAAATGAACCTTTCTGCAATCCTCTGCTTAGGCAATCTGGGGAAATGGGCAACAAAAGCAGACAACATCCCACTGGGAAATTGGTGATTTGGCCCTTCTCGATGAGGATAATTTTTAAAAAGTCACTTGCCAATCGATTCAAGAATCGTTGGAAAAACCAACTTTAGTAATGGCAAAATAGCTCACCCTCACAGTTGAAGCTTGCATCGTGTGAAGGGCAGAGTGGTTGCCATTTCTTCAATGTGTAGAAACACTGATTTTATTGTGTGTGATGAAGTCAAAAGTGGAACCTCTTTTCGTGTCATTTTAATGCATTAATTTGTACCCCAGTCTTTAGGACAATGTTTCCCATAGTCCTGTATTGAACTTCATTTACCAATATCCTTGATCATTGGCTAAGGCTGAGGCTTCCGTGAGTTGAAGGCCAAAACATCTGAAAGAATATGGTTTGGAAATTATTGCTTTAGGGTGACAGAAGACAAGGTCTAGCTTGTTTCAACTTCTCTGACATCCCTACGGTCTTCTCTTTGCCAAACTAAAGGCACTCAGCCATTCTTCACAGGGCTTGGTTTTGCCTTAAAGAATGCATTTTCCAAAGTGTGCAGGTATCATTGAAATAGGAGAAGTCATCGCCTGCCCATGTGATGGGAATTAAATGGATGATTGAGTTAGAAGCTAGAGGAGATGATCTTAGTGTGATGGGAGTGAGTAAATTATTTCTCTTCTTTAAAGATAGAACCCCATGAAAGTCCATGCTTTCCCTCATTTTCTCCAGCTCAATGTGATGAAGTCCTTAGACATTACCTAGAACTTTGTGATAGAAAGAGCCATTTGACTGTAGAATAGTCTAGGAAGGTAGAAGACTCTTCTGCTTTGGAGATTGTTAAACAAGTTGGATGGCCATCTCTTGGGGGTGCTTTGACCATGATTCCTGCATGGCTGTGGTTGGACAAGATGGTCCAACTTTATAATTCTATGACCGAATCTGATACGGTCATTTTTTTCCCTCCCTATCCTCCAGTGCCTCTCAGTCCTCAGAAGATGAGAAGGCATCTGAGGTTTGTTGCAAGATGTGACGGTAAGTATAGCTCTCCGTCCCTTAAATCAGGCTAGTAAGTTAGACCTGAATTTCCCTTACCTTTCTTTCTTTGTATTTCTCTTAACAAAGAATATGATCTGATTATATTCCAAGGAAAGTGAGCTCATTAAATGATAATATTGAGAAGGGATTGAATCTGCACATTCACTAGCTGCAGAAGATTAGACTTTTGTGGCAGATTCTGAGATACTGCCTTCTGATTTATGCCATCTAAGCTGCACATCATTTTGTTTTCCAGGAGACTTCAACTGCAGAGTACAAATGAAAGAAAAGGGCAGGACAAAATTTAATCAGCCTTGGACCTCTGCTGAACTTTGTGTACTAATTGAGATCCAGCAGAGCCATTTGTTTTAAAAGCAAGTGCTATTTTTCATAGCCAACTGGATAGGCGACACAACGGTACATGAGATATAGCTCCTCATATTCCATGAAGTGTACTGAGAATTGCCTCAGAAAGCATCAACGGCATATCTTTATCTCTGGCAGAATGTATAAAAAGTATTTCTGTCTGCTAGCATTACAGCAAAAGTGATGCATTATATATGAGAGGAAAAGGTTAGAAAGATCCACTTATAATTTAATTAAGATCAAACCTGCAGGCTCTTTCCTTACAAGGTTAAAGCACAACTTTATTTTAGACTCCCAAGGTACACTATGCTTGATTTCAATCCATAACAAGATAAATATTTATGTTGTTACTTGAGGGACAATGATTTTTCACTACCTTTTCACACAGGCTTAAGAAAACAACTTTGGGGAGAGAAAGTGCTGCATGCGGCTCTTCCAAGAAGCAGAAAGGAATATTTCCATACTTTAAGGGTTTTGGCGGAAGTCCCTTTTTCTTCCCCTTCATAATGTGAGGTCAACCAATTAAACTGATTGGCAAGTTATGCCAAGCAGACAAAAAAGGACTTCTCCATACAATACAGTGTCCTTAAAAGGGTCATGCAGGAATTCATGAGGGTCATAAGGAAAGCATTGCTGAATTGCAACAAGGTGCTTTCTGAGACTGCATTTTGCTCCTCGAGTAGCCAGCAGGTGTCCATGGAAAGTCCGTAAGTGGGATATGAAGGCAATAGCTCTTTCCCAAACATATTCCCCAGCAAAAGGAAAAATGAGGCACGCTGCCTCTGGTGTTGGAAATAAAATGCAACTATCAAGACTGGCAGACATTTGATTGCTTAATAGGCTTGTGCGCAGGTCCGTTTTAGTCATTTTCCTTCAGCCAGTCCGATTTCTTCAGCTTGGTCGGATGGCCTTAACGGCAAGTGTCCAGCTGAGATGTTGTTTCTGTCTCTTGTAACTGGCCTTGAAGCTCAGAGGGAATTGCATTCTCTTGGCTTGTATCATACCCTTGACCCGTATCACTTTGAATCACAGGAAAGCCCACAATCCTTTCCGAGTCTAACTCATCAGCACCTAGCTGTTGTGACTGCTGAAACTGCTGAGTTCCAACAGTTGTGTGTGAAATTCCAGCCAAGTCTTTCTTATATTCTTAGACAGAAACTCAAAATAGTAAGAAAATGTAAACTTGTGCTGAATTTCTGTTCTTCAGAGTCACAAAATGTAGTCTTTCACATAGACGGCGTTTCTCAAGTCGGAACCCAGGTTGGGCTGTCAGAGAGGTCATCAAAGACCATCAGAAAACACAGAATTTTCTGTTGGTCATGGGGGTTTGGTGTGAGAATTTTGACCCAATTCTATAGTTGGTAGGGTTCAGAATGCTCTTAGGTGAACTATAAATCCCAGCAACTACAACTCCCAAATATCAATGTCTATTTTCCCAAACTCCACCAGTGTTTACATTTGGGCATATTGAGTATTTGTGCCAAGTTTTGTCCAGATCATCATTGTTTGAGTCCACAGTGTTCTCGGAATGTAGGTGAACTACAACTCCAAAACTCAAGATCAATGCCCACCAAACTTTTCCAATATTTTCTGTGGGAGTTCTGTGTGCCAAGTTCAGTTCAATTCCATCATTAGTAGAATTCTCTTTGATTGTAGGTGAACTATAAATCCCAGCAACTACAACGCCCAATGACAAAACCAATCTCCCCTGCTAACCCCATCAGTATTCAAATTTGGGTGTAACAGGTATTTGTGTCACTTTTGGTCCAGTAAATGAAAATACATCCTGCATATGATATATTTACATTACGATTCATAACAGTAGCAAAATTACAGTTATGAAGTAGCCACGAAAATAATTTTATGGTTGGAGGTCACCACAACATGAGGCACTTTATTAAGGGGTTGTGGCATAAGGAAGGTTGAGAAATACTGACTTAAGGGCACAGCTGCAGGAGGAACAGAAACAGCAAACAATGGGATTGAAACTTGGCATTAAGGGAAATATAAATTCCCTGTGTGCCCCTTGTTTTCCCTGCCAAAGTGGAATTTATTCAGAGATATATGCCTTACATGATCAAGGTATCATCTTAAGGAACCCAGCACCAGTGGAAATTCTTAGTGATTATCTGTTTTATGCAGTTTTCCAGAGCAGCACTAACAATCCCATTTGCCCAACTGGAAAAAAATGGTAGTTGGGGAAAATAACAAATTTGGGAGTTGTAAAACTTTTACTTAGAATGGTGTTTATTAAGTCTAGATGTAAGAGACCATCAAGCACTTTTAAGAGAGGCATGGTATTGCTTGATAAGTAGTATTTTCCTTGGGATGATAGACTATAGATGCCTGATGGCAAATGTTTTAAATATTCCCCTCTCACTCACTGTTTGATGCCAAGACTGGCCATGTTTTGTGTGCAGGAGACAACATGTTCACTCCATTTAGGCACATTGCCTTATTAAGGACAACATTATTTTTATTAGGTTTTTTCTTCTTTGCAGGATTGCTGCCAAGAGACATTCGTGCATAATGGTCTCTCCTCCCAATTTGTTATTATAATGATTCCCTTTGCCATTTTAAAAATTAAGTAGCTAACAGCCAAGATCCGTACCTGGCGTAATAGTGATCAGAACACTAGAAGAGAGGGATTGTAAACTTGGGAACATTAATTCAAGGTTACCTGTTGTGGCTCGTATGGAATATAAATAACCCAATAAGATGGGAAGCAGGCTCTTAAACCTCAGGAGAGGAGAGAATTTAATCCGTTATGGTTTCAGATCATTAAAGAGGTTGCTATTGCTTTTCCTACTTTTGTTGATTTACTTCACTGAGAAGTAAAGAAAAAAAACCTAGCATTTTGACCTGGATATAGACTTTGGTACTCTGATCATTCTTTTCATGTGCAGCACATAAAATCAACAAATGGTAGCAGCTGAGACAGCAGGAGTTCTCATTAAACCCATTATTTTCCCTGCAGGAATGCTTCACCATCATTAAAAGGAACCTGTTGACATTCGATGCTGGAAACCCATCAGAACCTGAGTCTGTGCCGCAAGATCAGAACCATTGTGTCAAACATGTTTCAAGAAAATGAACAAAATGTTTGACACTTGAAAAAATATCCAACGCACCAGCCAATTATAAGCAGAATCATAACTTATTTCCATCAGCAAAAAAAAAGCCATTGAGGTCAGAGTTGCAGTAACTGCAAAATCAAGTCATCGATTGTTTAACTACTCACCTTACTTAAGCAAAGACTAGCATACTAACAGTGTAGGTCCAAGGCAAAAGGAGTAGAGTTCCCACACATAGCCTTCCCATTCAGCTCTGGGAAAAGTTGAGATGTACATAAAGAATTGTGCTGTACTTCGAAATGAACTAGG
This sequence comes from Anolis sagrei ordinatus, assembly GCF_025583915.1. Classification (NCBI taxonomy): domain Eukaryota; kingdom Metazoa; phylum Chordata; class Lepidosauria; order Squamata; family Anolidae; genus Anolis; species Anolis sagrei. The sequence continues at coordinate 333,688,878 of NW_026844366.1, read as the reverse complement.
TTTTCCCCTGATATTAAGTGTAGTAGTGTCCAACTTTGGAGGTTGATGCTCATCTCCATTTCTAAGCCAAAGAGCCAACGTTGTCCATAGACACCTCCAAGGTCATGTGGATGGCATGACTGCATGGAGTGCCGTTCCCTTCCCACTGGAGCAGTATCTATTGATCTACTCACATTTGCATGTTTTGAACTGCTAAGTTGGCAAAAGCTGGGGCTAACAGCAGGAGTTCACTCCACTCCCTGGATTCGAACCACCATACTTTTGGCCAGCAAGTTCAGCAGCTCAGTGGTTTAATCTGCTGCATCACTGGGGGCTCAGTTCGAAATGAACCGGGAAAAACCATATGCTGCCCGTTCAATCACCGACACATACCTTAAGTTTCCTGGACTGTGTAGTTTAGGAAGCTGTAGCAAGAATCCTCACCCAGAGAGATCTAGTGCTTCATGACAAGAAAACTCCTGGGTTCCATAGTATGGAACCAAGGCAGCTAAAGTGGAATCATGGTGCTACAAATGTATAATATGGAAGGGTTCAAAGTGCAACAACTAGCCAAGGTATACTTTATGCAAGTTTTCCTGTTATTGAATAGCAGCTATGATCAATCATTCACGGGTTTCTTACTCCACAGCTGTTTGTGTGTGAATGTTTTCAAGTTGCTTACCACTTATGACAACCTCATGGATTTCATAGGCAAGAAATATTCAGAGGTGGTTTTGCCAATTCCTTCCTCTAAAATATGGTCTACAGCACTCTGTATATGTTGAGCATCCCTTTTCTGGAATTCCAACATCTAAAATACTCCAGAATTCAAAACTATCTAAATAGGTGGTAAAGAAAATGATACTTTTGCATTTCTAATGCCTCAATGTACACACACTTTGTTTCATACACAAATTATTTTTAAATATATTGTCTAAACTTTCCTTCAGGCTATATGTGTGTAAGGTGTGTTTGAAACAAAAATGAATTTCAGATTTTGTTTTGGATCATGTCTCCAAGATATCTCAATATGCACATATAGCTGAATACAGGTATTCCAAAATCCTAATAATAATAATAATAATAATAATAATAATAATAATAATAATGATAATATCTGCTTGCAGCAAAGAACAGGTGGGATCACAAGCCAGAAAAAGTTACAGAGAATGAACATGTCAAGCTTCTCTGCAACTTCCGAATTCAGACTGAGAGTTTTGGAACACAATACTCCTGACCTCACGATCATGTTAAAAAACAAAGTGTGGATTGTCAATGTTGCAATCCCAGATGACAGCAGGATTGGAGAGAAACAACTGGAAAGGCTGACACCATTCGAGGATTTAAAGATCGATCTGCAAAGACTCTGGCACAAGCCAGTCAAGGTTGTCCCAGTGATGATTGGCACACTGGGTGCAAGTGCCTAAAGACCTTGGCCTGCACCTAAACACAATCAGCGCTGACAAAATTACCATCTGCTAGCTGCAAAAAGCCACCTTACTGGGTTCTGCACGCATTATTTGCCAATACATCACACAGTCCTAGACACTTGGTACTGTCTGATGTGTCCGACGTGTGATCCAATACAACAGCCAGCAGAGTGTCTGCTGTGGACTCATCTTGTTGTGTTTCCAATAATAATAATAATAATAATAATAATAATAATAAYAAYAAYAACAACAACAACAACAACAACAACAAYAACAACAATAGGGTTGTTGTAGGTTTTTTCGGGCTATATGGACATGTTCTAGTAGTAGTAGTAGTAGTAGTAGTAGTAGTAGTAGTAGTAATAATAATAATCTTTATTTATACCCCACCACGATGTCACCAAAGGGGACTCAGGGTGGCTAACATGAGGCCAAGCCCAAAATTTCAACAGATAACATACAAATCACTTCTGATCCCAAGTATTTTGAATAATGGCTATTCAACCTGTATTGATTTGTGGTTCCCCATCAGGTATTATCCAGGGCTGACCCTGCTTAGCTTCCAAGATGAGATAGGATCTGATGTCTTTAAGGTAGGCATGGGCAAACTTCGGCCCTCCAGGTGTTTTGGACTTCAACTCCCATAATTTGTAACACCTGGAGGGCCAAAGTTTGCCCATGCCTGCTTTGTTATTTCAGCTCTAGATTTTCCTCATGTAACTGCAACTCAGTGTTTAAAATGATATGCAATTCTTTTTAAACACACAATTATTTCTATATTTATGGACTTTTAACGAAGGTTGTATATTAGCAATCAAATGTTCCAAACCACCACAGACAAGATGGTATAGAACATCTGGAAGCAATAACTACATCAGTGAGCATTTAATGGATGGCAGGTGCATGTATGTGTGTGGGAAGATATTCATATTTAAAGATTCCAAGGAAACAAACTGTTCTATAAACAAAAGCGAGTCAATCCTAATAGTTTTTCTGGTGTTTCATATGTTCAGAGAATTTTCTAATTGGCCTGGGCATCCCTTGGCGCCTACCACCAACTGCTGCCATTGTTGCAAAAATCACTGTTTCTGCTGGAAAAACATGGTGTGCATGCTCTGCTTCCCCATAGACTTGTGCGTTGGCAAGCTGCTGGGACTCCAGTTCTACTGTGAAACAAAGCATGCACTCCCTGTATGCTTTCTTTTTGAATTGAAATGTTGGATCTTTGCTGCAGCAGAATTGGAAACTCAAGGCAGGCTAATAATACCTCTTCCTAGCAGTTGCCTAGTCCTGCTTTAGGTGAATCAAGCATAAGGAGACCACCTGCAATCTATTAAATGCTCACTGATGTAGTTATTGCCTCCAGATGCTTTGAACCACCTTGTAGTCCTTGATAATTAGCCGTGCCAATTGTTGCAGTTCAAAACACCCGGAGTAGTATCCCGTCTTTCTCAACCCCCGAAGGGTGTTTGAGGTTTCATGGCAAGAATATTGGAGTAGATTGCCATTACCTTCCCCTGTGGATCATATTTAGTCTGACCTCTCTGCCATGATCTTCCCATTTTGGGTGTCCCTTCATGGTCTTGCTCGTTGCATCCTCAACGCGCACAAGCTCCAGCACTGCAACAAGGTAACGATCCTTTGCTGGAGAATTAATTGGATACTCATTGGAGTATTCATTGGATACTCATTGGAGTATTCATTGATATTCATTGGATCCTTTTCAATTAATATCTCAAAGAGTCTCAACCAATTCAAGATACTTTGCAGCAGCCACCAAAATAAAGTTTCTGAGGTATAAAAACTACTTTCAAAGTAAGTACCACACAATTAAACAGAAAATAAAAACTCTCAAACTAGGAATAGAACATTTTTCAAATTTTGTTACATAGTGCAATCTGGGATCAGATCCTGGGATATAGATAAACCTTTGATCCTGTTGAGGTATTGGAGAACATGCATGAAAAAGAATCCATCTTTTTATAAATATTTATTTATTTATTTATTTATTTATTTATTTACCACATTTATATACCTCCTTTCTCAGTCCAGAGACAACTCAGGGCGGTTCACAATTGGCAACAATTTGATGCCTCAATTAAAACAATCATAAAATAGTATTCAAAACATTTAGCATAAAATACAAGAATATTTTAAAAACTGTACAAAGCCTAAAAAACATTATCGTGAGTGTCTCCGTGTCAAGTCATTATTCAATGACATCATCAAGTCGTTCCATAATTTCGTATAGCTATGCTGCATTTGGGAAGGCCTGCTCAAAAAAGCCTTTCTTTTTAAGAAAGTTTTTAAATGCTAGTTTAAAAACACATGTATATTTTTCTCTATGCAATTTCGTACCCATATGAAAAAATATTACTGATCTCTGAAGATCTTATATCCCTAGACAGGGCATTCCACAGTCGAGGGGCCACCACTGAGAAGGGCCAGTCTAGATGGTTTATAAAGAGAGATACATTTGGATAGTTAAGTTGGACCAAAACCGTTTTAGGCTAAAGCCAGCACTTTGAATTGTGCCCAGAAGCAAACTGGCAGCCAGTGGAGCTGGTGAAACAGAGGAGTTGTGTACTCCCTGAGCAATGCTCCTGTTAGCGACCTGGCTGCCACCTGTTGGACCATTTGCAGCCTCCAAACAGTCTTCAAAGGCAACCCCACATAGAGCACGTTGCAGTAGTCTATATGGGATGTAATCAGAGCGTGGACTACCATGCCCTCTAGACCCCCTTTTTCCCTTGTCCTCTGTTCAGCAGAAAAGTTTTTTTCAGGCTCATCAGCACTAGAAGGGTGGATGAAAATGTTGGAAGGTTGGGGAAACATACAATATTTCCAGGTTGCAGCAGCGTGTCTGCAGTAAATATGCAGTAAAAGTTTGGCCTGGGAGAGAATGGTACGTTTGCTGGATTTAAGGAAACACAGGACTCCCATAAAAGTGAAAACATGTGAGTAATGTAATCACCTTTTTTTAAATCTGAGAGAACACCTCACTAGGAATTTCTAGGTCTTCGAGCAAGACTCTACAAGATTCTGTAGCAATGGCTCCCAACCTTTTTTTTTTTTTTTTGACCAGGGACCACATTGACCAGGGACCACTCTCCAACATCAGTACCAAAAGGGTTATGAATCAGGTTTTGGTCAACTTTAGATTTGGTTTGGTTATTTGGGGCGCTGAATCAGAAAATTGCTTTACTTTCTGATACAGAACATATGCCAGCCATATGCCATCCAGTAGTCGCCATCTGCTCGCCTACAGAAAACCATACTTAATAATCTAGAGCTGATGTGGTCTATCYTATGCAATTTTCTGAATCAACACCCCAAATATCCCCAGGAACAGGGCTAAAAATGAAGACACCAAGGGGCCTGCATTTCCAGGCACCACATGCAAAATCGTACCGAAAAACCAATTTCTAGAAATGTGATCTCTCTAGAAATCTCTAGTTCCTCCAGAATGTCGTTGACCATAGTGTCACGCAGAAGGACCTGGAGAACATTTTAAGGAAATCTGTGAATAATCAAATCCACAAAAGTCAAAACCACAATTGTAGAGGGATGACTATTTTCCACTTCAGTGAACCTGCAATAGAGTCATGTGTGCTTACATACAAAAGGCAAGACAAATAGCAGCTGCCCCCAGGATCCCTTACTGAGCATACTTGAACAGAAAGAAAAGGGAAGAGCAGATATGTCTGCTTTACTAGCTCCTTCCCCATTATTTTAAAGAAGCTCAGATCTACAAGTCTGATCATCAAAATAAAAATTATAAGAAAAGTGGAGAATGGTGAAAGATAAGAAAAAAAACCTGCATATATTTTTGGAAGAATCTTTAAAATAGTCCTTAGAACTTTCAACGTGCTTTTTACTTATACAAGGCTTACCTGACCTAGTTGTTCAATTTCACATATGCATATCGTTAGTTTTTGTTGCTGTTGTTGAAACCCCTTGAACTGTTCTTTTTTGTTCTGCAAGATCATATCCGCATATTTCCGTGTTATTTCTCCCTCTGATAGAGTTTCTGCTAAAGGAAGTAAAGCACAGGAACACATTTACTTTGCTAACTGAAATACACCTGTCGCTGGATGAATCCTCACTCTTCCTTTGCCACTAGAAAGGAGAGGAAGCAGGAAACAACGTGGGAGAGAGACGACTCTGTGAAGTTGACAAGGAAATGTTACATTCTAATGTTAGCAATGTCTGTGCCCGTTTGCTGGAACAGTTATTTTCTATGTTCTCTTTAATAAGCAACTTATGGGTCCATATCTTATTTTATTAAAATGTCATTTATTTTCATCAGCGTAATCGCTTGTCAGAATGCATTTCTGGCACATTTCACCAACCCAAAGCCCCCACCATAAAGATAAATGCCGAGCTGAAACATAGGGATGGGAGAATTATATATAGATGTCAGACGTTGAGCAATTTTTTAAAAAAAATGCTGGGGGAGGCTGACAAAAACACAAGCTGAATCTATCGACTGTACCTTTCAAGACTGAAAACTTGTTATGGCTGTCATATCTAGTTCAACAGTAGGCAGGATAGAATCATATTTTTATCTACCATATCCAGCTCTTCC
>NW_026844366.1:333651682-333681541 GCF_025583915.1 Anolis sagrei ordinatus | reverse complement strand
GCATGAATACTCAATATGCCTAAATGTGAACACCGATGGAGTTTGGGGAAAATAGACCTTGACAGTTGGGAGTTGTAGTTGCTGGAATTTATAGTTCATCTGCAATCACAGAGCATTCTGAACCCCACCAACGAAATAATTGGGCCAAACTTCCCACACACAACTCTCATGACCAAAAGAAAAAATTGTGTTTTCTGATGGTCTTTGGTGATCTCTCTGACACCCCCTCGCGACTTGCCATGGGTCTCGATCCCCAGGTTGAGAAACACTGTGATACTCAGTTGACAAAGGCGGGGCATTCATCTTTTGGTCTTCCTTCAGCACCAGTCAACCTGTATAATCCAGCCATGGAGAACAATTACACTGCAAGAGATGGTAACAAGATCTCCAGAGCTACTATAATTGGACTGAAGTATGTGCTGCAAGAAAAAAATAATCTCTTCTCATGTTTGTTATGATTCGAAATCTTCCTATTTTCTATACTGTCCATCTGCCAAGCATTCTGGCCACCTCAAACTGATGCTTTTGATTCCAGTTTTGATGGCAAACACACAATTCTCCCTTTGATTCAAAGCTTGCTTTATTTATCTTTTAAAGCCCAAAGCCATTATTCTGGATCACCCATAATTCTCCTGAACTTTCCAACTCTATTAGTACTCCAGCCTAGTAGAAATGCCTGCTGAACGCTAATATGTGATATTTACCCAACAAATGCAAACCAATTTTCAACCTGTTTTAAACACTTAAGAATCTCAGAGCGCTTCTCTTTCTGTTGTTAGTATTGTAATTTACTGTGATGTATGGCAGCCCTGTGAACAAGAGACCTCCAAGACACCCTATTATTAACAACGTATGTTCAGGTCTTGCAAACTCAGGGCTGTAATTTCCTTGATTGAATCAATCTACCTGTAATGTGGTCTTTCTCTTTTTCTAACACTTTCCAATTTACCAAGCATGATTGTCCTCCAATAACTCATGTACTCTTCTTAATATAGACAAATGACAATAACCTCACTTTGTTCCCACTTTGGCTTCTGGTTGGTCTTAGACTCATTTATTTGCCTTTTTGTCAGCTCACAGCATCTGTAGAATTCAAGTCCAGCCTCTCGTTTTAAATGAGTGGATTTTGTTTTGCTAGTAAAGTTTCCATGATGAATTTAATCATATTTATGAACTAAATAGAGGCAACTGATTAATTTAATCAAATGTGCATTTGTTAATGATTTGGATGATGGCACAGAAGGCATGGTCACTAAACTAGTAAGGTTAACTAAAACCTATGAAAATGACCAAGACTCAAAATGACCATAACAGTTTGAAAGAGCTGGCCAAAGCAAACAAAATATGAGTGTTATTTGGAAAGGTTACAAGGCATGTAGCTCTCGTGGGGAATTTTTGCAGGGGAAGTTGGTATCACTGCCGTATAGCAGGAAGTCAGCGCAAGTGAACGAGCATTGCCAGTCGTCAGTAGCTTATCAACTGGCATTGTGATGAAGGTTAGAGATGAGTGTCCTCATTCCATTTCCCTCCTGCCTCCTTCATGACAATGCGCATCTGCAAACTGTTCATGCAACACAACAGTTGTTTACTTCATTTGGTTGGGATGTTTTAAGCCGCACCTTTCACAGCCCCGATCTTGCACCCAGTGACTATCATCTGTTCATTAAACTGAAGAACACCTGGGTGGAAAACACTTTTCCGATGACGACAAGGTGAAAATCGAAGTGACAAACTGGCTGAAAAAGGCAGAGGTAGACTTCTATGACACAGGCATCAAAAAACTCATCTCACGGAAGATAAAATGTATTGAGCTGAATCATGATTATGTGGAAAAAATAATGTAATACCTATGCTATAATCTATGCAATTTTTGTTAAAATATATTCTTTCTTTGTATTTTTTTAAAGAAATCTTGTAACCTTATTTTCCGCATATCCCTAGTAGAATGAGCTTGGTACTTGGTTTGATATACTCACAAAAATAATATATTTACAAAAAGAACCTGCGGTTTGGAACAGTATAGGTGTAACATGAAACAAAAGTGTGTTGCAGCAGCCATAACAACAACAAAAGGATGCTTGCCATAGATGCAGGTGAAATGTCAGGTGAGAATGCTTCTAGAACATGGCCATATAGCCCGAAAAACCAACAACAATCAGTGATTCCAGCCATGAAAACCTTCAACAATACATTAAACTTAGCATATTTTGAATTCCTGGTATCCACAGTTAAAAGGCATATTAGGTAGCAGATTCAGGAAAGTCACTTGCTACAGATGTTGAAAAACTGTCTACGAACAAAATAAGATATGACTGGACTATGGGGACCAACTGCTGACATGAGTGAAAGCAGCATCAATAACTTGACATTTCCAGCTTGGCACTAATCTAGTGAAAATAAAGGAGGAAAGACATGCGAGCATGGTATTCCCAATTATAAAGACTGGGCACTCTTCAGATTATTTTTAAAAATGAAATATTGAAAATGTATTTTGCCCACGTATTATGCACAGCTCTACCATATCATATCCTAATTTCCTGCGCGGAATGGAAACAGAAGGCATAATTTCAAAGAATGACAGTATGTCTGAAAATAGCCTGTTTGAGCTGTTTTGGAAAACGGGTTCTTTCATTGCCACCAAACATCATCTCCTTAATTGAAAACCCACTGAACATGTTACTAATATTGCATGTGCCATAAGCACTCAATCCCTTCTCAGGATGACTATCAGTGGGAATAAGAAGAGAAAAGAAAGAGAATCTCATCTGTAGGAAGGGCTGGCTGTTAAGTGGTACTCAAGGTCTCTCAGCAGCAGCACCATTTAAGCTGGGAGGCTTTCATTATCTTTCCATTCCTGCTGCCGCTGCTTTGCTGGTGCATATATGCTCAAGAAAAAGGGAGAGGACTAACCTCAGATTTCAAAGTCTAATTGAAGGCAAATACCAATATCTTCGTTCTGATTTGGTAAGTAAGCCTGACGGTACAGTTTGTGCAGGCCCCTGCCTCTTCAATCTGTTGAAAAGACATGGGTTAGTAGTAGAATAAAGGATTGTACTATGGAAATACATCCAACAGACAACTGATTGAAATCCTATCAAGGGTTGTTCATCAAAAAATTCAACATCTGCTGAGGTTTACTCATGAATAGAAACAAGCACAATTTGGGATACAAGAACCACTACTGATATTTAGCTCTCATATGCATATGAGAGCAGAATTTGGCCCTAAAGAACTGCTAAACTTGTTGACCGAAAGGTCGCAGGTTCGAATCCGGGGAGTGGCATGAGCTTCCACTCTCAGCCCCAGCTTCTGCCAACCTAGCAGTTCAAAAACATGCAAATGTGAGTAGATCAATAGGTACCGCTCTGGCGGGAAGGTAACGGTGCTCCATGCAGTCATGCTGGCCACATGACCTTGGAGGTGTCTACGGACAACGCTGGCTCTTCGGCTTAGAAATGGAGATGAGCACCACCCCCAGAATAGGACACAACTGGACTTAATGTCAGGGGAAAACCTTTACCTTTACTATGGGATATAACCTGAAGTGGAGGGATGAGCAATGATGGCTTTCCAAGTGTTTTGGGCTATAATTCCTAGCCAACATGACAAACAGTGAGGGATTATGAGAGTTATAGTCCAAAACAAATCCATTCAGGGACAGCTGCCCATCTCCAGAGAACATACACAAAGTGTTCTTATACTCTCAGAACAAGAATAAAACTTGGAATGGCTAATAAAAATGTCTGGCAGGTGGATGAAGAGATAAATCGCTATTTTGCAAAGGACACAAGTACAGCTAGTCCTCCATATCCATGGATTTGATATCCATGGATTCCACTACCCAAGACTTAAAATATTCTAGAAAAAAATATTTCCAAAGAACAAACCTTGATTTTGCCATTTTACCTTTTTTTTTTTCGTGTCAGGAGTGACTTGAGAAACTGCAAGTTGCTTCTGATGTGAGAGGATTGGCCATCTGCAAGGACATTGTCCAGGGGACGTCTGGATGTTTTACCATCTTGTGTGAGGCTTCTCTCATGACCCCGCATGGGAAGCTGAAGCTGACAGATGAGAACTCACCCCATATCGCAGATTCAAATTGCCGACCTTCTTGTTGGCAGTTCAGTCAGCACAAGGGTTTAACTTATTGCGCCACTGCGGCTCACCATTTTACATAAGAGATACCATTTTACTATGCCATTATGTACTATAGGATTTGAGTATTCACAGATTTTGGTATTCCTTGGGTGGGGGGTGCCAGAACCAAACTTCAGTGGATGTCAGGGCCCACTGGAATTTACTGAATCCACTGTGACAAAGACAGTGTGATGGGCAGTTTAGTTTGTGTTGTCGAAGGCTTTCAAGGCAGGAATCACTGGGTTGCTGTGAGTTTTCTGGGCTGTATGTCCATGCTCCAGAAGCATTTTCTCCTGACATTTCACCCACATCTTTGGCAGGCATCCTCAGAAGTTGACTTCTTCTCTTATAAGATCATCGTTCCACCTAATACATATACAAGCTGCTGCCTCCACTAAATGTTATGCTGTATCACACATATCATAAAACTTTGCAATAATAGGGCAAGGTGAAGTAATTGTGTTGTTGATTTTTCAGGTTGTATGGCCTGAAGTTTCACCTGCACCTATGGCAGGCATTCTCCATTTCTAAGCCAAAGAGCCAGAGTTGTCCGTAAACACTCCCAACATCATGTGGCCAGCATGAATGCATGGAGCGCCATTACCTTCCTGCCGGAGCAGTACCTATTGATCTACTCACATTTGCATGTTTTCAAACTGCTAGATTGGCAAAAGCTGTGGCTAACAGCAGGAGCAATTCGAACTACCAACCTTCTGGCCAGCAAGTTCAGCAGCTCCGGGGAGAGGCGGATGAGCTCCCTCTGTCAGCTCCAGCTCTTCATGCGGGGACATGAGAGAAGCCTCCCACAAGGATGATAAAAACATCAAATCATCCAGGCGTCCCCTGGGCAACATCCTTGCAGACGGCCAATTCTCTCACACCAGAAGCGACTTGCAGTTTCTCAAGTTGCTCCTGACACGACCAAAAAAAACCAAATATGCGGTTTAACCCGCTGCACCACCGGGGGCTCATCATGGAGTTATGCCATGCCATAGTTTACTCACTTTTGTAACTAAACGTTCTATGCTTGTAGGTTGGTCCCTGATTCCTAAATAAACAGAGCAAGGAAGTGTCATGCATTCCCCCTGATAACCCAAACAAACTTTTTTTTCTTCCAAGGTCATGTTGAAGATGGCAATGAATGAAAAGAGAAACTTTAGTTTTAATGAAATATTTTACAAGTTTTAATGAAAACATAATCAAACATCAATGTAGAACTACTCAGCAATATTACCCCATGATGGAAGACTACATGGATATCTATTTCAAATGAAGTGCTGGAAGTATGATTCTCAAAAAGCAGATCATAAAACATCCAGTTAAGCCATGGTTTTGGCAAGAAATATTCAAATACCCAATTCCACATAGAGTTTCCACAATAACCAAAGTTCAGCAAGCTATTCCCTTCAGTTTGCTTCATATGAAAATTATAACTTTTCTGTTATGTGTTAACAACACAATCAAAGGTATCAGTCTCAAAATACTAAGAGACAAATCAAGTTGCCCTCAGAAAACTATCATTTGCTTTTTTTAAATTTTTCTTGGAAGGAGCTGGCTAACACAATAAAAGTGATATATGTCAGATTTCATGAAGATGCTTTGGAATACCGTTGTAAAGAGATACTGAGATATAATTTCAGTTTTTCCTGAAATAGTGATTATAATGTTATTTTATTTTTTCCATCAAGTCGTTTGTTTAAAGATTGTGTGTGTAATACAGACAAAAAGTCAGAAGAACCATTCTGCAATTCTGATTATTAGACTGGAACTTGCATCGGTCCAGGCCAGCATAGCAAATGATAGAGAATGAGAGGAGAACCAAACATTTCCTATCTCTGTTGCAGACCATATTCAGAATGTCTACGGAAGTCATAAAATAACATTATTCATAAACAGTCAAGTCAAACACAGCCATCACAGCACAGAATATGCTGCCACGGACCAAGAGGTTCCAGCTAAAGGTGGGAAAACTCCATGATTTCTTTCGTTTCTAAGAGATTAACATGTCTTTTAAAACAAAAGGGAGAATATGATTCATTCCAAAGGCAAAGCAGAAAACATTTCAGCAGATGAAACAAACACCTACAAGTCGAAAGTCAAATGGAAATAAGAGTCATCTCCATGACTGATGCAAAATATTACAAGGCAAAATAGGAGAACAGCTGCTGCTTCTGTAGCAACCAGACCTACAGACAGCGCATGGCCAGCACCAAAACTAATAGCCCTACAACAATTCACCCTAAAAAGGCAAAACACATGATGCAATGTTGTTTCACGTTTTCGTCAGAGCTCGAGTCTGTTTTGTTATCTGCCACTCGTGTGGGTGGAGAAATCTGCAACATCACATTGGCGCATCATGTGTCTTGCCTTATGTTACAGAGGGGAAAAGGCGGATGACACATACGCCCGCTTTTGGCAACAGCCCTTCTTTGAGTGTGACACGTATCTCTGACCCCGAAAAGCCCAAGTTCAAGAAGCATCTTGTTTAATTCTTTCACATTATGACACAACTTTTGTTCGGGAAAGGATCTCGTTTACAAAGCTGTTGTTCCTTGCTAGAACCTCATCTTTTAGTTCTTTCAGTTTGGTCTGGATGTCTGCTTCAGACATGTCTTCCAGGGACATCGCTTTCACTTTAGTAAGGAAATCCTGGATTATTTTTTCACCTTCCTGGAAAAAGAAGAAAGAAATGGGGTGTCAGTCTTTGAGGTGTGGCTTCCTAAATTATTCCTCCAAGCAGATGCACTTCAGATGTATTTGACACACCTATATTGTCCGGAGACTTGTAGAAGTTGCAGCCTGAAACATTTTGACAACAGAATACATCAACCACCAATTTTCAACATATGTACACACAGATAAAGAGAATATTCCTACTATTTGAGTGCTTTGCAGCAAATCTGCCAAGTATGGGAATTTTTAGATTATTTGATCAGTAAATAATTTTTATCCTGCAGTGTTGCTGCTTTACAATGAATACTTGCTGCATCAGTATTGTCATGTCTCTGCTTTCATAATTTTAATGAACTTGTTTCAGTTTTAACTCTTGTTACGTTTTATGGTTTATATTGGAAAGTGTTTATAAAGTTAGTATATTATGGATGTCATGACCTATGGCTAGTACAATAAACAATTCATTCATTCTTGTTGCATCAGTAACTAAAGCACTCCCTGCCATTTGAGGTCAGGAAAATGAATGAACAATTTGAAAGAAAATCATAGGGTTTTTATTTTGAGGGTGACAGGTGACTTTTTATTGTCTCTCCCCATTTAAAAAAATACTTTTTTAAAAACGCAATTATTTATTTATTTTTATCGCCCCAAAGGGAACTCAGGGAGGATCGCAGAACACATACACGGCAAACATTCAATGCCGTTAAACAGAGAGGACAGCGGCATTTTTCCCAACTTCAGCATCCTGGAGGTTGTACTCGATTCCCGCCACCGGGGGGTGCTGTCGCTCCATCCTCTATGACAAAGAGCCTTGATCACAGACTTCCTCCTTCCTTTGATCGCATTTTTCTGGTATTTCCTTTATGGTGCCGTAAAATACTTCCCCCCTTAAGCGGTGCCTAATTTGTCTACTCACAGCTCACAGCTGTTTTTGAACTGCTTAGATCAGGGGTCCTCAAACGTTTTAAACAGAGGGCCAGGTCACAGTCCTTCAAACTATTGGAGGGCCGGATTATAATTTGAAAAAAAATGAAGGAATTGCTTTGCACACTGCACGCATGTTATTTGTAGTGCCAAAAACACTTTAAAACAATACAACAATTAAAATGAAGCGGTTTTAACAAATATAAACTTATTAGTATTTCAGTGGGACGTGTGGGCCTGCCTTTGGCTGATGAGATAAGATTGTTGTTGTTGTTGTTATTGTTGTATGTTTTCAAGTAATTTCGGACTTAAGTTTCAATAGGCTTTTGACCTTTGTTTCAACAGGTTTTTGACCTTTGATCTGTTGTTTTAATTTGTGTTAGATTCCAGTTTGTTTTGTAAGCCGCTCCGAGCCCTAGGGGAGTGGCGGCATATAAGCTTGAATAATAAATAAATAAATAAATAAATAAATAAATAAATAAAGTTGACCCTGAGCAAGAGCCGGGTAAATGACCATGGAGGGCCGTATCCGGCCCTCGGGCCTTAGTTTGAGGACCCCTGGCTTAGATGGACACTAAGGTGGACGGAAGATCAGGCGCTCAATCCGACCCGGGCTTCGAACTGGTAAGATCTATTGCTGCTGGTGTTTTATCAGCTGTGCTAAAGCCTGGCCCTTGATGCACTTTAATATGTATTTTCCTCACTTTACTTCTAAAAAATATGTGGTAGACAGACATTTAGGTAAGACTACATTTAGTATCAATGACATCATTATGATTTCAGGTCTTGTTTTCCTTTTCTCAGATCTTTTTATTGGAATGAGTATTTTATGTCTTCTTAACACTACGGAAGATTTAAGGAGACAAAATACTTTTGTTTGTTTTATTAACACTGATGGCTTCTTCTGTTTTTAATGTTGCTGCGTTTTACTGCTTCTCATAAACTGGCACAAGCGAAGAGGTTCTTTATAGTTCAGGTTTTCCTTACAGCAGGACCTTGTAGCTCCATTAGCAAAAGCGATATTTTAGCAAGTCAATTGTATTTGTAATGAGTTCCTGAGTAAACTGTACTTTTAATATATCAAACATGATACTTTTATGCCAAGACAAGTACACATTTTATGTTCTGAAAAGAGCAAGTAACTTTCAAGCTATAAAGGGTACAAATATTGCATTTTTATTTACAATTGTCTCATCATTCCCATTTCCTCCCAAAGAAACAGGGTGAAAAAGCAAAGGTTCCCTCCTCTCACGCCTTCACATCTTGAAAGTTTTTAATCTCTACCCTCCAAAACATGTCTTGCCTCCACTCTATTGCTGAGCCCTACTCCAAGCATTTAAAGAGCCTTTCGACTAAAAATTAGCATCCTCAATTCTGAACTACAAAAACTTCGCAGTCCCGTCCCCCGCAGTGTCAGGAGCGATTTGAGAAATGGCAAGTTGCTTCAAGTGTGAGAGAATTGGCCATCTGCAACAACTTTGCACTGGGGACGCCTGGAAGTTTTACCACCCTGTGGGAGGTTTTTCTCATGTCCCTGCATGGGAAGCTGGAGCTGACAGGCAGGACCTCACCCCACTCCCTGGATTTGAACCGCTGAACTTTCAGTCAACAGTCCTGCCAGCACAAGGGTTTAACCCATTGCGCCACCAGGTAATTTTACACTCTAGCTCTCCAAACAGAAAGTCTGAAAAGCAGACTTTCTGTTGAAGTTCAATTGATAGGAGATGGTCAGGGAAGTAGAAAGTCTGAGGAAAGAGGACTGATAGATCATTTAGTGCATTTAATTCCTATTCAGTCACAGGATGCATGACCGTGGAGGGAGCGAACTGTATTCCTAGTGTCTTTGTATGAATTCAGCATGGTGCTAAATCAGAAGATCCTGCGGTCCTCCCTGTTCAATACAAGAACAGTACAAATGACTCTATGCTTCTTATGTTTATGAACACTACATCTGAATAGAGCTTCTCTCTCAAACAGTGGTCTGAAAGCACATGATGCAGCAGGTATGGGCAAACTTCGGCCCTCCTCCAGGTATTTTGGACTTCAACTCCCACAATTCCTAACAGTCAGTAGGCCCATGCCTGTGATACATCTACCTTGCTGAAGCTAAGCACATTTGTACCTGACCACTGCATTAACGGATGAGTATCTGACAATCCCCAGATATGGAAGAAAGCACATAGCCCTCTCTACTTTTGATCTGCCCACCATAGTCCTGGTTCTGGTTATTGTGTTTGGCTTTGATTTATTCTAATGATGTTTTTATATTTACTGTTTTAATTGTATAATTAGATTGTCACATGTTTATTGTGTTTTTATTGTGCTTTTACTTGTTTAACTTTGTTGTTATTGGGCTTGGCACCGCTTGTAAGCCGCCCCAAGTCCCTTCGGGGAGATGGTGGCGGGATATAAAAATAAAATAATTGTAATTATAAAATAAATAAAATAGTGAAGATAAAATAGTGAAAATAGTGAAGAGTAGAGACATCAGACTGACAACAAAGATCCGCCTAGTCAAAGCCATGGTATTCCCTGTAGTCACCTACGGATGTGAGAGCTGTACCTTAGGGAAGGCTGAGCCAAGGAAGATCGATGCTTTTGAACTGTGGTGTTGGAGGAAAGTGCTGAGAGTGCCTTGGACTGCGAGAAGATCCAACCAGTCCATCCTCCAGGAAATAAAGCCCGACTGCTCACTGGAGGGAAGGATACTAGAGACAAAGTTGAAGTACTTTGGCCACATCATGAGGAGACAGGAAAGCCTAGAGAAGACAATTGTGCTGGGGAAAGTGGAAGGCAAGGGGAAGAGGGGCCGACCAAGGGCAGGATGGATGGATGGCATCCTTGAGGTGGCTGGACTGACCTTGAGGGAGCTGGGGGTGGTAACGGCCGACAGGGAGCTCTGGCGTGGGCTGGTCCATGAGGTCACGAAGAGTCGGAGACGACTGAACGAATGAACAACAACAACAATTACAATTATAATATTAAGTATAGTAAGTGAACAAATACTTCATTCTTCACAAGAGGAGCTTCAAGACGAGAAAGCAGAAGTAACTGTGGCTTCCCTGAAGTTAAGGGTGCAAACAAAAGACCTCCATCTTTACCCTTTTGGCCCTAGAGAGCGTGGTTCCGGTCTGAAAAGGGATTTATTTCCAGAATATTAGACTGAGCCGAACAGAGAAAAGTACAAGTTTGTGCCTGTGTCGCTCACCTGAGGGACTGTGGATGAGAGATGAATGAAAGAGGTGTGGTTGACGTTTCCAAAAAGTCCAGTGAGACACCGAAAGAGGAAAGTTAGGCAAGTATAGTAAGAGATGAGTGGATATGTCCTACACATAAAGAACAGGTACAGCAACAGTGGCATCTTCCAAGATATCCTTCCCTTTTTTGCATGACTAGGTGTTTCTGCTGAATGGAGAGAGGGATTGTGCTTTGGTTCTGATTGCAATGTGATTTTAGGTGGTCTGTGTCCATAGATGAAGAAGCAACTTTTAGGGTTTTTGTGTGAATCAAGTTTTAATACTGTCTTCTTAAGGAAACATTTGTTTTCAATGCATTAATGAATAAACAGATTGCCACAAACCTCTTTCTCTCTGCAGAATTTCTTGGCTGCTGGCTCCTCATCACCATCTACCTCTTTTTCCTCAGGTTTTCCAATACACTGGAATTCCTCTAACTCCAGAGCCTTTGCCTTGGCGTTCTCTATTACATGCTTGGGAAAAGCAGTTAGCTCTGCTACATGGATGCCAAAGCTCTGATCGCAAACCCCTGGAAGAAGCAGCACAGGTTACAACAGAAGAAACATAACAACATGTGTCCAGTTCTGATATTTATGATAGGAAAGACATACAGTTTGTTTGCTTTATTTGTGTATGGTTGGGTGGCAGTATTCTTCTAATCTAAATGGTTATAAGATCTTGAACATTTTGTAAGGAGGGAGACCAAGTGGTGGTCACAAATTATGCCTGTTAAATCCAGCTGCCAATGCTAATTTGATTTTTTGTTGCCTTGGTGGACTTTAAATGTATGTGTTTGTACTCAGTTGTTGTCATTTATACTATTTAATTCTGCAGATTGGAAACTAGAGGATACAGATTTCAAAGTAAACATTAGAAGGAGCTTCTTGACATTGAGAGTGGTTCAGCAGTGGAAGTAACTGCACAGAGAAGTAATGGGATCTCCCTCACTGAATGTCTTCAGAAAGAAGCTGAGCAGCTACCTTATGGACAAACCTCAGCCCTCCAGGTGTTTTGGAATTCCAACTCCCACAATTCCTAACAGCCAATAGGCTGTTAGGAATTGCGGGAGTTGAAGTCCAAAACACCTGGAGGGCCAAAGTTTGCCCTTGTCTGCTCTAACTGGAAATCCCACACTGAGCAAAGGGTTGGACGTGGTGGTCCATGAGCCCCCTTCCAGCTCTATGCTTCTGTGACACTACTGTCAGAAGTATTAAAAATTACCTAGGTATTTTTAATTACAAAAATGTGAGTCAAGCACTGGAAGAGTTAAATGGATGCAATGACTCAGCAAAAGCTGCAGTTCTATATAACCAAGTGTGTAGCCATCAGACTGAGGTAAACCTCAGTGGGAGAAAGGTCTCAGTCTGTGAGAAGGTCTCACAGTGTGAGGTAGGCCTTAGTCTATGAGAAGGCCGAGTGTGAGAAGGCCGAGTGAGAGTTGAAGTCCAAAACACCGGAGAGCCAAAGGCTGCCCTTGCCTGCTCTAACTGGAAATCCCACACTGAGCAAAGGGTTGGACTTGGTGGTCCATGAGCCCCCTTCCAGCTCTATGCTTCTGTGACACTACTGTCAGAAATATTAAAAATTATCTAAGTATTTTGTTTACAGTACGGGTTAAATGGATGTAATGACTCAGCAAAGCTGCAGTTCTGTATAAGCAGGTGTGTAAACGTCAGTCTGAGGTAAACCTCAGTGGGAGAAAGGTCTCAGTCTGTGAGAAAGCCTCACAGTGTGAGGTAGGCCTTAGTCTATGAGAAGGCCGAGTGTGAGAAGGCCGAGTGAGAGTTGAAGTCCAAAACACCGGAGAGCCAAAGGTTGCCCTTGCCTGCTCTAACTGGAAATCCCACACTGAGCAAAGGGTTGGACTTGGTGGTCCATGAGCCCCCTTCCAGCTCTATGCTTCTGTGACACTACCACGGCTAAACAGTTTCAAGGAGCCAAACATAATTTGAGTAATTACAGGTAGAATAATATTGAAACTCTGCCCACTCTGAGTATCACTCATGAAAATGTGGAAACAGTGCAAAATATTAAAACGCCCTTCCATTATATTAACAGAAACATAGCCAAGCCAGCAAAAATTAACAAATGGACAGTGATAAAAAGGAAAATTGGAAGGGATTCAAAGGATAGTAAGAGGAAAAGGAGTGTGACAATACAGGACATGCACGGTCCTTATGTATGTTTCAAACTGCAGCTTCTAGTTTTTGAATAGCTGTAATTTGGCTATTCAATTGTATTGCTCAATGACAGTAAAATACAATTAAAATGAAAAAGAAGAGAAAAGATAAAATAACTACCCTGGAACAACATTTCATACAAGATCAGAGGCAAAAGTACAACAATAATATAATATTATAATTATATAATTATATAATTATATTAATACTAATAATATAATTATATTATAATTATAATAAAGACTGGCACAAGCCAGTAAAGGTGGTCCCAGTGATGATCGGCACACTGGGTGCAGTGCCTAAAGACCTTGGCTTGCACTTAAAAACAATCGGCACTGACAAAATTACCATCTGTCAGCTGCAAAAGGCCACCCTGCTCAGATTTGCACTCTTTCTTTGCCAATATATCACACAGTCCTAGATACTTGGGAAGTGTCTGATGTGTGACTGAACACAAAAGGCAGTATAGTGATCTTGTTTGCTGTGTATTAATTTTGTTGTGTATCAAATAATAATAATAATAATAATAATAATAATAATAATAATAATAATACATCACACAGTCCTAGACACTTGGGAAGTGTTCGACTTGTGATTTTGTGATACGAAATCCAGCATATAGATCTCGTTTACTGTGACAGACTGTGCTTTTGTGTCAGTAAAATAATAATAATAATAATAATAATAATAATAATAATAATAATAATAACAACTTTATTTCTAGACTGCTCTCTCCCCGAAGGGACTCAGGACGATTTACACAAAAATTACAATTGCATGATATGAGTAGAATACAAGATTAAAATCAATGCATCTTATGTGTTTTGATCTATAAAGTTTTATCTGGCCATTGCATGGAAAATGGCAACGGGAAATTATGGAAGTATCGCCTCCAGAATCTGGTGGTATCGAGTCTACTGCTCTTCTTGGGGTACAACTCTCAAATGTAGACGTTAATAGGCAGAACAATGAGCTCACTTCAGAGGCAAATATTCCTTGGGGAATATTATCACCTTTAGGGAACTTTTTGTCTTGTGTTTTCTGACATTATAGGAAAAAGCAACGAAACCTTAGTGAAAATAAGATGCATAAAAACTATCAGTTCTGAAATATATATACAAAGCTGTCTCTGAGGCAACCAGACATGGACTTTTTGTCAGAACAATAAGTTTGTTATACAGTACAATACACTGAACAGGTTTTCTCCATCCTCATTCTGTGCTGCATCTTACCTTTTTTCACACGGTACAACATTGTGAGGGTGTCGTCTGTGGTTAGTGCTGTGACATGTAAGTTATTCACAGTCGGAATTTCTTCAGCAAGTGCCGTCAGTTCATGGAAATGAGTGGCAAACATGCAAAAGGCTCCAATTTTGGTGGCAATATATTCTGAGATTGCCCAAGCCAATCCGAACCCATCATATGTAGATGTTCCTCTCCCCAACTCATCGATGATAATCAGGGAATTTTCTGTTGCAGTTCTACAAGAAATAACATATTATTAGATCTGGTCTCAGTTTAAATTAGGAGAGCTTCAAGAGTATGTACCATAGTATGCCCTCTGTTACAAACTTCTGAAACATCAGGCATACAATTTAAGAATACACTTTTACTGTTTCATACTTACACCTTTCATTGAAAAGCTCCCTACAGATCAACTGCAGATTATAATTATCCTCTTATTTATTTATTTATTTGCAGTATTTATATTCCACCCTTCTCACCTTACAGGGGACTCAGGGTGGATTACAATGTACATATACATGGCAAACATTCAATGCCATAGACACACAACATATACAAACAGACACACAGAGGCTATTTAACATTCCAGCTTTTTCATGAGGGTATTCTGCTGACCAGGGGAGCTGTTGCTTCACCGTCCATTTGTGACACTAATGAAGTACTTCCTCATTCTTTGCATGCCTGCTGGAGATTTTTATGGCATCATAAATTAGCCTCCCCACATAAGCGGTACCTAAATTTTCTATCTGACAGATGCAACTGTCTTTCAGGCTGCAAAGGTCAACAGCAAGCTACACAAATTGGTCGGAAGCTCACTCCAACCTGGGCAGGCTTCGAACTCATGGCCTTTTGGTCAGTAATGATCTTAATGCAGCTTACTCCCAAGCCAGCTGTGCCACAGACCCGATGCTCTCATGTGATGATTTTCAATGCATGGTCTTGGCATAGACACTTAGGCAGCCAAATTAGCAACACCTATGCACAAAGCATGCTGGAATCCCAAATGTGCAGAAGTAGAAACCTATTTTGTGGTATAAAACTAAATTAAGGGCAACCTTGCCTCAACCAACAAGGACAGACAATTCTCAGTAGTCAAAGAACGTTGGCTACTGTTGAGAAAGTGAGGAGAACATGAGAACGTTAAGATATGCATCTGAAGGAATATTTTGAACAGGTTTTGCATGCTTTGATTAAGACAGGACTGGGATAATCCTATGCTTATCAATCTAGAAGTAAATTTGAGCCATCACAAAATTAGACAGGGTTCTTTTCAAATCTAGGTTAGGAGACTCATTGGATATACTCAACTATACTAACTGACAGATTAAATAAAAAACTAGATTAAAAATATATTAATTGACAAATTAAAATAATACCCAGCCTAATGACAAAGGGATAAAGTTTGTGTGTCCTAAACACCAAACAGATCAGAAGCCTCCAAATTAAGCTTACACAGATACAGAGATATATCCTTCCCAAGCAAAAAGCAATCTAACTCTTACCGAAGGATGGAAGATGTCTCCAACATTTCTGCCATAAAGGTAGAAACTCCTTTCAGCTGACTATCTCCGGCTCCTACCCGAGCAAGAATGCAATCGACAATTGTTATATCTGCAGAATCGCATGGCACAAAACATCCAATTTGGGCCATAAGAACAATAACACCAGCTTGTCGGATGTAGGTTGACTTCCCTCCCATGTTTGGACCTGTAGAGTAAGCATAACCAAGAATTAAAAGGAGCCATGCTGGTTTTCTTAAACAAGGAGGCAATGGTATTTTCAGGAACCTAAGATCCACAGCATTGTTATTTTTTGTAGCCTCCTTTTCATTTAGCATTTCACTGTCATGGAAGAGCTATCTAGTAGAAATATTTTGTAATTATTGTTGGCTTTAGCATGTCACTAAATGTACTTCTAAATCCCAAATTATATTAATATCTGAAAACCAGGTATAATCAATTTTTGGCACCTGTAAACCAGAAAGAAAGGCAATATCCAGAAGCAATAGTTACTTCTATTTGTCAAATTGCCTGTCAACGCTAGAAAATGCTTCACTAATGTACCCATTTGGGGGAAAGAAACAGAGGCAATGTGACAAACTGGAGCTTGTTCCTTCGTTTCCATAAAACCATATTTCAGAGAAAAATTGGCATCTATCACTTTGTTAATAAATGGAGGACAGACCTCATTTAAATTTCATTATACCAGGCTAAAAGTCTTGTCAAACATTTGAGTAAAACTATCCTCAGGCTATGCAAAAGAGCCACAAATTAGTATGTTTATTTAAAAAACAGCCAGAGAAAAACAGCTTTAAAAAATAAAATGCATAATCCAATGACAAAAGGTTTCTTATGAGGAACCTAAATGAGAAGAACAACCCCACCCCCACCAAGCTAGAGCTTGGAGTTGCTATGCTTTTTGATGACAACTCCTAAAAATTCTGGAAGTTGCAGTCCAAAAATATTTCAGAAGCTCTAACCAACAAAAGATATGTGAGGTGGACAAACAAGCTAAGCTCACCAAACCCACGATGACAAGGCAATTTCACAATCGAGGTTATTACTTTGGAAGTCAGGAAATACTGAAGCAGTGGGGAAGTTGTCAATTTGAAATGAGATTGATTATATACATCATTCCCGTGATCCCTGTATCTACTTGCCTTGTGCATTTATATAGAATTGCTGTTTGTTTCATTCATAAGGCCCCGTTTCATTTTTGAGCACATCTCCCAGAAACCGGTGCCTTTCCGAATGAGCTTTTTTGTCTCAGGTCCAAAAAAGCCAATATTTTCATCCCATTGGCGGTAATGGGCAGGCTTCCCACGCTCACCCTTCCCCTCAGTTTAGGGCTAGAGGGGTGAAACTAACCAGCTTCACTGCCATTTCTCCCTGCCGTTTCCTCCTTCAATTGGGAAACCTCCTTTGCACCACTGGTGAGGTCTTTTTATCAGAGCTAGAGGCGGATCCACGGTGGGATCCTTGGGCAGGGCTGGAACGCGCCACATTTGCAGGTGGCTTAGGATTGCCCTTCATCACATTTGCTGGTGGCCCTGCTACGCAACTGTGCAGGCCCAGAAAGGCACTGGCAGGCGTGGGTACTTTCTGGGCCAGCACGCCACCCACACCCACACACTTTCCAAGGAGAGTGCATGTGTGGCTTGCAAATCCAAAGTGTTCGCGGCTGCTAGGGCCTGCAGCTCAATGGTGAGCGGCGAGTAAGAGGCACTTGGCTGCAGGTCGGGTGCCTTGGGCCTGCAAGCCACACACACACACACTCCTTGGAAAAAGAGTGTGTGTGGTGTGCAGGAGCAAAGCATCCACACCTGCCAGGGACTGCAGCTGAGCACCAAAAATCAGGCAACCAAACTGTTACTGGGTTGTTGTAGGTTTTTTCGGGCTGTATGGCCATGGTCTAGAGGCATTTGGCCATACAGCCCGAAAAAACATACAACAACCCAGTGATTCCCTCCATGAAAGCCTTCGACATTACATCAAACTGTTACTGTTCTCACTTTCCTTTCGTTTCACTGATATTTCTGTACTGGAGGGGAGTATATCGTTTTGTGCCATCCAAATTTAACAAACAGTATGACTAGCATCTACCAACTGAAGGTGAGTCATGGAGGCAGATTGGGGAGGGCAAGAACATAAAAACTCTGATGATGATTCATGTGAGATTTGGTACCTCCAGAAACAAGTTATAAAGTAAAAGTACAATGAAATCAGAGAAGAAGAATAGGGAAGGCTCTTGAGGTAGGGGGTTTTCATTGGGGACCAAAAAGATGATGTCATGTCCAGGTTTGTCACCTGGAGATCTGCCTGAGCAGATCAATGAAGCTGTAGAAAAAAGATTTAAGGATGTTCAGAAAAAAGCACAAGGGACTGACAATAGTAGGGTGAGAGGAAGCAGAAAATCATTTCTATCTGGGGCTTCCTGGAAGAGGAGATGAGGAAAAGGTACAAAACAAGTAAATAAGTAGCACAGAAGAACAAACTGAAGAGGAAGGATGCTGCAGACTTCTTGCACAGTAAACATCGATACCACCCACACAACTACCGCTACCTTGTTTATTGCTTCCTCTGGGTATCATGAAACTCATACCTACTACTTCTTTTCTTGGTGCAATTGTGCAACAAGCACTCTTTAAAACTGCAATAGGAAACATTCAGATTGTTTGGAAATGCCTCTCCCTCAACACCTTCCCCAAATTGCTTACCTGTCTATATAGTGATTGGAATTTTTTTCTTTTCATTTTAAGGCTAGGAAACATCATTGCAATTGTTGCTGTTGTTGTTGTTACAGTAGAGTCTCACTTATCCGACCTTCATTGATTCAACGTTCTGCCTTACCAGACGCTCTTATCTGAAGGAGGGAGGACGCAGAACCAGAACCGGAAGTGTCCTCCCTACTTCCCTCTGCGAAGGCAGAGCGCATCTTCCAGTGTGAGCGGAGCAGGAAGCAACGAGGAGGAGAAAACAGTAGGAGGCATCGGCCAAGCCTGCTACCTCCCCCCTCACCTGCGCCTTGCGGCTCATCTTTTCCAGAGACTTACTTTTTTCTCAGGCCTTGCAGCCTACTTCTGGGGCCTGCTGCTTCCTTTTACCTGTCTGGAGCCTTTTCCAAAGCATCAGGGCCTGCTGCTCCACGGGGCCTGCCTGCCTGCCTCCTTTCTGGAGGCCTCACAAAACACCCAGACCTGACTGCCCCCAGAGGCCTCGCAAAGCACCTGGGCCTGGCCAACTCCTTTCCGGGGGCCTCACAAAACAATTGAAAAGTAGCACCAAAGACAAGGGAACTGGGGAGGGATGGGGACTGTAGGAGACTTCGTATTATCTGACATTTTCCTTTATCTAACATTCTGCCAACCCGTTTATGTTGGATAAGCGAAACTCTAATGTATTTTGAAAGCAACACCAAAAAATCCCCCAACTTTTCTGAGAATAAATGCAGCATATAAATGAATTCCTTACCTGTAATGATATGGAACATCTGCTTGCCCTTCTCAAAGGTCACATCATTGGGTATGAAGGCAACGTCATCTTGGACCTCAATGCAGGGGTGTCTCGCAGCTTTCAGCACAATGCTCCCTTTCCCCTTTTCCAGAATGGTGGGGCGCACGTATGGCGTTGGTGCCGCATTGGAGGCTTGAGCAAAGCTGACCACAGCGTCCAGCTGGGCTATGACATCGTTCAGGCGTTGTATGGGCTCTTTGTAACCTGTTGGGAGAGAAGCACTACTCAGTGCAACAGCAATGCACTTTTTACTCTTACAAAAGGAACCCACATCCTTAAATGGAACCACATCATTATCTGATTATTTCAGCATAGATGAACCACAGCTGTGAATGTATTAATCCATTCAAAATCAAAATAAGAGACATTAGGAGAGATATTTGTATATTCTTTAGGGAAAAGGCCTTCAAGGTTTATTGACAAGAGAACTTCACTTTGGGGAGGTCCTTGAGCTGCCTTGATTCAGGATTAGTATAAGGGTTTAATTTCAACACTTTGGGGAATTGTCCCTTTGGACTCTTCTGACTTGGTAGTCATCCCATAACAGTTCCAGACCAGCATCTAACCACTGCTGAAGTCTTGATCATAACAAGTTTTTGGACAGAGAAAGCACAATTTGCCTCTCTCATTACATCCTGAAGTAGTTGGGAATTTTGTAAATCTATGACTGAACCACATGTTAAGACTTTAATTCCCAGAATCTCTCAACACCATTTTTGACTGTCATGGTTCCATGCTATGGTTGTAGTCTGGTGAAACGCCAGCACTCTTTGGCAGAGAAGGCTAAAGCTTTGTAAAAACTATGACTTCCATATTCCATAGCATTGAGCCACAGCAGTCAAAGTGATCTCAAACTGCATTCATTCTATTTACTTACTTACTTACTTACTTACTTACTTACTATATTTATATACTGCCCTTCTCACCTGGGGTGGGGTGGGGTGGGGGGGGGGCATTCAAGGCAGTTTACAACATATTAGTGGCAAAAATTCAATGACAATTCAATGTAGAAATAAAAAAATTGTAATAACTAAACACTAACATGTAACTATAAATTAAAATCATTAAAACCATTAACACAAGAAATACACATTTAAGCATTGAAAACATCCTAGTATAAGTATTAAAATCACATGATCCAAAAATCGTACACTGTAGCCCTTCCGATTGTTATTTAACGTATTTCTAGAGTGCTGGTGCATCCTCTGTCAGTCTTCTAACTGTAAAAAAAAATGAGCTGGAAGATTAAAGCTTATTATGTCATCTTTTTTGCAGAGGAAGTCGCTGAAAACATAATGCACTGATCCGAACTCAACCACAATGGTTGTCATCCAGAAACAACTTGTGCTGGTGCTGACCTTCAGTTGCTTGAAGCGTTTCTAAGCCCTATATATGTGTATGTATGTATGTCTCCTCCCCCCGCACACTCTTTCTTCCTCCTCTCTCTCCTCTCTTCCCTCTCCCTCTCCCTCCCTCTTTCCCTCTCTCCCCCTCTCTTTCCCCCTCTCCCTCTCCCCCTTCCCTCTCTCTCTCCCTCTTTCCCTCTCTCCCTCCTCTTGCCCTCTTTCCCTCTCTTTCCTTCTCTCTCTCCCTCTCTTTCCCCTCCCTCTCCCTCCCCTCTTGCCCTATCTTTCCCCTCTCACTCTTTCCTTCTCTCCCTCTCCCCACTCTTGCCCTCTCCTTCCCTCTCTATTTCTTTCCTTCTCTCCCCCTCTTCTTTCCCTTTCTCTCCCTCTCCCTTTCCCCCTCTCCCTCCCTCTCTCTCTTTCTCTCTATCTCTCTCTCTGATGAGACCAACCCTGTACAAGTGAGATTTATTTGGCATGTGCTTCTGGGCACCA
Source organism: Anolis sagrei ordinatus (assembly GCF_025583915.1). Taxonomy (NCBI): domain Eukaryota; kingdom Metazoa; phylum Chordata; class Lepidosauria; order Squamata; family Anolidae; genus Anolis; species Anolis sagrei. The sequence continues at coordinate 333,660,294 of NW_026844366.1, read as the reverse complement.
AGTTAAGACCTGGAGTACTCCCTGCCAGCTAAATGGAGATCTTTCAAAATCTGCAACTATTTAAATTTCCCATTGGCTCTTTAATCTGCAATTCTGCTGCCTGCGGGTTATTGATCAGCATCTATTTTTCTTTTTATAAATGACAGAAAAATGCTTCCAGACTTGTTGCTTTGGGTGCCATTTTTCTGCAGGTGCCACAGCTTCATAATTTTAAATAGGACCCTGCAATACAGAAGCCTTTTCTCTATGGTGTTTTGTTTTGTCCAGTAGAGAGGAAGAATGATTGGAGAAGAGAAAGTTTCTGCTTGGATAAAGGTGAATTACAGGACTGAGATAAAAGAAGAGCTAGGAGAAGACTACCTTTCCCTTGTTCTTTGAGCAATATTCACTAACATTACACTCTTGAGATATTCAGGGAGTTAAGATACAGGTCCCATTATACTCAGCTAGCAAGTTATAAAGAACTGCTTTGGGGATATTTATAACATGACTCATCCTATTTACCCACCAAAAAACTACGAATGCAAGATCAAGATCCAGATATTAGAAGAGACATTAAAACAAAATCATAAAATATACAACACAGTCCAAATGCACAAATGTTCTAACTTGGTATTTAGAAACCTATGCAAAATGTTCTGAGCATTTTTAAGAAGCAGAGATACCAAAACCCATGGATGCTCAAGCTCCATTAAATACTACACATTTAATATAAGAGGCTCAGTAAATTGTGCCTCTTATATAAAATAGCAAAAATCAAGATTTTTTTGGTTTTTTTAGGAGAAGAATATTTTCAAGTTGTGGATGATGGATTCTGTGGATGCAGAATCCATGGATAAGGAGGGCTCACTGTGCTTTGCACGGAGTCAGCTCAGGACTAAGTCTAATATAACAAATCTTCGAGCATGCATTTAAAACATTCTGTCAACAGGCAGCATTTTAGTGCTTCGAAAGTTTGTTCCAAAAAGCTAGACCACAGTCATCTCTCTTGCACATTTCAGTACTGTCTCTGGAAAGTTTCCCAAGAAAAACCACTTCCATCACAAAATTAGAAAGCCATAAGGAGCAAAATGTAGTTATGTTGCTGTTTATCCCTCCTGATTATGAAAGAGCACCATCTCCCTCATTGGTTGACATTTTTAACAGAAAATTTGTTTTGGTCTTTTTGGCATCCTCTCCTGGCCTGAAACAATTCCATTACTTCAGCTTCCCAACAGTATGTTTTATTACACAAAAGCAGTGCTAACAACTATTGTGTTAGTAAGTTTGGGCCAGATGTTTAGAGACTAATTTCAACACACAAAAGGCTATTGAGGAAACAATCACAGGGCAATTATCCCAGAAGGAGATGTTTAAGAGATGAGAGGTGCCGACTAATAAAATATCAAAACTACTATTCACATATCCATTGAGATGTATGATATTGCTCCCACTACACCTTTCTCCAATGTAATGGTTTACATCTAGTAACTTCCTTCTGAAACAATTCCTGAACTACTGTGGTGCAGGAGAGCTGAAGGCCAAACTAGATGAGATTTGTGTGTGTGTGTGTCAGGAGCGACTTGAGAAACTGCAATGCTAGATAATGAAATCATATCCCTTTATCTAGATGAGATGCTAGATAATGAATAGCATGTCCCATTTCTATTTTTATTTAAAGCGGCCACGGTGATGGTGTGCTTGAAAGTTTCTTCACCGGTCAAATACAAGCATAAACTTAAGTTTGCAGTGCTTTACTAGAAATAGCCGTTTAATGTGTTAGACGCTAGTTTCTTGACCTTACAAACTGGAGCTGCTGTATTAGGAACATTGGACCATTTGCACATTAAGTGTGTGCTCTGCCATTGAGAACTTCACCAAAATAACTTTTTCAAACAGTAGCTCCTGGAGGCAACACATTTTTGGAAAGCAGTCTCCTCTAATATAGGTAGATGGTAGATACATAAGATATAGATTTAAAGCGAGGGAGGATCCATTCACAAATTTTCCATGTTCTGTATAGTTTGGCCCACAAACAGAAAAGTCTTTGGCCCAAATTTCCACTCTAAAAGTCCAAAGGGTGAGGTTGCTGCAAGTTGAAACTGTCCAACAACTACCATGTCAGACTATCCAGAGAAACCATTGAAATCCATAGGCATGTAGACAATTTCAACAGAAAGGAGGAAACCATGAAAATGAACAAAATCTGGCTACCAGTATTTAAAAATTGTGAGATCAGGATAGTAAATAGAGAGCAACACCCAAAAAGCAAGGGAATTCCAGACAAGAATCAATCTGAGCCAGCTATCACCTCCCAACAAAGGATTTCCCCAGGCAGTAACCATCCAGACATTGAAGTTGCAAGGCCACTGAATGCTAATCAAGATGGCCATTTGCAACATTCACACCTGCCTCAAGCAAAGAGTTCTGGACATTCCACAGATATAGAAACCTCACTTGCCTAGTTTCCAACAGATCCCTCAACCTCTGAGAATGCCTGGCACAGATGTGGGCGAAACGACAGGAGAAAATGCTTATGGGACATGGCCATACAGCCCAGAAAACTCACAGCAGTCCAGTGATTCCAGCCATGAAAGCCTTCGACAATCCAAAGGGTGAGTTTACATAAATCACTCCACCTTGATTACTTCCACAGGCTCGATGTGGAAAACCAAGTGAGACACGTCCGCATCCCCCTCTAAGCTTCCTAGAGCATGCCCAGGACTAAAATGCAATTGATAATCCTACTTATTACAGTAACTATTATTATTATTTCATTGGCTCAGAGTGATACAATTCACACAAAGTAATGCTGCTGACACTTCCAGCAACAATTCAAAGCACTTGTAGCAACTGAGCATGTCATTTTACTGTAATCTCTACTGTTGCAAATGAGCATGCTGCCGTGATTCATATGCTGAATGAGCAAATGGCACATTGTTAACATCTCAAATGAGCTGTCTACATGCCTGAGCGGCATGACACACGAATCACAAACTGTCTAATCCAACTATTTGTCACTGGAATACAACAAAACCCGGGTCCCACAGAAGAGTGATAACTCTATTGGCCAACTGAAATACACAAAATGCATCAAAGCTTCTCCAGCTTCTACATCAGGCTAAAGAATTTTTTAAAAAGCATGTGGTTTTTGTTCAGATGTCACTTTGTTGGTTAAGATCATTTAGAGCAGGATATCTATGCAGTCAGAAGCCTCTCCTTTGCACAGCCATGTGGGCACTAGTGACAAGGGCAATAAAAGACAGGCAATAAAATTTCAACTCATTAGAAACAGAAAGGTGACTTCCCTTGAGATCCATTTTTTCACATGCCCTGAGCAAAGCTAATAGCCTTTTCTTAAGCAGATAACATTGAATTGCTAAAGAAGTTTCCCTATGCTTTGATTTGTGGTTTTACTGCATGGTAGAAACAGGTTGGCCCTGGGAGTTGCTATTGCTGCTGCTGCTGCAAAGGCTGGGGATGGTCATCTGTTAGGGGTGCTTTGAATCATAGAATCATAGAATCAAAGAGTTGGAAGAGACCTCATGGGCCATCCAGTCCAACCCCCTGCCAAGAAGCAGGAATATTGCATTCAAATCACCCCTGACAGATGGCCATCCAGCCTCTGTTTAAAAGCTTCCAAAGAAGGAGCCGCCACCACACTCCGGGGCAGAGAGTTCCACTGCTGAACAGCTCTCACAGTTAGGAAGTTCTTCCTCATGTTTTCCTTTCTTGTAGTTTGAAGCCATTGATTCGCGTCCTAGTCTCCAGGGAAGCAGAAAACAAGCTTGCTCCCTCCTCCCTGTGGCTTCCTCTCACATATTTATACATGGCTATCATATCTCCTCTCAGCCTTCTCTTCTTCAGGCTAAACATGCCCAGCTCCTTAAGCCGCTCCTCATAGGGCTTTTTCTCCAGACCCTTGATCGTTTTAGTCGCCCTCCTCTGGGCACATTCCAGCTTGTCAATATCTCTCTTGAATTGTGGTGCCTAGAATTGGACACAATATTCCAGGTGTGGTCTAGAGGGGTAGCATGACTTCCCTAGATCGATACACTATGCTCCTATTGATGCAGGCCAAAATCCCCATTGGCTTTTTTTGCCGCCACATCACATTGTTGGCTCATGTTTAACTTGTTGTCCACATCGACTCCAAGATCTTTTTCACACGTACTGCTCTCGAGCCAGGCATTGTCCCCCATTCTGTATCTTTGCATTTCGTTTTTGATTTGTGCTTTTGCTGCACGGCAGAAACAAGTTGGACTGGGTGGACCCGGGAGTTGCTCCTATTATTAGTAGTATTGTTTACATGTACATAACAACACAGCACACATGCACATTAGGTCCAAGTGTCTGGGATTCGTCTCTGAATATCAGGTTCACTTATGTCTAGCTGCCCAACAAGATGGCAAATGGTGCCTATCCTTGCAAGGACTAAGTGAGCATGGAGTGAAACACAGCCTTGCCCAAAACATATTCTAAGCTTTGATGACAGTGCTGTCAATAGAGAGATCATCTTCAATCTTTATTCTGCTGGAGAAAGACCATCTGTGTAGTGGATTTGATTACACCAATCCTCTTAAATTTCTCTCTTCTGCTCTTCCTCTGACACTACATATATTCCATTCTAGACAGTAAAACCACAATCCAATTTAAAAAAACAAAAAAATAGCTGAGCTCGTGACCTAACTATGCACCAAAGAATATGACAAATGAAAAACGAAAAGACTAATTGGTGCAATGGTTTTCTACATTCATTCAGGAGAATAAAAATTGGAATTTTATCAAAGCATTTCTTTAGAGCTGTCCTCAGTGATATTGTTTCAAAAATGGCTAAACTGACGGTGCCTTATTCTCACGACACAAAAGAAATCCCATTTCAGTCTGAGGCCACTTCAAGTTCCTTCCCATCCCAAGCCACCTGCCTGTCATCATTATTTATTCAAGAGTTTCATATCCTGCCCAATCAATCTAAAATTCCCTAGGCATTCCATGAAAGAGTAGAAATCAAAGTTTCAAAACAACATCAGAACAGTTAAAATGTCATCAAAGATGACGCACACAAATAAGCAGCAACAGTGAGAAAGGGAAAGGAGAAACTCAAGATAGGAATGGACAATAAATGAGTACGTTTTGTGACAATTAGTCGTTATTTTTAAAAGGCATCAAATGCAGAAATACAGCAATTTAGACATAATAATAGTTATTTCATAAATAATGATCCTTACACATCTCTTTATACACTAGCTTAAGCACAGCAGTCCTTGTTAAAGCAAGCCACAATTATCTGTTACATCTGAAACATAAACCATTGGTTTAACATCAGTTATACGCCTCTTATACGCTGGGGGTCAAATTAGTGAATGCAACATTATATTGAACATTACAATGAGAGTCCATGGGACTGATAAATAGAAAGCTGTACTGCCCATTGATATGGCAGCGAGAAACAAACGGAGCATGAAAATGCCAGTCATCTTTGCTAATGTTTCTATTACGATTCTGATTTTCCTATTGAAACAGGATTGCTATTGTTTTTATTTATCTCTTTTGCCCCTAGCAGTTGCTGTCCTGGAGCAGAAAAGCACAGTTTCAATCTTATGATAAACTAGCCATCCCTTGCCACGCGTTGCTGTGGCCCAGTCTGGTGATGTAAAAAATAAAGTAATAAGCAAGTGTTGGTTTCTAATATATGTAATTCATTTATGCTTGTGGGCACACAGTATTTGTTGTTGGTTTTTGTCAGTGTTGATGTAGAGATTGTCTGGTTTGCCTACTTTGGAACATGCAACTTATAACTGTCCTTCTTTAGGGGTCCCTTTCAAATCTGAGCCCGAGCGCAGCGGGGAGCCCCGCCTTCACATTGGTATGAACTGCAGCGGAGAGTTCCGCAGTTCATGGATCAAGCTTTTGGGACCAAAAGATGAAATGTGCCCCAGCAGCCAGCTCAAAACCAGGAATGCTTGCAGTTTCACCTTGCTTCCCCTTCCCTTTACTTTGTATCCTTTCCCTAATAAAAGTACTTGAAACTTGCAACTTTTTATCTTTCCGCATGCTACTTTTGTTCCTTTCTTGACTCAAACCAAATAACATTGCAATAGACCTTTTTTTGGGCTCCGGAGAGCCGTGAGCCCGTGGGAGGCGCCTCCGGGCGCCCCCCGGACCCCGAATCTGCGTTCGCCTAGACCGCGGATACAGAAACCGCCATTTCAGACCCCCTTATCCACGAAAATACTTAAAATGGCGGATCGCCGCCGTTCCAATTTTATATTTTTCTACAACTAATTCTAAGACTAACTGCCATTTCCTTTTTCTCGTTTTGGGCTCCTTCACCCGGGGAAAAATTAGTTTTGTTTTAAGTATTTTATCTTGCAGAGAAACAGCTGATTGTCAAACTGGCCAGGCTCTTCGCTTCTTCTTGACGGCACTCGCTCCCGCTTGGATCCAAAGCCAGGGACCCACTGCGGCCACCCGCAGGAGTCCCGGGAAGGCGGCCAGGCATGGGCCCCGGCCCCTGATCAGGGAAATGTAGTTTCCCAAAGGACATTGCTCCACAAATCACAACCCGGAAACCTTCCTTGGACTCTCTTGTTTGCCCTCTCCTATTGACTTTCTGCTCCACCTCCCGGACTGTTTTCTGCCACATTTTTGGACCCAAACCTTCTGATCAGGCTTGCTCCGATTCGCAAGCAGCCTCCGCTTCCGTGTGCCTCCACCAGGAAACCATGAATTTCTTTCATTAATAAAACGATATTTCTTTTTTTTAATAAACTTTTGCTGGGGATGGGGGGTGGGATTGTCTCATGAAATGTAAGATATATGAAATCTATGTAATGGAATATTGTCTCATGAAATGTACTTTGGTTCCTCTCCCTGCTTCTCCTCTCTGACCCTTGACCCAAAAGGAATGTGACCTAAGGATTACTGTAACAGGGAGGAAATCCTTTGTCCTCCCGAAACGGTTCATATTTACATTTGCATGGGCCCGTGATTGATTCCTTCTCAAACTTACTTTCAGAGCAGACAGTAAGATGAGGGATGGGTCAACAGAAACTTAGGAAAAAAGCCTGATTGATTCATTTTTAGGTATTTGTTGATCCCCCTTTTCTGAGGTCCAAATGCCATCAATAGCTCCTTTTCATACTTCCTCCCAAATCCAATCATAGACCAGGAAACTCATTGTTCCCCTTGTCTGTCACCCCGCCGATGAGGACAAAGACTTGAATAACAGCTGGCGGATGCCCCCTGGGCACACCATTTCCCCTGAGCTGTCAAGCTTCGTCCCGCCTCCTGGCTGCTGATTGGACCATCTTCAGAGGCGCTAGGAAGGCGCCGATTGGCCCCCTAGAGGCAGCGGAGCTCGCTGATTGGACAGGAGGCGGGACGCACAGCCAAGCCTCCTCCCAGCTGTTCCGTGGCCAGCCAATCAGGGCGAAGCCGGCCGGCAGAGGGCGGGCGGGCTTTTTGAAAATGTTTCCTTTGTCTGTACACTATAAAAATGCCTAGAAAACTCTGTAAAACCATGCTTGTATGTGAATGATCACTGCAATCGCATCCTTTTCAGCTGAATCGCAGAAATAAACGCTTCGGTCACTGAACCTCTTCAGCCTCCGGTGAGATTAATTTTTAATATTTTTCGCTCTTTGGATTGGCTTTCGCTGGCTGCTCACCGAGGTCAAAGGACCCCTTTAGCGGTCTTCAGGGATCTCTCCCGCTGGGAGACCCCCCCCCCACAAAAGAGCTCGATATCAACTCTTTGCGGCCACTATTGCGTCTGCAAAGAACCGTCCGGCTGAGCTGTTCCGAATTGTCAGAGGCCTTTTAAATCCCACCACTCAAGGTGGGAACCCTGACGATTCGACTTCTCGCTGTGAAGCTTTTGCTCAGTTCTTTGCAGACAAAGTCGCTTTGATCCGTTCTGGTCTGGATACCATGTTAATGGCAGTCTCTGAGGATGTAACACGAGCACCTGCTTGTCCAGTTTTGATGGATTCATTTCAATTGGTGAACCCCGAGGATGTGGACAAGATACTTGGAGGAATGAGGCCAACCACATGCATCCTGGACCCCTGCCCATCCTGGCTTCTAAAGGAGGCCAGAGGGGGATTGGCTGAGTGGGTTAAGGTGGTGGTTAATGCCTCCCTTCGGGAAGGCAAGATTCCAGCGATCTTAAAACAAGCTATAATAAAACCGCTGTTGAAGAAACCATCACTCGACCCCACTAAATTTGACAACTTTCGGCCTGTTTCCAATCTCCCCTTTTTGGGCAAAGTCTTGGAACGTGTGGTGGCCTCACAACTCCAGGTATTCTTGGTAGACACGGATTATCTAGACCCGGCACAGTCTGGCTTTAGGCCGGGACATGGTACCGAGACAGCCTTGGTCGCCTTAGTGGATGATCTGCGCCGGGAGCTCGACAGGGGGAGTGTGTCCCTGTTGGTGCTGCTGGACCTCTCAGCGGCCTTCGATACCGTCGACCACGGTATCCTTCTGGGACGCCTCGCAGGGATGGGTCTTGGAGGTACTGTTTTGCAGTGGCTCCGGTCATTCCTGGAGGTCGATCTATATTTTTTTTTGGTGACACCTTTTCAACCACACACATTTTTTGTGTCGGGCGTTCACCCAATTTCAAT
>NW_026844366.1:333473176-333651582 GCF_025583915.1 Anolis sagrei ordinatus | reverse complement strand
TTGTAACTGCTTATTGGTAATTTATGGATAATGTGTTAAGTCAATTGTTATATGTTGTATGGAACCACTGCTGTTTCTACTGTTTTTACTGTTTGTGAACCGCCGTGAGTCGCCTTCGGGCTTGAGATACAGCGGTATATAAGCAAAGTAAATAAATAAATAAATACATATGTGTGTATGTGTAAGAGAGAGAGGGAGAGAATCATATCTATTTATCTATATCTATGGTCCAGATCCATCATTGTTTGAGTCCACAGTGCTCTCTGAATGTAGGTGAACTACAACTCCCAAACTCAAGGTTATTGCCCAACCCTTCCAGTATTTTCTGTTGGTCATGGGAGTTCTGTGTGCCAAGTTTGGTTCAATTTCATCATTGGTGGGGTTCAGAATGCTCTTTGATTGTAGGTGAACTATAGATCCCAGCAACTACAACTCCCAAATGACAAAATCCATGTTTTTTAAGTGATAGTCACTCCTTGGGGTAGTAGGTGCATGCTGTGGAAATTTGGTGTCAATTCGTCCAGTGGTTTTTGAGATATGTTAATACCACAAACATTACATTTTTATTTATATAGATGAATAAAAAGATTACCACATATACTCGTGTATAAGCAAGAGTGAGGGTACCATCACCAGGGGCTTTGAGAGAAGGGGCAGTGTTTGTTTTCTGGCTGCCTCTGGCTCAGCTCCTGGGGACTCACTCCTGGCAGAACTGAGCACCTGACTCTGCAACTCAAGGCCAGCAACAACACATCATAACTGACTCGGGCCGTGGGCTCTTACACAATCCACTTATGACACCACAATTGTTAAAATCTGTGTTTCCTTTTACCAAACTGATCAGTAATCTGCTACTATCATCAGATAAGGCTCTCCCCGCTGCCCCCTCCCAAGAACCTCATATCACATTTACCATCCCCCAAGAAGGCCCAGGATGTTTTTTGCCCTCCCAATCTGTACCCAGATAACTTTTTGTTTTGAGGGAATCAGGGGAGTGGGGAGGGTATAAAAGAAATGCTATGAATGCTATGGAAAGGGAGGTGGTGGGTGGTGGGGGGGAAGGGGTATATGTTGTTATATTTCAGTAATATTATAATAATAATCATAATAATTGATTTTTAATGTATAGATGTTTTCTTAACTTTTATAGTTTAATGTATATGCTTATTGTTTTTATGTTTGTTCATGCGGCATTGATTTGTTGCCAATTTGTAAGCCACTCTGAGTCCCCTTCAGGTTGAGAAGGGGGGGGGGGTATAAATATAGCAAATAAATAAATAAAATATTAAGCAAACACAAATATAAGTCGAGGCACCTAATTTTACCACAAAAAACCTGGGAAAACTTAGTGACTCAAGTATAAGCCGAGGGTGGGAAATGCAGGAGCTACTGGAAAATTTCACAATAACGAAAAATACCAATAAAATTACATTAATTGAGGCATCAGTAGGTTAAATATTTTTGAACATTTACATAAAACTGTAATTTAAGATAATACTGTCCAACTCTGATTAAACCATTATTCTAACCTTCTTCTATGTAAATATGCTTACGTATCCTTCCAATAATAATAATAAAGAGAGTAAAATAATACATGTAACATAATAATAATAATAATAATAATAATAATAATAGAGTAAAATAATGGAAATGTAATAATAGTAATAACAGAGTAAAATAATGGAAATGTAATAATAAAAATAGAGTAAAATAATAAATGTAATAATAAATAGGTTAAAATAATAAATGCAATAACAATAATAGTAAATAATAAATTTGATAATAATAATAGAGTATAACAACAACAACAACAACAACAACGAAAAACAATAAATAACTTTGACTCAAGTATAAGCTGAGGGGGTGTGTGTTCAGCCTTAAAAGGGGGCTGGAAAACTGCTTTTACTTGAGTATATACGGTATTTAAAGAAGTCCAACACAATGGGAAATGTGATAATTGAGTTTTCAGTACAAGTATTACAATGAACTTAACCCCGTCAGAAGCCATCCACTTACAACTACACACTGAATATGAGTCAACGTGTAGGATGGGCACATATGGCTTGTGTGAATGAGCCTTAAAATAGACTTTTGAAAAAAGCTTTTAAAAATAACAACTTGCAGTGAATTAACCCCATTCACTGGGGTTAGGGGCACAGGACTCCAGCGAAAGTGAAAACCGCAAAACAAGCAACCGACAGAAATAGAACTGCACAGGAGGACTTAGAGGTTCCCAGAGAACACTGTAACATTCAAGCTCACAAATGTATTTCAAATATGTATTGTGAGTTCCTATCAAGGTATTTATGTAGGCAGCATTTTTGTTTCATTCAAAGCAGCTGTTAGCTGTGCACTGTTGCAAATTTGTTGATTACCACAAAGCCCAACCTGACATACATTGCTCACTTTGTTTCGAACAACATGTTCTTTTAGCAGCCATGACCAAATGTTTAGGCGGCCATTAGACCTGAGCACTCAGACAATCTGGAACATCTTATGCAAAAGAAAGCTGTAATCTGTTCAATTTGTTTGCATCACTGCCTAACTCATGTGTTATACTGCCAATTCATCATCTTCCTGTCATCCCAAAAAAGCTCACTCTCCTATGCCTTCAAAATAGGTTAAGGGAAGAGTTATTTGAATCAAAGATGCTTGTTCTCAATTAAGGAGAACAAAGTATCTATGTGGACACTATTTTAGCATACATATGGATGCAAAGATGCCCATTATCAAGTTAAAATCATCCAGTAGCACCTCTGAGACTAATTGGTTTATTCTAGCTTGAACTTTAGAGGATATTAATCAAGAGACAAACACTGCTATCTCTTTGAATACAATGTCAAATTAAGAGCACCACTCTATCAAAATAATGCAATGAGAAAAAGAGTATAAGAGTATGTCAGTGACAAAAACAGCAAAAGGGAATAAATGCACAGGTTAGTAACTGCAGCCAGTCTTAACAACTTCTCCAACCAACAGCAGAGCTACTGTGACCCCAGAAAAACTTAAGGAGACTCTAAACCTCACACTTCCACTTATGCAAGTGAAACTACCTATCTATGGTTGAAGTCTGAGCACTACAACAGAAGGAAGATGTTGACAAGATGGAATGTGTCCAGAGGAGGGTAACTAAAATGACCAAGGGTCTGGAGAATAAGCCCTATGAGGAGCAGCTTGTTTAACCTGCAGAAGAGAAGGCTTAGAGGAGACATGATGAGGGCCACCATGTATAATATGTGAGGGGTAGTCATAGGGAGGAGGGGGCAAGCTTGTTTTCTGCTTCCCTGGAGACTAGGACGTGGAATGAAAATACTTTAAAAAGAATTTCCCAAGTTCTAATATTTTGATCTCATAATGGGGATCTGGGTGGAGATTTCTCACAACTGGCAAATGCCACTCATTCTCAATTAGGCATGGGATAATTGATAAGAAAGGGGCTGCTGAAATGTTTTGGGGCACATCTGGCAATGTCATTTGCCTGTTTTACCTGATGCAACATTGATGATTTCTTTAACGACAACATCCTGCATTTCTTCATACTCCTTTCTGTTCTTAATGTATTCCTCATTCAGGTCTTTCAATGCACTGTATGTGAACAAACAAATAGATGTGGGTAAAACGTCAGAAGGAAAGGCTTCTGGAACATGGCCATACAGTCCGGAAAACACAAAGCAACCCAAAACAAATAATGTTGGCACAATAAGCTGATTTCCCACAAGGAAAAAGGAGCATACATTCTTTTGCTATAATTTAGGTTTAAAGACAGGATTAGAATTTCTCTCTACATTTTACATACATGTTGGCAAACTTCACTCCGTTCTTCTGTGTTTCCAAAACCTTATATTTCAGATTGTTTCGCAGAACTTTCTCCTCTCTGTAGGTAATTCGGAAATGATGTCCATACTGAGCATTGCATTCCAATTTGATGCTCTTCCCAGCTTCCAGACCTGTTCCACACAAAGCAAAGGGGAAAGAAAAGGCATGACTGGGTATGGCTTTATAAAAACACAACTCACATTTCCATTATCACCATTCAATGAGTCAAATGTCTCTCTTGGCTGGTTTCTGCTGCTTGATATTGTACCAGGCCACCTGCTGAGAGGTTAACTCATGGTCACAAGCCAACAAGTCCTAACACCTAGATGGTGAGACAAGAGAGTCAAGGTCGGTTTTGCTTATTATTTTTGGAGCTATGGGTTTCCTTGCACTATAAGGATTTCTGAGTTTCCTTGCACTATAAGGATTTCTGAATTGTAATGGCATACCACCTAAGTTCAGCTAAATTGGCAAAAGGCAGGGGAGCGTTCTCAATATAAACATTTATTGACCTGAATTAGATTGGCAGAAAAAAGATCCCGAAACAGGTACCGCAAGGGCATGCAGGGTTGTTTCAATCCAGCTTCTTCAATCTTCCACTCTTCCCTTCAAAATTACAATCTTTCTAGGAAAGAGGCTACTAACCTCTCTGGCTTCCATGGCCACTTCAGACTGTAGCTTTTCCTAAACCAAGTGTAACACTGTTTTTTAAGCTGTGAGACTATGAAGGTTTTGGAATAACAAGAAGATTAAAAAATATATATTTTCTCAACATACTTAGCTCTGAAGCTGCAATCTTCAGCACACCTCGCATTTTTTCTTCTAGTTTGTCCATAACTTTTCTTATGCCAGCAAGATTTGGATCAATAGAAGGCTTCACAAGGTATTCATGATTCTCAACCTGGAATACAAAGGGGCGGGGGGGATTCCTCAAAATCAGACTTCATAATCACATTTATCTTGCAATAGTAAAACACTTTTAATTCAACAAAGCAATATAAAACTATGTCATTTTGCCCAGTTAGGTGTCTGAATATTTTGTAAAATATTTGTCATTTTAATAGAATGTTTCTATTTTGCAGCCTAAGATCTGATCATCACTTTTGGTTTAAAAAAAATCTCTTGAAGCTTTCTTAGTCTGAATCACTCATCACAAAACATGTTTCTGAACATTACCTGACATAAACTCCATTCATACTAAACCTAATGGCCTAGACAAGTGTGCACAGGAGCCCTGTGGCACATCACACTTCATTTTGAAAACAGGACACTTTGAGATGCAAGTTCAGATTTCCTAGATGAAAGTATCTTAGTGCTATCAATCAAATAGCGCTATGTGTGCAGCTATTCCATTTCCACCTCCTCAATGGATTTTCTTGCGATAAGATAAGAAAGAATACAGCAGATTGTGGAATGTGACAAAAATCTAGACCTCCCACAAAGTCCTGTAGATGAAGAAGGGATGGTTTTTCAATGAAGGGCTCTTGTGACATAAACACAGACTCTTTATGTGAAATAATAGTCTTTTTAAAAAAAATTCCTGGCAGAAAAGCTGAATTGCAAAGTCTAAGTGATGACTTTGTTAAACATTTAGCTCAGACTCATGAATTATTCTCACCATGTTTCTGCCTCCACCTCAGTGCATTATTGAGATGAATTTCATATCCCAGTCACCCTCAATCTAAATCTATCTATGGGAGGAGGAGACTCAGATTCAAACCTCCCAACTTGCTCTCTTCACCACTATACTACAATAGTCATCTCACTCCAAAAAGAAGGTTTCCACCAGAAGTATTTCATGAACTATAGGTTTACAGAGCCAATGTTATAGCAAATTCAGGACCTGATGACCTAATCCTGGCCTAGCTTTTGGTGATAAAATTTAAAGGCAACACAAATGCTTAATGATGTCAGGAATTAGAAAGGCTCTGGCCAACAAATGGTTTGATGTTGCTGCCACATCGCATCCACCCAATAGTGTGCTTAGGAAATGTAATGAACTAGTTCCCTGATGGTGATCAGAATACTGAAGAGGAATAATTTAAAAAGAATGAGAGACCAGTTTAGTGATGGCATTTGCCAAATCACCCCAGAGATTCAGACTCAAAGATACCATGTCTTGAAGCTTACGTACTTATAGTTGCAATCTACAGCTCACCTTTCATATGGTACCCAATATGAATTAAAAGAAAATAGAGCCAAAATATATAATATTGATCAAATACATTTTAAAATACTAAGATAGTTTAAAAACACATTCAAAGCATAGTAAAGATAAAAATACAGCTGTTGCACTCCAAGGCTGGAAACCACCTCGGTACTTAAAACACACTCCAGTCCAAGGTAAAATAGCAAAGCAGTTTATTGAAGAATATGTATGAAAAGCAGTTCAGCAAAATAGTATTTTAAAAAGTCCAAATATCAGGAATAGTCCACAGTAATCAAAGTACAGGAGTAGCATCAAAAACCAGGAATACAAAAGCAGAATAACTCCAAAACATTAAATTTAGGAACAGTCCTCAAAACTTAGAATCATGGGACATGAACAAAAGGGAACATGCAATTAGAAATCCCTTGACTTAACCATGGATCTAAACACCAATGTTGCCTGGACTAATGAGCCCATCTGTTGGGCTAGTGAAAATCATGCTATCCCCTGAGAAACTGATAAATATTTCTTGTCTAATAAGCATCTTGACCTTAGTACTCTCTCTTGAGAAGCCCTATGTTGACGGAACGTAAATCTCCTAGCTAACTGCTCATTGGACTGGCCATCTGGACTTTCATTTCCATCCTTTGATCTCAGATCTACTCCTGACCTTGCTTCCCAAGCGAACTGCCTTTCAGGAATGTTGCCTTCAGACACAGACCAGTTATTTTTAGAACTTAAAATCTCTTGCTGGCTCCTCTGCTGACTTGCAGACCCAGAATCCCCAGTGGCATCAGAATGACTAATAGGCCCAAAATCCTCAGAGGTATCAGGTGCAGGCACAAACAAATGCTGAACTACAACAACAACAGACTCTGTTAAACTGCCCTTCTGCCACCACCAATTAAAATCTGAAGCCTTCTTTAAATGGACTTTGCCTGCTGGTGAAAAGATAACCAAGTGGAGGGAAGCTCAACCTCCCATAGAAGGGAATTTGTAAGTTTCGGAACAGCCACCAAGAAGCTCTTTATCATTTTTTTCACCCGATTGTATTGGGACATTTGGGTAGCTAAGAAAAAGCCTTGCTTTAAATATCAAAGACTTGGACAGGTTCATATGGGAGGATGATGCTCTTTCAGACAGTTTGGACCTTAGCCATACAGGGTTGTATAAGTCATAACTAACATCCTGAATTGTGCCCAGAAAGAGAAGTTGCCAGTGAAGTTACATGTACCCTGCAATCAGTCCCAGTCAACACTCTGGATGGGGCATTTTGGACCTAAAGAAGTTTCCAAGGCAACCTCATGTAGAGCATGTTGCCATAATCCAAACAGGATGTAATCGAGGCATGTGTTAGCCGTGGCCAGATCTGACATCTCTAGGAACAGTCACAGCTGGTGCGCTAGATTTAACTGAGCAAATACATTCTTGCCTGTTGCGGAAATATAGGCATCCAGGGTGAGGGTTGAGTGCTACAAGCCTGAAATTTCAGGGGAAGAGTAACACAGGTTGCATCCCTATTCTCTAGTCTGTCTGTTGAAAAGGGGCACCTCTGCCTTGTCTTCATTAGGCTTCAGTTTCAGCTTCAATTAATCTGTGCCTAGTAGCTTTGCCTGAGGCCAAAGGGTTAACTGGAACTGCTTCAAACCACAAAGCACTAATGAAGATCCCCAAGTATAAGGAAGATAAAAGCAAATTCTTGAAGAATTTAGTTTGTTCAATGCATGTTGCTTCTTGGCTGCTGAATCACTACAATAGATCCAGGACTCTCTCCATTGTGTTCAGATCCATTTGTATATCCTGCTGAATACTATCTATCCTGCAGATAAGAAACACATTGGAGAACGGAAAGTAGACTCCACCAAAACCATACCAGAAAGGGAATAGAATTTCAAATTGCACTTGACTTAACATAACTGGCTTGTGAAATGCTAAAAGAAAAGATACAAAAGATTAACTGTACAGTCCATATCTTGCCAAAGTCATGTCTGGCAATGTAAAACTGTTGCGACTATCTCCAATATCATCATAGAATATGTGATTCTATCCTTGTTATCTGATTAGGTGGTGCAAGACGTATTAGGTATATGAAAATACATAAAGATTAGGTTTAGAAACACGTGATAACAAAACCCCAAGGTGGATCTCCATCTCTGTACACTACTTTCCTTCAAAGAATGCTGGTAACAAGAATATAGGATTTTTTTTATGTCAGGAGCGATTTGAGAAACTGCATGTTACTTCTGGAGTGAGAGAACTGGTCATCTGCAAGGACCTTGCCCAGGGGACACCCAGATGTTTTACAATGCCGTGGGAGGCTTTTGGCTCTTTTCTGAAAAATCATGCTTTTTAAAAAGTTATAATCTCCAAAAGGTGTTTTCCGAAAGATTATAAATGCCATTTTCCAAAAGTTTTACCCATGATGCTGCTTTCAATGACTGTTAATTCTGATGCTAACTTGGTTTTTAAGCTGAATTTGGCTGTGTTTATGTACATGTGCAAATTGTACCAATGTTGTATCCAAGTGCAAAAAGGGAGACTCATGAAAATAAAGATCACCTTAAATAAAAGAAGCTTGAGCAGATGTCTGGGAAAACCAGCACAGATGAATTACTGAAAATAAATAAGCAAGAGCTTGCAACCACTACTTTGGTCTGAAGTGACTCCTCTTGTTTGATCTCTGAGAGAGGTACTCTAAATCTTACTCAGCTTTAGCCTCCCTTTCAGACTGTCCTCCCAACTCCTGGTTCCAGTTTCATATCTGTAGGCTCTAGTGTAAATGTTCAGTTGGTATCCATATTTATCAAAGCGAAGATAGAGATAATGGCCAATACAAGTCCCATAAACTTTGGCTGAATCCGTTAAAAGGCCCATGTAGTACAACAACCCACTTCTAACAGGTACCAGTCAGACGTAACTAGAAAGCATGGAAATAGGGTCAAAACCACAAGCTGAAATGTTTGTAAAGGGCACATGGCCAAATTTACGGATCTACCAGTAGTTATTAAGAAGGCATGTAATCATATGATTCACATCAATTTATATTATCACTTACAAGACCGAAGAATATCAAAAGTTTTCTTCCGAGTGGGAGAGATGAGTTTATGCACATGTGCAACGATATATCCACATGTTTAACAAGATGTATTTAATAAATTGGTTTTGAATTGGTTTTGAATCACCGGTGCCCTCCCGGTGGTGATGATGATGATGATGCTAATAATAATAATAATAATAATAATAATAATAATAATAATAATAATTTTAAATTATTACACACCTCTTCCTATGGCTCGAGCAGGAGTACATCATGGTTAAAACAGCCAGGCAAATACAATACTATTAAAATGCATATATACATACAACAAAATGCATATAACAAAGACCAGCACCAATGCATTTAAAATTCAGTTTGAAATTGACTAGTTGGGCCCGCCAAATAACAAGTGGAGAGAGATGCACAAAAACATTGCTCTACCAGGAAGCTTTTCGTAGAAAGAAATTTTTGCAAGTAAGTCAGAAAAGAATGGAAAATCACATCCTCGATGAGTAAAAGAAAGCACCCTCACTATCAACAACAAAGGCTAAGTGGAACCTCAATCTTCTCAAGGAAGTATAATACAAAAACTAGTTACCAAGGGGCAACAGTACAGATGGCTTCTACTTTTGTGCCTGGCTTGTGTGGTTGCTGTACAAAGAGGCAGCATATTAGTTCAAACACATACCTTTCCCTCTTTTGGGAAGGCAGCAGGGATCCTCCTGTGAAGTCCCCATTTGGAAATTTGCATTTCCATTAGCAAAATGTCATGGCAGACCCAAAACAGAAAGTGGTGCCCTCCCGGAGGCTCCCTTCTGCTTAGAAGAGTATTTGTGAAAAGATGCAGCTGCTTCTGTGATCATTTTGTCACAGTGATGTTCTCACATTTTCTCAACAGGGACACATTAGGAAAAAAGAAAATGAAACTGTAGTAATGGTCTACTGCCTGTCCTAAACTTCAGCAGCGCTTCCATGTAAAGAAGTACAGAAAATAATCCACTATTTAAAAAGTGCATTCATCTTCTCAGCTAACAAGTGCCTAGGGGAGAAGCAACAAGGTAGTTTCAGAAAAGAACTGCTCTTTGCCAACGTTTCTGAGGATATTTGGCATTACTTTTACTTTATTTTATTGTTAAAAGTTATTCTCATGTCACTAAACTGCCCCCATATGTCTGAATAACACTTTCACTCTCATTTGTAGGCACTTCCATTTACTACAAAAGACCAATCATACTCTCTGTTTTGGAAAAATGGCATTCATAACCTTTCTGAAAAGGAAAAATGATGTCATATCCTTTTTGGCAAATGTGAATCTCCATGAACATCTAGAGACCACCTTTTGGAAACCACTAGTCAAGGAAAGGCTTGACTAGTAGAAAGTGATGATAACAAGCATTCATGTAATGGTGCACAGATAATTCAGCTATTAAACTGATAAACCATGTCTTTGAACTGGCAGGGACAAAGACATGCCACTGCACAAGAAAACATATACTTAGCTAGCAGAGTTTTAAAATGTTTTTTGAAGTTGAAGTTGCAGTTGTCCAAAACACATACACTCCCTTGAAACCTCTTAGTTTAAAATATACACTCAGAGACCAAATACAAAATCTTCTTTAAAAAGTAACTTATCTTGTTTACTCACAAACATCTTGTATTAATTCAGCATACAGGTACATTTATAGATAGGATGTAGTTTATCTCTGATGAGAACACAGGATACCATTCAATAGTCCATAGTCCAAAGTCTTTAAGTATACAGCATATACATCTTATGAAAGTCCAAACTGTATAACTGTACTCACTGCTTCTCAAACATATTGTAAACTGTTTCTACATAAGTCCAAATGACATCTGCTTCTATTGAAGACCAAAAGCATACTTCATCCACCTCCACTGAGGTCTAAAGCGAACTATTAACATTGAAATCCAAAATCGTACTGATAACAAAATGTAGTCTTGAGTCTGAAAATGCTCAGTACAACCATGTCTTTAGCTCCTCCCACATCAAAGGGGTATAGTCAAACTGGCAAATCAACATATACATACAGTTCGGGTTAGCAAATATATACATTAACAAACAAATAGGGTTGCTATTTCCAACACTCTGGGGGCCCAAAAAATCAGAAGTGATAATTTCAGAATTTTAAAAGGGCCCTAAAACAGAGCAAGCAAGGAAAGAGATAAAATGCTCCACTGTACCCTGTAAATAGCTCTAATTGTAATTTCTGAAACCCTAACAGTTTGGTGGAGCAAAACAATGAGATAACAACAGTTGATGGCTTGGTAAGGTAAGCACCCATAGGCTCTACTTTACCTACTGCTAACATATGTGATGGATTAAAGTATTATCTAAAAGAACTCTTAAGATATACAAAGCAAGTGTGATTTTTTTTTAAAATCCACATAATGTTTGTGAAAGGAAAATTATGAAGGGTTTTGCACTAAATCCCTCCCCAGCAATTCACTTGGAGGAAATATTTTCCTTAACTTCATTTAGTAGTTTCTTGGGAAGGGGCTTTCTCCCATTTGGAGCTTTTGTTATATTTTTACTTTATAAAACTTTTAGTTCTTTAATCTTTGATGTTGCTTTGATCTTCAGTAATACTTTTATTCAATATTACCATAAACCTCCTTCAGTCCCTATGACGAAGGCAGTACGAGTCCAACAAATAAATAAAATCTCCTTTCATTTTTGGCAAAGTCTGAGCTCAAAATGCTCTTTCAAAGCAGCCGCCACATTGGGAAAATAGGCTTTGTAGGGACCATGCTGAAAAAAGGAAATAGGGGAGAAAAATAACTTCACTTTGACCAAAACCTTTGGGAGAAAACATTATGAAAAGAGCTGTATTTTTATGCATCTTTTTGGCTCCTTTCCCCCACTCTCAAGCCAGGGAGGATGATATATGGAGAAAGGGAGAGAGAGATACGTACATGAGAAATCTTGCCAAGGATTTATGTACTCTCTGTACCTAAGCACATTATATTCTAAAACCTGCACTGCAGCAAAGAAAAGTCATTGAGAACCTGCAGGAAGAAGGGAGGAGGGATGGAGCTTAGTAATCAGACTGCAATGTCAGCTCCGACGACGCAGGAAATCCTGCTGGTTTGAGGACCAGGAACGGCACCACATAAGGCAAAGTTTCCTTGAAAAACAAAACAGTTGTTAGCAGAGGTAACGATCTTTCCATACCTCTCTCTTGGGGCATATCTAGACTGAATGAAAGGCATATCAATTCTCTCTCTTTCCTTTCCTTCTGTGAACCTCTTCCTCTGTCTTTGGGACTCTAGCTCCACAGCAGAGAACATGTTCTGAATGCAGACTCTACTTGGCTCAATCTTTACCATTAAGAGCATCTCAGGACATGAGGTCCCAACTCTTGGACTGCGGTTGCCAGTCAGGGAAAAATACACAGATTCAATGACCAGATGCTCTCTCCGTCTTAAATGACTGTTATATTTTATCTACTTCGTTTCTTCCCCATACTGTGCTATTTCCTCCAATCCACAGTGCGTGGAGAAATGAAATTATAAATAATATAATGCAGCTTTGTCCATTTATTACGCAACTACAGAAGGCTGCCAGTCTGAATCTAGTTTCTGTCTGTGACAGAAACAGCTAATGGCCTTTCCAGAGCCCAGAAGAATTCATTTTTCAAGACAATAACGTCCAGAATCACTTAGACAACAATAATGGTTGGGTTATTCTGACAGCTAGAAGCCAAAAAGTAATTTTCCAGCCTCTGGTCTTTTCAAAACTTTTGCTGACCACTAGAAAATTAATCCTACGCTCATCAAATTCTATTTTCACTCATCTCTCCATGCTACCTATCTCTTTCCCTTACTTTGACAGCAAGATCTATCCTGATGGCAAAATGCTGCTAGTCAAAATACATGGCAGTCCTGAGACCAATTATAATACACTATTATGTATAAATGCTAACTTTTATGGATCAAGAAAGAGGTTATGACTGTAAAGGCCTGATTGACACATGTGGCTAGAGTGCTCCCAAACAACCCAATCCTGACTTAAAATTAAGTCTCATTAATGAAGTTACAAAACAAGTACAGCTATTGCCTTCCCTCTTTTTTTCTTACCATGTTTCTAGGAATAAAGGACTGAAAAATAAAGAGCTGACAGTTTTCCTAGGATGCATCGACACTGAAGAATGAATGCAATTTGAGTCCACTCTTAACTGCCATGGCTCAATGCTATGGAATCATGGGAGTTTTAGTGTGGCAAGACACTGGGACTCTTTGGCAGAGAAGGCTAAAGGTTTTGTAAAAATACAGCATTGAGTCATGGCAAGTGGTATAAGCCAACTCGAATATAAGCCGAGACACCTAGTTTTACCACAAAAAATGGGAAAACATATTGATTTGAGCATAAGTCAAGGGTGGGAAATGCAACAACTACTGATAAATTTCAAAATAAAAATAGATACCAATAAAATGACATTAATTGATGCATCAATAGGTTAAATATTTCTGAATATTTATATAAAACTGTAATTTAAGATAAAAATGTCCAACTCTGATTAAATCATTATTCTATCCTTCTTCAATGAAAATGTGCTTATGTATTCTTCTTCTAATAATAGAGTAAAATAATAAAAGTAATAATATAGTAAATAAATGTAACAACAGTGAAATAAATACAATAAAATAATAAAAGAGTAAAATAACATAAATGCAATAATAATAATAAATAGAGCAAAATAATAAATGTAATATTATAATAATAATAATAATAATAATAATAATTTAAATGATAAATAACTTTGAGTTGAGTATAAGCTGAAGGGGGGCTTTTTCAGCCTAAAAAAGGGCTGAAAAACTCAGCTTATACTCAAGTATATACGGTAATAGCAAATCTAAACCACCCTCAGATCAAGTGAGATTTTGGTTAAATGACTAAGGGTAAGATATACCTATTACTAAGAATATTAGATAATAGTCTCTAGAGAATAATTTACTAGAGACCTGACAGGGAAATTCTTTGCAAAAGGCTGTGACTTGGGGAGCTGAAGAAAGTAGATGGGATAAGATAATGTAAACGGTGATTTGTAACTGAATTGTGATGTTTTATATAATGCGCATA
The DNA here is from genome assembly GCF_025583915.1 of Anolis sagrei ordinatus. Classification (NCBI taxonomy): domain Eukaryota; kingdom Metazoa; phylum Chordata; class Lepidosauria; order Squamata; family Anolidae; genus Anolis; species Anolis sagrei. The sequence goes on along the minus strand of NW_026844366.1, from coordinate 333,637,479 downwards.
GATTAAAGGTAAAAGTTTTCTCCTGACATTAAGTCCAGTTGTGTCAGACTCTGGAAGTTGGTGCTCATCTCCATTTCTAAGTCGAGGAGTCGGAATTGTCCGTAGACACCTCCAAAGTCATGTGGCCTTCTCGGTGGTGGCCCCCGTCTGTGGAATGCACTCCCCAGTGAAATCAGAGTGATTCCTTCTCTCCTCTCCTTTTTTTGGCTTTGGGACCAAGTATTCGGGCAGCTGGCTGAGCAACATCTGCAATGACTTGTGAGAACTGTCAATTAAGAGACCTTGGACTGGAACTCTGGACTATGATTTGGATTTGCGGACTCAGACTTGTGTTAATATTTTAAGGGCCAATATTTTTATCGCTTTTTTAATGTATTTTTATTGCTGTTGGCCTGTTCATGTTAACTGTTGTGCCCTGTTTCTTTGTCGGCATCTAATGATGGCCGGTTGTAACCCATTGGGGGTTGAGAAGGATGGGATACAAATACTCCAAATAAATAAATAAATAAAGCACTGTTACCTTCCCGCCGGAACGGTACCTATTGATCTACTCACATTTGCATGTTTTTGAACTGCTAGAATGGCAGAAGCTGGAGCTAACAGCAGGAGCTCATCCTGTTCCCCAGATTCAAGCTGGCAACCTTTCGGTCCACAAGTTCAGCAGTTTAACCCACTGCACCACCAGGGTAAACATTGTAAGAATTAATTTTTTTAATAAATAGGGAAAAACTTCTCTAAAATGACAATGCCATAAATCCTTTATTTAGACTCCCCTTCAGATAGATCTATACGGGAGCATGTTGATTTATGTTTAACGCTGTGGAACCAAAGCACTCTACAACATGGGGAAATCTTGCAGTTCACTACATGAGCTACAATGAGACTGAAATCATCCCGTGTAATCCGCTCTGAATTACACCCATTTTCTCAATTCTGCTGCAATTCTTTTCTCTTTTCAGTGTAACAGCTACACTACCTCTTAGAAGAGAACAAGAGCTGCCCTTTCTTCTTTTTCTCTCTTGCTACTCCTCTCAGTATTTAAACTGTAGCTTCCCTGGATCGAAGACAGCCCTTTATTGCCTACGCTGTAAAATGCAATATACACCGATGGCACTATATAAATAGGAGTAATAAATGCATGTTACCTAATGCAGCATATCTGCGGCTCTATAAACCTCAGTCCATAACCAAGAACTTTACTCAGAAAAGGCTAACAATATAATTGGGTTGCCTTGGCAACTTGCAGCAGCTTTACCATATTCTCTTAAAGAGGAGAAAGATTGAAATTTTTTTTACAGATTTTAACACAAAACACAAGTCCATAAATTCTCAAGCTGGGAGCTGCTGATTCTTGTACTGTGGAAAGTTCACCATTTCAGCAGCCACAGCGATTTCAAGCTGTCCTCTCCAAAATCAACTTTAATTAATTGCAGTGGACTAAAAAAAAAGGCAACAAAGCTTGGAACATCATGTTTTATGAGGCTTCATTACAAAAAATCTTCACTCTGTTGTTGCTTTTCTTGAAAATCTGAAGGGTTCAAGCAACCTGTTTATGTCAAGAAGTAAAACAAGTGGAAGCTTTGGAGAGATAACAGGGAAAGCTATCTGTTCGAGTGAAAAGTCCTGATAGTATCAGCCGCCGTCTTCCAACTAGAATACATGCATTCATCGCTTTGGCAACATCAGACAATAAATTCAAGGTTTCTCGTGTATTCCTTTCTCCTTTTTCAAAGGATAAAGGACAAATGTGCCAGAAAGAGAGATAAATATTGCCTTGGCAGATCCAAAATACTCAGGTACTTTGGATCAGGGAAAAATTGCATGAGTGTGTCCCTACATACTATTTCTGGCATTAAATGTAGTTTTCTGCAGCAGGATGGGTCCTGCTCGTCCTGGCATCAATCATCATTACCTTTCATGCACATGCAGCCATGCTTCATTAGGCACCACAATGTTCATTTATATACAACAGAAGGCGCAGAGAAGATGCATACAGAAACCCCCTCCACTCCATTGAGATGACTAGGTAGCCCTGCACTGCAGCAGAACCAGAAAGATTCTTGAAATTGAGCCACGCGCTGCATCTACATTGTAGAATTAAGGCAGTCTGGCACCACTTTAACTGCCATCGTTCAATGTCTTTAACACGGGCTTTGTCACCAGCAGCAATAGATCTTCCTAATCAGAAGTTTGGCAGTTCAAAGCCCGGGTCGGGGTGAGCACCTGATTTTTAGCCCAGTTTACTGTCTACCTAAGCAGAAGCATTCACTCAGTCTTATAAAATGAGGACAATGACCCAACTGATGCAGTACTCATTCCAGAAGTCTACATGATAACTGAATGTAGTATCTGGTGAACCTGAGATTTTTTAAAGGTTTCTAGCTCTTATTGTCATCAAAGAATGTCTCCAACACTATGAAAATCCCAAAGGACAGATACTTCCTCAGTAGAGTTCTTGCAGGCCAAGAGAACAAGGTTCAGAAAGAAGAAGACAATATATAAAGCAATTTTATTAGCATCGTGGAACCACAGAACTTGGTTTTTTCTTGACAGCAGCTTTTGACAGGAGCAGAAACAACATACTTATAGCTTGGAAAAATTAACAGCCAGAATCTCCCACTGACCAAGCTGGCTGGGGCTTCTGGGAATTGCAGTCCCTTCCAGGCTTTATGTTTAACTTCCTGTTTCCTCCCTATTTCAAGTGGGGTTTTCTCAATCTGACTAACATCTGAGCCTTGAAGACTTTTAACTTTTAGCTAATAAAATATGGCAGCTTTATAGAATAATAATAATAATAATAATAATAATAATAATAATAATAATAAACCTTTATTTATATTCCACCCTATCTCCCCTGGGGAGCTCGCGGCATATTCCAACAAACAAAAAGTGAAATATTCAATGCCTCAATGAGAGTAAATTCAAATATAAAAACCCAAGATAACCACACATAAAGAGCAACTTAAACATAAAAACTATAATTTAGATAAAACATCAATTGAAAATTGTAACTAACATAGAACTTAAACATAAAGCATCCAAATTAATAATAAGCTTTCTGATGTGGTGAGCGGTACTCAGTGACTTGATCCATGGATGTTATTGTTGCTGCCTTAGACAGGTAAGGTTAGGACTGGGGGGCTTCTGATATTTTTTCAGTTCTATGTTATAAATAGGAATGACAATTCTGCCAATCTTTTGGCTACTATACATAATCTTGTATGTGGGAGGAGGATTTCATAGCTACCTAATGTAGAGCCTTTTCTATTGTTGGTGTATCTGTAATCCCCTCTACACGAGGCCCTGGCCAGATAAATTAATCAGTTGTGTTCTGCTCATTCCATTCTTTCCTAATATTTAATGATTTTAAATTGCAGTTTACATTGATTAGATTTTTTGGCTTGTGAGGTGGTTTTAATATTTGTCACTGTAAGCATAGGTTAAATAATTAAAATTTATTGCGCAATAAAGCAGCAGCGCCACAGTTTGTACAGAGTGAAAAATGCACCATTCTGCTTTTATACATTACCGTATTCATGTCCAAAGTTTCTTCAATCATCATTTGGAAATTAGAGAAATCTGAGTGTAGCTCCTTAAGAGGCTTTATAAACACAGCTTCCAACAGCATATCATGATTTCCTAACAAAACAAAGCACATGCATACTTAAGAATGAACGAATACATTCTCCATGTATGTGTCAGATACTTTTAAAAGTCTTCAGTGGGTAAGTTGTTGTTATTATTATTATTATTATTATTATTATTATTATTATTATTATTATTATAAGATAGACTCTGGCAAAAGCCAGTAAAGGTAGTTCCAGTGGTGATCGGCACACTGGGTGCAGTGCCTGAAGACCATGACCTGCACTTAAAAGCAATCAGCACTGACAAAATTACCATCTGACAGCCACAAAAGGCCCCACTACTCAGATCTACACACATTATTCAGTAATACATCATATAGTCCTAGACACTCGGGAAGTTTCCAACATATGATCAAATACAAATGCCAGCATAGTGATCTTGTTTGCTATGTACTAATCTTGTTATGTATCAAATAATAATACACAATACTTTATTTATATCCCACCCTCTCTCCCCAGAGGGACTCAGGGTGATTTCCAAAACATAACAAAAACGGCAAACGTTCAATGCCAAGAACAAATAACAACAGTCAAGACACAACATGAAATGAAATAAACTAAATATAACTTATAAACAACCTTTGCGCTAAACCAGGCATGGGTAGCTGGTAGGCGGTTAGGAATTGTGGGAGTTGAAGTCCAAAGCACCTGGAGGGCCAAAGTTTGCCCGTGTCTGGTTTAGAACAAAGGCAGTCCCAATCCCCAATTCTAAATTTCTTATTTTTAAGCCGACTCAGTTTTTGTTTCTATGAATACATTGGGTTCAAAGGACATCCTACCTCTGCTTTCCACTTAGGTTCCTGGTTAAGTTACATTGCCATTAGCCTTAACAGTGGGCATCCTGGTATGAATATAATTGAACTGGCCACATCCACAAGGCAGCCATGAGAATCTTTTGAGAATACCCATAGCACCTACAAATATACCCACCAAATCAAAATTGTTAGGATCTCTGCTTTATATGTCTGACATAAGGTCATCCAACCTCATATTCAAACCAATTTGATTCTTTGGGTCTGCAAAGTAAGTCCTATAGGCCAATACGTAAGATCCTTGTGCTAACTCTAATGTAGTCAAATGGTGCCATTCATGCACAAAGAAAGGGCACTGGCATGCCCACAGGGCTTCGAAGGCACCCAAACTTTGTTTTGGAACAATACTTAAGGAGAATGGGCACAAAAATGGGACATGAGTATATTCTACGTGCATGAAATGTTGGCTGACTTTTGGTGCAAGGTAAAAAAATGATGGAGTGATGCATCTTGTAAAAGGATATGTCTGGCTAAAAAAAAGATAATTTACATAGTTAGCGACCTATATGCATAGACCTAATGAATCTATTTCCAAATCTCTGCACTTCCAAACAGAACATTCCTACATCCCAAATTTAAAAGCCATTCCATCAGTTTGTCAAATTAATGAGAGTTTTCATCAGACATTCCCATCTGATTTGCTCAACTCCTATAACCAGAAGAGTAGATTTGCAGAGGTTGGCTAAGTTCATCTTGTGTTAACTTAATGAACAAAGCAGTTTTTTTTTCACTTTGGCAATGCCAACCTTAAATTGATGAGACTCTCAACATATGCTTACTACATAGTGGTGGTGGAGGGGAATAGTTTGTTTTATCCCATTCTAAGTTCAAGCTAGAGTCATCAATCCCTTTGCATTCTTTGTTCTGAAGTCCATCAGCACTCTGACTAGAGACCCCCGGTGCTCCCACTTTGATCACAGGACTCCGCGTAGACAGACTCATTCTTCAAGAACAGCCTAGGATTCACTTGTCTCTTAATATCATTCCTTGAAACCTGTCCTATTTGAAGATGCTATATTCCCCATTTGTTGACGTAAGGTACAGCGGGTACTCAATAGTATCAGCTGGGGTTTGGTTCCAGGACCACTGTGGATACCAAAATCTGTGGATGCTCATGTCCCATATATATACAATGGCAAAGTAAAATGGAAACCCTTATATGAATCAAGGTTTGCTTTTGGGAACTTTTCAAAATATTTTCATAGTTGAATCTCAGGATGCAGAATCCATTGATATGGAAGATCAACCATACTTGACTTGGGTTGCTATGAGTTTTCCGGGGCTATATGGCCATGTTCCAGAAGCATTATCTCCTGACATTTCACCCACATCTATGCCAGGTATCCTCAGAGGTTGTGAGATCTTTTAGAAACATAGTTGACTTGCTTTGTAAGCAAAGTTCAAGGGGAGAGCACAAAGCTCCAGGTTCAGCAGTGACCTTTTTACCCCAAGTCTTTCCAATCCAGTTTTATTTACCTAGTTTTCTTTTATTCTTTGCTGTTTATATCAGTTTCCTGATTATTATTGTCTCAGCTGTTTGGGGGGGGGGGAGGTGTTTGGGGGGTATTGTGTTTAATTGGTTTATGGTTCACTTTTCTCAGAATCTAAATTGTAGCCCTGAGAGTCACTGTATTGCTTTCTTATTAACTCTCTTATTTTCTATACTATCTAAACCCCTCCATTTTCTTCCTGATTAGAAAAGGCGAACAAGAAAAGAATGCCTCCTATTATGGTGGGCAAGGAGTTGTTCCTCTCATACCCCCAGAAATACCAGCCAGTTTACCAGCTGTTATGATTTCTGGGAGTTGAAGGCCAAAAACATCTGGGGACCCCAGGTTGAGAACCACTGTTTCAGCAGGTAGCTAAGCTAGCACACACTCTCCCTTTTTCCCTCGCTTATCACACACACAGTTCTCAAAACAGAGAGAAAACTATTTCTTACAACTGCAAAATTTCTCCATTATAGAAGAACCAGGATGTCAGCGTTAAGTCACTTTTTGGACTAACACTCCCAGCATGCCTATTGGGAATGCAAGATACCAGTGTAATTTGTCCCCCTTCCTCCAGTAACCAATAACCCCAAATTTAAAGAAAGAAGGAAAAGCCAATTACCATCAGTTTTGCCCAGGACATGAATCACATTAGGTATCTGATTAACAGACTGGTATATTTTGTAACAATCCTGCAAAGTGGCCTTCTTCTGAAATTTTTTTGCAATTCGACTGAAGTCTGGAAAGCGACGGAGGATGTCTTCTTGAAGGGACTGCCTTAGCTCTGCATCTTCTACAAAGGCTTCAACCAAATTTAGCCTAGGGGAAAGGGGAAAAATAGTTAAAATGCACAAGGTTTCATTGTTTTGAGAGCATTACTTCAATAAATAATGGCACAAAGGTTTTATCTTTCACCAACAGGCAACTCTCTTATGGTGGCTGGAGGGAAAAACACACTGAGAAGAGCCAACATTTACAGACCTTGGCAGCTTCTAGTCAGTTCGCTTTGTGGCCACTGGGAACATTAATGGCAGCATCTACTAAATACTTTAAAACAATAATATTTCAAAGAAAATCAATGAGAAAAGTGACTGTTCAATGATTTAGCAACACCTTCCCTGAGGTCATATTTGAAAGGAGATTAAATTCAGTTGCTCTTATTATTATCGATATGTATGCATATGTGCCTTAAAGTGCAATGCTTTAAATTTCATGAAGTTGACAAGCAACTTGGAAGACAGGCAGGCACACGCACGCACGCACGCACACACACGCGCGCACTGAAGATGGGGCACTAATACATTCTGACTTGAATCACTTAAGCAAAAATAAACCAATATACCCTGTAACGGATGCATCACATACTGGTTTCAGAACCAGTGTCATGTAGTCAAACTACACCTGGCCATATTTAGTAAGTAGAAACAGTTAGATTATCCGTGTTTAAGTGTGTCGTCGAAGTCTTTCATGGCCGGAATCACTGGGTTGTAGTGAGTTTTCCGGGCTGTATGGCCAGCTAATACCTCCCCCCCCCAAAAAAAGGATTCCCCCAGGCAGGAATCAGCCAGGCCTTGAAGATGCAAGGTTTTTCAAAGCTAATCAAGGTGATTAATTGCAACATTCACATCACCTGCCTCCAACAGACAGGAGTTCTTTCTCTCACCCTGGACCTTCCACAGATATATAAACCTCTCTTGTCTAGTTTCCAATATACCTCACAACCTCTGAGGATGCCTGCCATAGATGTGGGCGAAACATCAGGAGAGAATGCTTCTGGAACATGGCCATAAGGCCTGGAAAACTCATCGCAACCCAGTGTGTAGGTCAGGGAGAATCTCTACCTTTGATTAGCACTTCCACATGCCACCCTCCATCATTATGACAATGCAAAAGTTCCTTTTTTTTGGGGGGGGGGGACACCATTCCCAGAATCCCCAGCAGTATTACACTTCAAAAATCTAGATTCTCCAAGGTGTGCCCACTTGAACTATCATCTTCTCCTCTTTGGAAGTGGATATAGGAAATCCAGTATGTGTTCTATATATACAGGAAAAAACCCATATCCACAGGGGATGTGTTCCAGGATTTCACGTGGATGTGCAAAACCATGGGTAATAGCAAACCCTATTACTTCCAACAGAAGTATAGCATAATGTGTTTGAGGATCCAGCGAATGCCTCCAAAGGACATCTCTTTAGGCACTGCAAGGTTCTATGGTCAACTTCCATTGGAAGCAGAACATAAAATCACCTGTAGGACCTAGAAAATGCTAGTGAGAACATGCATTGTCAGACAAGGGTAAATGAAACCATGGGCACCAGGACCACGGTTGTGTAGGTCATAAAGTACAGGTCTGCAGAGGGATGGGAGGGAAGGGGAGGCATTGGTAAATATTTCTGTTTATTAAATCACTTGCCAAAGCTCTGTCTTTTGAGAAATTGCTGAGTCAAAACATACATCCTTGCCCTCGAGATTAACTCTGAAGCTGAAGACTATCTCCTTTAAATCTGCCTGACTCTTCAGGAGAGAGTTATCTCGCTGTCCCAGCATCCTTAGAAATGCATTTAGCAAGGATTGGGGAGAATGTCTTTTTGGTGAATACTTCAACTTATGGTATTGCCTCCCTGAGGAGACTTGGTTGGCCCTGTCTAGACTTCTTTCCTTAGCAGGTAAAGCCTTTTTCTTATTTAGGCAGCCTTAGGTGTCTGGGTTATTGTGCCAAAAGTATTTTTCAGATTGAGTGTTTTTTCATTAATCTTTGCATTGAATACATTTTTACTAGACAGTACTTTTTTCTGAATATCATGTGAACTGCTTTGCATCTCACTCTGAAACAGTAGAACTAAAATATGGTCCACGGCCTCACCATTACTATACTGTTGCAACAAGAGTGACTGGCCTCCCGAAATCCTATTATAGTGCTGAGACTTATTAAATATGGTTTTCTGTGAGCAAGCAGATGGTGACTACTGTATGGCATATGTTCTGTATCAGAAACTAGAGCTGATGTGGTCTATCCAATGCAATTTTCTGAATCAGCACCCCAAATAACCAAACCAAATCTAAAGTTGACCAAAAATTGATTCATAACCCTTTTGGTACTAATGCTGGAGAGTAGTCCCTGGCCAAAGTGGTCCCTGGTCAAAAAAAGGTTGGGAACCACTGCTCTGGAAGAAAGAAGGGATATTTTTAAAATAGAATAAAATAAAAGCGATTCTAAGAAAACTTGTTGTTTCTAATTCTCTTTAGTGCTTTTGTTTTTGGCATTGTGTAGCAGTTTGTATTTTTAAAGCACTCTTAAAAGAAGGTAATAAAGCAGAAGACTTTATGACAAATGATTACAAAGGCAATGAACTATATTTTCCCAAAAACATAATGCAGTCTCTGGGACTTCCTCCAGAGAATGATTTTCCTTCCATGGTTGTAGTTCTTCCTTAACATTAAAATTCCACTTCTTGCCTCTGCAGCAAAGCTAAGTGCTCTCTGCTTTTGTTACTTCTTCCGCACCTGCTCCCCACCCTCATAAATGGAGATTTTCTTAGATGCAAGGCTCCCCCCACCCTAATTTTCTTTTTGGTACTAGGAAGAACAAATTGGGGTAAGGCTTTGATGGCCACAAAGGCACAGAGGGCTGAGATCTGCCATCAGTTCAGTGCACAGCTGTCTTGTTAAATCATGCACTTGCAAGCAGATGGAGGCTAAGGCTGGCATTCTGATAAATGCTCCCAAATTATGTACAAACTTCTAGTGTGATCTTGCTAAGAGTGTTAGTAGCGTTGCAATTCTGGTCTTCACAAATATCGTTGTGGCTGTGGGATTCCAGTTGCAGAAAAAAGGCAATCAAAATGATCAAGGGACATGAGCAGCTGCCCTCGGAAGGTAACAACATTTGGAGTTATTTCATCTGAAGGGCAAAGACTGACTACAAAGAGGCATGATAAAAATGCACAGAAGCAAGCAGAATGTAGAGAGCACAGAAAGGGAGGCTTCTCTCCTAACTCCAAAAGGTTTAGTATGCCACTAAAGCGGAATAGTGCAAGATCCAAGACACATAAGATGGCATACATCTTTACAAGGTGAATTTGTTACAGAACCCATTGCTCCAAGATGTGGCAGTAAGAAACAACTTATATAAAGAGAAAAGATCAGAAAGTGACCATATGGTACACAAAAGATAGAACCATGCTGGAGACAAAATAGGAAATACTGTACATGTCCTTAACCATCTTCTTACACAGACATGTTCTGCTGAAATGAAAACAGACAGAACATTAGTTTAAGATGCAGAAAACAAGTGTGGCATATAGTATGGAAATCATGCTTGATATAAGCATGTATGTCAATGCCTATATTGTGCTGAGCATATCTAAATCAGTGGTTCCCAACTTGTGGTTCGTGGACCACCAGTGGTCCGCAAGAATGAAAATATGGTCCACAGCCTCACAATTACTACACCGTTGCCTCAAAAGCATGTGTCAATGAGAGCGACTGGTCTCACAAAACCCTCTTATAGTGTCAAGGCAACGGGAGGGGAGAGGTTGACTACCAACAAAATATTACTTCTACCACATCAACTCTACATTATTGAATATGGTTTTCTGTGGGTGAGCAGATGGCATATGTTCTGTATCAAAAACTTGAGCTGATGTGATCGATCCAATGCAATTTTCTGAATCAGTACCACAAATAAACAAACCAAATCTAAAGTTGACCAATCTAAAGTTGATTTGTAACCCTTCTGGTACTAATGTTGGAGAGTGCTCCCTGGTCCCTGGTAAAAAAACAAAAACAAAAAATGTTGGGAACCACTGATCTAAATGAACTAACGGACTGCATTCATGAAATTTAAGGAGTTAAAATTTCCCCCTTAGACATGCTGGCAGGGATAATGAAACTCCATTCTTGCGATAGTCTTGCCTAAAACCAAAGGGACTACAAATGGTTACTAACAATAGGACTCACAGAGGTTAGCACTATTAATTAGCTACTTCTCATGGATCCGTCTAAAACTTCAAAGAAGTCTTAAGAGACATCCATGCCATGAAAGGAAATTTACAACGACCTGTTAATTTTTTAATTGCTGCCATCCAGGCCTGGCCACGCAGCCATAACATTTGTTATTTAAGCTTAAGGCACATGAGAACATGTAAACAACTGAGTTGAGAGGAAAAGGGAAATGTTGCATCTTGAGATATAACACTGGGTTTTCCATGCTTAATGCTCTCTCTAGCCTGTATGACTTGGGGGAAAAAGAATCCCCAAGGTCTAGCTGTAAGTAGGTTCCTTCCTATAGGTCTGCACTTCCTGACACTATTGGTAAAAACTAATCAGAAGCCAACTGCACTATCAGGGTCCCTATGTTTTTGTCTATCAGTTTTCTGTCATGAGACCACAAGAAGCAAGGTGCAACTGCACTCATGTTTTGCTTGAGGGCTTCTAATGGGAAACTGGTTTGATAGTTCATGGATTGGACAGGTCTTTGAGCTGATCCTAATCTGATTCTTATGTTCGTAAAAAGCCAACATATGGTTGGACTTCAAAGAATCTCTGGTCCTAAAGAACACATGCAGCCCCCAAGTTACAAATATCCGACTTACAAACAACTCATAGTTAAGAATGGGGGTGAGACAACAGGAAGTAAGAGAAATCTACTCCTAAGAAGGGAAATTCACTCCTGACAGAGTTATCATGGGGAAAAGATATCTTCACTGAATCTTTCTCATCAATCCTTGTTTCCACAACAAGCCAATTTTTTTCAAAATCCAATGATCACAGGGACAGAAAGTGAGGTTAAATCTTCTGAACAGGGACCCAGACAGCAAAATAAACACCACAGGAGTGTTGATCCTTCCCCGTGCTATCCAAAGCTGAAAGATATAAATATTTGGCTGAAATGTACCTGTTCCAATTTACATATAAATTCAACTTAAGAACAAACCTACAGAACTTATCTTGTTTGTAACTTGGGGACTGCCTGTACTCTTCTGTCTCTAGCTTTCTCAGCACTAGTTTTATTCCTGTCAAGACTACTTGAAAGATGGTTTGGGGGGGGAGGAAGACTCATGTCCTTTTCTGTATCAGCTAAGTGTCATCAACCGTCTTCTGGATATTTACTTTCAAATCAAAGGTTGGGAATAACATGGTCGAACTCTAAAGAGAGAGACGCTGAATTAAAGAGCAGCATTGCCAAGAACCGCAGAGACAATCCAGAAAGTATTCATGAATCACTACTAACTGCAGCACCAACATGATACTGCTGTTGCTTTGAATGCTGAGCATTGCAGGCTACATTCAGCAATTGTTCAGTTTCCAGTTAGGTCTCTCTGCTGGAATATTTTCAGAGAGTTCCAACTACAGGAAGAAAGTCCACAAACAAACAAGAATCCTGGAATGCAAGGTGAAAACCAAGAAACACATTTTACAGGTAGAAAGAACAAAGAGCTTTTGGCTGTTAGTGATATTTATAAACCTCACTTGCCTAGTTTCCTGCTTCCCTCCCTTCATTCCCTCCCTTCCTTCTCCTTCCCTCCTTTCTTCCCTTCCACCCTTTCATCCTTCCTTTCTTCCCTCTTTTCTTCCTTCTTCCCCCTCTCTTTCTCCCTCCCTCCCTCCCTTTTTGTCTTTCCTCCCTCCTCTTCCTCCATTGCCTTCCATCTTTCCTTCCATCTCTTTTTCCTTCCCCTTTTCCTCCTGGGGATGTTTAGCTGGGCAAAGAGAAGGTACAAAGGGAACATGAGAACCATTTAAAAGAGTGTCCTATTTAGGAGGCGGGGGGGGGGGACTGACTTTCTGAGGGGGGGGGGGACTGACTTTCCTGATCTAGAGATCAGGGTACAAGGGAGCAATGGGTTCAAATAGCAGGGAAAAGAGATTTGATTGAAAATGTTAGGAAGAACTTCCTGGAGAATGGCATAGGCTGCCTGGGAGTGTGGTGGAGTCTCCTTCTCTAAAAGTCTCTTCCAGCTCTAGAATTCATTATCAGGAGTAGGCAATACGGGGTCCAATGGATATACTGTTTCTCTCCCATCCACCATCTCATCCTGACCAAGGACAAACCTTTTGGGATCCAAAAGTTTCCTGGGCAGAGAGGGTGCCTGGGGAGAACTTTCCCTCTGGCCTGCCCACCACATTTTGGCCCGCCATACAGCTTCCAAGTTAGAAAGTTTGCCATGCCTGTTCAAGTTAGAAAGTTTGCCATGACTACTGAAATCAAAAGCTCCTGATGGAAATCAACAGGAATCTTTCAGTAGTATTTTATTTGTGCATTCCTTCATGGCAAGGGGATGGACTGGCTGTTAGGAATTGTGGGAGTTGAAGTCCAAAACACCTGGAGGGCCAAAGTTTGCCCATGCCTAGACTACATGGACTTTGTTGTCCCTTATAACTCTAAAGAGAGTTGCAGTTAATATGCCCTTCTCTTGAAAAAGCCATTCCTCAGGGTGACCCAGGACAAAAATCAGACTGAAGGGCCTCTGGGACAAAGCTTCTCAGGCTATCTGATGTGAGGGATCAGCCATTATTATTATTTCTTCATTATACCATGGAGTTGCACCATACATACTCCTGTTGATGTTCTTTCCTGAAGATTGACCAGGGACCAGCAACCAATGGCCTGAAGACTGGTCTAAGTCTTTGAGTAGCACTGGTCAGTAGCCTCCACGAGAACTTGAAGATGAGCCACCCCTTTCATCTTGAGCACTTTACCCCCAAAATGGTGAATTAACACTAACCAGTAACTATTCTAAACCTTATGGTCAATGGATTATCCCTTTCAGGAATGGCTGTACCCGTTTCCTTAAGGGCAACAGGAATCAATTCCCCCAATGACTCATCCAGTGAAATCCACTTAGCTAGCTTGAGTAAGTCAGGATGGGTAAGGGTCAAGAGAACATTTATACTCCAAACCAAGGGCTGAGTCATGCAGTTAACAAAGCTCTCTCACAAATATAGTTACGGATATATATTAAAATCCTCTCCCTTCCTACGGTTCTTCAATATGATTAAATGGAAGCATACTGTAACAGCTGCCTGGAGAGAAGTTCTGAAGCTACATGCTGAGGCATCTAGGTATGGCACAGCCTACACAGTTTTTACTAGCACTCAGCAAAATCCATTATTGCAAATTTGAGAAGCGAAGCAGTATTGCTCTGCCACAGCAGAAGCACACATACACACACGCAAAAAGCCCACTTGATTGTTAGGCTCAAATAAAGTAAATCTATTTAATCAATTGAACTATAGATGTTCACCTCACTAACTCTGAGGATGCTTGCCATAGATGCAGACAAAATGTCAGAAGAGAATGCCTCTAGAACATGGACATATAGCCTGAAAAAACCTGCAACAATCCAGAACTATAGATGACTATTTTAGATTCCTCCTTGTTGCAACCCCAAAGCAAAGGTTGACGCCACGCACATCTTATCTGATGCTCCTTATCACTCAGATATGTATCTATATCACCTTAACAGGGGCAGCACAGTGTTGTCTTTTATCTGATAGTTCTGATATTCAATTCAATATCGCTGCATATACTCATTTGACACAACTTAGTCTGACAGTTCAAATTCAGCTATGCAGCCCTATCCTGATCTTCTGAGGAAGACCATTTCCATTACTCAATTGTCATCCTTTCTTTTTGATAAACAGTCCTGAGTCACAGGGATGTGAAAAGAAGAGACGATGCAGTAATTCTCTCTTTAGAGCTAATTAAAAAAGACACTATATTCTGTTTTTAAGGTTATTTCAAAACTTCAATAGGTTTTTTTCTTATTTCTGTTTTGTACTTTTCATTTTCTTTCAAAGCAGAGTCCCTAGTCCCCACAACTGCTTTCAATGGGAGAACAACACAAAACACAAGAACTTCAAAACTGAACTTGTATGAATGCTTGTTCAGTGCACCATAATTACAGGCAGTATTCAAAAAACCTATCCACATCTTCAGCTTCTGTCAAGAAATGACTGTGTTGCCCTAGGTTTCAACTGATAGCCCCTAAAGATGGGTGAGGAGGAAAAAGAAGGGGAGAAAAAAAAGAAGAATGCAATTGTACTACATATGATGGTGTAAAAGTAAAGGTAAAGGTTTCCCCTGACATTAAGTCTAGTCATGTCTGACTCTGGGGGTTGGTGCTCATCTCAATTTCTAAGCCAAAGAGCTGGCGTTGTCCGTAGACCCCTTCAAGGTCATGTGAGCAGCATGACTGCATGGAGCATCATTACCTTCCCACAGAAACGATACCTATTGATCTAATCATAGTTGCATGTATTTGAACTGCTAGGTTGGCAGAAGATGGGTCTAACAGTGGGAGCTCACTCTGCTCCCCATATTCAAACCGCCAACCTTTCAGTCAGCAAGTTCCACAGCTCAGCGGTTTAACCTGCTGTGCCACCAGAAGGGTCTATGATGGTGTAGCTGGCAAAAAATAGTAAATGTTTGGAATGACTACTGAAAAATGTAAAGGAAATAAATGTAAGGCCAGATTACAGTTGAACATTTAGAAAATAAAAATAATGACCACAGACAATTTACATAAAGTAGAGAATGAAGATAATGAAATAAAGATTTGGCTTATTAATGAATCAAAAGTTTCTTTGAGGGTTTATAAAAATGCCCTGGAGGGCTTAGATTGTATATTTCTGATGGCAGGGAGTTGGAATAGATGGTACTTGTGGTCTCTTCCAATTCCATGATTTCACAAAAATTAGGACTGTGGTAATGAAATCAGAAGAAGACTAAGACTGGAAGGGCAACTATGAATGAACAAAACAAGATCCTCAAGGATGTAAAAAATCACTGAATGTCAAGATCAGGGCAGACAATAACTCCCATTTCTTTGCATGGCTTTGAAAGCTGACATGAAGAAAATCAATTCACATGAAATGTGATGCTGGAGAACAATTCTATGGATCCCAGGGTTGGGTAAAAAAAAAAAAGATCCAAAAGCAAACTCTCATTTGAAGATGACTAATCTGAGACTGTCATAATTTGAACATATACGAGAAGACATGACTCATAAAGAAAAACGATAATACTTGGTATAGTAGAAGGCAATATGAAAAGAAGAAGATCACATGAGAAATGGAAAGATTCAATTGAAAGCTACAGCTGAGTCTGCAAGGCTTGAAAAGAGCTGTTGATGATAGCATGACTCCGAGATCTCTCATTCGTAGTGAAGGGGCTAATTGAATTGCTGTTGTAAAATGCTGATAAGGGGAGCATCCGAAAAGAACAAAGGGAATAAAAGTGTGAATGCAATAGTGTGTGTGTGCATGCATGCTTAAAACCTTTGACTATAATCCCCCTGAGCTGTGATCTCAGATGTGGCACTTTTTCCTTGCCTACCCAAACAGAGAGATTTGTCCAAATAAATCTGTTGTATTTGATCTCCTCGCCTCACAGTGTCTAATTGAGTAGAGACCATAGGGGTTCTGGGGTTGTCTTTTAAAGGGACACAGCAGTAGGTCCCAACAATAAGGTCATCATAACTCAAGGTTGTCTGGTTGCTACTGACACAATAAATAAATAAACTCAAGGTTACCTTGACAGCAATTCACCACCACCACAGTTCACCACCGGAGCCCCCGGTGGAGCAATGGGCTAAACCCTTACACCGGAAGGACGGATGACCAACATGTCAGTGGTTTGAATCCAGGGAGCAGGTTGAGCTCCCTCTGTCAGCTCCAGCTCTCTGTCAAGCTAAGGCGCAACTTGACAGAAGCAAATGCTAGATATACCAAATACAGCTCTGTAAAATCATGGACTCTGGAGACGTCAGGTTACAAGGAAAACTCAGTTTACTAAGCACATCTAAAACACGTCCATCTACAATGAGCGACACACAGGAAACCCACAGGAAAACTGAAAGTCAAAACAGTTCTTTGCAGCTGCTTAGCTCTGCTGCTCCAAACGGTTAACTCCCTAAATTTTCTCAGCAGCAGAGAGCTTATCTTAAAGTCACTCAATCACAGCCTCAACATAAACATTTCAGCATAGCATTACATTCTAAGTGGCATCCATACTGGCAATACAAGAATTACATTTAAAACACACAATATACCTCAACATATTCTGACACTCTCCATGTGGAGACATGAAAGAAGCCTCCCACAAGGCAGGTAAAACATCAAATATCCAGACATCCCCTGGGCAACGTCCTTCCATTCTCTCACACCAGAAGCTCACCCCGTTCCCTGGATTCGAACCGCCAATCTTTCGGTCAGCAAGTTCAGCATCTCAGTGGTTTAACCCGCTGTGTCCTTGCTTTTAATATGTTCAAATATAATTAAAAGTTGTATAAGCACTATCCACAAGGTTTTTACGAATTGTTTTAAAAATGCAATTTGACTTAAAGTTTTAACCATTCAATCTGAGTTTCATAAGATTATTTTATTTATTTAAAAAGTCATTGAATTATATGAAACCTGGACAATAATTGCATGCAAAAGTTCAGCCAGTACTGCTATACCTTTACGAAATCTTTCATTCTCAAACTCACAGCTCATTTTGTTATCAGTTCATGATATCCAAAGTAAACCTTGTGGCTGAAACAGTCAACATGCTCCAGTAGGAACAGTAATTAGCCGGGGGCACTAAGAGTGTTTGAAAACCTGACCTTACATATCTAAGCCTTGGGGGGCAAGATAAAAGGCAGAGCAAAGTCTTGCCAACATGCCTACTATAGCTATCTATTCTTGCAATTATTGAAAACCAATGAACTCCAAGCATGCAATCAGTTCTAATTGCTTGTGAAAAGGCAAAAATTCTATTTTGAGTTCAGCATTATAGACGAGAAGAGCTTCTCCACAACAGTGACTGCCACAGCAACAGCTTAATATCAGCTATTCACTCCGAAGGAGCGCTGCTTAGACTCTGGCTGTGCTTTCTCATTCCATCAGGACCAATGCAGACTGACAAGGCACAGTGAGGGCTGAGATGGGAGGAGGAAAACACTCACTGATTACTTCTTTTAGAGGAAAGCCAAGATGCGGTCAGCAAACAAACTCCAGTTATAATGAGATGGAAAGTAGTGGGCATGGTACAACCTATTATTTTATGTACAGGGACATTAGAATGCCTCTCTAGTAAAAGCAAGTTTCTGATGTGTGCCATTATAACCTCCAGGAATCAAAGGCAAATGTGCATCAGAATAACTATAGATAAGATGATATCTTGGTTCCATAAAACATCCTGCACGTCTGGATTTGGCCCGGAAACACCAAGTGGGGAGCATGGAAAGTAAACTACAAAGAAAGACAATCTGCAACTTGAAGATTATTATTGGATCACAGGACACATCCTAAAGCTTTAGACTTAGCTTCCCTGGCTTTGAGGAAGTTCAGTCGATGTAAGTTTATTTTAGCCCTGGTCTTTGAGCAGCCAGATGGTAAGCAGTGAATTCTATCAGAAGACAAGCAATGGAGTTCAGCCAAACTCCTGATCCTCCATGTTAAGCACTCTCAGTTCTCCAAGAAAGAAAGAGGATCAAAGATTCTGGGGAGGAAGAGAGGAAGACCCCAAGACAGGGAAAGTCCTTCTTTCCACCCATTTATCCAACCACACATAATGCATATACCATATATACTCGAGTATAAGCCGACCCGAATATAAGCTGAGGCACCTAATTTTACCTCAAAAAACTGGGAAAACAGAATAAGCCGAGGGTAGGAAATGCAACATTAAAATTCAAAATAAAAATAGATACCAATAAAATTACATTAAATAAAAATAGATACCAATAAAATTCAAAATAAAAATATATACCAATAAAATTACATTAATTGAGGCATCAGGAGGTTAAATGTTTTTGAATATTTACAAAAAACTGCAATTTTTACATAAAATTTGCATACCCTTTCCAATAAAAATAGACTTAAATAATGGTAATAATAACAATAATAATAGAGTAAAATAATAAATGTAATAATAATAACAACAATAATAAAGTAAAATAATGAATGTATAACAGAGTAAAATAATACATAACCTTGACTCAAGTATAAGTCGAGAGGGACTTTTTCAGCCCAAAAAAAAGCCTGAAAAACTAGGCTTATACTCGAGTATACACAGTATATGTGCCTGCAAAAAATCTGTCAACTTGGCAACTCCATGAATTTCATAGGGGTTTCTTATACAAGGAATACTCAAAGATGGTTTTGCAGTTTCTTCCTCTGAAATATAGCCTACAGTATCTGATATTAATAGCAACAATAACAACTTTATTTATTTATTTGCCATATTTATATCCTCCTTTCTCACCCCGAAGGGCTCAAGAAGGCCTTACAATAGGCAGCAATTTGGTGCCATACACACATATATCAAACAAACAATTACAATTAAAAAAACAAATAACTAAAACATGAATTATTAAAACATCCATTAAAAACACACCATCCAAAACAGGGCTGTTCCATTTGTCAATCACATTGATTCGTAGTCACTTATTACACTGCTTGTTAAAAGATTGGCCCCAAAGCCACATCTTAAGTTTTTTCCTAAAGGTCAGGAGAGAAGGGGCTGATCTGATCTCACTGGGGAGGGAGTTCCATAGTTGAGGGGCCACCACTGAGAAGGCCCTCTCTCTCATCCCCACCAATCGTGCCTGCAAAGGAGGTGAGCCTGAGAGCAAGGCCTCCCCAGATGATCTTAATCGTGGCCCAAGGTGGGTCACAGCATATGTAAGAGGATAACAGACAGCCTAGGAAAGAATTCTCTGTTTTCATTCCTATTTAATCTTCAACTGTATGCTATTTTGGCAAAATAAACCCAAGAGAGGGAGGAGGGGAAGAAAAGGGATTACACAACAGGTCTGCATAAGATTTATTTGTAAAACATAGCAGGCAACATCATTGCTGTTTCACATCCATTTAAGTTGGTGTGTTTAGTGGTTGGGAGTGGGTGGTGAAAAGTTAAATTTTTATGCTAAAACCAACTGCTGTCAGAGGCATTAAGACATTACTTGGTACTGGTAGCCAGAATTCAGCTTCACACTAGGTTTTGTATTATACAGATTCTAGAGCTCAGCACCCGAGTGTTCAACTGCTTTTAATGAATTGTTTATTAGCATGCAACTGCGATTATACGGATGAAAGCCAGGGGCACTTCTGTTATTGAAAAAATATGCTTGTTGAAGGGGCGTTTTTAAAAAGGGAAGTGTTAACTGCAATGAAGAATCTAGTTTTCTACATAGAGCCACAGCTAGGTTTTATGGTGGGGGCATACCTAAATATATTTAAAGGTACCAGATCCATCTGATCTTGGATGCTAAGCATAGTCAGCCCTGGTTAGTACTTGGATAACAGACTACCAACAAATACCAGGTGCAGTAAGCTCTGTTTTGTAAGGAAAAAAATGGCAAAACCTTCACTCCTTGCCTAAGAAGAGCCTATGAAATTCAAATTACTATAAGCCAACAGAAGCAGAAATTCCAGCCAGAAGCTCTACCTTCTCCTCCTTCCCCATATAAGGCAAGAATGATCACAATCTGCAGTCTACACTATTTCTGAAGTAGTATTTATAATGTGAGCAAAACCTTACAAGTACTGGAAGCCAATTATTAATACAAGTGCATATGACTGTCAATGATAAATATAAAGATTTTGAACTCAAAACTAATATTATGCTATAGTAGCATTTGGGAAACCAGGTGGAGGAAAATCGAGGAAAATGTCAACATGCAAAATAATCGAATACGAAATGAATAATAGAAGTTTAAAAAGTTGTGCTGAATAAAACAGCAGGTGCTTCATTAAAATTTTAGAGATGGGTTGGAAGGGCAAGAAACACAACAAATTTCTAGGAAGGATGATAAGAGGACAGGCTGATAAGGAGCAACAGGGACAAAATAAACACAGGGCAGGTCTCATTATGTTAGAGATATACCAGAAAGGAAATAATTGGGTGGTTACGTCACTCACTTCCACCATTTTTTGGCAAAGACAGGCAGCATATTAGTGGGCACTGTAAACCCATATTAGTATAACATCCATAATACATTTGAAAGGGAAGCAAAAAAGAAAAATCCAAATTGGCAACTGAAACATGGCTGAATAAAATATCTACTTTATAAAATGTGCAGTTCTCCTCCTGGTTTTTGATTTTGATTATAAACTGTGTGTCGGAAATGACAACCTTCTTCAAGCCTTCTCTAGTAATGTTTGTCTATGGCCCTGTTGCTTATTGTTTCCTGTATGCATGTTCTGGTATGCAGCTTCCTTTACTCTATGGTTTCTGAGAAGTTATAGAAGGGGCTGCAAACCACCTGCTCCCCCCCCCCCCTTGACTATATAATCAATTGATAGCTGTTTTTTATAAGAGAGATCCCCTGGCCAGATGGCACTGAGAATTATTTCAAGCATATCTGAAAGTGAACTGATAAGTTTTGTACCTGCGTATGCCGAGCACATGAAGGTTCTGAGTAAACCGATATGTTATTTTTTATCAAAGTCTACTTCATTTTTGTCTCTTGAGTGCATGATATAAAACAAGTTGTTTTATGGGAAAGTATGGATTTTTGGGCACTGAAAAACACTTCTAAAGCTCTGCTGTTTTTATGTACTGGCAAATCTCTGTTTTCCTAACAGATCAGAGATAACAGGTTATTCAGTCTAACAACTGAAACCATTGCCTTTCATAATTATATCTGGTTGTATACCACAAGAGACTATTCTACTCTAAAGGATTTTTGGTTCTTCTCTAAAACACATTTTCCAAAAGTTTGTAACTGAACTACTTCAATTTTCCAAAAGCCTAAGTAAGAAGTCTATTTACTTTCTTAATATTCTCAGGATGATAACATATGAGGGATTGTCTCATTTTATCTTCAATCTGAAAAAGAGATTAAGATGAGAGTCTAACTGGACTCAGTAAGGATTAGTATCAGAGTTCGGAAAAGTTACTTTTGGGGATTATAGTTTCAGAAATACTCTCACATACAACCAGCCCTGCTATTAGTTATACTTCTTGGCATATTCTAAGAGTTGGAAAAATAATTTTTACAAATGCTGCCTAGTGCACTAGATCAATTGAATTGAGTTGCTGAAACTTTGAATGTTATTAGAATCAGAGTGGGAAGAGACTACATCTAGTCCAGCCTCCTGCCATATCTACGTATGAGTATTTAGCAAGGAAACAAGTATCATTAGTATTACAAAAAGAAGAAATAACTGCAGGAAAGACAAATAATAATTTCCATACCACTGTAAAGCATTTCAATTGCCTTTTGTCTTCACAGTAGCCCTAAGAGAAAAGGAGGCAATTTCAAGGCAAAATGACATCCCTTTGCCTGTTCACAACTTGAGCCAAATACTAAATTTAAATTCTACCTACTGTAAAATTGTTATCATGCAAGATTCTGGCATGAGCAAATCCTTTAACCAAAACAGTCATCCGGATGTATTTAACAGAACTCAAAGTATTTTTCCTTTAGGCTTTAAAATACATTCTTAGATCTTCCCACGCAAAGTCTCCTTATAAGCCTACATGTTGTCTACTCTCAAGCTTTGGTCCCAAAAGAAAAGCTTTAAAGAAAAATCTCTTCTAGATATAAACTCTTGTTTTTAGCAGGATGTTGTTGCTGCCTTTCCATCTTCTAAAATGGTCATCTCCAAATAAGAGTACAACTCCAACATATCTAAAGTCACTCGGCTGAGACAATTACAGGCAGTCCAGGAGTTACAAAAATCCAATTTACGAATAACTCATAGTTACGAATGGGCCTCTCCCCTCTTTCCCTGACATGAAACCTTAGTGCTGAGCTAAAGTATGCCTGGATTTCTCCACTCCCGTTTCCTATTTCTTCCTATTGATCTCTACAAGCTCCTTTTCCCTTTTCTTCCTATCCATATCTCTCCAAACCCCCTTTTTTCTTTTCTCTCTATCGATCTCTCCAACCTCCCTTTCCCTTTTCTTCTTATCCACATCTCTCCAAACTCCTTTTCCTTTTCCTTCCTATCAATCTCTCCACCTCCTTTCTTTTTTATTCCATTTTAAATACAGTTGCTGCCTTCTGCAGAATACCGGGGGTTGCAGTATAGTGAAGTCCAGGACCTCTCTAGTTTAAAGGTCTCTCCCTAAACGACAAACTCCAGAATTCTGCAGCAGGAAGCAACTGGATTTAAAATGGATAGATGCTCTAGGGCAGGCATGGGCAAACTTTGGCCCTCCAGGTGTTTTGAACTTCAACTCCTACAATTCCCAATAGCCTACCAGCTGTTAGGTATTGTAGCAGTGAAGTCCAAAACATCTGGAGGTCCAAGTTTGCCAATGCCTGCTCTAGCGTGATGAAATCCAGTATCCTTCTTCCTCCATGTATTTCTGTGCCTCTCCTCACCTTTCAATTGAAAGATCAATAGTTCAAGCCTGGGTTGGTGTGAGCTCCCAACTGTCAGCCCAGCTTCTGCCCACCTAGCAGTTCAAAAATGGTAATGTGAGTAGATAAATAGGTATCACTTTGGCAGAGAGGAATAAAAGGTGCCCATGCAAACATAATGGCAATTAAATCAGGAGAGCGTTAAAGACAACAAAGGTCCTCAGCTTTGTGGGAGTTGAAGTCCAAGACACATGGACGGCTCAAGTTTGCCCATGCCTGACCTAGACACTCCTAAAGAAGTGCTCCTCAGCTAAAGAACAGCAAACTACTTTCTAAATAGGGAAGTTTGGACCTAGTTATATAAACAGCTAACTCTCAGGAGACATCTCGCCTCTCTGCTTACTCACAGGAGAAGAAGAAAATAAGGGACTCTGATCCTTGCCATGTGCTCAGGAACTTTGTATAGAAAGAGGCATGTCCCTGAGAAATACCAATCTAACAAGCGAGGGAATAGGAGGAGAGAAAAGGGTCAGGCAGGCAGAGATCAGTGGAGAAAGGACTTTTCCCTGTCTACTAAGTCATCTGCTTATCTAAATCCTTGGTGAGGACTACAAACTTGTGAAAGATGTGATTCAGTTCAAACAGGAGAAGGTTTTTTACATCCTCCAGAGATATCTTTGAAACCATGTACCAAAGCCAGAAGATATTATATTCCAAACTATTCCCTATATTGAGTTCATTAATCTTTGAGTCACCAAACCGCTTTGAGTCGCCTAAGGGCTGAGAAAAGCGGTATAGAAATAAAGTAAATAAATAAGTAAATAAATCTTCCTTTTTTAAAAAAAATCACACAACTAAATATAAATCAGTATTTCAGTATAATGTCTATCATCCCCAACTAGCTGGAGATAGTGTGGACTGTAGTCAAACACATTTGAAAGGCACCAAGTTGAGGACGACCAACCTAAACCTATACTAGTTACATTCACATCATCTCTTGCCCATTTATACTGTAAGTCAACCTTCCAGAACATGTTCATCTATTGAAGATATTTCTGGAGCGGCAAGTATGAGCCGGAGCCCCGTGGCCTTGTAACACAGCAGGGGCACTGACTGGCATTAAGAATCCTTTTCATTTTTCATTGACCCACAAGGGAGCCACACAGCCTTCACAGTGATTTTGTCATTTCTAAGAAAGGGTCTGTAAATCAACATTAGCTTTATAAAAAGGTCAGATACTCAACTGTATTCTGCTTTCCCAGCTAACATGCCCAATGTAAAACTCAGGCTGGTGCCATAAAAGAAGAAACATTTAACAGTTTTACAATACAGAAAAACCACACCACATTAACTACCATGAAGCAATGCGCTTGTAAACATGGGAGTTTTACTATTAGAAGATCCACAGACTTTTCTGCATAAAGTGCTGGTGTCTCACTAAATTAGAGCTCCCACGATTCCATAGCAATGAGCCATGGCAGTTAAGGTGGTGTCAAACTTCACTAATTCTACAGTGTAGATGGATCTCGAGTATCTAGTATAGTATACTGTGAGGGCCAACTGGTGGTGCAGTGGGTTAAACCGCTGAGCTGCTAAACTTGCTGACCAAAAGGTTGGCAGTTCAAATCTGGGCAGTGAAAGTAAGCTCCCACTGTTAAGCCCAGCTTCTGCCACCCTAGCAGTTCAAAAACATGCAAATGTGAGTAGATCAATAGGTACCGCTTCTGCAGGAAGGTAATGGCGCTCCATGAAATCATGCTGGCCACATGGCCTTGGAGACGTCTACAGACAA
Organism: Anolis sagrei ordinatus; assembly: GCF_025583915.1. Classification (NCBI taxonomy): domain Eukaryota; kingdom Metazoa; phylum Chordata; class Lepidosauria; order Squamata; family Anolidae; genus Anolis; species Anolis sagrei. The sequence continues at coordinate 333,612,432 of NW_026844366.1, read as the reverse complement.
TGGCAGCTCTTCGGCTTAGAAATTGAGATGAGTATCACCCTTCAGAGTTGGACACAACTAGACTTAGTGTCAGATCAATACTGTATAATAGTAGAAATAGAAGGAAATTCTTTGGGTTGGATACAGATATTTTTAGCACTACTGATTGCGTTTTCAAATAACTGCAATTAATATAGTTTGGATGCAACCCAGCACAATGCGTAGGAAACACGTTAATTCATTCCGGCCAATATAGAAGATGTGAGTAAGAGAAAACTCACAAAGATGACTCTAGGCACTAAAAATATATCCTCACCACAAAGGGCACATGAAGCTCTCCAGCTAAATTGAGGTCTGCTGTGTTTATTATTTCTTATTCTTACTTATTCGTCACAGTTTGCTACTGGGCACAATTCAAAGTGCTGGCTTTAGCCTATAAAGCCCTAAACGGTTCTGGCCCAACTTGCATGTCTGAACGCATCTCCCCTTATGAACCATCTTAGGACCTTAAGACCATCTGAGGAGGCCCTGCTCTCGTTACCGCCTTCATCACAAGTACATTTGACGGAGAAGAGACAGAGCCTTCTTGGTGGTGGTCCCTCAGCTATGGAACACCCTCCCTATAGATATTAGATCGGCCACCTCCCTTTCAACATTCCAGAAAAAAGTCAAGATGTGGCTTTTTGAACAACCGTTTTCAAATGCAGAGTAACTGACATAGGAAAATGGAACGACGACATGAGATCGGACAATGTGTTTAACAAGGAGACACTATGAATTTATATTTTATTTATGATATTGTAAGCATTGAATCTACCGTTAACTGCCTTGAGTTGCCTACGGGCTGAGAAAAGTGGTATACAAATACAGTAAATAAATAAATTTATACTATGCATTTCCCCATCTGAATTCAAATATGCTTTTCAAAACTCACATAGAATACCATAAGCAGCCATCCCCTATAAAGGTTTTCCATGACATTAAGTCTAGTCATGTCTGACTCTGGGAAGAGGTGCTCATCTCCATTTCTAAGCTGAAGAACCGGCATTGTCCGTAGATGCCTCCTAGGTCAAGTGGCTGTATGGAGCATCGCTATCTTCATGCAGAAGATCAATACCTATTGATCTACTCACATTTGCATGCTTTCGAACTGCTAGGTTGGCAGAAAATGGACGTAACAGCAGGATCTCACCCCGCTCCTCGAATTCAAACCATCAACCTTTCGGTCAGCAAGTTCAGAAGCTTAGCAGTTTAACTCGCTACACCACAGAGGCCCCATAACTATCTATACTGCAGGAATAATGGCCGCTATTTTTTAAAATTAGAGCAAGTGATAATACTATTTAGAGCAAGTGATAATACTATCATGTTTTTAGTTATGAGACGTCAGTGGATGGTTATTGTTGTTAACTGTTAATGTGTTTATGATGTTAATTGTTTTTATATACCGTGTTGTTGTAGCACTGAATTTCTGCTGTTCTTGTTGTTAACCACTGTGAGTCGCCTAAGGGCTGAGAACAGCGGTATACAAATAAAGTAAATAAAATAAATAAATAATTTTATTTCTGGGTTCTATATATGAATATGAAAGTTGTATAGTGAAAAGAAATTGAAATGTGGCACTGGAGCAGAGCTTTATAAGGATACCCTGATCTGCCAAAATGACAAACGGATGAGTTTTTAGAGCAAATCAAGCTTCAGAAAAAAATGACAAAACTGAAGCGATTATATTTTAGACATATCATGAGAGAAGATGCCGTTTGTGAAAAGATGATAATGCCAAGCCATGGAAACATGTAGAAAATGAGGATGACTATATTACCAGTAAATTGACTCAATCAAGGAAATCACAGCCCTGACTTCACAAGATCTGAGAAGGACTCTTAATACAGGGGTTTCCATTCACAATAAAGTGAAGCCAATTTGACAGGACAAAGCAACAACAAATTGATAATACAATTTCAGATGTAGAATTCCTAAGACTCTGTGTAAAAAACTGCAATTTTCATTTCAAAATATCTCTGCCTCTAAAAATCACAGGGAATGGCACAAAACCGTGAAGGCAAAAAAAAAAAAACTTAAAAAGCAGAAGCTTAAATTCACACAATTTCAGAACACATCCCACCCATGTTTCATTGCCTCGAATTGCTTGCTTTGAACAAAACAACGTACAATTGTGTTTAATGCACCGAAGCATGTTTTAAGTGCACCAAGCATTGCCTTCCTATTTCATGCCAGTGGTATGTGCAGAATTAAATATATTCAGGATGTTATTTAAAGCTCCCGACTATGACCTAATTCCAAAAAGTGGCAGCAGTGGAGCGGTGCATTGTCTAGACACTGCCAAGCATCAAGAGTCAAGAAGAGAAAAAGAACCCAGCTTCCTTCTTCTTTTATTTATTTACCTTTCCTCTATTTTGTTCTTGTCCATCAGGGGCTGTTTGATCCACTGATTCACCAGTCTCTGCCCTTGAGGTGTTTTGCACTTATTTAACAATCCAGATAGAGATTGTGTACTTTGGGTGTGTCCTGATGAACCCTAAGAAGGAAAAAAAAATACACAATCTGGTATAAAGTCAATAAAACCCCAGCAGTCTTCATATTTTAAAATCCACTTTAAGAGCAAATGAAATATGGTGGAAGAGGGTATGTAAAATATCTATACCTTAAATACTTCTTATGCTTCAGTTTTATTGTAATGCATAACTTAACATTTGGGTAAGCAGTTGTAAAATATAACCCACCCTTTTGCCTACAAAAGAAGAGAAAATTCAAAGGAAGACAGACATGTTAAGTGAAGAGATGAGCAGACGAAGAGGAAAAGAACAAAAAGGGGATAGAAGACTCCCCTCCATGAGTAATTGTGCAAATGTACTAAATTTTGTGGCAAATGGGAGTCTAGGATCCCAACTGTGAAGCCAAATCAGAGAACAGCCTCTTTTTAAAAACAAATAAAACCCACTTAGAGCTTGGAAATAAAACACTGGTCTCCACAGGGGTGTATCCTGAGATCAATACTACTTGAAAGCATCCCTGCTAGGCTTATAATGTGACTTATATAATCAGCCTTTCCTCATCTTAAAGTAGATACTGACATATTGTGTGGATAAAAAAGTTTCCTTCAATATATCTTGTCTTTTCAAATGCTATCTGATCCACCAAGATTGCTCAATTTATTTCATATGCTTCCAGAGCAAGGAAATGCAGCTACCCAAATTCAAGGTGGCTTGGACAGCTAAACACACCACTCACCCGGACCTGGGAGGGCTGTCTCTCACTCCATCTCTAGGGGACGCAACATATGGTCATTGGGCCAATTCTGCCATTTTTAGCACTCTAAACTTGGAGGAAAGGTTCCCCTCAACCTAAAACAGGGCTCAAGCATGATGAAAATGTCCCCGTGGCATCTAATTAAGAAAATTTATTAATTTCTGAAAAAAACCAATGCAATTCTAGCCTGCATTAATAGGAATATAGTGTCTAGATCAGGCATAGGTAAACTTCGACCCGCCAGATGTTTTGGACTTCAATCAGCTGTTAGGAATTGAGGAAGTTGAACTTCAAAACACTTGGAGGCCCTAAGGTTGCCCATACATGGTCTAGAAGAGGGGTCCTCAAACTAAGGCCCGGGGGCCGGATGCGGCCCTCCAAGCTCATTTACCCGGCCCTCGCTCAGGGCCAACCTAAGTCTGAAACGACTTGAAAGCACACAACAACAACAATCCTATCTCATCAGCCAAAAGCAGGCCCACACTTCCCATTGGAATACTAATAAGTTTATATTTGTTAACATTGTTCCTCATTTTAATTACTGTATTGTTTTAAGTGTTTTTTTACATTACAAATAAGATATGTGCAGTGTGCATAGGAATTAATTCATTTTTTTTCCAAATTATAACCCGGCCCTCCAACAGTTTGAGGGACTGTGAACTGGCCCTCTGTTTAAAAAGTTTGTGGACCCCTGGTCTAGATCAAGGGAAGTCATAGCCCCACTCTCTTCTATTTTGGTCAGACTTAACCTGGAATAACATTGTATCTAGTTCTGGGCACAACAGTTCAAGAATTGACTTGTGGATTCAAACAACTAATATGCTGGAAGGTGATCAGAGAAGAGCAATCAAAATGGGCAAGTTCTAAGAGGAATGGCTTTGGAAACTGGGAAAAGAAGGAGAAAAGAAGGCTGAGAGACCTGATAGCGATGTTTACATATTTGAAAGAGGGGGAAAGTTTGTTTTCTGTTGCTCTAGATCAGTGGTCCTCAACCTGTGGGTACCCAGATGTTTTGGCCTTCACCTCCCAGAAATCCTAACAACTGGTAAACTGGCTAGGATTTCTGGAACTTGTAGGCCAAATCACCTGGGTACCTACAGATTGAGAACCACTGCTCTAAAGACTATGGGACTGTGGCGCAGCTGGCTGGGTGTTAGCTGCATTAAGACCACTACTGACCGAAAGGTCATGAGTTTGAAGCCAGCCCAGGTCAGGTGAGCTTCCGGCCAATTTGTGTAGCTTGTTGTCGACCTTTGCAACCCGAAAGATAGTTGTATCTGTCAAGTAGGAAATTTAGGTACCACCTATGTGTGGGAAGGCTAATTTAACAAATTTATGAGGCCATAAAAATCTCCAGCGAAAGCATGTGGGGAATGCGGAAAGTACTTCATCAGTGTCACGGATGGACAGTGAAGCAACAGCTCCTCTGGTGGCCAGAAAAGTGGAATGTTAAATGGTCTCTGACTGTCTGTCTATATGTGCTGTGTGTCTATGGCATTGAATGTTTACCATGTATGTGTACATTGTAATCCACCCTGAGTCCCCTGTGGGGTGAGAAGGGCGGAATATAAATACTGTAAATAAAATAATAAAATAATAAATACGACACAGAGCAATGGATTCAAATTGCAAGAAAAGAGATTTCACCTAAACATTAGGAAGAACTTCCTGATCATAAGAATTATTTGGAATATGCTGCATCAGAACGTGGTAGAACCTGCTTTTTCTAGAGGTTGGGTGGCCATCTATAGGAGATGCTTTGACTGTGTATTCCTGCAAGGTAGGGGATTATACTTATGGTCTCTCCCAACTCTGTAAATGTATTATTTTGCAATTTTAAAAAACACTTCCTGAAAAATGGGGAAACCCTTGCTACACACAAATGGGGGAACTGAATGTGCATGGAGCATGGGAAAGCTTTCATCAATCCTTTACAGCTCCCTCCAGTTTTACATTTAAACAAAATCAGAACACTTTCAAACCATTTTTGCCCCAAACCCACAGACAAAGCCACTAAGAGTGAACATATGCCCTTACTCCCACATGTTATTGTAGTCTCTCTCAAAACTAGTACCCAAAATTGACATAACGTCAGTTCCTAACAACAATTTGTGAAGGAAGGGAGAAAATAACAAAAGTATTATGACATGAAGAGGGGGAATGTGTTGGAAATAGACTCCAGGCTCCCATACAGTTTCCCACTGCTGTTTTGAGGATAGTTTTTTCACACTGAAAGCCAAATATCAAATGTATTCTCAAGGGATGCCTAGAGGTAAAAAAATTGGCAATCTTTATATTGCATATTGAAACACTTTTGACCAATAGTTACATCTTCTGGGGATTATTTGCCGCCCTGAGTCGCCTTTGGGCTGATATGGGCGGGAAAGAAATAATGTAAATAAATAAATAAATAAATAAATAAATAATTTCAACCCTTTTAAATGGGGAATAAAATGTATAAAAGGTAAAAGTTCCCCTAGTCGTGTCTGACTCTGGGGAGTGGTGCTCATCTCCATTTCTAAGCTGAAGAGCCAGAGTTGTCCATAGACACCTCCAAAGTCATGTGGCTGGCATGACGACATGGAGTTCCGTTACCTCCCTGCCGAAACAGTACCTATTGATCTACTCACATTTGCATGTTAAGAAATATAAGGTTGGAGAAGCATCAGGATAACACTGATGCTTTGAAAACCGATGAGACAGAAAGTCAACAAAGGAACAGAATTCCAAACTTATCTACATTTTATGGGAGTAACAGGCAATAGATGAAGGCAGCCCCAAACGAAAAAGACTTACCGGGAAAAGGTTAAGGGCTCTGGAAGCAGCATGATCCAGTGTCATGTACTGGTTGAGGTCAAAGGTGGAGAGTTCAAACTGCCCAAAATTAGCGTCATCATTTAAGAGCTCTAAATACTTAATTGCTGCTGACAAGGAAGAGATGGCAACCTAAACAGAAAACACAATTCAAGAGAATGGTTATTCTGGATACATTCAGGCTGGTAGCATGCCACTGATGTATTGCTGGGGTTAAGGGTGAATGTACCCCAACACATATATTCTTTCCCCTCCTGACCACCAATATTTCTAAATTATCTCTGGATGATTTCACTAGCACGGGTTTAACTTTCCAGAGATGCTTGAAAGAAAGAGTCATGGGAACAACTAAATGTGGAAGCAGCATCAAGTCCTGGACAAAGCATCCAAATGATGTTCTCCTCACGTTATCCTTAAAGTAAATTAAGAACACCACTGTTTATTCCATGCTGAAATACCTATACAAATACTACAAGAGATCTTTTCAAAGTTTCATGTACTTTAAAAATTTAAAAAATGGATTAAACTGTGGGTAGATAATTTGTGAGGAGAATCAGTGAGGTGGAATAGATTATTGGACAGAGGCCCCTTCCAGACAGCTGAATAAAATCCCATATTATCTGCTTTGAACTGGAAGATATGGCAGTGTGGACTCAGATAACCCAGTTCAAAGCAGATATTGTGGGTTATTCGGACTTGATATTCTGGGTTATATGGTTGTGTGGAAGGGCCCAGTGACTTTGGAAACGAGGGTTCAAATCTCTGCTCCATCACGGAAATCCACTGAGTGACCTTGAATGGATCACACTCTCTCAACACCTCTGAATAAATCTTGCCAAGAAAACCCCATGATAGGGTCGTTGTAAGTGGGAAACAGTGCTCCATCCAGTCATGCTGGCCACATGACCTTGGAGGTGTCTATAGACAATGCCGGCTCTTTGGCTTAGAAATGGAGATGAGCACCAACTCTCAGAGTCGGACACGACTGGACTTAATGTCAGGGGAAAACCTTTACCTTTACCCTAAGAGGAAACTGGCTGAAGGCACATAGCAGCAACAAAGTGATATATGAACAAGATAGGGGGGAAAATGAAAATATTTTCTCAACTATAGATAGGTGATAGGTAAATCACACACTGAAAAATTAAGAGATTCACTTCCACTCTTTTGGAAGACAATGTCATTTTGAATATTTTACTCACATAATCCTGCCTATTTCTACAGCACAGTAGGGCACGTTTTTTCATTTTTCCAGGGGAAAAAATGTAAAACTTTTCCAAAGCTATCTGATGAGGGCTATATAACATTCTGCCTTTATAAAGACAACGTCCATATAGAAAAACAAATGCATACCTTCTATCGTTTCCAACTATGTGTATCTGAAGGTCTCACTAATAAGTAATAAAAAGGTATTAACAAAATAGATTAACTTAATGGCAACCCAGACTGGCCCTGGAATATGAACTGGATTATGTAATTTTAATTGGGGTTTTTTGTTTTGTTTTGGGGGGTTTTTTGTGTCAAGAGCGACTTGAGAAACAGCAAGTCACTTCTGGTGTGAAAGAATTGGCTGTCTGCAAAGACATTGCCCAGGGGATGCCGGCATGTTTTGATGTTTTACCATCCTTGTGAGAGGCTTCTTTCATGTCCCAGCATAGAAAGCTGGAGCTGACAGTGGGAGCTCAACCCACTCTCTCCAGATTCAAACCACTGATCTATCACTCAGCAGTCCTGCTGGCACAAGGGTTTAACCCACTGCACCACCGTGAGGCTCCCTGATTGTTGTTTTAATGTTATGTTTTAACTGGATGGTTTTGTTAATATTCATTCATTGATGTATATGTTCATGCAGCACTGAAATGTTGTCTTTGTGAGGCTGCCTTGAGTCTCCTTAGAGGTTGAGAAAGGCAGGATACAAGTATGGTAAATAAAATAATAAATAAACAAGAAATGGCTCAAAAGAACTTCTTTTAAAACCATGGCTGCATCTACACTGCCAAATAATGCAGGTTTTTTGTGTCAGGAGTGACTTGAGAAACTGCAAGTCACTTCTGATGTGAGAGAATTTGCCGTCTGCAAGAATGTTGCCCAGGGGATGCCTGGATGTTTTGATGTTTTGCCATCCTTGTGGAGGCTTCCTCACATGGGGAGCTGGAGCTGACAGAGAGAGCTCATCCGCACTCTCCCCAGATTTGAACCTGCAACCTGTTGGTCTTCAGTCCTGCCAGCAAAAGGGTTTAACTTTCTGTGCCATTGGGGGCTCCAATAATGCAGTTATATGTATCTACACTGTCTTCAGTCCTACCGTCACAAGGGTTTAACCCACTGTGCAATTGGGGGCTCCAATAATGCAGTTATATGTATCTACACTAACCATATAATTTAGTTCCAACTCCATTATTGGGCAGCCCATATCATTTTGATTTCTACATATAGTCCAACTCAAAAAAAAAATCTCCTCAATTACTACTTGTTTCTGGCAGACCCTTCATGTGTCTGTATAGGCAGACTGCCACCTGGTGGACATAATACATAGCAGCCAACTACAACAAGAAACCAAAGCTCCAAAACCAGCCACAGCTACAATTCTGCACATAATTAATCAATCAATTTTAACATTTTATTTACTTATGTATGTATTTATTTATTTATTTATAAATAAATAACATTTTGTTTTCTTGGTACATTTATCTAACTAGTGAGACTATAAATATACACATAAAATATTAAAATTTGTTATATATTTTTATTTTAAAAATTACGAATGCCAAACATTATCTTAAGAGCCACTTTTCCCTCTCTTGCATTAAGTACTGTCATATCATAATCACAAATCAACTCCAATTTATGGCAAACCTACCAGTTTCTTGGCAAGGTTTATTTAAAGGAGGTTTGACACTGTCTTGTTTACTGCTGTTGTAGAAACTAGGACATGGAGCGATGGATTAAAATTTTAGGAAAAAAGGTTCTGCCTAAACGTGAGGCAGAACTGCTATTTAGCAGTGGCATGTGCTATTTCAGAGTGTGGTGGGGTCTCTGTCTCTGGATGGCCATTTGTCAGGAGAGCTTTGATTGTGTGTTCCTACATGGAAGAATGGGGTTGGACTAGATAGCTCTTGTGATACCTTCCAACCCTTTGATTCTATTACTCTAAGATTGAGAGAGTGTGACTTGCTTAAGGTCACCCACTGAATTTTCATGGCTGGGCAAATATTGGAACCTTATCCACCAGAGTCTTACTCTACTCACTGCACCAAACTTTCCAAGATGATGCCTACTAATAAAACACATATGGATACTATCTAAAAAGAAACATGTGTTTCTTCCTTCAGAGGTATTACTTGTACTCATATGAATGTTTAATCAGCAGCTGATAATCCAATTAACCAAGATTTCTTTTGTCAAGCAGCATCCCTAGAAATAAAACAGTGCATCCTTGGCCTACCTCGCAGGAGCGACACTTCAAGAACAGCTCAAGCCTTTTCCTTCTACCAGCACGAGTAAGGTGGGAACTCCACACAAAACAAGTTAAACATGAGCCAACAATGTGATGTGGCGGCAAAAAAAGCCAATGGGATTTTGGCCTGCATCAATAGGAGCATAGTGTCTAGATCTAGGGAAGTAATGCTACCCCTCTATTCTGCTCTGGTTAGACCACATCTGGAATATTGTGTCCAATTCTGGGCACCACAATTGAAGAGATGTTGACAAGCTGGAATGTGCCCAGAGTAGGGCGACTAAAATGATCAAGGGTATGGAGAACAAGCCCTATGAGGAGCGGCTTAAGGAAATGGGCATGTTTAGCCTGAAGAAGAGAAGGCTGAGAGGAGATATGATAGCCATGCATAAATATGTGAGAGGAAGCCACAGGGAGGAGGGAGCAAGCTTGTTTTCTGCTGCCCTGGAGACTAGGACGCGGAACAATGGCTTCAAACTACAAGAAAGGAGATTCCATCTGAACATTAGGAAGAACTTCCTGACTGCGAGAGCCGTTTAGCAGTGGAACTCTCTGCCCCGGAATGTAGTGGAGGCTCCTTCTTTGGAGGTTTTTAAACAGAGGCTAGATCTGTCAGGGGTGCTTTGAATGCAATATTCCTGCTTCTTGGCAGGGGGTTGGACTGGATGGCCCATGAGGTCTCTTCCAACTCTATGGTTCTATTTTTTTATTTCTTTGTCGTGTCAGGAGCAACCGCTCCTGTTGTGAGAGAATTGGCCGTCTGCAAGGACGTTGCCCAGGGGACGCCTGGATGATTTTTGATGTTTTATCATCCTTGTGGGAGGCTTCTCTCATGTCCCTGCATGAGGAGCTGGAGCTAATAGAGGGAGCTCATCCGCCTCTCCCCGGATTCGAACCTGCGACCTGTCGGTCTTCAGTCCTTCCAGCACAGTGCTTTAACCCACTGCGCCACCGGGGGCTCCTATGGTTCTATGATTCTATGACTAACTGATTGCAGTTATTTACATCATCTTGGAAAATAGTTCATATACACAATCAGGCCAAAAGAACAAAGGTGAGCATCTATTGACATGTCTTTTGATCTTCTGCAGCAAATCTGCAAGGGTTTCTAAAAATAAAAAAGGGCCCAAGGCTGGTATGTGGCGTGTTTTAATTTTATATTTGTTTTGTTGTAAAACAGGATTGATCAGATTTTTGACCAGGTTTTATTTTTTGCAGTTCTGCTGGGCAGGTTTAACTGGTGTGTTAAGAAGATCTGGTCTCAATAACTAAGGTCATGCCGCCATATGGTGTGCAGGAAAGGAACTGTGTCCATCCCCATTTTATGTCGACCACCATCAGCCTTCCAATTACTATTCTAAACACTTCTCCAGTTAGTGGCTCTTGAGGTTCTACTGAGGCAAGAAGAAAGCCCACCAATAACTTAAATCAGCCATAATGTTGAGCTACATCCATTGGAACTGGAACTTTCTACATGAAAGCTTTGTATTAAACCAAAATGAAACATCTACGTCATGTCAACATAATGCCCATGCATCTCTTAAGTGTGTAAGACATCTTTTCATGGGCCTAAAATTCTATATGGCACACAAACACGACACAAAAACACAGGTGTAATAAAACTATTAAGACACAATTTTACTATTATTCTCTAAGGTAGGGGCTCTCAAACCTTTTCATCTGCGGAGCCATTGCACCCCAAGAAATGTTTATATATTACATATAACATGAAAAGGTAAAGATAAAGGTTTTTCCCTGACATTAAGTCCAGTTGTGTCAGACTCTGGGGATTGATGCTCATTTTCATTTCTAAACTGAAGAGCCCACATTGTGCATAGACACCTCCAAGCTCATGTGGCCAGCGTGACTGCATAGAGTGCCATTTCCTTCCCAAAGAAGCGGTACCTATTGATCTACTCCCATTTGCATGTTTTCAAACTGCGAGGTTGGCAGAAACTGGGGCTAACAGCAGGATCTCACCCCACTCCCTCGATTCAAACCATCGACCTTTCAGTCAGCAAGTTCAGCAGCTCAGTGGTTTAACCTGCTGTGCTATCAAAGGGCCCATACATCATATTATTCCATATTATATTATATATTGTAATGTGTATATATTTCAGGCACAGGCCAGGCTGGGGAAAATGGATGGAGAGTGTCTGAGTGAACTAATTCACACAGTGCAGTAAACGAAGGAAGGAAGGAAGGAAAGAACAATATAATATTTAAAATGAAGAACAATTTTAACCAACATAAACTTAACCGTATTTCAGTGGAAGACCCCCGGGGACAAGTCCACCCCCTTCTGAGTGGTAGGAGGGAAACAGCATTTTGGAAACAATGAAAAGCAGGAGGGGTCTGCGCAGTGAGGGAGGCGGGGTGGGGGAAGGATCCGTGTCCCAGGAGGATGCTGCTGCTGTTGTTTCCAGGAGCCGAACACTTTAATTTTCCTGTATTTCTCAGAAGGAGGAAAGAGGAGGAGGCAGAGAGCAGCATGGTGCTACAGAGACCCTGACTATCACCCACAGAGCCCCAAGAGTTCTGAGAACCCCTGCTCTAAGGCACTGCATGTAACTGCAGATCAAAACAATTCAAAGTACTGAAGGGATTCTAGTTAACACATTTTACACATTTCTCTAAAGCCAAAAATATGTTTTTAGTGCTAGTGCTTGTTCTAGTATTGTGTAGTGTTCAGTGTAGTGTAACCAATTACTGTTGTGCAAGGCATATATTATTATATTATCTTCTATTACTGTATGTAAAATTTAGTCAATAAATATTAAAAAAAATAGTGGACCTACGACCATAGAAACAAGGATAGGCATTTTCTCTCCCACTTCCTCACCCTTCAAAGAAATCTTATATTTGAGCTGCTCTGTATATTACAGGAGACAAACCAAATCACTCAGCTAGGTGACTCACCTGTTTGTCCATCTCAGGTAATGCTGCACTACGCACATGCTCTTTCTTTTTTGATCTCAGTAAACGGTTGAGATCTTGAGTGATGTCTTTTGGTAAAAAATCACTTTTTTTCTTGTTTGTAATCAGAATTCCTCCCCTTTGAATGACCTGCGGATATGAAATCATAAGTTGCAACTTTCCAACCTGCAGATTCTCTCAAAAAACAATGTATGCCATAACACAAGGCAGATAAGCAAGTGTCATCAAGATATTCTTGATTACTATTTCAGTAAAGCAAAGACAGTATATCCAATAGGTAAGAATTACTGGAGTTATAGCTCAAAATATCAGCAGGGCTCCTGTCTTTTATACCGATTCTCCTCCAAGCATGCTGGAGCAAAAGTATGATTTTAAATGTGCCCAATGGAGAAGCAGTGAAACTTGAGCAAATTCATAAAATAATAGAGGAAAACAGACAATATACAGAAGGAAGAGAAATAATGTGACCTTCTAGATGCTGTTCACCACTCCTCACCAAAGACTATACTGGCTAAGGCAGATTGGCTTTGTAATCAAAGACCATATAGCCATGGACTTCTTATCCCTGATATAGATGGGAAGAGTAACTACTAATGTTGACTATTTATCTGAAAGACTGCATTAACGCTATAAATGTATCAATGATCCAACAACGAATTTCACTTAAAAATGAAAATAATTTCTACTGTTTTTATAGTTTATATAATTCTAATACTTTCAAAAAAATATTTTTGTTGGGAAACGATATCTACTACTTCCCAGCTACTTGTCAAAATAGATCTGCATTCCTTTCTCGATTGAACATATTACACGCATAAAGATACTATGCATATAATGTATTCAAATATAAGTCAATGTCATGTATAAGTCACAGTGGATGACCAGTGGATAAGTCAAGGATCATTCCACAAAGGGGAAAGCACCAATGCTGATTCAGAGGGCCAGCTGCCCCTTGCCACTGCCGCATTTCCCTACTGCATTCAAAAAGGTCAGAAACTGTACCACAGCAGAAAGAGCAGAAGGGGGTCAGTGCTTCTTTATATTCTCCAGGGATGGACTGCTCTTGCCTTTCACCACTCTGCTCAGAGAAGGAGATTTTTTCCTTTTTGATAAAAGTTAAGACACAGCACTTACACTGACCTGTGGATAAGTCAACCCAGGTTTTTTTTTTTTTGGCTGTTTCTTTTTGACTAAAACTTCTGGACTTATACATGAGTAAACAGGGTATATACAAGTTAGGTGTTATTTCAAATATGTATTTGAGATAAAAGCATTCTGTATCAAGTTGAAATCCTGTGTGATACTGGGACACATTCTGAGGAGAAACAGTTTTTATTTTAGTTTCCGCCCTTAATTTTAAAAGAAGCAGGTGTTTATCTCGCTGCTTTCTCATTGTATTCATGCCTCTGCATGTTGGCTTGAACTCTTCACAATCACCTAAAGGCTGGAACAAAAGACAAGGTCTTTCTTCCTCCCTGACAGGAAAGTTTTGGGGAAAGATAGGAACAGCAGAAGTTCTATTATTTATGTCCTTTACGCTTTCCGGCAAGTGAGTGCCATGAGTTTCAACCCTGTTTAGGAGCAGAGAGTTACAAAACAGTCAAAGTTCAAGCCAAAGAGTCCATCCGAGAGGCAACAACAACCAGGGAGGCCAAGAGTCCGTTTCAAAGGTCTAAAGTTGAATCCAACTGGGTCTAGAGTCCAAGATCAATCGAAAATCCAAACAGCCTAAGTCCAAAGATCACGAATCCAAGATAGCTAAAAGTCAGAAATCATAGTTCCAACACTGACGTTGCTGCCAGCAACATGGTACCACACTTGAACTCCTTATATGCTAGGTTCTCACGTGCTATCTATTGCTAGCTCATTTCTCTGCTCATCTAGAGGACCTGCGAAGTTGGGCCTTCTCTTGCATTCAAATCAGGGGTGATCTGAATGCAATATTCCTGCTTCTTGGCAGAGGGTTGGACTGGATGGCCAATGAGGTCTCTTCCAACTCTTTGATTCTATGATTCTTTGAAGCTCCACAAATTCTGGAGAACATAACCCTTTCTCCACGTATTCAGAGGAGCTCGCTTGCACTTGCTCTGCAGGCTGAGAAGCGGTAGCTACCTCCATAGGTTGTTCTTCTGAGCTCAACTGAGGGAGCTGCTGGGCACTCCAGCTCCAACCCAGGCCCTTCAACCACCATCTCCTATACATACCAGGCCCTAGGGAGGTACACCTGGAAGCTACAAGGCGTAGAGCTTTTTCGATCTATGCTCCAATTCTGTGGAACTCATTGCCTCCATATATTAGAGCAATGTCGGAGTTGCGACCTTTTGTAAAGGTGCTCAAGACTTGGCTGTTTGGTTGTGCATTTAAGTAAAGTGATCAGATCTAATTTGCCAAATAGTCACTGTTGTATGTTTTTATGTCGAATGTTTTTATATTGTGTAAATGCTATTTTAAAATGTAAGTCGCTCGGAGCACCTTGGTGGAGAGCGACTAATTAAGAAATAAAGTGAAGAGAAGCATCTCCTCACCCTCACTATCCATGGCAGTGAGTATGACCTCTCTCCTCTTCATAGCAAAGAGGACATGACAGAGAAACAACACCTTACCTAGCAATGGAAAGAAACTGTTTTGTTTGACTGCAGTGTCCATACACTGTAGCCAGCAGAACCAAGGTTGAGAGATGATGGGAATGCAATGCAATAACACTCGTAGGGTCCCAAGTGTGTGTAAACAAAGACAACAATCTATCAATTTTTGGAGCTTACCTGTCTCAGTTTCTCCATATCTGCACCATTTTCTCCCATAGGTAGCAAACACTCCTTTGGTCCCATCTGAACTAGCAGAGCTTCAAGGTTTGAAAATTGTTCGTTGTCTACAAACTCACATACTTCCAGCTTCCTCATTAAAGTTTCTACAAACCCAATTCCAACAACTTTTTGTCCATCAGTTGATGACAGCTTAACGCCCATAACACCAACAGATGAGGATATGTCATGGTTACCAAACAGAACATCCTCAAATTGGGCGATGTTTCCTGGAGAACCCTATTTGGGGGGGGGGGGGTGAAGAGACAAATAAAGACCCAGTTTGAATCACAGTGGAATTTGAACATATTCCAAACAAACAGCAAAAATATAAAAAGGTTAATCGTGTGGGTTCAATGCCATAAGATCCTGGTAAGTCCAGAATACAGGAACCACTAGATAATTTTTTAAAAGGAAGTAATGTAAATAAATAATTTATAGTACACCATTCTGCCCAGTTTCCCAATTCACAATTATACATCATAACAATGTCAGCTAAAATATCCCTATGGGGAGCACTGCTTTCCCTTGCAGCCAACTTCATTCCCAGGCAGCTGATCTGGGATTTTCTGGAATAATGCTGGAGCTCTAGAGAGAAATTAGAAAAAAATCACATCTTTCATCTGGAGAAGAGATGTCTACATATAAATAGTGTGCTACAGACACAAATCAAGTCGCCATTATGAAAAATTTGAGAAGGTCCTGACTCCCTTTTTTATTTCTTGACAAAATGTGAAATTGTTGTATTTACATGAGTTGCTCAAAACCATAAATACAAGTTTTAAGAGAAATGTATTATATAATGCAAATCAAATCAATAGATTGACAAATCTAGAAAACTAAAGGGAAACACGACATTCCTCAGATGTATTCTTCACATAACCTGGCAGAGAGATTTAGCACCAGCCATTAATCATATCACATGGATTGAGTTTCACAACTCCAACATCCTAAGGTTGCTTTTTCAAGTTTAACAGTAGGCAAAAGAACGGAAATAATTTCATTTCTTGGATATTTAGTGCTGTATTTTACAATCAAGCACTTGTAGCAAACTTAGATGCTCCATAGGGCTAAGAGATGGTATAATCGCTGGTTCTTGGACTTAATGCTCAATGAGGATTTTTTTTTTGTTGGGCTGTGTAATCTGTTGCATAATCTCTTGTACTTTAGAATGAAACTCAAAACCTGGTACCAAGTGTTCGAACAAGTAGAGGCAACAATTTAGAATGAGACCCAATTTGTGTGAATTACAATGGACTGACCTAGACTATGATTTCAAACCTGCGTGATTTAAACTATGTTTTAGTAATTCTAAAGCATTAACAAATTGTCTTAATTGCTTTTATAATTTATAATTGTTTCTGGCATTGAATGAATGCCTGTTGTGAAGCCACCCTGAGCCCCCCTCCGGGGGGTGAGAAGGACGGAATACAAATATGCAAAATAAATAAATAAGTATGTGGCAGTTTATGGAACAGTGCATAGCAGCAGCAGCAAGGGAACACCAATGAAACCAGAGGGTACCTTGACTGTGGTGCCCCACTGAAACACTTCTCACTGCCATGCCTACAGCCTTATTGCTATTTCCTCCAACCAGTTATCATGATGACATACCTTGTAAGCCAGGTACCATTCACTCTCCTTGGTGGATTTGTTTCCTGCTTTGTTCTTGTACACCTCAGCCCTGTATTGACGCACCAGGAGCAGATCTCTCAAAAATGATTCGAAATTACTCTTGCTCAGGGCAACACTGTCAAGTTTCCGGGGTCCTAAGGGATAAGAAACACGTTTAAGATATCTGGCTGGCATGTTACATATGATTCTATAGCATGCCTGGGTTCGGACCTCTAAGCGTTTTGGACTTCAACACTCAACATTCCTAACACCTTCAGGCCCCTTCCTTTTCCCCCTCGGCCGCTTTTTGGACTCCAACTCCCACAATTAATACTACTACTACTAATAAAACTTTATTTATATACCCCGCCACCAGCTCCCCAGTGGGACTCAGGGCGGCTAACATGATGCCAAGCCCAAACAATTACAACAAATCAAAATAAAATACATACAGCAAATAATAACATCAAAAGAAATGTAAACAAAACAAGTTAATACAACATCAAATACAGGAAATGAAATAAGAAAGAATGTGGACAACAGGCTGAGCCAACAAGGGGTAGAATAAAATGTTAAAACCCTGGGTGAGATGGATGAATAGGGAAATGTGCCTGGTGGGGGATTTCAGATGGGAACAAGGAATGGGGTGAATATCAAACGAGAATACGAGAAGCTCGGCTTGTCATTAAACACTGAGAAAACCAAAGTGCTCTTCCAGCAGTCACCAGCCATTCCCTCTCCAATGCCAGAAATACAGCTCAATGGTGTAACATTAGAAAATGTTGACCATTTCCACTACTTTGCAGCCACCTCTCCACAAAAGTCAACATTGACACTGAAATTCAACACTGCCTGAATTCTGTGAGTGCAGCATTTTTCCGAATTAAGCAGAGAGTGTTTGAGGACCTGGACATCCATAGGGATACCGAAGTGCTTGTTTATAAAGCTATTGTCCTCCCAATTCTGCTATACGCCTGAGAGACGTGGACTATCTACAGACGTCACATGCAACTCCTAGAACGATTCCATCAGTGTTGCCACAAAAAAAAAAATCCTGCAAATCTCTTGGGAAGATAAGCAGACAAATATCAGTTTGCTGGAAAAAGCAAAGCCCACCAGCATTGAAGCGATGGTCCTCTGCCATCAACTCCGCTGGACCGACCGCGTTGTCCGGATGCCTGACCACCGTATCCCAAAGCAGTTGCTCTACTCTGAACTCAAGAATGGAAAACGGAATGTTGGTGGACAGGAAAAGAGATTTAAAGATGGGTTCAAAGCCAACCTTAAAAACTCTGGCATAGACACTGAGAACTGGGAAGCCCTGGCCCTTGAGTGCTCCAGTTGGAGGTCAGCTGTGACCAGCAGTGCTGTAGAATTTGAAGAGGCACGACTGGAGGGCGAAAGAGAGAAACACGCCAAGGGGAAGGCGTGTCAAGCCAACCCCAACTGGGACCGCCTTCCACCTGGAAACCAATGGGTCCGGTCCTGTTCAACATCTTTATTAATGACTTAGATGAAGGGTTATAAGGCATGATCATCAAGTTTGCAGACAACACCAAATTGGGAGGCATAGCCAATGCTCCATAGGACAGGATCAGAATTCAAACGATGGGCCAAAACTAACAAAATGAAGTACAACAGGGAGAAATGCAAGATACTCCACTTAGGCAGAAATAACAAAATGCAAAGATACAGAATGGGGGACAATGCCTGGCTCGAGAGCAGTACGTGTGAAAAAGATCTTTGGGGTCCTTGTGGACAACAACTTAAACATGAGCCAACAATGTGAAGTGGCGGCAAAAAAAGCCAATGGGATTTTGGCCTGCATCAATAGAAGCATAGTGTCTAGATCTAGGGAAGTCATGCTACCCCTCTATTCCGCTTTGGTTAGACCACACCTGGAATATTGTGTCCAATTCTGGGCACCACAATTGAAGAGAGATATTGACAAGCTGGAATGTGTCCAGAGGAGGGCGACTAAAATGATCAAGGGTCTGGAGAACAAGCCCTATGAAGAGCGGCTTAAGGAGCTGGGCATGTTTAGCCTGAAGAAGAAAAGGATGAGTTGAGATATGATAGCCATGTATAAATATGTGAGAGGAAGCCACAGGGAGGGGAGCAAGCTTGTTTTCTGCTTCCCTGGAGACACGATGGAACAATGGCTTCAAACTACAAGAGAGGAGATTCCATCTGAACACGAGGAAGAACTTCCTGACTGTGAGAGCCATTCAGCAGTGGAACTCTCTGCCCCGGAGTGTGGTGGAGACTCCTTTGGAGGTTTTTAAACAGAGGCTGGATGATGGATCTGGACCAAACTTGGTACGAATATTCCATATGCTCAAATATGAACACAGATGGTGTTCAGGGGAAACAGACCTTAACATTTGGGAGTTGTAGTTACTGGGATTTATAGTTTACTTGCAATCAAAGAGCATTCTGAACCCCATGAACGACAGAATCGGGCCAATATCTACTTAGAACTGGTTTATCTCAGTCCACACTCAGATAATGTGGGATTTTCTGGCTTGATATTCTGGGATATAGGGCTGTGTGGAAGGGCCCTAGACCAGAGTTTCTCAACCTGGGGGTCGCAAGGGGGGCGTCAGAGGGGTCACCAAAGACCATTAGAAAACACAGCATTTTCTGTTGGTCATGAGGGTTCTGTGTGGGAAGTTTGGCCCAATTCTGTTACTGGTGGGGTTCTGAATGCTCTTTCATATAGAATCATAGAATCAAAGAGTTGGAAGAGACCTCATGGGCCATCCAGTCCAACCCCCTGCCAAGAAGCAGGAATATTGCATTCAAATCACCCCTGACAAATGGCCATCCAGCCTCTGTTTAAAAGCTTCCAAAGAAGGAGCCTCCACCACACTCCGGGGCAGAGAGTTCCACTGCTGAACGGCTCTCACAGTCAGGAAGTTCTTCCTCATGTTCAGATGGAATCTCCTCTCTGTAGTTTGAAGCCATTGTTCCATTGCTTCCTAGTCTCCAGGGAAGCAGAAAACAAGTTTGCTCCCTCCTCCCTGTGGCTTCCTCTCACATATTTATACATGGCTATCATATCCCCTCTCAGCCTTCTCTTCTTCAGGCTAAACATGCCCAGCTCCTTAAGCCGCTCCTCATAGGGCTTGTTCTCCAGACCTTTTATCATTTTAGTCGCTCTCATCTGGACACATTCCAACTTGTCAATATCTCCCTTGAATTGTGGTGCGCAGAATTGGACACAATATTCCAGGTGTGGTCTAACCAAAGCAGAATAGAGGGGTAGCATTACTTACTCTTTGATAGTAGGTGAACTATAAATCCCAGCAACTACAACTCCCAAATGTCAAGGTCTATTTCCCCCAAACTCCACCTGTGTTTAAGCGGCTGAGGGGGAAAAGGAAAGGGCCTGAGGCTGTGAGGAATGGTGGGAGTTGGAGTCCAAAACACCTGGAGTTCGGGCCCAAGTGGGCGCAGGCCTCGCTGGCCTCACAGGCCGCGGCCTACCTTTCCCCAGCGCCCGGATGACGCCCCTGGTCTTGAAGACCTCTGCGGCCGCCAAGAAGGCATCGGCGCCGTGGACGGTGTAGTAGTCTCCCCGCTCGAAGAAGCGGATGGTGGTGCTGGGTTTCTCCGGGAGGCTGAGCACGGCGCGCACGAAGCCCGTCTCCGCTACCGTCCCCTCCGGCCAGCAGCCCTCGCGCGAGGAAGCAGCAGACGAGACGGAGGAGGACGGAGAAGAGGTGGAAGAAGAGGAATTGAGGGTGAAGTCGGCCGCCATGCTGAAATCTCCCGCCAACCTCGAGGGCGTCGCGAGGGCCTCTTCCTGCGTCGTCACGCGCGCCGCGGCCAATCAGAGCGCTCCCTCTCTCGCACGGCCACCGTAGCGGCCTCAAACGTCCTGCCTGAAAACGCGTTTCTCGGCAGCGTGGACCGTCCCGGCCGCCGTCTGGAAATGGCTGCCACGTGTGTGTGAGGGGAAACAATGGGAAAAGGAAGAAGAAGAAAGGCGCTGCAGGCTACTTCCACCTGAGAAGTCAGCCATAGCAGAGCACCTGATGAACCAACCTGGACACAGCATACTATTTGAGAACACAGAATTGCTGGACCACTCTGACAACCACTATCTCAGACTACACAGAAGCCACTGAAAAAGAGAGGAAACAATCTGGGACATCTAATCACCTCTCAACAAAAGATTGCTCCAGGCACTGCCAGGCCATCATCATTATTATTATGTACCTCGCGAAGGCTGATCTGGCCGGGGTGGTCCATGCCTTGGTCACCTCTAGATTGGATTACTGTAATGCGCTCTACGTGGGGCTGCCCTTGAAAAC
This sequence comes from Anolis sagrei ordinatus, assembly GCF_025583915.1. NCBI lineage: Eukaryota > Metazoa > Chordata > Lepidosauria > Squamata > Anolidae > Anolis > Anolis sagrei. The sequence goes on along the minus strand of NW_026844366.1, from coordinate 333,591,241 downwards.
GGCTCGGAAATTCCAACTGGTCCAACGGGCAGCAGCCAGGATGTTAACCGGGGCTCATTACAGAGAGAGGTCAACCCTCCTGTTTAAGGAGCTCCACTGGCTGCCGTTTATTTTCCGAGCCCAATTTAAGGTGCAGGTGCTTACCTACAAAGCCCTGAACGGTTTGGGACCACCCTACCTGCGTGACCGCGTATCGCTGTCTACGAACCCACACGCTCACTCCGGTCATCTGGAGAGGCCCTGCTCGTGATCCCGCCTGCGTCGCAAGCGCGCTTGGTGGGGACGTGAGACAGGGCCTTTTCTGTGGTGGCCCCCCGACTCTGGAACACCCTCCCCAAAGACCTTAGACAGGCCCCTACATTGGCTGTCTTCAGAAAGAACTTGAAGACCTGGCTTTTCCGATGCACCTTCCCAGATTAGGAAATCTCCACTACCAAGTCCCATAAGCACTTTACCAGAACCAATGATTGCTGCACATCGCACATCACACTTGCCCTAGAAGCCTCATATACACCTCCTGTCACATCAGCACTTTTAATTCTTGTACCCATTACTCTGGCTTGGCCCAATTTTATTGTGTTTTAGTGTATTGTTTTTTGCCTGTTGTTCATTTCGCTTTATTCTGTTTTTAATTGTTTGATTTGCTTAGATTGTATTGTATAGATCCACCTTGTCTCCTGTGCTATTCTAATAATATATTATAATATAATATATAATATATTGTGTATACATATAATATTTATAATATTGTAATGTAATGCAATATAATACTATAATAATATGATATTATAATTATATATTTATATTACATGTAATATTACTAATAATATTACAGTATAATTGATATAGTGCAATATAGCAATATTTAAAACTGATATTGTACTATGTTAATAATATATTGTATGTATATATACCTTGTAAGCCGCTCTGAGTCCCCTTCGGGGTGAGAAGGGTGGCATATAAATGTCGTAAATAAATAAAATAAATAAATATGTTGTGTGTTGAGGCCTCGGCCTGTGTAAGCCGCATCGAATCCTTCGGGAGATGCTAGCGGGGTACAAATAAAGTTTAATAATAATAATTAATAATAATAATTTATACCCCGCTACCATTTCCCAAGGGACTCGGTGCGGCTTACATGAGGCCGAGCCCACAATACATCAATACAAGCAATAACAATTACAATGCGAAGCAAAATACAAGAGTCCTTTGCCCCACCCTGGTCATTCCACAAATATATAAACCCTTTTTCCTAGTTCCAACAGACCTCACTACCTCTGAGGATGCTTGCCATAGATGCAGGCGAAACGTCAGGAGAGAATGCCTCTAGAACATGCCATATAGCCCGAAAAAACCTACAATAACCCAGTGATTCTGGCCATGAAAGCCTTCGACAAGGCACACCTTGAAAATGCTATGCCATTAAATGCTAATCAAGATGGTCAAGTTTTTGATTTGTTTTTTGTTGTGTCAGGAGCAATCGCTCCTGTTGTGAGAGAATTGGCCGTTGCCCAGGGGACGCCTGGATGATTTTTGATGTTTTATCATCCTTGTGGGAGGCTTCTCTCATGTCCCCGCATGAGGAGCTGGAGCTAATAGAGGGAGCTCATCCGCCTCTCCCCGGATTCAAACCTGCAACCTGTCGGTCTTTAGTCCTGCCGGCACAGGGCTTTAACCCACTGCACCACCGGGGGCTCCTCAGTGAGTAGGTAGACTAGATAGAATTAGAGTGAGGTTGGGTTGTTGTAGGTTTTTCGGGCTATATGGCCATGTTCCAGAAGCATTCTCCCCTGACTTTTCACCTACATCTGTGGCAGGTATCCTTAGAGGTTGTGGGGTCTGTTGGAAACTAGGAAAATTGGGTTTCATAGCATCAGAGTTGGAAGAGACTTCATGGGCCATCCAGTCCAACCCCCTGCCAAGAAACAGGAAAATTGCATTCAAATCACCCCTGACAGATGGCCATCCAGCCTCTGTTTAAAAGCTTCCAAAGAAGGAGCCTCCACCACACTCCAGGGCAGAGAGTTCCATGGCTCTCACAGTCAGGAAGTTCTTCCTAATGATCAGATGGAATCTCCTTTCTCGTAGTTTGAAGTCATTGCCCTTCTCTGGACACATTCCAGCTTGTCAATATCTCTCTTGAATTGTGGTGCCCAGAATGGGACACAATATTCCAGGTGTGGTCTAACCAAGGCAGAATAGAGGGGTAGCATTACTTCCCTAGATCTAGACACTATGCTCCTATTGATGCAGGCCAAAATCCCATTGGCTTTTTTTGCCGCCGCATCACATTGTTGGCTCATGTTTAACTTGTTGTCCACAAGAACTCCAAGATCTTTCTCACAGGTACTGCCCTCGAGCCATGCGTCCCCATTCGGTATCTTTGCATTTCATTTTTTCTGCCTAAGTGGAGTCCTAATACAGTCCATTACTGTTTTCAAGGGTTCAGGACCAGGACAGTATCCTTGGCTTTAGGTGGAAAGGAGTTATAGAATTGGGCATCATCTGCATATATGTGGTGGCCCCCCAACTCTGGAACTCTCTCCCCAAGGACATCAGACAAGCCGCAACGTTGTCAGTCTTTAGGAAAAGCCTGAACACCTGGCTGTTCCAGTGTGCCTTTCCAGATTAGGAAACTCCTGGCATCAAGTCCCAAATGCACTTTGTTAAAGATTTAGGATTATCTGCACATTGCATCTACCTCCAAATACCTCTACATATCACCTGTCAAGTCCAGCACTTTTTAAAAAATTGTCCATTATATTTGGACCGGCCTTTAGGTTTTTAAATGCGTCACGGTGTCATTGTTTTTACTGTACTATTGTTTTGCTTGATGTTTTATTATTTGCTTATGAGTTTTATTGTTGTATTTGTATGCTGTTGTTTGTTGGTGGCCTTGGCCTTTGAAAGCCGCATCGAGTCCTTTGGGAGATTTTGCGGGGTATAAAGATAATAATAATAATAATAATAATAATAATAATAATAATAATCTCACCCAGTGGTTTCATGTAGATGTTAAACAGCATGGGAGACAGAATAGATCCCTGAAGGACCCCATAACCCACTGGCCAAGGGCTCAAACAGGAGTCCCCCAGCACCACCTTTTGGGTACAATCCTCCAATAAGGAACAGAGCCACTGAAACACACTGCCACCTAGTCTCTTCCCTGAGAGACGACCCAGAAAGATACCATGGTTGATGGTATTGAATGCCTCTGATAGGTCCAGGAGAACTAACACTCCCCCTGTCTAGTTCTCTTCTTATGTCATCTACCAAGGCGACCAATGCCGTCTCTCTTCCATAGCCAGGGTTGAAACCAGATTTAAATGGATCTAGAGAATCGGTTTCTTCCAAGAAACTTTGGAATTGAAAGGCCACCACTCTCTCCAGAACCTTGCCCAAAAAGGGGAGATTTGAAACTGGCTGATAGTTATTTACTCGAGTGGAATCTAGTACTGTTTTTTTTTTTAAGACTAGCTAGGATTTTGTGGCCATCAGCTGACAATTAGCCTCCAGCAGCTTTATTACACTATGTAACAAAGTCTGAAAAATGTTCAGACTTTCTGGGTTTGAACGTGTTATTTCCTGTTTAATTGTTCAATACTTTGAAAGTAGTGGCTCTACTCCAGAAACTTTGTTTCTGTGGCTGCCACAAACTATGTTGAGATTCAATGAGAACTTCATTGAAAAACCATAGCAAAATGTACCACAGGATGTCCCGCCAAAAACAAAGTTTTTGCGCTTTAATAAACTTTTTCCATATTTTTATCATAGAACCAATTAGAAAATGACATTTATAACACAGGAACAAATATTGTGTTACATAGGCCGGATCTAAACTGCCATATAAAATCTAAATTATCCGATTTGAAATGCTTTGATAATCTGGATTATATGGCACTGTAGATCCAGCCATAATGTAATTTAATTAAGAGCAGGAAGAGAATAGAGGAAGAAAAACAATTCAGATAAGTATACATTTTAATGTGAGCCTCTGATCAATCTGACAAGAATTGCCCTGGATTGGAATGCGCCGATAACATTCTTTCACTCCAGTTTCAGTTGCCAATGGATTAAGGTATGGAGGATGTTTGGCTGTAGTTCTCTCCTTCACTGGTCTTTTCTAGCTAGCAGTTTTTATTAATCCCTTATCTGGCTTCCCCATCTTTTTCCACTTGAACCACCTCATTTTTTAAAAAAACTTATAATAGAGGTTTTTTTAGAATGAAAGAAAAACTGTAGTCTAGGCTTGGGAGGAGGGTAAAGGCTTCCATCTCATAGTAGGATCTCAAACCACATAGCAATATATAGTCTGGCTATAAGAACACATTCCATGGCTAAATGTATTGCACATAGAAGCCATTATGTTTTCTGGATTGCACAGAATAACCAAAAACACAGGAGTGCTTGCAGAATTGTGGGTTCGAAATGAAGCTTGGAACAGGCAGTCCCCAAGTTTCAAACATTATAGGTTCTGTAGGTTTGTTCTTAAGTTGAATTTGTAAGTTGGAACAGGTACATTTTTAAGTGTAACTCTAGCCATACACACACACATATATACACACACACACACACACACACGCTTTGGATAGCATAGGGAAGTGTTAACACCCTTGTGACATTTGTTTTGTTGTCCATGCTGCTATTCAGATGATTTCATCTCACTTTCTGTCCCTGTGATAATTGGATGTGGAAACAAGGATTGGTGATACTGCGTCAGTGTATCACTTTTTTTTCAGGAGTGAATTTCCCTTCTGAGGGGTAGATGTCCCTCACGTCCTGTTGTCTGTGAAATGAACAGTGGCCACTTACTCCTTGAATCAGTACCTGTAGCAAGGACAACTGCCTCCATATTTACACCAAAGACATCCACCATGCATAGAGAGAATCACAAAAAGAAACCACAAAGGCCATCCAATTCAATCCTCTGCTATGCAGGAAAAATACAACAAAAGCACTCAACAGATGGCCATCCAGCCTTTGCTTAAAAACCCCCAGAGATGACTTCATCATGCTCTGAGGCAGCATATTCTACTGCTGAACAGCTCTTTCTGTAAGGAAGTTCTTCCTAATGTTTAGGTGGAATCTCTTCCTTCCAGTTAAATCCATTACTCTGTGACCTAGTCTCCAGAGCAGCAGAAAACAAGCTTGCCACCTCCTCAATATTACCTCCTTTCAAATATAAGGTCCCCCCTTAGTCTTCTTTTTCTCCAAGTTAAATATATCCAGCTCCCTAAAATGCTCCTCTTAGGCTTGGCTTCATTTGCTCATTTTGGCCAACCTTTTGTCTTGAATTGTGGTGCCCAGAACTGGACACAGTAGTCTAGATGAGGTGTAAATTGCCCTGAGTTGCCTGAGGGTTGAGAAGGGTGGCATACAAATATAGTAAATAAAAATAATTAATAAATAACCAATGCAGAACCTATTAATGCATTTCCTAGTACTACAGATGATCTTAAACTAAGGAGAGAAAAGAGACAGTACCAGGAAGAGTGTCATGGAAATTAACATTATTGATACCACAAAGAGCACAAAAGTTTGTTCCAGAATTTATTAATTATGTGTAAAAAAATCCAGCAAATTTGAAGAAAAATATGTACAAACATTAGAAAACACGCTGCATTTTACTGTATGCAAGAGTTATTTAGCAACGAACATTTGCTAGACATTTCTAAAACGTTTACATGAAATGGTGTCTAAGCATACATCCAATTATAAGGTATTGCGAGTGTTACAATCGTAACTGTGACAAAGGAATGACACTAATCTGGACAAACAAGTTCTCAAATTTTAAAATAGTTTACATCCCCCAAAACGGAACACTCTAGGCTCAATAAAAGTAATCCTCTCACTAAACTACAGGAAAATATAAAACTGAAGTGTCCATATGCCTAGACTTCAAGAAGTTTTTACACCTTTGCTGCATTCATTCTTCTGTTTCATATTACAGCATTTACGAGTTTCGTTCTCTTGGTATTTCATTCAATTCTTTTATCTGCAGAGGAAAAAATAATTTTTTATTCTTTTTCAAACATACGTCTTTAGAATAAATTTCAGTCACTCAATGGCAGTACAATTTGAACAAGTTAAAACCTATGACACATGAATACAACTATGTACTCTAAGGTAAAATGGGGCTGAATGTGCTCTGGGAGAATTCAATCTCAGACTTATAATGACAAGCCTTCTGACTCCAATTTAATAAAAAAAAACTTATGGACAATGTTTTTTTTTTCCGAATAGTATGGGCGAGCTTTGAGATGCATGCAGTTCAAATACTAAGTTGCAAATACGTTTTGTTTGGCTTTTCAACTACTGCTTTAACTAGTCCACAAAAGAATCAAATGCATATATTATTACAGAAAAAGTTTATCACTCAGGCTTTATGTACCTCTTCTTTAAAAAAAAAAACAAGCACTTACCTCAGCCTTTTCGTATTTTCCCCTCTTTCTTCTAGTAAAGACCTGTAGTGAAAAAAAGAATACATTAGGCCACATCTTTTAAAAAAAATTAAGATGTTTGAAAGATCTAAGACTTATAAAACATTGATACAATGTACAGGTATTATCTTGATGTTACTAAGGTCAATTAGTGATGACTCTGTTAAACAAATCGACACTGCTCTCAAAATACTAAAGGTATAACCCGCTGCAGTGGCACAATGAGTTAAACCATTGAGCTGCTGACTGGAAGGTTGGCTGTGAGCTCCTGCTGTTAACCCCAACTCCTGCCAGCCTAGCAGTTCGAAAAAATGCAAATGTGAATAGATCAATAGGTACTGCCTCAGTGGAAAGGTAAACAACGCTCCATGCAGTCATGCCAGCCACATGACCTTGGAGGTGTCTATGGACAATGCAAGCTCTTCAGCTTAGAAATGGAGATGAGCACCACGCCCAGAGATGAAGGGGAAGTCTTTACTGTGTTTTATTGTTTCGAGGCACTAAAAGTTTACCTTGTGTCTGTATATGCCGAAATCCACCCTGAGTCCCCTCAGGGAAATAGGGTGGAATACAAATATAGTGATGTTATCATTATTATTTTATTTTATTTGCAAGACATTTGTGTCTACAATAATCCCTGGTTATCTCCATTGAGGACTAGGAAAGGCCTAAATACTGGAGAGTTGCTGCCAGTCCGTGTAGGTTGAATTGAGTTTGATGAATCAATGGTGTGACTGGCTTGCTATTTAGCTCTAGAGTTAATCTAAACTTTATCATATATTTAGGAGCAAGCCAGTAAACGGCATAACCTGATAAGGCTGCCAAACCTTGTATCAAGCTGGATCTATACCAGGCTTGCCCAAACTTAGGCCTTTCAAGTGTTTTGGACTTCAACTCCCACAATTCCTAACAGCCAGGAATTATGGGAGTTGAAGTCCAAAACACCTGGAGGGCCCAAGTTTGCCCACACCTGATCTATACTGTAGAATCAATGCAGTTTGATACCACTTTAACTGCCACAGCTCAATGCTATGGAAGCCTGTGATTTGTAGTTTTGTGAGGCAGCACCACCAAGCTTTTATAAAACTACAATTCCAATGATTGCATTGAGAAATTGCACTTAAAGTGGTGTCAAACTGCATTAATTCTACAGTGTAGATGCCCCCTTGGACATAACATGGATCTGCCTTCTGAGAGAATCTATAATAATGATGGGGATGATGTACATCTCCATCATTATTACAGATCTCTCAGAAGTCCTTTCAGCTCCAGACTCACCGAAAGCTTATTATAGTATAAACAATTTAAATATTAGACACTGTGGAGGTTGTATAAAGAATGGGGATCGTTTCCAAAGGAAAAGTCAAAAACGTACCAATACAAGAATACCAGCAACTATTGCCAGGATTACAACCACAATTACAGCAATAACTCCAGCTGTCAGGCCTTTCATTGAGAACTCTGGTGGCTTTTCATCAACATAGTAGATTACAGCATCCCTGAGTTTCAGAGTTTCTCCGGCAATCGGAATATCAAATCGGCCACTTGAGATCAAGGGGTCCTCTTTAACCTAAAACAAAATATATAATAATTTAACTATTTTTCCAAATGATATAAACTTTTTAATACATCACTAAATTTACACAAGCCATTGCATTCCATCTTGTTCCAACAAACCAGCATACTTACATCTTTTTCAAAGTAGTATGCCACATCTGCTATGTCCACATCTCCAACAGATTTCTCAGAAACATTTTGTTTCAAATCAATAAAAATGTAAGGGTCTTCATACTGGAAAGAATAAGGCAGAAAGTTACCACTACACAATCCAATCACTTTTCCTCTGACTTTCAATGTTTTTCAAAGTCTTGAGAGTTTAGGTATCATATTCCTTTGAAAACTTCACAGTTCAGTACATTTATTTACTTACAGTATTTATATTTTGCCCTTCTCACCCCGAAGGGGACTCAGAGCGGATCACAGAACACATATACGGCAAACATTCAATTGGCAAGATTTAGTGCAGCTGGCGGTTAACCTGCTGTGCTAAAGCCCAGCCCAATTTATGTTTCAGTAAGATGCATCACAGGAGGTAAAGTATCAAATATCAAAGCAATTCGGTGTTCCTGATTTGCATGCTTCCCGATGCTTAGCTTTGACAGTGTGCAAATAAATAAAGAACACCAACACGTAATGCAACACTGCAACAAAGAAGAATTCCATATTGTCAACTATAAAATTAGGATTCTATTACATTAATGGTTCCCAACCTTAGGGCTTCTAGGTGTTTTGGATTTCAAAGCCCAGCCAGCTTACCAAGTGTTAGGAACTGTGGAGCTGAAGTCCAAAACACCTGGAGGCCCAAGGTTGGTAACCACTGTATTACATATTGATGTTTGATGAAGACTCCCATTACTGGGTGGGGCACATATAGCAAAAAGACTACATGTGACTTCTTATTTTGCAGCCCCTGAAGCCAACCCCAGAAGATTCAGGAATGTTTGAGGCTTGTTCTATTGCAGCTCCAGAATTCCTCCATGAGAGACTTTGATAGCAGTATCTTGAACATGGGTTAAGGCAAGTTAAAATGTATCTGCTTTCTTTAAGAACACAAGCATAGCCTGCCCTGGACCCACAAGAATTCCCATTCATACCTCAACATGTATGTGCTTTGGATCCAAACCATAACGCCGACTGAATGAATCTTTGATTTCCCTGGAAATTAAAAGAACAAAAATATTTACCCTAAAACACATTTTAACATGGTGATCAATTCTAAAACCCATGTCATATGTAATCACTATGGCTCCTTCCACACAGCTGAATAAAATTCCACATTATCTGCTTTGAACTGGAATATATGGCAGTGTGGACTCATATAACTCAGTTCAAAGCAGATATTGTGAGATTTTCTGCCTTGATATTCTGGGTTATATGGTTGTGTAGAAGAGCCCTAAGTCTTTAAGTGATCCAACAGACTCATGAAGTCTTCAGTAATTTTTATTGGCTCCTTAACTCCCAACTCTCGTATCTCTCCCTTTTGACAGAAGTGATAGAGACTGAGCCAACCCTTTGGGGGTCACCTATTTTGTGCTATCAATATAAGCTTAGAAGCTAGGAGAAAGGTTTAAATTGTGGTAACTCAGACCATACAAATATACAAAGCATTAAGATCCATTCTGCAGAGCATTCACTCATAAACGAGCACCATTATCATAATTTTATATATATAAATCTTTATATATATATGTTGATTGTGAAGACTATAGTATTAGGATTTACCTTGCAAGGGTGGCTTGGTCCACAGGACTATTTCTGTCGTCATGTTTCATTTCCATAATAATCCAACTGAAAAATGAAGTACAAACAAACCCCAGTGAGTCCACAGTAATAAGCTTAAAGAACACTCAAAAGATGTTTAGACACCTTACAGAACAGCTCTAAATTGCAAGCCTAAGGACAGGGAACAAATACTCAGTCTATTGTGATGCCTGTTCTACACTTCCATATAATTAAGTGGATGCGGGGCGGGGGAGAAGGGGCTGAGGATGGTAGGAATTGTGGAAGTCCCAAAGTTTGCCCATATCTGATAGGTATGGTATTTGTATCTTCCCATTTAAAATTGTTTGGAGAACAAGCCCTATGAGGAGCAGCTTAAAGAGCTGGGCATGTTTAGCCTGAAGAAGAGAAGGCTGAGGAGACATGATAGCCATGCAGAAATATGTGAAAGGAAGTCATAGGGAGGAGGGAGCAAGCTTGTTTTCTGCTGCCCTGGAGACTAGGACGCAATGGAACAATGGCTTCAAACTACAAGAAAGGGGATGCCATCTGAACATAAGGAGGAACTTCCTGACTATGAGAGACATTCAGCAGTGGAACTCTCTGCCCTGGAGTGTGGTGGAGGCTCCTTCTTTGGAAGCTTTTAAACAGAGGCTGGATGGCCATCTGTCAGGGGTGCTTTGAATGCAATTTTCCTGCTTCTTGGCAGGGGGTTGGATTGGATGGCCCATGAGGTCTCTTCCAACTCTATGATTCAATGATTCTAAGGTGAAACACACAGGACCAAAGGTATGTTCAACTGACCATGAGAAGACTTACCTTGTCCTTACGACCTCGCTGCATGTCAGGTCCAGATCGCCCTTTTCAGTTCTTCGAACTCCAGCACTGTTCACGCACCAGCAAGTGGTTGTCCCATTGCACTGCTTAGCTTTGAATTTACCACTGTTGTCACATTCCGGGTTATAAATGCCATCGTTATCTATGTAGGCTGTTTTGGGTCTTCCCCTTCTGCCACTCCCTGTGCCAAACATTTCCGCTTTCATCAACAGGCATTTTGATGTCACTAAAAATAAAAGACACTTGATATAAATCTCAAGGTTATCAGACATTTCATTTCAAAATGTTGAATAAATAATAAGTTGTGATGCAGCAACACATTTCCATTTCATATTCAGAACGGAAAAGCAAGCTCTCTAGGCTTTCCTGTGCTCTTGTACTTACATGTTGAACAGTTCACTGTGGTATTAGATCCAAGAGATTTGCATTGGCAGATGTTGCCGACTTGAACGCAGTCTCCTGTCCGTTTGTTCTTCTCGCACACACATCCCTCTGTAACATTTAAAACCCATCAGTTGGAAAACGTTCTTAGTTACCATTTTCAAAAACACAAACAGTAATTATATTAGAGGGAGAAGGAAAATGGTCTCACAGTATCACTGACCACTTACACAAGTTGGAAACAAGTTATTTGTAAAATACCCCCTAAATCAATGGTTCCCAACATGTGGTCTACAAGAACTAAAATATGGTCTGTGGCCTCACCGTTACAACGAGAATGACTGGTCTCGCGAAACCCTCTTATAGTGTTGAGGTTTCTTAAATATGGTTTTCTGTGGGCAAGCAGATGGCAATGACTGGATGGCATATGTTCTGTATCAGAAACTAGAGCTGATGTGGTCTATCCAATGCAAGTTTCTGAATCAGCACACCAAATAACCAAACCAAATCTAAAGTTGACCAAAAACAGATTCATAACCCTTATGGTGCTAATGTTGGAGAGTGGTCCCTGGTCAAGTGCTCCCTGATCAAAAACAGGTTGGGAACCAATGCCCTAAAGCAAAGGATTTGACATTTCAGTTGAGTTCCCACTGTGTAAAGTAGCACTGAGCTTTTGAGGACAGTTCCAAATTAATTACTATACAAAAATATTTGCACTGTAATAGTGTTGTAAATGTTACTACAATCTTTACTTGAATCTAACAGAAGCAAGATTATCCAACAAATTTTATATTTTTGCATTACTTTCAGTTATGCACCTCTAGAATAATTAAAAATGATTTTCCATTTGGAGACATAAAATGTCAGAACTAGCCTTTAAGTATTGCTTCAGTTGCAAGATTAACATCCCCATCCTAAGAACATCTTTAGTTTTGGAAACTGAGAAAAATGCAGCCCCTTTTGCCACATTAATTTAATACTTAATTGTTTAAAGTATTTCTATATATCACTTCCCTTTCCACAAAGGCTCCTGAGGCAATAACCAAATAAAATAACAATAAAAGTAAAACACACTGAAACACATTGCCGGCTGTTAGGAATTGTGGGAGTTGAAGTCCAAGACACCTGGAGGGCCAAAGTATGCCCATGACAGGTCTAGTTGGTTCAAATGGAGAAGGCAACCCCAAGTCCATTTGGCCCCAAGTTCATTTAGGGCTTTGTAGGTCAACACCAGGATCCAGAATTGATTGCAGAAGCAAATTGGAAACCAGAGCAGTTCTTGCAGGACCAGTGTTTTATGGTCTCAGTTGATGCAGTTTCCAAACACTTTTCAGGGGCAACCCCGTGTAGAACAAATTACACCAGTGTGAACAAGACATAACTAAGGCATGAATCACTGTAGCAATGCAGTTGACACACTGGCCAAAGAGAGGCAAAGACACTCCTGGCTACTCTAGCAATCTGCTTTTTCAGGAGCAGTACCAGGTACAAGAGCAACTCCAAGTTATGAACCTGATTTTTCAGAGTCAGTGCAAACTCACTCAGTACAGGCTGTGACCCCAATCCCACATTGGTTTTCCTACTTATCAACACTACTTATCTAGATTATGCCTAAGTCTATTCACCTATATCACGTCTTTTACAACTACCACCTCTTTGATATCAATTGAAAGGAGATAGTTGGTATCGTCAACATACCGATACAATACTCCAAAGCTATAAAATGCTCTTGACAAATTCATGTAAGTGTTGAAAAGACTAGAGGACAGTATTGGTCTCTGATGAGACCCGGGCTATTGGCCAAAAGGCTGAACACAACAGTCCCCCAGAATCACTCTTTGGGAACATTCAACCAAGAAATACCAGAACCACGACAAAGCAATCCCTCCAAGTCTTATATTGGTCAGAGGACCTAGAGGGATAAAATGGTTGATGGTATCAAATGCTGCTGAAATATCCAAAAGGATCAATGGGGAATCACTCCCCCTGTCCAACTCCCAGTTACGTCAACTACCAAGGCTGCTTCTGATCCCATCACCAGTCCTGTTGCCAATTAGAATCTAAGGAAGTCTGAAGTTGTGTTGCCATCACACCTTCAGTGTGGAGTCCAACTGAGAATTTAAGCAATTTTCTCTGCAAAGTATTTAACAAATTAATTAGAGTGCTTTTCAAGGGCTTTCTCTCAGCAGTGTATGGTCTAGGAAGTTATAGTCTTTTGACTACCTAGAAAAGCTGTGCCGATGAGATGAGTTGATGTTCTCAATGCTACTAACTAGGTTCTGAAAAGTCCCTTAACCTGTGTTCATTTGGGTTCATCCTGCTTTTTTCTCCACTGTCACTCTAGTCATCTACCTGCATACTTCACTGCTCCAAGCTCCTTTGGCTGGATCTACATTGCCCTATATTCCAGTATCTGATCACAGATTATATACTTATCCCAGATTATCTGGCAGTGTAGACACATATAATCCAGTTCAAAACAGATAATCTGGGGTGAGATTATGGGATATATCACAGTGTAGATTCTGCCACAGAAAACCAGAAAACCATGCCTAAGTAAAGGCTGCTAGGGCACAACTGTGTCAATTACTCAAGCCATCTCCCTATTCCACAGAGGCAGTAGTTCTCAACCTGAGGGTCCCCAGATGTTTTGGCTTTCAACTCCCAGAAGTCCTAATAGCTGGTAAAATGACTGGGATTTCTGGGAGTTGTAGGCCAAAACACCTGGGCACCCACAGGTTGAGAACCACTGAACTAAGGCATCCTCCAAATCAACTCCAGCGCCTTTAAAATCAAGCATTCAGAAATATTTTAGGATCCATTCATGTCTGGGGGAAGACCATTTTAATGAGTTCACTGCCCCTGCAGGGGTTAAGAGCCTCAACAAATCTCAACCCTATCAAGTAGAGAACTATCCCTAACAATGAGTTTATTTTGAACTCCTTACCCTAAGATCACCATAATCATTTCCAGCAAAAAGGAGACCAAGGGTATGGCCTACTATATGTGAATGATCAAATATCAATTGAGGTGGGGCCATGGACGCCGGAAAATTTGAGCTAGTCAATGAGAGTCCCAGGACTCTCTACATTTAATCCTTAGGAGATCTAGAAGTAGGACTAGGGAACTTCACCAAGATGGGTAAAAGTACCTGCCCTGTCCCCTGCTTATCTTCCAAGTCCCCGTGGTCAGTCATAGCTACAGCAGAGTCGCGCTTATCCAACATAAATGGGCCAGCAGAACATTAGATAAACAAAACTGCTGGATAATACAGAGCCTCCTACTGTTACCCATCCGACACGGCACTAGACACCGATAATACTAACAGGAATTCAAAGGGTTAAGACAAGGCAATACCTTGGGCCCTGCAAGAAGTGCCTGGATGTGGAAGAAAAGTGTGAAAATCACAGAGAGAAGGAGGGAGGATGCTTCCAGTCCTGCATCTTTTCCTTTCCCCTTTCCTCCTCCTCTTTCCTTTTTTACTTACTAGGAATGGAGAGAGAAGTTGGGAGCACTCCTTTAATTGAAGGGAAAATGTTGGTGGAAGAGGTGGGGGGTGGGATAAGTGAGTCAGACAAGGTGGAATGTCGGATAAACAAAGACTGGATAAGCGAGACTATATTGTAAGACGTTGTTGAAAAAATTTATTTATTTATTTATTTGCTATACTTGTATACCGCCGTTTCTCAGCCTAGCCGGCGACTCAACGCGCACATAAAGTACACATAAAGAGGAACTTAGTGCTTTGTTCTTGTTGAATGCCACAAAACACAACACCCTCCACTGGTGGAGCAATAGCTATGCTCGGAGGAACTGCTGCAGTTGATGGTTGGGGTTTGGGAGGTGAGAGAGGGTAGGAACCTACTTGGACAAAACCAAACAATTTCTACATATGGATGTGAAACCTAAACTATGAAGAAAGCTGTCCGGAAGAGAATTAACACATTTAAAATGTGGTTCTGGAGAAGATTCCTACAAAGAACATGGACTGAGAAAAAGACACATGAATGAATGCTACAGCAAACCAAGCCACAACTCTCATCAGAAATCAAGATGACTAAACCGAGACTGTCGTAATTTGGATGCGTAATGCAATATGACACACTGGGGGAAAACAATAATGCTTGTAAAGTAGAAGACAGGAGGAAAAGGAGGCGAACGACAGGTATAAACCCCACAGGTAATAAACCCCAGTCTCTGAGGATGTCTGCCACAGATGTGGGAGAAACTTCAGGAGAGAATGCTTCTGGAACATGGCCACAGTGTCTGGAAAACTCACAGCAACCCAGTGATTCCGGCCATGAAAGCCTTCAACAACACATTGAACTGCAGATATTTTGATTCAGTCCAGAAAACTACAGTCTTGTTAAAGACCTTCCTGACTTGTTAAATAGCTTCCTGACTGTGAGAGCTGTTCAGCAGTGAAACTCTCTGCCTCAGAGTGTGGTGGAGGCTCCTTCTTTGGAGGCTTTTAAACAGAGCCTGGATGGCCATCTGTCAGGGGTGCTTTGAGTGTGATTTTCCTGCTTCCTGGCAGGGGGTTGAACTGGATTAAACAGAGGCTGGATGGCCATCTGTCAGAGGTGCTTTGAGTGTGATT
This sequence comes from Anolis sagrei ordinatus, assembly GCF_025583915.1. Lineage (NCBI taxonomy): Eukaryota > Metazoa > Chordata > Lepidosauria > Squamata > Anolidae > Anolis > Anolis sagrei. The sequence goes on along the minus strand of NW_026844366.1, from coordinate 333,575,704 downwards.
TTCCTGCTTTTTGGCAGGGGGTCTCTTCCAACTCCGATTCGAAGACCTACATGAAATTGCTAATGACAGGATTTCTTTAAAGGGTCACCATACTCCGCCTCTACGCCCTCAACACTCTCAGTTAATGATCTCTATGGAAGGTTCCCATTTTCCAACAAGAAGTATGCATTTTATCCTCGTTGTGTTCGTGACAAAGCATGTTACTAGCTTGCTCTTGGCCTCTTAGCATCTGAAAAGAAGCTTCAATTTTCTTAATAGGAGAGGGTATTAGCAAAACCCACACAGCTGTATTTTGCACTCTTAACCCAGAGGTGACCAACCAGAGCTGCATGAAGACAAATTAAATTTAAACACTTTCTGCAATGCAACATACATCTTACAAAAGCAACCTGCGCCACTCCCTTAGTTACAGCCTACAGGGGAGAGAAAGAGAATGGAAGGCCTGAAAGAAGACAACACCATCTCATTTTGGTTTTGACCGCACACGACTGCAAACTGACTTGGTTTTGGGACCAAAACCACAAAGGTCATACTAGACATATTTCTCCCTGTTCAGTCTCAAAAGGAGCTACTGGGTTTCTTTGTGTCTTTTACAGTTAAAGCATACCTATCACTTTGAAAGCCTATCACACCCTAAAGTTACTCCTGGGGAAATGCAAGTATTGGGAAAGAGGAAGAGCCCCCCACCCACCCCTTCAGCTCAATTGACACCAGGGGATGAACTTAAAACAATCTGCCTGTTCTTTTGTCTTTTAGGCACTCCCTTTCAGAAGCAGGATGTAGGCAGTGCTAACAACCTATGTATTCACACGGCCAATTCTATTGTCTGCAATGTGTGGGGAGGGAAGAAACTTAAAGCCATTTTTATGTTGCAGCCACCATTACATAAGGCTTCGAGGAAGTATATGCTCATCAGATATATTTTAAAGGCACTTCCTCTTCAGGAGTCCACAGGAGGAGCCTCCTAGCCTCAACCTTTGCAACTGTGAGAAAAAGTCCCTATCCAAAGAAAGGCTCCGGGGAAAATGGATTCCAAAGGCTATGTTAGTCTAGGGCAGTACTCAATCTTCCTAATGCCGTGACCCCTTAATACATTTCCTCATATTGCGGTGACCCCCAACCATAAAATTATTTTTGTTACTACTTCATAACTCTAATGTTGCTACTGTTATGAATCTTAATGTAAATATCTGGTATGCAGGATGTATTTCATTCATTGGACCAAATTTGGCACAAATACCCGATACGCCCAAATGTGAATCCTGGTGGGGTTGGGATTGATTTTGTTATTTGAGAGTTGTAGTTGGTGGGATTTATAATTTAACCTACAAAGAACATTCTGAACTCCACCAACAATGGAACTGAACCAAACTTGGCACACAGAACTCCCAAGACCAAGAGAAAATACTGCAAGGGTTTGGTGGGCATTGGTCTTGAGTTTTGGAGTTGTAGTTCACCTACATCCAGAGAGCACTGTGCACTCAAACAATGACAGATCTGGACCAAAACTTGGTATGAATACTCGATATGCCCAAATGCGAACACTGGTGGAATTTGGGGAATATAGACCTTGACATTTGGGAGTTGTAGTTGCTGGGATTTATAATCCACCTACAATCAAAGGGCATTCTGAACCCTACCAGTTACAGAATTGGGTCACACTTCCTACACAGAACTAGAAGAATTTAGTGGGCACTGGCCTTGAGTTTTGGAGTTCACCTACATCCATGAAAGCCTTCAACAACACATTGAACTGACGATATTTTGATTCAGTCCAGAAAACTACAGTCTTGTTAAAGACCTTCCTGACTTGTTAAAGACAGATCTGGACCAAAACTTGGTACGAATACTAGATACGCCCAAATGTGGTGGAGTTTGGGAGAAATAGACCTTGACATTTGGGAGTTGTAGTTGCTGGGATTTATAGTTCACTTACAATCAAAGAGCATTCTGAACCCCACCAATGATAGAATTGGGCCAAACTTCCCACACAGAATCGCCATGACCAACAGAAAATACTGGAAGGGTTAGGTGGGCATTGACCTTGAGTTTTGGAGTTGTAGTTCACCTACATCCAGAGAACACTTTGGACCCAAACTATGATCGATCTGGGTTGAGTGCCTCTTGTTAGCTATGAATACAAGAGTCGAAAAAGCACAAAGACATTGTGCTTTAAAGACATTGACCTCATAACCTCTGAGGATGCCTGCCATAGATGCAGGCGAAACATCAGGAGAGAATTCTTCTAGAACTTGGCCATACAGCCCGAATAACCTTCAAGAACCCACAAAGACATTATTAGGTTAGGATGGAAGACAAGCATTGTGTGGTTGCGTATTGGAAAGAGGCCTCTTCCACTTCCTGGATGGCGTTAAGGCACCATTTCTCAACCTGGGGGTCAGGACCCCTGCAGAGGTCATAAAGGGGTGTTAGAGGGGTCGCCAAAGACCATCAGAAAACACAGTATTTTCTGTTGGTCATGGGGATTCTGTGTGGAAAGTTTGGCCCAATTCTGTCATTCATGGGGTTCATAATGCTCTTTGATTGCAGGTGAACTATGAATCCCAGCAACTACAACTCCCAAATGTTAAGGTCTATTTTCCCCAAACTCCATCTGTGTTCATATTTGGGCATATGGAATATTCGTGCCAAGTTTGGTCCAGATCCATCATTGTTTGAGTCCACAGTGCTCTCTGGATGTAGGTGAACTACAACTCCCCAAGTCAAGGTCAATGCCATCAATGCCCATGTTGGTCATGGAAGTCCTGTGTGCCATCGTTAGTGGAGTTCAGAATGCTCTTTGATTGTAGGTGAACTATAAATCCCAGCAACTACAACTCCCAAATGACACAATCAGTTTCTTTGAGTGATGGTCACTCTTTGGGTTAGTAGGTCTTGTGGCCAAATTTGGCAGCAATTCGTCCAGTGGTTTTTGAGTTATGTTAATCCCACAAACGAACATTACATTTTCATTTAAATAGACTAGCTGTACCCACCACACGTTGCTGTGGCCAACCTTCCTTCCCTCCCTCTTTCTCTCCTTCATTCACTCCCTCTTTCCTTCCTTCCCTTTACTTATTTCCTTCTCTCCTTCCTTCTTTCGCTTTTTGCTTCCATCGTTCTTCCTCTTTCCTTCTTTCCTTCTCTCTCTCTTTCTCTCCTTTCTTCCTTCTCTACCTCTTTCCTTCCTTCCTTTGCTTTTTGCTTCCATCCTTCTTTCTCTCTTTCTTTCTCCTTTCTCTACCTCTTTCCTCCTTTCCTTCCTTCCCTTATTTTCTTTCCTTCTCTCCTTCCTTCCCTACCTTTCCTTCCTTCTCCTTTTCCTTCCTCTTTCTTCCTTCTCTACCTCTTTCCTTCCTTCACTCTTTCTCTCCCTCTTTCCCTCCTTCCTACACTCCCTCTTTCCTTTCTTCCCTTTACTTCTTTCCTTCTCTCCTTTCTTCTTTCACTTTTTGCTTCCATCCTTTTTCTTTTCCTTCTTTCCTTCCTCCTCTTTCTCTCCTTTCTTCCTTCCTCCCTCTTTCCTTCCTTCTTTTGCTTTTCCTTACCTCTCTCCTTCCCTCCCTCTTTCTCTTCTTTCCCTTCTTCCTTCGCTCCCTTTCCTTCCTTCTCCTTTTCTTTTCCTTCCTCTTTCTCTTTCTTCCTTCTCTACCTCTTTCCTTCCTTCACTCTTTCTCTCCCTCTCCTCCTTCCTTCACTCCCTCTTTCCTTCCCTTTACTTCTTTCCTTCTCTCCTTCCTTCTTTTGCTTTTTGCTTCCATTCTTCTTTCCTTCTCCCTCTTTCTCTCCTTAAGCGGCTGAGGGGGGAAAAGGAAGGGGCCTGACGCTGTTAGGAATGATGGGAGTTGAAGTCCAAAACACCTGGAGGGAAGGCCCAAATTGGCCCAGGCCTGGTCTACACTGTAGAACAAATGCAGCTCAACACCACTTTTACTGCCATGGCTCAATGCTATCACATTCTGGGATAGCATTGAGCCTTATAGTTTCACAAAGGATAATGGCGCCTCACCCACCATCCCATACTATAGAGCCGTGGCATTGAAAGTGGCGCCAAACTGCATGCATTCCACGGCGTCGATGCAACCTGTGTGGGGTGGCAGAGTTGTTTGCAGGAGCAACGCTTTGCAGGGCGTTTCCCTCACAGACGCCTCAAGGCAGGAGCCTCGGCCGCCATTTCCCTCACTTTTTGTGAGGAAGTAAAACCCCACTGATCCCCACACAGCCCCTGAAGACAAAGCCCCCATCTCCAGTGAACATTGAAGACCCTTTCAAACTAGAATTGAAGACAGAATTTTCCTTGTGGAAGGAAATTTCACAACCCAAGTTTTGAGGGTTTGTGATTACACAAACCCCAGAGGCCTATTCAGGGCGCTTGCTTTGGAAGTCAGTTCTGAACTGCATTAGATGGGGCCAGACTTCTCTTCACCCACAAAATGGCACCATTTTATGCCCAAGGCCACCACCCTGTACAGCCCTGTGAATTAAAATTAGGCTTCTCAAACTGAAGAACTCTTCGAAGCCTCCCTCGAGAGAAAAAATTAGGATTTTCAGCCACTTTAATGGAACTACAACCCTCCTCCATTCAAAAGAGTCTCGATATGGCAGCTGAAGTGGGATAAAAACATGACAACAGGGTGGTATAACACGTCCCAAAACATCTCTTCAGTTCTCCCCCAGTTGAGAAGGGAAGGGTAAAAATATCCAAAATAAATAAAAAATAAAAATTCTCTTGTATGATTTTGAGTCTCCTTGAGGAATGGAAGGTGGATTGTTATGGATATATTTCACATTATAATATAATTATATAATATAATCAAATATTAGGAGTTGAGAAGGGAAGGGTACAAATATCCAAAATAAAACACGACAATAGGGTAGTATAACACGTCCCACAAACCCTCAAAAAAAATACAATTATCTTGCATGGTTTTGAGTCTCCTTGAGGAGAGGAAGGTGGATTATTATTATTATTATTAATATATATCACATTATTATTCATATTATATTATAATATAATTATTATATAATATAATCAACTATTAATATAATATAATGTTATTAATATAATATAGGAATATATTAATATAACATACTAACACAATATAATAGTATTAATATAACATAGTTATATAATATTTATATAATAATATGTTATTAATATAATAAAGCAATATATTAATATAACATGCTAATACAATATTATAATAGTATTAATATAATATAATATAGTTATATATTAATATAATATACTAACAGAATGTATTTATTTATTTATTTGCAGTATTTATATTCCACCCTACTCACCCCACAAGGTACTCAATATTATTATAATTAATATAGTAATATATTAATGTAATATACTAACATTATTTATTTATTTGCAGTATTTATATTCTGCCCTACTCACCCCACAAGGTACTCAATATTAATATTATAATAATATATTAATACAATATACTAGCACAAATTATTTATTTACAGTATTTATACTCATCCTGAAAGGGACTCAGTATTAATCTTATAATATAATAGTATAGTATTTATATTCTGCCCTACTCACCCCGCAAGAGACTCAATATTAATATTATAATATAATAGTATATTAAGGTAATATACTAACACTATTTATATATTTATTTACAGTATTTATATTCCACCCTACTCACTCCACAGTGGACTCAATAATATTAAAAAATAATATAATTCTATATTAATGTAATATACTAACACTATATTTATTTACAGTATTTATATTCTGCCCTACTCACTCCGCAGGGGACTCAATAATATTATAATATAATGTAATATAATACTATATTAATACAATATACTAATACAATTTATTTATTTATTTACAGTATTTTTATTCTGCCCTACTCACTCTGCAGGGGACTCAATATTAATATTATAATATAATACTATAGTTAATATTACTACAATATAATATTAATAACAATATTAATATTGTACCATAATATAATTGCATTAATATAATACTAATATACTAATGTAATTAATATAATCATATAAAATAGCATTAATGTATTAATATACTAATATTATAATATAATATAATATTAATGTAACATATTACATATTATACTAATATAATAGTTTATATAATATAATACAATGAATTTTTGCCGGAGCTGTAAGCCGCCTTGAGTCCCTTTGGAAATAAAGTAAATAAATAAATAGTATTATTAATATAATAATATTCCGCCTTTTTCTCCTCAAAGAGACTGTGGATTTGCGCATGCATTGTAATGTAATACATGAGAACTCAGAGACCAATTAGGAAATGACGGTTATAATCCAGGAACAAATATCATATTAAATAATAATAATAATAATCGTACTATGTAACACGGTTTTGGTTCCTGGATAACAAACTTTTTCCATGTTCATCAACTGGGAAATGATGTTTATCAAACTGCAATATCTCATAGCAACTCAACCAATCCAACATAGTTTGGGACAGGCACAAAAAAAAAGTTTTCTGGAGTTTAGTAATAACTACTTTGAAAGCAAAGTACCGCACAATTAAACAGGAAATAACGCTTTCAAACCAGGAGCAGAAAATATTTCTAATTTTGTTACATAGTGTAACAGGCTGCTGTAGTGTTATCATCAGCTGATGGCCACAGACTTGTTTCTATGTCTGTGCACTGTGATAACCTTGTAGAAGGCCTTTAGCCTTCTCTGCCAAACTACAAACTTCCATGTAACACTGAGCCATTGTAAGGATACCTTTGTAACACTGAGCCATTGTAAGGCTCACTCACTCACTCACCTTGGCAAGAAACAGTGGCAGCAAGAAGCAGCAGCAAAGCAACCCCACGAAGGAACTCCATCGCGCGTGGGTGAAAGGGGAAAAGATCCAAGTCGAGGTACTATTTCCCTCCCTCCCTCCTCTCTCTTTCTCTCTCTCTCTCTCAAGGCTTGGAGTCTTCCTTCTCCTTCGGTGGAGCTGCTGGACTGGTTCCACAGGTAAGCCCGGCCCCTGGCTTTCTCCTTCTTTTCCTTCTCCTCCTCCTCCTCCTCCACCGGCCTCGCCCTCTTCTCTCTCCTTCTGCTCGGGTTACAAGGGCGGCCCTCCTGCCCTTCCTTCCTTCCTTTTCAGCTCCAGCTTGGTTTCCCCCCAGCGCTGGCTCCTTATACCTGGCCTCCGCCCCACCTGAGCGAAACTGGGAGCGGCCTGATCCCCGAGGCGGCGCTTGGGAGACTCACCTGCAGCCATATATGGCCTTTCCTGAGAGGAGGCGCAGGTGGGGAAAGGCAGAGAGGGAAACTGGGCTCTGCCAACTTTATGGCTCTATTTAAGGCAGGCAGGGGCCAACTTGGCCCTCCCAGGTGTTTGGGACTTCAACTCCCACCATTCCTTTTTTATATATACCTTTTTATTTATAGACTAGCCGTCCCCTGCCACGTGTTGCTGTGGCCCAGTCTGTGTATATGTATTTTGTGTGTGTATATGTGTGGTTGCATATCTATCTATCTATCTATCTATCTGTGGATTTACGCATGCATTGTAATGGGTTTTTTTTTTGCTTTTTAAGTCCCTTCTGCTGTGTTTCTCAGAATTTTTATGAGTGATGGTCACTTGTTGGCCTTATAGGTGTATTGTGTCCAAATTTGGTGTCAATTCATCCAGTGGTTTTTGAGTTATGTTAATCCCACAAACGAACATTACATTTTTATTATATAGACTAGCCATCCCTGTCATGCATTTCTGTGCCCAGTCTGTGTATATGTGTTTTGTGTGTGTATATGTGTGTGTCTGTATATTTGTGTATATGTGTATATATGTGCATTATAAATCCCAGCAACTACAATTATATTTTCCCAAACTCCACCTGTGTTCACATTTGGGCATATTGAGTATGTTTGGGTCCAGATCCATCATTGTTTGAGTCCACAGTGATCTCTGGATGTAGGTGAACTACAACTCCAAAACCAAAGGACACTGCCCACCAAACCCTTCCAGTATTTTCTGGTGGTCATGGGAGAACTGTGTGCCAAGTTTGGTTCAATTCCATTGTTGGTGGGTTAAGAATGCTCTTTAATTTTAGGTGAACTACAGATCCCCACAACTACAACTCCCAAATGACAAAATTAATTTTTTTGAGTGAAGGACATACATTGGGTTGTTAGGTGTCTTTGTGTCCAAATTTGGTGTCAATTCATGGTTTTTGAGTTATGTTAATCCCACAAATGAACATTTCATTTCTATTTATATAGATTTGTCAATTAACATGTATAAATATATATCCTTTCCCCCTTTTTACAATATATTGGAACAGACTATGGAACAACCCACTGGTTCAAGATTAGGAAAAGAGTACACCAAGACTGTATCTTATCTTGGCGAACGGCTTTTATGCAATTTATCCTATATGTATTTGATAATTTAATGTTGTTGTTTTATGTTTTAGATTTTTAATGTTAGCATTGAATCTTTGCTGTTAGCCGTTCTGAGTCCCTCTGCAGAGGTAGAGAAGATCGGGATATAAAAGTTTTAAATAAATAATAAATAAATATACTCTAACCCGACGTAACAAACTGTCTGACATTTCCCTCATTAAACAACAACAACAATATTTATTACGGTCCATAGACCCATCAGTGAACAAACATTTTATTGATAAATTCTCCCATCTCCTTGTCGACAATTAATATATATGGTTTCAAGTAATACCCCTACCCAAGGTTAGTTTCTTTCTCAGCCTTGTTGCCACTGCGAGGAATTTTGCCACTATGAGGGTCATCCTGTGGCACCTGTCCTTTAAAAGATACCTAACAATCCCCTGCGGGGATGGCTGGTCATGCGGTACAAAATTGGATATAAAAGTTGGCTACGTTGCATTGCGTAATAGCAGCACTTCAATAAAATGTGTTCTGTTGTTTCTACTTCATTTCCTTCACAGGGGCATAGTCTTTGGGAGTAAGGAGTTCTAGACAATCTGCCTCTGAGGGAAATACATTTAATCTCGCCTTTGTAAAGAATCTGCGATATTTGATCACTGTAAGACTTTTTAGGTATTTGCATATCAAACATCATCACACTAGAGAATGAATCCAATTTAAATCCGGTTTCTGCCTCCTGCAGAATTCTGGGGTTTGTAGTTCCAGGAGGAGCCTTTGACAGCCTCACTGAACTACAAACCCCAGAATTCTGCAGGAGGTAGAAACCGAATTTAAAGTGGATTCATTCTCTAGTGTGATAAAGTAAATGGCTCTCTGTATGGCAAATTTAAGACTCTGGAGGAGCATGATGAATTTGAGCAGGCTCTAGGCGCACCCAGGGCAATGCCTCACAACCTTTGCTTCAGGAATTCTTGTGTGCCATTTTGAATTTTGAGCAAAAGGGATGTGGATAGTCCAATTGAGGCCGCTTTCCATTCAATCCTCCTAGCCCAAAGGGGATTTGGAGGCTTCATAGGGGAGGAGATGTAGCAAACCTTTAAAACCTTTTCATTTAAAATATACTCGATAAATTTTCCCCATATTTTCCAAAAATCTGTTTGTTTTGATATTCCCTTTTTAACTTTAATATCACAAGTCAGCCTGACATTAATAGCTATGTTCCAAATTTCTCTGTACCATTCTTCTAATTGAATTGCCCTTCTTTCTTTCCAGTTTTTTGCTATTAGCAATTTCACTTCTGTTAGTAAATGAGATACTAATTCCTTCTCCTCTTGTGCGGGAATCATATTGTCATGCATAAATAATAATGCTGAATTTGGTGTATTATCTATCTCTATTTTTATTGTTGCTCTTATTTCTTTAAATACACTTTCCCAGAATTTTTGTATAATTTTACAGGACCACCATATATGAAGATATAATCCTATTTCTTGACAGCCTCTCCAGCACTGATTTGAATATTTTTGAATATTTTTGATCTATCTGATTTAGTCAGTTAGAAAACTGCCTCGAGTCGCCTCTGGGTTGAGAGGGGTGGTATACAAATATTGTAAATAAAGAAAATAAATAAATAAATAATAGTCTAATGGGGGTTAGATACCGTCTCCATACCATTCTGTAATAATTTTCCTTAATTCTTATGGACATATTTTTTAGTCATCTCACACTCCATATCCTTGCCCATTTTTGAGTATTCACTTTTTTCCTAAATCTACTTCTCATACTTCCCTCAAGTGGTCTTGTTCCTGTTTGTCCATTAATATTAATTTATAGATATTGCTTACTCTGCCTTTTAATATTTCATTCTCTTCTTTAACCTCAGACAACACCCATTCCTACAGATGTGTACACAGACGTCTGCATGGTTCACCTGGGGCAAGGATTACCCCAAAGTGTATACCAGGCAGGGGAAAACTTGGGCCCTCCAGGTGTTTTGAACTTCAACTCCCATAATTTCTAACAGCCTACTGGCTGCTAGGAATTGTGAGCATTGAAATCCAAATCACCTGGAGGGCTCAAGTTTACCCCTGACTGCGCTATACCATGCTGACTCTTCATGCTCATCTTACCAAGCTCCAACCAACCTTCAGCTTAAGAACAAATATATAGAACCTATCTTGTTTGTAACCTGGGGACCGCCTGTATACCCAGAAACAGGTCTAATCTAACATTTGAGGCACTAAAATGTGTCGGCCAGTGTAATCTTCCAAAGCAGCATGTTGTTGTTTTGTTGTTGTTGTTGTTCTTGTTGGCCTTCAAGACATTTCCAACTTACAGTCAGAACCAGGTCTGTAGCCGGGGGGGGGGGGGGGGGTTAGGGGTTCACATCATCCTTATTTAAAAAAATAAACCTGGTTTACTCATGAATTTTAACTGGTTAACCAAATCCCCATGCTAAGTCTATGAGACGCAAAAAATTAAGAGTCCCTCCAGAACTGCAAGCACTATCTCAAGCAAATATTGACAATTTATTCACACTGTCATTACTTGCAGCAATAGCCGATGTAGCGAAGCAACCAAGTTGGGGGGGGGGGGTGTTGAATGCTCTCATTAAGGAGGCCAGACTTGGTGGAGGTGGTTGACAGGGGCGGAGCTGCAGGCTATTGAAGGCTGCTCTGCCCCCTGCTGTGCTCTTTGCTTCAGCGTGAGCTAGGAGGCAGGTTTCAACTCCCCCCCCCCCCCCAATTTTCTGGCTATGGCCCTGTTCAGAACCTATCATACAGTTTTCTGGGCTGAGAATATGAGACTTCAGTGAGTTTCCATGGCAAAATTGAGACTCAAATTCTGGGCTCCAGAATCATAGCCTAGTGCTGAAACCACTACACCATTCTAATACATATCAAAAACAAAATTCTGTGGTAATGGCAGGTTCATTTAAATAAAATGAAACACAGTCCTTCTCTCTGTTTTAGATTGTTGCAATGAATGAGTGAATGATCGTGATGATGGGTTCCTGGACACTACTTATTTTTTGTAAAGGATTTGGAAGTGGAAGCAGAAATAACACAGAAAGAAAGGGAGTATAGAATCATGGAATCATGACCTTGTGGCCCATCCAGTCCTACTCCCTGCCAAGAAGCAGGAAAATCGCTTTCAAAGCACCCCTGACAGATGGTCTCCAACCTCTGTTTAAAGGCCTCCAAAGAAGGAGCCCCCATTACACTCCGGGGTGGAGAGTTCCACTGCTGAGTAGTATTTTCTTATGCCACAAAGAAGAGTAGTTCAGCAAGTTTAAACAAACTTTTATTTGAAATCTACAACATGAAATGAAACAGCCAGGTGAGCAGACAAAAGCATTTTGAACCTTCTGGAAGCCATTTAAAGTCTTCTTCCAAAAGGCAACCAGGAATTACTTCCTCTTCCTGCTCTTTTCTTACCATTTTGATGGCTGAACCTACTAATCTATGCTTCTTATCTTGCTGGGGGAATAAGGCAGAATGATCACCTCTCCTCTTTTCTCTCTGCTTTTCAGTTAACGCTTGTTTAGTTAGAGATTATGGAAGGCAGCTGCTATACCTTAAAGGCAAGCACAAACAGTGCTCCAATAGGACAGCTAGAGTTGCATCTAGCTCCTTCCCAGACTGAACTTTTAATTACTGCATTGTTTACATCAGAGTTTCTGTTTGTCCAGCAGTCTTTCACCACCATACCAAAGTCAATGCTACTAAAAAAAAGGAAACCTAGAAAGAAGACAAAGAGGAAAAGGAGGGTGGGTCAGGGTGGGCATAACAAGCCTTTGTTTAAAAATAAAAGAACTTCAATGTCAGAGTCTTCGCTAAGAGAGGTATGCCTTTTGTATAAAGGGAATCCTCTCCTCCAGTGCAATCCCCTTTTCCTTGGGTGTCCTGCCTTATTTAGGTTATAAGCCTGAGGGCAGGGAGCAGTCATATTAATTTTTTTGAGAGAGCCAGTGTGATGTGGTGATTTGAACTTGGAGACCAAGGTTTGAATCAGCCGCAGAACCCATTGGATGGCCTTGGGCAAGTCACACTCTCTCAACTTCCTCAGAAAGGCAAGCCTCCTTTGAACAATCCTTGCCAAGAAAACCCCATAATAAGGTCATCATAAGTTGAAAGGCACCATGTAACAATAATAATCTTTTTGGAAGGCTTTTTTGGTTTATGGGCAAGGTACAAATATATTGAATACTCAAAGGAATAATATCTATGTGGTTGGCTAGTGTGTGTGTACGCACATAATATATATGCTTCATATCGCCTGTCAACTTGTGGCAGCCTCTTTAATGCTGGTCACTTCTGTGGCGAGAGAATCAGCCGTCTAAGAAGACGTTGCCCAGGGGATGCCCGGATGTCTTGCAATCCTGCGAGGAGGCTTCTCTCATGTCCCCCAGTGTGGAATACATCTCACCACACTAAAACAGTGGATGTGGCTCTTAATGAGACATGCTGCATTATCACGGGGTGCCTGCGCCCTACACCACTGGAGAAATTATACTGCTTAGCCAGTATTGCACCACCTGACATCCACTGGGAAGTAGCAGCCAATAGTGAAAGGAACAAGGCAGAGACATCTCCAGCTCAATAACTGTTTGGGTATCAGCCAGCATGTCAATGACTTAAATCAAGAAATAGTTTTCTAAGATCTACAGAGACACTCACTGGAACACCTCAGCAAGCAAGAGTCCAAAAGTGGCAGGCTCAAACCCAGAACCTCAATCAATGGCTGATACCAAATGAGAGACTCCCCCCTGGGCACACAGAAAACTGGGCGACTTGGAAGGCGCTGAACAGACTGCGCTCTGGCACCACGAGATGCAGAGCCAACCTTAAGAAATGGGGCTACAAAGTGGAATCCACGATATGCGAGTGTGGAGAAGAGCAAACCACTGACCACCTGCTGCAATGCAACCTGAACCCTGCCACATGCGCAATGGAGGACTTTCTTGCAGCAACAGCAGAAGCACTCCAAGTGGCCAGCTACTGGTCAAAGGACATTTAATCAACTACCAAGCTCAAAAATTTTGTATTTTGCCTGTTTGTTTGCTTTGTTCTGTTAGAAATGTAATATAATTTGACTGGTTGCCTGACACGACAAATAAATAAATAAAGCCTTTTTAATTTCATAGTGTTTTCCTAGGCAAGGAATATTCAAAGCTGAAAGTTTTTGCTGGAATAGAAGTTTCCTAGATTCCCAGTGGCCACTGTTTCTCTAGTCCATATGTGCCAAATGCAAGGCCCACGGGCCAAATCCAGCTCACTATGTCATCCTATGTGGCTGGACTACAACTCTTGTCTTCCTCATCATCCAGCATCATGTCCATAGCTGATAGGAGTTGTGTTACAGTAACATCTGGATGGCTGCAGTTTGTTCTGTTTAGTCAGGATAGTGGGGTTTGACTTGAGATACAAGGCTTGAGATACAAATGCCCTTTAACCTTTCCCCAACCTTAGAGCCACAAGTGCTGTTGGGATGCAATTCACATTATCTCCATTCCACTGATGGATAATCAAATGTGATGGGAATTGTCCCTCAATGACATCTGGGGTCCCAAACTGGGGAAAATCTAAAGAGCACCACCGCCTATAAAATATATATAGTTAGCCCTCTGTATCCACAGATTCTCAATCAATGGGTTCAACAGCCCTTTGAAAACAACCATAAGGCTGATGTGGCTCTAGTTGAAAATGAGGTTGGTATTCCTGCTCTAGTCAGTGGCAGGTACTATTGTGTCCTTTTCCTAACACTTGCAGACTTAGGGTGAATCTACACTGTAAAATTAATGCAATTTGACACCATTTTAATTGTCATGACTCTGTGCGATTGAATAATGGCCGTTGTGGTTTTACAAGGTCTTGAGACTTCTCAGCCAAAGACTGTTGATACCTTAGCAAATTACAAATCTTGAGATTCCATCACACTGAACCATGGAGGTTCAAGAGGGGTCAAATTGCATTAATTCTACATTGTAGATTCAGCCTTAGACAAAAGGTGTTTGGAGTAGGAGGAGGCAAGCTTTTTACAGTTGGGTTGCTGTGAGTTTTCTGGGCTGTATGGCCATGTTCCAGAAGAATTCTCTCCTGACATTTCACCCACATCTATGGCAGGCATCCTCAGAGGTTGTGAGGAACATGGCCATACAGCCCAGAAAACTTACAGCATCTCAGTGATTCTGGCCATGAAAGCCTTCAACAACACATTTTACAGTTGCTTTATCTCTGGCTGATGGCTGGATTCAAGTTATTCCTTTGTCTGTAGTCTGATTGGCAGGAAGAAAGCAGATGAAGTCTCCCGCTCAGCCCTTGTTCCCTTTGCCAGAGACAAAGACCAGGAATTTCTCTCCCTCTTTTCTGCAATTCCACAAAAAAAAATTCTCATTTTCTTCTCATCTGTATCTAAGAGAAATACTTACAATTTGGATACATAAACATTACTGAGGTTATAAAGCACCTATTACTCTGTAAAATGCTACATAAATAAGAGTAGTACTAAAGATTAATAAAGAACAATTTTGTGCCACTGGCAAGTATTTCACATAATTCAGTGGAACAAAAATAGTATTTCAGGCACTTGCCGCTCCTGGAAGAAATGGAGTTTCTCACATGTACAATGACACAATTCTATAAACACACGTAAGAGCACACCCTTTTATTCAGTTTAATTAATCCAAAATAGCTACCTCCCACACATTCAGCATCCATAAGCGGTCACAGATGGGAATGATTATTCCACCATAGAATCATAGAATCATAGAGTTGGAAGAGACCTCATGGGCCATCCAGTCCAACCCCCTGCCAAGAAGCAGGAATATTGCATTCAAATCACCCCTGACAGATAGCCATCCCGCCTCTGTTTAAAAGCTTCAATATGTATACAGTGAAAAAGTAGATTGGGGAAAAACCAATTATACCAAGGTGGACCTTACTAAATTGCCTATGTTTCATTTTTTTTTTTTTTTTAGATACAACCGTTATCCGGCAAGCAAGGTTACAAGGCATCTAGCTCTCGTAGGGAATTTTCTTGGGGGAAGTTGGTATCACTGCTGAGTAGCGGGAAGCCAACAGAAGCGAACGAGCAGTGACAGTCATCAGTAGCTCATCGACTGGCGTTGTGGTGAAGGTTAGAGATGAGCGTCCTCATTGGTTCTCAACCTGTGGATCCCCAGGTGTTTTGGCCTACAACTACCAGAAATCCCAGCCAGTTTACCAGCTGTTAGGGTTTCAGGAAGTTGAAGGCCAAAACATCTGGGGACCCACAGGTTGAGAACCACTGCACTACCTAAACACAAAGGGCATGAACACCACTACAATTAATTGCAAATTCGTTTCAGTTTATGGAGAGGATAAAATGTCAAGAAAGCATGTGGCAAAATAGGTACAGAATATATTATGAGACCATGAATGAAACTTCGCAAAGCCATCCGAAGCAAATGTCGTGGGATGCTGACAGCGGGAGTGTTTCCTTCATTACAATGCACACACACTCATGCAACAGTAGACTTGTTGACTTCATTTGGTTGGGATGTTTTAAGCCACCCCTCTCACAGCCCTGATCTCACACCCAGTGACGATCATCTGTTCATTAAATTGAAGGAACACCTTGATAGAAAACTTTTCCGAGGAGGAGGAGGAGGTGAAAATCAAAGTGATGAGCTGGCTGAAAAAAGGGGAAGGAAAACTTCTATGACACAGGCATCAAAAACCCGTGCCATAGATGACAAAATGTATTGAACTGAATGGTGATTGTGTGGAAAAATAATGTAATACCTATGCTACAATCCATGTAAGTTTTATTAAAATATATTCATTCTTTGCATTTAAAAAAAATCTGGTAAACTTATTCCGGATAATACTCGTACATGGGCAAATACTTCTTATTTACTTTCAGTTTCCTCCTCCTTTTATTCATTTTAATTTTTCTTCTCATTTTCTTGCATTCTTTTTGCACAAGTGACTATTAATATTTAAGAATGAAGGAACAGAAAGAATTCCAGTAGAGAGAGAATACTTCTAGAATATACAGCCCGAAAAACCTACAACAACCCAGTTCCCGCAGACATTTATTGTTTCTAAGAGAAAACAAATAAATGCACGTTTAAATACTTTGGAGTAAATATTTTGTTCTTATTGTTATTATGTGCCTTTAAATTTATCCCAATCCAATCAGAAGTTTTTATTGGTAAGGTTTGCTCATAGGTGGTTTTTCCTTTTCCTCTCTCTGAGGCTGAGAGAGTGTGACTCATCTCCCAGCAGGTTTCTATGGCAAAGCAGAGATTCGAAAGCTGGTCTCCGGGACCTTATGCAATGCTCAAACCTCTACACTAGGCATGGCCAACTTGGGCCCTCCGGGTGTTTTGGACTTCAAGTCCCACAATTCCTAACACCCTCGGTTTAAGTGGCTGAGGGGGGAAAGGAAGGGGCCTGAGGCTGTTAGGAATTGTAGGAGTTGAAGTCCAAAATACCAGGAGGGCCCAAGTTGACCCATGCCTTCTCTACACCATGCTGACTTTCTAATTATCATGAACAAATCTGAAGGTGAATACAGGGTTTAGCAATTAATCTCCATTAAGTAAAAAGTTGTTTACAAGTGCCGTACCTGCTGAAGTTCAGGTTTTTTTAAGTACACAAAAAGTTATATAGTTCTCCAAACTAGAGCAGAGAGGAGTATCCAGGTGTTAAGAAACAGACTGGGCTTTTTCTGAGTTGAGCACATTGTTTTTGTACAGGGCCTAAGGGCATTCTGAACAGGAAAGGGAGAGAAGAAGCAGAAAGAGAGATGTAGAAGATAAAAGCAGAGGAGGTAAAGAAGTACAAAGGAGAAGCAAAGGGCAAGGGTGGATGCTGGGATGGAAGGAGTATAATTCAGCGTCACCGCGACAAGGGACACATGATGCTTTTGCTAGACAGAGGAAACGGTTACTCATTGGTTTTTATGTGGTTGCTGGTAGAAAGATCTCTTGCTTTTCGATGACACATTTTCTCAGAGTCTTTGGTAATCCCTCTCTTGTACATGACGCAGTGCTCAGCTTCACCAGCACCTCTAGTGCTCTGATCTCGGTTGGTTAGCTCGACTGGAATAATTATTTGATACACAACAGGAATAGTACACAGCAAACAAGATCACCATGCTGGCTTTTGTATTCGATCCCACGTTGGACACTTCCCAAGTGTCTAGGACTGTGTGACGTATTGGCAAATCATGCATGCAGATCCAAGTAGGGTGGCCTTTTGCACCTGATAGATGGTAATTTTGTCAGCGCCAATTGTATTTAAGTGCAGGCCAAGGTCTTTAGGTATTGCACCCATTGTACCAATCTCCACTAGGACTAACTTTACTGGCTTGTGTGAGAATCTTTGCAGTTTTACCTTTAAATCCTCATATTGTGTAAGCTTTTCCAGTTGCTTCTTGTCGATTCTACTGTCGCCTGGGATTGCAACATTGATGATCCATACTTTGTTTTTTTCCATGATCATGAGGTCAGGAGTATTGTGCTCCAAAACAGCCTGGATTCGGAAGTCCCAGAGTAGTTTGATATATTCATTTTCCGTAACTTTTTCAGACTTGTGATCTCACCAGTTCTTTGTCACAGGCAGATGGTATTTGTGGCACAGGTTCCAGTGGATCATCTGAACAACGGTATTATGTCTCTGCTTGTAGTCCGTCTGCGCGATCTTCTTGCAGCAGCTGAGGATGTGAACCATCGTTTTGTCTGCTTCCTTGCAGAGTCTACACTTGGAATTTGTTGTCGACTTTTCAATCCTGGTTTTGATGGCATTTGTTCTAACGGCCTGTTCTTGGACTGCAAGAATCAGTCCCTCAGTCTCCTTTTTCAAAGTTCCATTTATGAGCCACATCCATGTTTTTTTCTTGTCAGTTTTGCTCTTAATTTTTCCCAGGAACTGTCCATGGAGAGCCTTCTCCAGTTTTCTCTTCTGCTCTGCATTGTATTTTTACGGTATTCACTCTTTGTCTTTTGCACTTTAAAAAGTTTTCTACTATTGACTTCCATCAAGATTATTATTATTATTATTATTATTATTTATTATTATTTCTTACCCACCTCTCTCCACCGTTATATGAACTGAAACCAACCCAAAAGACTTAGAAATATCAAAATTAGATATGTTCTGTATCTCAAAAACTATAGCTGATAGGGGAAAACCGGAGCCACGTTTGGAATCAGCAAATCAAATATACCCAAAAGCAGGGCTAACATTTGAGGCACCAAAATGTGTATTGGCCAGTACAATCATTGCCATCATTTGGAAACTAACAAATCTGTCTCAATTTAGGATTCTTTCAGGGTAGATCTTATTTACATGGCAACTATCATTTGGATTTAATTTATGCCTGCTTTTTGTTATCACAGGCCTTTAAATTTCTGACTTATGGTGATCTTAAGGCAACTTATGAAAGGGTTCTCTTGGCAGAATTTATTCAGAAGGGTTTTTTCCTTACCTTCCTTTGAGTGTAACGTGCCCATAATCTCCCAATGTGTTTCCAGAGCTGAGCAAGCATTTGAACCCTATAGCCTTCCAGAGTCCTAGACAAGTCTCTACATGCTGGCGTTCTCATATAAAAGACGTTCAGGTCACCCTGTTATCAGTATTCCTGATGAGGTCTTGCAAACACAGGGCTGTGGCTTCCTTGAATGACTCAATCAACCTGTAATTCACTTTTCCTCTTCATCCCTACATCACTATTGGTGTTTGCCTATTGATTGATTGATTGATTGATTGATTGATTGATTGATTATATTCTGCCTTTCTCCCAACATGGGATCTACGGACTCAAGGCAGTTTACAATGGCATAAAAAATGCAATATAAAATAAACAATTACACTTTAACCCAAATAGGTTACATAGTCCTTCTTTGCAGGACATTAAAATTATCATTAAAATAAGTAAAAACACTTAAAAACTTCCCGAATTGAGAGAAAATAGAATTATAAAGTACTATAACTCCTGAACTTCTGTTACAGATCAACTAAAAGCTATTTCAAACAGGAAAGTCTTCAGATTTTTCCTAAAGGACATGAGGGTGGGGGCTGCTGTAATCACTTCTGGCAGTGCATTCCAGAGCTTTGGTGCTGTGCCCAAGAAAGTGCCATCTCTGGACAGTTTTAAGTGAAGACTGTCTCTAATCTGGGTGGAGATTAGCATCTCACTACTCAGCCTTAAGGGTCTGCCCATTCTATATGGTAAGACATAGTGTCTCAAGTAACCTGGACTGAAACCGTATAAGGCTTTATGGGTTAAATCCAGCACCTTAAATTGGGCTCGGAAAGTAATCTAGAGCCAGTAGAACTGTTTCAACAAGGGAGTGGTGTGGTGAGCAATCTGGCTGCCAAGTGCTGAACCAATTGCAGTTTCCAGACACTTTTTATGGGCAGTCCCACGTAGAGCGCATTGCAGTAGTCCAACAAGGATGTAACCAGCGCATGTACTACTGTGGCCAGGTCGGATTTCTCCAGAAACGGGCACAGCTGACACACACATTTTAATTGTTCAAACGCAGCCCTGGTCATTGCCACCACCTGGGCTTCCAGGTTTAAGGCAGAGTCCAGAACCACCCCCAAACTGTGAACCTGAGATTTCAGGGGGAGTGTAACCCCATCTAGCTCAAGTTGTAACCCTATTTCTGGATCGATCCTGCGTAAGACCTGCAGTACTTCCATTTTATCTGGATTAAGCTTCAGTTTGTTTGCCGTCATCCAGTCCATTACCGCCCTCATGCAACGGTTCAGTTGCAGAACTGCTTCCTTAGCATCAGATGGAAAGGAGTAGTAGAACTGGGCATCACCCCAAAACTCTGGATGAACTGTCCCAGCAGTTTAATATAAATCCCATGATTCCCAACCTTTTTTTGACCAGGGACACTTAACCAGGAACCACTTTGATCAGAGACCACTCTCCAACATTAGTACCAAAAGGGTTACAAATTGGTTTTTGGTGTACTTTAGATTCGGTTTGGTTATTTAGGGTGCTGATTCAGAAAATTGCATTGGATAGACCACATCAGCGCTAGTTTCTGATACAGAACATATGCCATCCAGTAGTCGCCATCTGCCACAGAAAACCATATTTAATAAGCCTCAGCACTCTAAGAGGTTTTGTAAAACCAGTCACTCTTGTTGCAACTGTGTAGTAACAGTGAGGTCACAGACCATATTTTAATTCTTGCGGACCACTGGTGGTCCACGGACCACTGGTTGGGACCCACTGATGTAGATGTTAAACAACACAAGGGGTAGTGATGAGCCCTGTGGGACCTCACAGCCCACAGACCATGGGGTCGAGCAGGACTCCCCCAAGACCACCTTCTGGAGATGTTCCAAAAGGAAGGACTGGAACCACTGTAGTACAGTGCCTCCAGGCCCTATCTCCACCAAACATTCCAGAAGGATACTGTAGTCAATGGTATGGAATGCCACTGAGAGATCTAGGAAGACCAGCAGGGTCACACTCCCCCTGTCCAGTTCCCCCTGAAGATCATCCACCAAGGCAACCAAAGCCGTTTCCATTTTGTGACATGGCCTGAAGCCAGATTGAAATGGATCATGACCTACTCCTCCATTTAAAATATTCCTCTGTCACATCATATTAAATGCTCAAATCCTGCTTAAATGGAAAGACAGGGAGGAATCCAGCCAGGCCTCTCATAGGAGGGAATTCCACAGAGTGGGGGCAGCCATGGAGAAACCTTTTCTCTCATGTCTTGTTCAGGTTCCAAGGGCTATTTTAAGCCCAGGAAAGGTTTCTGTTTCAACCAGAAAGTAAAGGAAAAGTTGACTCTCTGGCTGTAAAAAGGCAAGTTATGGTTTATAACCTGATTGGAAAAAAGGTCTCTCCACAGAAGCATAGAATATGGGGAAACCATTCCTCATAGCCCCAGAGGATATACTGTAGGAGGACCTTTTTGGGTTGTACGAGCCTTTTTTCAAAGGTTTTAAAATTGGATTACATGTTAGGGGGATTTGTACCCCTCCACCATCCCCTGGGGTGCTAATTCACCAGTGCCAATCCATGCCAGTTTCCCACCCATATTATGAGACAAACTTTATTAAATATAACTGCCTGTATCCTCTTTGGCCAAGCTGACTACATGCTGCACTACTGACCCGGGGATCTGCCAGATCATAGAATCATAGAGTTGGAAGAGACCTTGTGGGCCATCCAGTCAAGTCACAAACCTAGTCAAGAAGCAGGAAAAGTGCATTCAAAGCACCATTGACAGATGGCCATCCAGCCTCTGTTTAAAAGCCTCCAAAGAAGGAGCCTCTGTTTAAAAGCCTCCAAAGGAGTTATGAGACATAAGACTCAGTGGAAACACCTCTACATAAGTGAAACATAAGTGAAACAGTCTACTGCTGCCATGAAAGGTATGCTAATAGATCATGCTGCCAGTCCAGCTGTTATTCTGGCACAGATTTCCAAGTACATGAACAAGGCCAAGTTGCCACATGATTTGTTTTTACTGCCAGGGAATAGGAGACACATAGTGCTCCTTTCCTATGTAGTTGTAGTGTGAACTTATTATAGTAAGTAGGATTTTACAATATGAGGCCACTCGTTTATTTATCAGAGCTCAGAGGACATGACTGAACTTCTCTGAAGTCATGCTGCAAAAGTAAAAAGGGTGCTGCTGTTAGCTTGTGTGTAGGAATCATTGAGTAGAGCTGATGGGTAATGGGTTTTGATGCTCTCTGGCAAGGCCATGCTGTTACATAACAACCAGGATTATCAAATGGGTTGTTGAAGATAAGGACAAAGGGATTTTGTTGGCTGTGGAGTATTCCTGCTGATTCAATGGCTATTTGTAGATGGTCAGAAGGATCCCCTTTCACCTCTTGTTCATTGCCATCAGGATTCATACTCATGATCTCTAACATATTTCAGTTCCACCAACAACCCCTGTGTTCTTGTTTGTGACTTGTTACAGGTCCAGATGGTTTGGGACTCCAGGAGGCTGCTCTCTTGCCATTTTAGGTCATGTTCTTTTTGCCTCTGTCATGTAAAAAGTGAGTGCAGCCCTACTGTGCTCCAAGTCCCATCACCTGTTTCCCAACTACCTGCATAAGCCATGGATGACTTATCAAAACAATAGATTTCCCTCTGAGGTAAAACCTTCAAGCTTCATCACAAGGAAAGCTGGATTTCCTACAGGCTCCCTGCCCAAGAGCTTTGTGGTGTGTCTCCTTCCTTTCCTCTGTTATGATTGTGAGGAGTAAACCAAGTCTAGAGGGATGTTGGAGGCCTTGCATTGTTAACCTGCAGCTGAAGTAAGTGTTAATTGTGTGAGTTTGTGATGAATGGATAAGTGTCGTGATCATCATAGGCTGCCTGCATGTCCGTATGGCAGGTGGGTACCATTGCCCACAATTCCCAATTGGTGCTTTCCTCCACTAAAATATAATTCCAATTGTCATATCCGTCAGTATTTCTTTTTCTTGGAAATATCTCCTTTGAAGAATCACCCCTTTCGATGTTCAGTTAATCAATTTCTGTTTAACCTCCTCTAGCTTGCCAACCTTGATCCCAGCCTTGTATTGTTTCCAAATAGTAATGTGTGTGTGGTTGAGACACAGTGTATTCTATATCAGATCTTGTCATCCAATTAGCCATTGACAATGATTCCAGAATCATAAAGTTGGAAGAAACCTCATGGGCCATCCAGTCCAACACATTGTCAAGAAGTAGGAAAATCACATTCAAAGCACCCCCGACCGATGGCCATCCAGCCTCTGCTTAAAAGTCTCCAAAGAAGGAACCTCCACCACACTCTGGGGCAGGGAGTTCCAGTACTGAACAGCTCTCAGAGTTAGGAAGTTCTTTCTAATGTACAGGTGGAATCTCCTTTCCTGTAGTTTGAAACCATTGTTCCAGGTCCTAGTCTCCAGGGCAGCAGAAAACAAGCTTGCTCCATCCTCCCTATGTCTTCCCCTCACATATTTATACATGGCCCTCATCATATCTCCTCTCAGTCTTCTCTTCTTCAGACTAAACATGTCCAGGTCCTCATAGGGCTTGATCTCAAGATCCTTGTCCTGTCCAAAGGTCCAAACGTATCTCCTTCTACATCCCACCCTGGAGTTTAAAATCTTCTGGAGAGGCCTTGCTCTCGGCCCTGCCTCTGTCTTAAATGCGCTTGGTGGGGACGAGGGACAGGGCCTTCTCGATGGTGGCTCCCCGCCTGTGGAATTCACTCCCCAAAGAAATTAGGTTATCTTCATCCCTCCTCACCTTTAGAAAGAAGTTAAAATGTGGATGTGGGACCAGGCCTTTGGGTAATTAGGCGTACAACATCAATGACAATGTTGACAATGGCTTGGAAATTGATTATGGATAAGTTTGATGGAGTATTCAATCACAGAATTTGGCTACATAACGGCCACCAGACTGGTAATTGTTAGTAGATTTTAATTGTATTGTCTTAATGTTTTTAACTATATATAATTATTGGTTGTTATGTATTTTATTATGCGTATATAGAGGCATCGAATTGTTGCCGACTGGAAGCCACCCTGAGTCCCCCCCCCCCAGGTGGTTGAGAAGGGTGGGGTACAAATATTCAAAATAAATAAATAAATAAAATTTTGAGTCACCCTCCTCTGGACACATTCCAGCTTGTCAACATCTCCCTTTGATTGCAGTGCCCAAAACAGAACACAGTGTGATTTCAGATGTGGTCTGACCAAGGCAGAATAGAGGAGTAGCATGACTTCCCTGGATCTAGACACTATACTCCTATTGATGCAGGCCAAATTCCCATTGGCTTTTTTAGCTGCCGCAGACATTGTTGGCTCATGTTTAACTTGTTGTCCATGGGGACTCGAAGATCTTTTTCACGTGTACTGCTCTCGAACCAGCCGCCCCCATTCTATATCTTTGCATTTCATTTTTTTCTATCTAAATTAAATATCTTGCATTTGTCACTCTTGAACTTCATTTTGTTAGTTTTGGCCCATCTCGCTAATCTGTTAAAATCATTTTGAATTCTGCTCCTGTTTTCTGGGGTATTAGCTATCCCTCCCAATTTGGTGTCATCTGCAAACTTGATGATCATGCCTTCTAATCCTTCATCTATTTCATTAATAAAGATGTTGAACAGAACCGAGCCCAGGATGGAAACCTGCGGCACTCTACTCATCACTTCTTTCCAAGATGAAGAGGAAGCATTGGTGATTAGTTATCAAGTTGTCATTACTTACTTGTCTGTCACTTGCTTCAACATATTTTAAAGATCCTCAATATCTATTTCAAATTAATGAAATACAAGACTATCAGTGGCTAGACACATGGCAGATAGTACCTCTTATTTGAGGCAGTATGTTTTTCAGTACCATATGATTCAACACAGAACAGCTGATGGAGGACATAGAAGAGTGCTGAATTGTATTCATGTCCTGATCACAAGTAGTTGGTAATGGAGGAAGAGAAAGCTGGTCTAGAAAAGTCTTCAGTCTGAGTCCAGAAGACTTTTTCTTATCTTCTATCCCAGATGCTACCTGTTCCCTTTGCTTAACTGTGAAGCTGCTCTTTGCTTCATTCCACGGCTAAGCAGGAAGTTCTCCTTCATATATTCTGCTGAAATGTTTGGGAAGCAAGTACATGTAGAAGTTACAGGGTTTTTTTTTTTATCACAACAGAGTTTGCCCAGAAGGACTTCCCCGAATCTGTGAATGGATATAAGCCAGAAAGATCTATAAGCACTAATTTCTATGGCAGCTATTTGGGCATTAAAATGGGGGGAAACTAAGTAAACTAGTGTCTTTCTCTATTCCATATTGTTATAAAGAAGGAGCTGAGTTGCAATTCAACGCTTTAGCTTAACAAGTTGAAGCACAGCAACGAGCTCTGTTTACTTTCTATGCATACAGGACTTTTGTGGTATTAATCTTCTCTGTTTCCTCTCGTAATTCTGCAAGAGACATTGAGTTCCTTTGCAACCTGTCAAGACATGCACAAGTATTGCTTCTGAGTATGTCCATCTGAGAAGTTCACAGGGAGCACCTTGCTAATGTTTACTAAAGTGGAAAAACAACATTTTCATCAAGATAAAACATTCCATATCGGTATGACCAAAGGGGCCACTGAAGGCATACATCTGCGTTAATGACTATATTTAAAGTTCTGTCTTCCTGCAAAAGAGCACATAGTTGGGTGACTTCATTGTTCCTATATGCAGCACATAAAAATATTGCCATAAATATAAACCCACCTATTTACAGGTCTTCTGTATTCCCCGGAATATGTTAAAAACAGGATTAAGAGCCTCTTAATAGGTCCTTAGTTGTAATTCTTATTTATCAAGTGGCTGTTATCACCCTTCTTCTTTTTTTACACTTTTTTTTTAGTGATAGAGGCTTGTGAGTTTTCCTTAGTGTCAGAAGAAGGACCCCTTCTTTTCAGCTTACTGACAAATCCCTTATTTGCATTAAGGAGAGAAAAGATAAAGACCTTAGGAAACTGTTTCCTGAAAATAATCTTGCAAGCATGCTCAGTAAAGCAACATCATGACATCACTCAAGCCTTGTTGGTGCACTACTTTGGCATTGACACTGGAAGATTTGCACAACATTTTTGTTTCAAATCTAAAGATCTACTCGTCTTTTTTATATATTCTGTGAACAGTTTCAGAAATTAATTATCAAAATAAAGGTACAATATACTGTAATACATTTGTTGGGAGCTAGCATGGTAAAGTGGATTGAGTTTTGAATTGTGTCTCAGGGGACCAGATTTTACTTCCCGTAACCGTAATAACCCACTGGGTGACCTTAGGCAAGTCATACATTCTCAGCCTCAGAGGAAGGCAAAGGGAAAGCCCTTATGAAGAAATTCTGCTGAAAACCCCAAGTAATAGGTTTACCTTAAGATTGCCATAAGTCACCTTTAGTTGTGTTGTGTTGTATTGTGCATGAAAATGAACAAAATCTGGCTACCAGTATAAAAAAAAACCCTCTAAAGCCAGAACAGTAAATAAAGATAAATACTCAAAAAACGGAATTCCAGACAGGAAACAATCAGGGCCAGTTAACAGCTCCCAACAAAGGATTCCCCCATTCAGGAAACAGCCAGGCTTTGAAGCTGCCAGGCTATTCAATGCTAATCAAAGTGACCAGTTGCAACATTCAGACCTGCCTCCAACAGACAAATGTTCTTTCTCCCATACTGGACATCAACCCACAGATATATAAACTCCACTCGCCTAGTTTCCAACAGACCTTACAACCTCTGAGGATGCGTGCCATAGATGTGAGTGAAACTTCAAGAGAGAATGCTTCAGGAACATGGCCATACAACCTGGAAAACTCACAGCAACTCACCTTTATTTCTCCCTCAGTGGTCCTACCACATTTGAAGAATGATGTAATTTTAACATATGTTCATTGTTCCACCAATAAGCTCTGAAACAGAGCTTGTAAATCATGAATTACAACCAGTGACAGACTTTCTACATTAAGCCTACATCTCATAACTTTACCAATCCATAACTATCAGTGAATTGTAAAGGCATCCACCAGGAACATCTGGTGTGCGTTGGGCACTTCTAATGCACATTGGTCCCTCTTGTTGTATTCTGGCACTCATTTCCAAGCCGATGTCCTGATGTGCATCAAAGGCTGTCCCATGTGCATTGATCTCTGTGGCACATTGGCTCATGGCACATCAGTCACACCAGTGGCTGTAAGGTCACATCAGTCCCTAGCAGAATTAGGACATTGTGAAACTACTTGATTCAATTTTGCATAACAGAAGTCCACTTATGAAAACATAAGATCCAAGCAGAATATCAGATAATGTATTTAATTGCAACTAACTACAAGGAAGGAGATTCCATCTGAACATGAGGAAGAACTTCCTGACTGTGAGAGCCATTCAGCAGTGGAGCTCTCTGTCTCGGAGTGTGGTGGAGGCTCCTTCTTTGGAAGCTTTTAAGCAGAGGCTGGATGACCATCTGTCAGGGGTGATTTGAATGTAATATTCCTGCTTCTTGGCAGAATGGGGTTGGACTGGATAGCCCGTGAGGTCTCTTCCAACTCTTTGATTCTATGATTTTAACTAGTTGCTGTAATGATGTATGACAAAATTATGTTTTGAAATGTAAGAAGGAAGAGTGAAACTACTTTATAGATGCAATGAGTAATAGTTTCTACTTACTTTCAAAAGTACCTGCATAAATACTGTCAAGAGTTTTATACCATCTTTCTTATTGATTGCAATTTTGAAAACTTTTTTCACCTCTTTGCTTTTCTCATTCCTTTTCTCTTGCATTTTTTTGAGTAATAGTAATGAATTATTCCCTTACAACGTAATGAGTCACACAAATTAAGTTAAAAGTAAAACTTGAAGCTCTGCTCTGACCTTATTTTGCTATGTAAAGTTTTGATGTTAAATTGTTCTTTTGGAATTAGATGTAATTGAAGCTATTTCAGGGAAGTGATGTGTTGCACCACTGAATAGCCATGTCGCTGCACCAGCCAGGAATTCCCCACATGTATGCAGCAAGTTAAGACCTGAGTTGTATTTCAAAACCAAAAGAAAGAAGGGAAATCCTTTCAAAATAAGAATTCCACACCTTTCTGATTCACAAGGCAAACAAGGCTGCATGTAATTGCAGGCCAAATTTGCTTAGAGACAGTGTTTCATTTATAAAAAAGAGAGTTATGCTATCGATAAGAAAGATTTTTCCTATATCAATTAGGTGTTAACTGTAGGAAAGTCAGTACATACTCAAAGTAATAATAATAATAATAATAATAATAATAATAATAATAATACGGTAATAATAATAATAATAATAATAATAGATTTATTTATGACATTTATGACATTTATGACATTTATATGCTGCCCTTCTCACTCTGAAGAGGACTCAAAGTGGCATACAAGTTATATGTAAATACAATATATTATATTCTTAGCATAGCACATACATTCCCATATTGTGCTATACCACTTTACTGTAATACTATTAGTAATATTACATGTAATATGAAATATATAATTATTATATTGTGTTATTATTAGTATTATATTGTAATAAATAATTATTACATTGTAAGAAATAAATAATGCTAGTATTATCTATACATATAATAAAGGTGAAAGTTTGTATGCGGAGGGCAAAAGTGTGGCGGTGCGACGGGAGGAGTATGTGCCAGCATTCTGATTGGCCAGCCTGAAACTTCCAACATTCGGATTGGCTGCCGCAGTGGTGCTATTTGCATATGGTCTCTGATTGGCCAGCTTCAATAGGAGCCCCTGGTGGAGAAAAGAGTTCATGGCAGAAACCGGGACATGAGAAGGAAATTTGCATATGGTCTCTGATTGGCCAGCCTCAATTCCAAGATTCTGAGATGACAAAGAGAGGAAAGGAAAAGGCCAGAGGGGGCTGAGTCAGACAATTACCAATACAGACTACACTTGGCACACAGAGCCTGCAAGACCAACTCGACATCCTACTGTAACCATGGATGATGGGACTTGCAGTACCATCACTCACATTCTGAAACCGCTGTTAACCTCATCCAATGACTGATCAGGACCAAACTTGGCACATAGACCTCTCATGACCCACTTTACGTCCTGGTGTGGTTTGGCCGGGGATGGACCATGGATTATGGGACTTGCAGTACCTTTGCTCAATTCTTGAGACCACTGCAACCCTCATCCAATTACCGATAAAGACCAAACTTGGCACACTGAGTCTCCATGATGCACTCTACATCCTGGTGCAGTTTGGGAGGAGGATGCACCATGGACGATGGGACTTGCAATACCTGCACTCCCTTCCTAAGACCATTACAACTGCCAACAATGATGGATCAGGACCACAATTTACACAGAGAGTCCGCATGACCCACTCTACATCCTGGTGCGATTAGGAAAAATTTGTCAATGGATGATGGGACTTGCAGTCACTTCACTCACTTCCTGAGACCACTGACTGATCAAGACCAAATTTGGCACACAGAGTCCCCATGACCCACTCTACATCCTGGTGCACTTTCGAGGAGGACAGACCATGGATGATGGGACTTCAAGTACCTCCACTCCCCAAGACTGCTGCAACCCTCACCTAATGTCCGATCAAGACCAAACTTGGCACACAGAGCCCCCATGACCCACTCTACATCCTGCTGCAGTTTTGGAGGAGGACGGACAATGGATGATGTGACTTCCAGTACCTTCACTCACATTCTGAGACCTCTGCAAACCTCATGAAATGACTGATCAAGACCAAACTTGGCACATAGACCTCTCATGACCCACTTTACGTCCTGGTGTCATTTGGAAAAAATTGGAGATGGATGATGGGACTTGCAGTAACCTCACTCACTTTCTGAGACCACTGAGACCCTCGCCAATGACTAATCAAGACCAAACTTGGCACACGGAGCCCCAATGACCCACTCTACACCCTGGTGCAGTTTGGAGGACAGACCATGGATGATGGGACTTCAAGTACCTCCACTCCCTTCCCAAGATTGCTGCAACCCTCATCTAATGACCGATCAAGACCAAACTTGGCACACACAGCCCCCATGACCCACCCTACATCCCGGTGCTGTTTGAAGGATGGACGATGGGTGATGGGACTTGCAGTACGTTCACTCACTTCCTGAAACCATAGCGACACTCATTCAAAAACCAATAAAGACCAAACTTGGAACATAGAGCCCCCATTGCCAACTCAACATTCTGGTAAGGTTTGGGGAGTACAGACTATGGATGTGGGACTTCAAGTACCTCAACTCACTTCCCAAGACCTCTGCAACACTCATCTAATGACCGATCAAGTCCAAACTTGGCACACAAAACCCCCATGACCAACTCTCCATCCTGGAGCAGTTTGGAGGGGGATGGACCACAGATAATGGGACTCACAGTAACTTCACTAACTTCCTGAGACAACTGCGAGTCATATAAATAACTGATAAAGACCAACCTTGATACACAATTCCTTTCTCAAATAACCCGGGCAGCGCCAGGTCCCCAAGCTAGTATTGTAATAAATCAATAATAAATAGCGTAACTTTATTTATACCCTGCCCCATCTCCCCAAAAAGCACTCAAGGTGCCACACAGAAGAATAAAATTACATAGCATCAAAAACAAAACATAAATTAACTGAATACAAACAATGGAAAACATCAATTGATAAAATTAAAGAGTTTAAAATTTCTAAAACACAGTCAAGCCAGTGGATAATTGGACTTCTTCAATCACGAACGAAAGTACTAAGCAACAATGGTCGATGTCATCACATGCAACCGTAGTACACTACTTCAGGTCAAAGGCCTGTTTAAATAGCCAGGTTTGTTTAAATAGACCGTAAGGTTTGGAGACTTGGGGCCAATATAATCTCTCTAGTGAGGACATTCCAGAGCCAGGGAACTACCACCAAGAAGGCCCTCTCTCTTGTCCCCACCAACCACACCTGTGACAGTGGTGGGACCGAGTGAAGTGCCTCCCCAACAGATCTCAAGGCCTCTACCGATTCATAGGAGATGCGGGCTCAACCTATTGCCCAACACTTTTTAAAATATCTTTTCACTGTAAATTACTTAGAAATCTGCAATATTGTGTGTGTGTGTGAGGAGCGACTTGAGAAACTGCAAGTCGCTTCTGGTGTAAGAGAATTAGCCATCTGCAAAGACATTGCCCAGGGGACTCCTTGATGTTTGATATCTTAGCGTTCTTGTGGGAGGCTTCTCTCATGTCCTTCCATAGGGAGCTGAAGCTGACAGAAGGAGCTCAACCCACTCTCCCCAGATTCAAACCACTGACCTAGCAGTCCTACCATTGCACCCGCAGGGGCTCCATCTACAATATGAAAGATAAACACAGATGAACACCAAAGTGTTGTACCAGTGTGTTCATATCCTTGCTCTATCTTGAAACTCAATCTCTCCACAGTTGTTAGGATAAAATGAGAATTGCGTATGTGTCAACCTGAATTCTTTGGACTATGATGGAAATAATGTGACCCTCCAGATGTTGCTGGACTGCAAATCCCAGCAGTCATCACGATTAGGACAGCTGAAGAACTACCTAATTATTTTGTACCCACAGTTTCAACCAACCATGGCTTCAGAATATTCCCGGGGGGGGGGGGGGGGGGGAGAGAGAGAGAGAAACCAGCAAATCTTGATTTTACTGCAAATTGAGCACTTTGTTGATGTGTCAGCTTACCCTGCTATCCCCACACACCATTTCACTGTTGATTCTGGTCATGTCACCTTAGATTCCAGGAGAGAGGAAATATATAAATAAAATAAATAGTAGATGCCTTGGTAGCTTCATTTCAGGGTTGCCGTAAGTTAGGAACAACTAGAAGACTACAAACAAGGGAATCAATGAAACAGAGACCACAGCTTTACTGGAGGCTTTGATGGAGAGACCACAATATCTTAGTGATAGGTCATTTAGTATGTGAAATATCCAAATCCAACTCCTGGAAAGACCTGCCAGAGTTGCCAAAAAGGCACTGATCGTCACTATAGTAAAAGTAAAGGTTTTCCCCTGACATTAAGTCCAGACGTGTCCGACTCTGAGGTTGGTGCTCATTTCCATTTCTAAGCCAAAGAGCTGGTGTTGTCCATAGACAACTACAAGGTCATGTGGCCGGCATGACTACATGGAGCGCTGGAGCGGTACTTATCGATCTACTCACATTTGCATGTTTTCGAACTGCTAGGTTGGCAGAAGTTGGAGCTAACAGCAGGAGCTCACACCCCTCCCCCGGATTTGAACTGGCAACCTTTTGGTCAGCAAGTTCCGCAGCTCAGCAGTTTAATCCTCTGCACCACCGGGAGCTTATCACTATATTAATGGATAAACAACTTGTAGTCTTCTAGATGCTGTTGGACTGCAAGGGCTGTCATCCCTTACCACTGCCTGTGCTAAGTAGGGTTGATGAGAGGTGCTGTCCAACAACATCTGAAGGACCGCAGATTGCTCACCCCAATGTAGACACTGTTGAGATAGATGATCCAGTGAAATCAGAGGGTCTCTTATCACCCACCAAATCTGATACACCAAATATTCTTAGTGTCTTTGGATGCTAGCAAAGTACTTTTCACCTTCTCAACTTCTTCTCCTCTAGCCTTTTTTCCAAACCCTTAAGTGTCTTGCATTATACAGAAATTTTGAAGAGACAGAACTCATCACCACCACCACCACCATCACCATGCCATCGCTATAGGCTCCAGGCCACAAGCTACAGTTGAGCCTCCTTGCTGAACTGGTTCTGTGGAGCAAGGTACAAAACAAATTCCACAAAGCATGATATGCATTTGCCAAGAGCTGAATCAGCCTCCTCTGTGGCTTCAACTGGTGACAGCTAGTAAGATAGGGAGTGGCTTTTTTCCAGAAAGCATTGCATACATAGTTGATTAAAGTGTGAATATATTTATCCTAGGCCAAGTATATAGATTCAGTGTGTAAAAGATTAGACAATGCAGATACTGATTAAATGTTTACAAAGCGAAATATGAGTTAGGAAAAGAGCAAAGGAAACAGGTTAAACTATTCTGTCTCAGGGATAAGACGCTTTCTGTCTCTTTTAGGAATAAACAATGAACAATCACGACAACAATCATTATCACAAGGTAAAAGAAAACATTGGATATGTAATGCAGAACGGTGTTTAAGGAATTAGCACTGAGTTCTTGTTTTTCAGAGCTCTCACCAGGTTTGTTGACTAAATGAGTTTCGGTTTGTTGACAGAACAATCCTACAGTTCTAGATGGTTAGGTTTTGTTGTTATTTTCACCAGTCAACTTCAACTTAACGGAGAGCCTATGAATGAGATGCCTCCAAAGTCCATGGTCATCTACTGCCTTGCTCAGGTCTTGTATGCTCTTGAGTTGTGATTTCCTTCATTGAATATTGAACCAGTATCTGTTACATGAATAATGCACTGTTATATGTTTCATGGAGAGCCAAAGTTGTACAGTGGTCTGAGCATTGGATGAGGTCTTTGAAGGCCAGAGTTCAAATCCCTATTAAGTCATGGAAACCCACTGGGGGACAAGTTAAATTTTCTCAGATTTGTTACACCTCTTTCCTGTAACAAATCTTGCCAAGTAAACTCTGTGATTGTGATAGGTTCACCTAAGGGTCATCTCAGGTCAGAAACAACTGGCACACAACAAGAAATGATAGATTCCATTTATTGTTGTGTACTTGTGTGGGTAACTGCTTTCAAGTTACTGGTCAAACTATGGCTTAACCCCCTCCCCCCCCCACCCAAAATAAATCTGCTAATGCATAAAATAATTCTATAATATTGAGCCCCTGGTGGCACAGTGGTTTAAACCATTGTGCTAGCAGGACTGCTGACCGAAAGGTTGGCGGTTCGAATCCAGGGAGTGGGGTAAGCTCCCGTCTGTTGCACTCCAGGACAGGAAACACCTCTGTACTTAACCACCACACTCCAGTCCAAGTTAAATCAGCAAAGCAGTTTACTAAAGATTATATAAAAATTTTTAGCAAAAATTGTAAAAACGTCAACGTTTGTACTTATAAATAGTCCACAAGGTTCAAGGTACAAGAGTAATCCAAAATCCCAAAGTAACAGGACATCCAGCATCGGAATACAAGAAAACCAGAAAGTAAAAGGCAGCGTAAAATCCAATACAAAAATCTGGAAACAACCCTTTAAACCTGGAAGCATGAAACAGGAACAAAGACATGGAATTAGAATTCCCTCCGAAAGCTTGACTAGGATGTGGCAAGAGCTGTTTCCTCAATTACCAACATTGACCAGACTGGCTGGAAAATCCCCCCAGCCTTTCTAATATACACATGAAATCATGCCTTCTCCTTTGACTTCATGATACGGATCATTTCTCTAACAAGCATTGTGACTGTGTCTCCTGTCAACCAGCTAATTATCTTGCAACTCATTATTCTCTCCACCTGGGATTTCAGCCTCTGAACTCGTTTCCCTAGAGAACGACTCTTCTGCACCATCTTGGCACCTATCTGGAATGTGACCTTCACTAACTTCTGGAGACACAGACTGATCATTTTCAGCACTTAAAATCTCATGTTGTCTCACAGGCCCAGAGTTCCCATGATCCACTTCCCCATTTACATCAGTATCAGCTATAACCATGGGCTAAACTACAACACCGTCTGTCAGCTCCAGCTTCCCATGCGGGAACATGAGAGAACCCTCCCATAGGATAGTAAAGCATCCAGGCACCCCCTGGGTAATATCCTTGCAGACGACCAATTCTTTCACACCAGAAGCAACTTGCAGTTTCTCAAGTTGCTCCTGATGGAAAAAAAGAATAATGTCTCTTAATGATGTTGAATGTATTTATTTTACCTAATGCATTGTAGAAAATGCATTTTCTTCTGTGAGAAAGAAAATTGCTTCTTCTTACCCATGTTTTATCCAAGTACTTGTATTTTAAAAAAAATCTCAAAAAAGGCTCCAGTTTAATTAATGAAGAGTATCTCTCCTGATCAGTCAGTTTCTTATTTATTGAAGGTCATCATTCAGTAACTAAAGTTGGAGCACCGGTTATTTTATGACAGGCAGCTTTATTGGTTCCACCATCAACAAGGCAGTTGCTACACACCCTACTGTATGTACATACAGAGAGAGAGAGAGAGAGAGAACCAACAGAAGGCTGTGATCACAGACGAGAGTATTCCATACAGGTTTTGGACAGTGCTCACCATAGTCTCAAGAGACTTGCCTCTGACATTCCGCCCAAAATATTGCACAATGAGATCCTAACTATAATTGTGGCTTTGCAAATGGCAAACACCAGTGTGCACAGAGAGCATGTGGGACAAAATGTCCCCTTCTGCAATTGAGGTAATTCAGCTGCTCTCATTTTGAAAATATTCAAACCATATAGAGTTTGACAATTAGCCTTCGACAATACGTACAGAGTTTGGCCATGTGATTGCTAGTTCACTCTTGCATTCATGTTAGTCGCTCTCCATATTAATTGATGTTAGGAGTGCAGTCCCCTTGCCCTGCAAAAGTGAAAAAGCTGCAAATTAAAAAAAAGTTTTTTTAAAAATCTGAGAGACTACTTTTCTAGATCCTCTAGTGTGACTTCCATTGAAAGTTGACTAGAAAATTGTGCTTGAGGAACTATGACTGCCTGGAAAAGTGTTCTCCCTATGCATTTCTATACCTTCCAGCACATTTATGTGGTCAAACGCAGGTAGAGATTGCACCGGAACTTTTGCACAAATCATCAAGTTTGCAAAAGTCAAATGCACAAATGTGGAGGACAAACTTGTATTTCATAGTCCTGTAAATACCTATTATAAACGAAGACCCATTGAAATATTAAATGAGGATTTACTTGTGGACAACACGTTAAACATGAGTCAACAATGCCATGGTGGCTAAAAAAGCCAATGGCCTGTAAAAAAAGGAGTTTAGATCCAGGGAAGTCACGCTACCCCTCTATTCTGCCTTGGTCAGATCACACCTGGAATCCCACTGTGTCGAATTCTGGGCATCACAGTTGAAGGGAGGTGTTGACAAGCTGGAATGTATCTAGAGGAGGGTGACTAAAATGATCAAGAGTCTTGAGAACAAGCCCTATGAGGAGCGGCTTAAAGAGCTGGGCATGTTTAGCCTTCAAAAGAGAAGGCTGAGAAGAGACATGGCCATGTATCAATAAGTGTGGGGATGTCATAGGGAGGAGGGAGCAAGCTTGTTTTCTACTGCCCTGGAGACTAGGACACGGAACAATGGCTTCAAATTACAGGAAAGGAGATTCTACCTGAACATTAGGAAGAACTTCCTGATGGAGTGCTGTTCAGCAGTGGAACTCTCTGCCCCAGAGTATGGGCAGGCTCCTTTTCTGGAGGCCACCAGGGGCTCCTATTGAAGTTAACACTTAGGAAATGCATGATGAAATATAGACGGAGGACTGTCCCAAAGTTACAAATGTTTTTTTTATTGTTGTTCAAAGCTCAAGAAAGTGGCAGAGTGAAACTCTAGCCGCCTAAAAAAAGAAAAAGCACTATGGCGTTTTAACTGCCAAATGGACTTTGACTGCAGCTGTAGTGTTTTCCTCTACACATCTAGTACTGTATGCATTTTATGGTTTGATGGGAGGAGGCAACTTTTATAGCTATTGAACATTGTAACAGCCCTCACACCCATTTTACAGCCGTTAGACATCAATTTCTCAGAATGGGAGTGGAAGGGGTGCTCCACAATTATTGTTAGTTGATCTCTCTTGTTTTGCCATTTCTGGAGGAATACTGTACAAGAAAGAAAATATATTCTAGAACAGGCATGGGCAAGCTTAAGCAACTGAGGGGGAAAAGCAAAAGGCCTGAGGCTGTTAGGAATTGTGGGAGTTGAAGTCCAAAACACTCAGAGAGCCAAAGTTTGTCCAGGCCTGTTCTCGAAGCTTCTGATAATCTCCAATTTGTGACAAATTAAAAACTGAGATTAAAATTATCACAAAGATGATA
Organism: Anolis sagrei ordinatus; assembly: GCF_025583915.1. Classification (NCBI taxonomy): domain Eukaryota; kingdom Metazoa; phylum Chordata; class Lepidosauria; order Squamata; family Anolidae; genus Anolis; species Anolis sagrei. Next base: position 333,538,843 of record NW_026844366.1, on the reverse strand, counting down.
ATGAAAAGCTTGTTCTGCCCATTTGACATAAACGTTATAGTAAATTTAGAAAGTGAAGCATTTCAAAAAAGACTTTTAAAAATGAGTAATTTTCAAGGAACCGAAAGAAATTCAGCAAAGGAACTTTTCCTGGGGGTGACGACGCAGTGATGAGAACATTACGTTCTGCTAAAATATCACCATTATGATTTTTCTGTTCTTTTGTAAACTCTTCGTAGAAATCTTTTCGGTCTAATCTTAATAAACGCTGGATATAGCAATAATCTCAGTAACTATGAGAGTTAACTTGTTATTGAATCCGCCACCAAAGAACCTTTGTGTATCTTACTGGCTATCATTTATTAAAGCCACAGGTCAAGCTGACACAAGGGCATTCTTCAGCTTGAGGGATAGCTTCTATTACACTCAAGAGGCTCACTGAGAAAGACTGTCAGTCCTGGGCTCTGAAAGATGACTCCCATCACGAAAGGGCAGTCCAGCCCCTTGCAAGGTAATGATGAGATTGCTGTGTGTAAAAACTCCACCTCTTCAAACTTAGTTTCTGGGTGGAGACCTGCCGTGAGTCACCAATGTCCAGCTTTTCACACTTCATAAATTTCCCAGAGAAGGCAGACATAGGAACACATATATTTCTGTTTGACCCATTAACACAGTGGCTCTCAACCTGTGGGTCCTCAAATGTTTTGGCCTTCAACTCCCAGAAGTCTCAACAGCTAGCTGTGATTTATGGGAGTTGTAGGCCAAAACACCTGGGGACCCACAGGTTGAGAACCACTGCATTAACACAATACGCCAAGTGATTATTATGACCAGTTAAATGTGCCTAATAAAGTGTGACTTCTCCCAAATGTACGTCTGTGGTTGTTGCTGTTGTTGGGTGCCATCACATTGACTTCAACTTATGAATGACTTCAACCTATGAATGAGAACCCTCAAAGGCATTAATCGCCCTGGTCAAAGCTTGCAAACTCAAGGATGTGGCTTCCTTGAGTCTATCCATCTGGGAATGGATTCTGACTCTTCCTATTTTTACCTTATGCATTATGGTCCTTTCTAGTGAGTCATGTCTTCCCATATGTCTAAAAACAACAGTTTCAGTTTAGTCATCCTTGACTTCTAGGGAGGGTTCCAGTTTGATTTGATCTTGGGCAATTTATTTATTTTGAGCTGTCCATGGTGTCCATAGAACTTGTTGGGGCTCAGCAAGTGGCTAGGGATGTTTCCGATGCCTCTTCTAATGTTTCAGAGGATGAGGGAATTAATGGGTTTCAAACTGAAGAGTCTGCTAGTGATAGAGAGAATTGCAGGCCGAGGAATCCCCTGTTTGGAATTTCTGTGTTTGTTCCCAAGCAATAGAAAATGAAGATTTCAGTTCCCTTGTGAAACGGCCTTCAGAGATGGGGAGTTCTCCCATGAAGCCAAATTTGGTTTGAGGACAGAAGGATAGACTAGTTAAACATTCTGAGAGAATCTGTGAGATGTCCTTGAAGCCCAGGTGTGCTCAGCACGATCTCTTAGTCGGGCTTGGGCTTAAATTAAGTGGTGTTAATTGGTGCCTCTCAGAGGAGACGATGTTGCCATAAGGATGGTGTTCCCGTCTTGGCTCTCAAATTCATGCTTCAAGTTTCCTGTGTTGGTCTATATACCTGGTAGGGTTTTCCTTGGAAAAAGTTCCTGCTGTCATGATCATGGATTTATGCCTGTGTTTTTGGTTCTCTTTAGTTCATGTACTTTGCCATTTTTGGATTGCTACTAATTTGTATATGGACTGCTGCTATTTTGTATTTCCTTCTCTGCTGCTCTTTTGGGAAATGCCTTTTTTCCCTGTGTACATCCTTTTCTTAATAAACTTCTGTAGTTAGTACTACTGGACCCTGGTGAAAAGGTGTCTCTAGGCTAGAGTGCCACAGACCCTTTCTTCAGCACCACATTTTAAGTAAGGATTAGGTGATTTTTCCTTTTAAGCTTTCTTTGCTGTCCAACATTTCACAACTATACTTAGAAATTGGAAATATGATAGCGTGGACAATTCTAAATTTAATATTTCTTGTTATATATTTTTACAGTCTGGTTTAGTTCCTTTATAGCTGCCTTTCCAAGTCCTAGTCTTCTTTCAATTTCTTGATTTCTGATTAATGACTGACCCAACAAAATACTGCATGATGATGTTTTACTTTATGAAGTGTGAAAAGAAACACAAATTTTCTGGAAATACTTTTTACCATATTTGATTTACACATAAAATAATGGGGTTGGAAGAGACCACAAGGTCTATTCAGTCATGCAGAAATACACAAAGCACTCCCTACAGAGAGTCATCCATCCTATTTAAAAGCTTCCAAAGGAGACTCCAACAAACACCCAGGCAGCATATTCCACTACTGAACACCTCTTTCCATAACGAAGTTTTTTCTATTTTCAAATGGAATATCATTTCCTGTAGTATGACTCTATAGCTCTGTGTACTGGTCTGTAGAGCATGGAAAATAAGCTTGCTCCATCTTCAACGTGACATCCTTTCAAATATTGGGTCCATTTATTTATCATGTCACGCATTAACTGTCTGTTCTCTAAAAATACCCAGCTCCTTGCGGGTATGTAGAAGAGCAAACCAGAGACCACTGACTACAATGCAGCCTGGGCCCTGCCATGTGCACAGTGGAGGACCTTCTCACAGCGACAGCAGAGGCACTCCAAGTGGCCAGCTTCTGGTCAAAGGACATTTTTCATGATGTCAAGTTTTTAACTTTGTGTTTTTAACTACATTATAACTGTACTCTCAATTTGCTTCTGACACAATAAATAAATAACCCAGCTCCCGTCGCATAACATTGAACAGATCTCAGAGTAAGCATTTAAATTTTGCTCAGAATCTTGTACCCTTGGCTAATCTGAACTTCCCGTTTCTTTGGCTGTCTCTGCCTCCTTGCTTCCAAAACCAGTAGTGTTCCACATATTCTACAAAACAAAGCCTTAACAATGAAGAGGGTGAGAAGGTCATTCCCTGTTTGATTTAGAGACTTTATTCCTAACATCCCATTTTGGGGCAGGATCTGAAGCATGTGGTGGCCTCCCAGCTCCAGGGATTTGTGGAAGAGAACAATTAATTCATTTTAGTCTCGCTATTGGAGAGTAATAATTTTTGTCAACATGCAATACATGCAGTCTCTGAGTTACAGACATCTGACTTACAAATGACTCATAGTTAAGAACGGAGGTGAGGCAACAAGAAGTGAGGGGAAGGGAAATTTACTCCTGGAAGAGTTATCATGGGGAAAAGGGGTCTCCACTGAAGCTTTCTCACCAATCCTTGTTTCCACAGCAAGCTATTTTTTTTCTAAATCCAATTATCACAGGGACAGAAAGTGAGGCGAAATCTTCTAAACAGGGGCAAAACAAATCCTTCCCTATGTTAATCCTTCCCTATGTTATCCAAAGCTATGTAAAGGTAAAGGTTTTCCTCTGACATTAAGTCCACTCATGTCCGACTCTGGGGGGTGGTGCTCATCTAAGCCGAACACCTCCAAGGTCATGTGGCCAGCATGACTGCATGGAGCACCATTACCTTCCCACCGGAGTGGTACCTATACATCTACTCACATTTGCATGTTTTCGAACTGCTAGGTTGGCAGAAGCTGGGACTAACAGCAGGAGCTCACGCTACTCCCCGGATTTGAACCTGCGACCTTTCGGTCAACAAGTTCAGCAGCCCAGCGGTTTAACCCACTGCACCAAAGGGGACTCCTATCCAAAGCTAAAAAAGATATTTTTGGCTGGAGTTACACTTAAAAATGCACCTGTTCCGACCTACAAATTCAACTTAAAAACAAACCGGTAGAACTAATCTTCTTCATAACTCAGTGGCTGCCTGTTGTATGAAAGAATGAATAACTGAATTTGTTCTTGGTTGCTTATGTGTTTTTCTGTGTCTTTCCAGAGCAGATGTATTAAATTTAGGCCGTTCTCTTTTGCTATGAACTGGAGTTAATCTTTATTGATTGCCATCATACTTTGATGTTAAATAGAGCTGGTATTAAATAGCTGTTATTTAAAGAGCTGTTTTCTCCCAGATGGCTTCCTTCCAGCATTGGACATAGCAGCATAAAGTATGCTCGCATGCAATTTGACTCTCCGAACGTAAGGTATAATTTCAAACTAAAGCTTTGGCAGAAAATCAGTAGATTCGTCTCATAGCAATAAATGGATACATTTGCTGATTTTTCTTTCCCCTAGAAACCTAGGCCGTTACTTATATATTTATCCTATTAAATATATTTATCCTATTATATTCTCATTTAAGACATATCAAGTACAATTGGTTGAAAGTGGTACTGTTGTGTGTCAGTCTAGTGAGCCACGTGATATGATTCCAGGGCTTCTCTTGTCAAACTCAAACACTGCCCAAAGTCCCACTTTCCATGAAGGGTTTACAATTTACAATATTGTATAAAGGTTTCCAGTTGAAGCCTGTACGCATGTTTGGCTATATAAAAAATATTATTTTACAAAATGCATAGCAGTGTGTTCAGAAATTTTGCAAGGGGTAAAGGTAAAAGTTTGCCCTGACATTAAGTCTAGTCGTGTCCGACTCTGGGAAGTGGTGCTCATCTCCATTTTTAAGCCAAAGAGCCAGCATTGTCCCTAGACACCTCCAAGGTCATGTGACCAGTATGACTGCATGGAACGCCATTACCTTCCTATTGATTTACTGTTGTGGTTCAACAGCAACAGCATGATGGGACTGAGAGTGCAGAGAGTGCAGATGAGCATGATGGGAATGGGAATACAGATGCAGGTGTGGGCTTTCAGTTTTCTCAGTTTTCTCAGTCACAATCTGTAGCTAGAGACAAACCATTTTTCCCACAGGAACGGAATGCGGCTGATAAGACAGCTGGTGAAGGTCAGGCTGTCCCACAGGTGTTAAGAAGGAGTTTACGAATTGCGGCCAAGTCTTGAGCTCATCTATTGGTGGGAAAACTGCTTGTTAGCTGCCTGTTTGATGTTCAATGTTTTGATGTTTTACCTATAAGTAAACTGCCTGGGAGCTGAATCGGTGTCAGTTCCAACGTTGCAAAAATGGCTCGCTTTGGCTCCGGCTCTGGGGCCTGGGGCTTGGGAAAAGCCTGCTTCATGTAACCTCATGCTATTTCCTGGACTTTACTCTGCTTCTTTGCTTCAAGTCTCCTGCTTTGACTCAAAGGGATTATATTGGACTTTTACCTTGTACTACTGATCTTTTTACTGCTTATATTCTGATTTGTTTGAAAATCCTCAATAAACTTCATATCTCACAAGTTTGGCTGATTTGTCAGAGAGAGCAAGGTGAATCTTAGCCTGAGATACAACATTTACTCACATTTGCATGTTTTTGAACTGCTAGGTTGGCAGGAGCTGGGGCTAATGACGGGAGCTCACCCCCCTCCCCGGATTTGAACCACTGACCATGTTCAGCATGTTCAGCAGCTCAGTGGTTTAACCTGCTGCACCACAACGGACTACCCAAGACAGGATACTGTTGACTTTACTGCACTGGATAACTGACAAAATGATGAGATAAGCAAGCAGCACTCCAGCTTCCAAATCCAGTTTTAACTTGGTTCATTGCAGACTGAATGAGAGACGGCCCTGAGCATTTCAAAGGCAGTCCTTCCCACACACTTCTTCACTGCAACAACAAAAAAAATGAGCCAGTGTGTTGTTTGCTGCCAAGTGAGCCTTTCTCCTCGCCTTAGAAACTCTCATTGCACCTGCGTCGTCAATAATTAATCCCAACAGAGGATGAATCACAAAGAGGCCGTTGAATGCAACCTGTGGAATTCGCTTTCTTGCTAGAAAGGCTAAAGACAAGCGAGGGTCTCCAAATTAGCCCAGAGATAAGGTCACAGTGAATGCCAATTGCAGAGGAGCAAGTGTTTCCTTCTATTTTCTATGCATACATATCATATTAGAGGTTTCCCTCTTCCCATCCCATGTTTGCTGAGCCGCTCAACATGACTGGCCTGATGTATAACAGCCTTTCCCTTCAGCTGACTGACAAGATGTCTCTTATTCCCTCATGGAGGGTTTTGAATCCTGTGAAGTGCTGTGTGCGTGCTCTACCGGACTCTTGCTAAAGGAGTTGTGTAGATACAGCACTATATGCCTCTTTTCCCTTCCTCTTATGCCTTGTTCTCAAAAACAGTGTATTTGAGCAACTGAGCTAACCTACATGCGCCTTGAAATAATCTGGTGAGAACCGCTTTGAGTTCCAGTGAAATGAGGCAAGGGCTATAACCAGGGAACAAGGCTTTTCTGCAAATAACATGCGTGGAAATCCCTCCCTGGATCTCTGTATCATTCATATTTATGCATGGGTTAAAGATGATTTTGTTCACTAAGGAACTACTCACATACATGTTGTGCTTTCACCGTGCATGTTAGTCAGATTGTTTAACCTATTATTGCAGCTTTGTGTTTTTGATCTTTTTTTGTCCTGGATTTGAAACAGTTTATAGATACTTTGTGAACTGCCACCATTGTTGAGAAATTGTTTTTGAATAATATAATCATTTAATGTTTTGGGTCGATGTGAGTTTTTTGGGCTGTATGGCCATGTTCCAGAAGCATTCTCTCCTGAGGTTTCGCCCATATCTATGGCAAGCATCCCCATAGGTTGTGAGGCGTGTTCGAAACTAGGCAAGTGAGGGTTATATATCTGTGGAATGTCCAGGGTGGGAGAAAGAATTCTTGTCTGCTTGAGGCAACTGTGAGCGTTGCAATTGACCACCATGATTAGCATTGAATGGCCTCATAGCTTCGAAGCCTGGCTGCTTCTTGCCTGGGGAGATTCTTTGTTGGGGCAGCAATCAGCCAGGCTTTGAAGCTACAAGGCCATTAACATTTAATCAAGGTGACCAATTGCAACATTCAAACTTGCCTCAAGCAGACAAGAGCTATTTCTCCCACCCTGGACATTCCACATATATATAAACCCCACCTGCCTAGTTTCCAACAAACCTCACAACCTGTGAGGATTCCTGCCATAGGTGTGGGCAAAACGTCAGCAGAGAATGCTTCTGGAGCACGGCCATACAGCCCGGAAAACTCACAGTAACCCTGTGATTCTGACCATGAAAACCTTCGACAACACATTTAATCTTCAAAAGAGCTGCATTATTCTGAAGGACATTTTCAGATTTTGTATAAGAAATTATGCAGTGAAGTGATTTAGAATCATAGAATCATAGAGATGGAAGAGACCTCGTGGGCCATCCGGTCCAATCCCCTGCCACGAAGCAGGGAAATCCCATTCAAACCACCCCCGATTTTCATGCCATAAAACATATCTATGCCAAATTAAAAACAAAAAAGCAGCATTGACAGTAAATGGAATTGTAATATAATCCAGTTTATTAATACATCTATAAGTACATAGATGTTCCAGTATGCATGCTTTTAAAACATGCCTAGGAAGACCCAAGTTGGAAATGAATGCATGCAACATACCTAAGATTAACAACTTGATTTCACCAATTTCCAGTGTAATAGTTTGATGTCCTGAAAGCAAATCAAGTATATGTATGTACAATATCCTTCCATAGTGGAAGCAGCGTCTAAATCATGTTAGTAAACATAAAAATTCTGTTTCATGAAGCAATTTTTGTTTGCCTTGAAGAGATGTAAAAAGGCCAGAGAAGGTCTGCCAATTCAAATGCTAATTGCACAAAAATAATGGATTGTGTCCACAGGTTTTAAGGTATAGCATGCTTTTAAATTAAGCGTTCAACCTCTGGATCTGTCTAGGTAATAGTGCTACAGTGCTTGTGACTGACTGTGCTTTCATTCTTCTTCCTTGGCTCAAATTTGTCATCCATCCTCTTTTGCCCCCCAGAGTAATGCAAGACAACACCGGTGTTGCTTTTGGCTCAGAGATTTAAACATCCTCCAGATTCAGTCTACAAATAAAAGGAGACCGGAAAGAGCCCAAATAGAGATGTCCATTATGCTCATGTGCTTCGCTGATGTACGATGTCACCATTCCATTTGGATCGTGGAAGCTTCTTCGGTAGGACCCAGTATCACTTAGTTCTACCAGAAGGCTGTACTTTGGCACAAATTTGATCACAGTTTCTTGACTAAGCAGCTGAAATACAAACAAAATCATTATATGGAGAATTGCCTTTTAGCCATAAGTATTACAAACACCTTTATTGAGCTGATAATTTATAAACAGTGATGTAGGAATCCTCTCTTCAGATGTAGATAAACTGAGACTAGTTGCAGTGTGTCTACATTCCATCATTAAATGAAGAACATGGCTTTCAAAGGTCACATGCCACTTAGCTCACTGAATATCCAGGGAGCAATATGTGCGAGGTACAATCAGAGCAACTATCATGATTATTACACTGGAATTTGTCAGATTGGACTGTATGTACTGGAGATGCAACAAATGAGTGAAAGCACAGAGCGGCTGTCACAAGAAATCCTTAGCAGTTTTCTGGCCCAGGTCTGACTTAATGAAATACTGCCAGCCTTCCACATTTAATGGGGTTAGGTCAGTGGTTCTCAACCTGAGGGCCGTGTCCCTGCAATAGGCCGCGAGAACGAAAATCCGGTCCACGAACCTCCTTCCTCTTTATTTGTTTATTTTATTTATTTCTGCTCCTTTCCGCAGAGCTGACCAGCCCGTCCCTTTTGGAGAGTGGTCCCTGATCAAGTGGTCATGTTCAAAGTGAGTCCTGGTTCAAGTGAGCCCTGGTCAAGTGGGCTCTGGTAAAAAAAAAAAGGTTGGGAATCACTGGGTTAGGGGTACATGATCCTTGTGAATGTGAGTGTTATTTTTTTTTTTATCTGAGAGAATACTTCTAGTAATTTTAGGTCATTTGCAGAGCTCTATGGTCAACTTTCACTGAAAGATAAACACAGAATCACATTGGAGGAGCTAGAGATTCCCAGAGAACTGTTCTTTTGTAATCCGGGTCCTACACCATGACTGGAGGAAGCTGACCATGAAGTAATACTGAAAGACATAGAGATTCCTAGAGAAAGCATTTTAAATCAAGTCTAGAAATAATCAGTCAAAACTGTAATGTGGAGGGTGACTGCGGTTGTGATTGTTGTTATTCTGATTAGATCCCACTTTTTTCTCAAACAAGGAGACTCAAAGTGGCTTAAGTAAAGATAAAGGTTTCCCCTCCACATGAAGTCTACTTGTGTCCAACTCTGGGGATGGTGCTCATCTCCATTGCTAAGCTAATGGGCTGGCGTTGTCTGTAGAGGTCTCCAAGGTCATGCAGCCAGCATGACTGCATGGAGCGCTATTACGGTACATATTGATCTACTTACATTTGCATGTTTTCAAACTGCAAAGTTGGCCAAAACTGGAGCTAACAGCAGGAGCTCACCCTGCTCCCCAGATTTAAAACACCAACCTTTGTGTCAGCAAGTTCAGCTCAGCGGTTTAACCCATTGCACCACCCAGGGCTCCTCAAAGCGGCTTACATTACCAAAATGTGTTCTACATTCGCAGCATCTATGACAAATCTACCAAAAAGTGATGCCCATATCCAGGATATAGTAATGTTTCCAAAAGCCTTCACACCATTTCAACAGGTATGTTACAGATATCTATATAATCTATTAACTGGTTGTCAGAAACAACAGCAACAGGGATGGCAGCAGGAATATCTGTTAGATTGGGGGGAAAAAAGGGAACATGTCTACCCCAAATACACTTCTTTACCAGTCACAATGAACAAAAGGGCTAAAGGGAGGCCTTCATGTATCACCATCCTGCTCCCTCAGAGTCTTCAACGTTAGTTGCCTTTGACAGTTCCAAGGGCTAAGATCAGTTGATATCATATCCCAAAGCAAATCAGAAGTATCTGCTGGACTGTGTAGAAAACTATAGTCAATCTGCTCCCCAAGATTTCCTTTTATTATCCCCATGCTTGGGAGAAAAAGCAAGGAAAACATAGTTCTACCATCTGATATTGGTGATAGTAACTAATATTCTGCTTCTGTCATTGTAAAGGCAGGAGAATGATCATGGTTGAGGAATAGAGGAGTATAAAATATAAATATATATATATTAAAAATAATATAAGCTGTAAGCTCAAGATTACAGTCATTCTTTCTATGTTATGAGTTGGGTGAGCTAGGTGCAATGGAGATATACAACTCCTTAGTTCAGAATCTCCTTAGTTCAGACACTGAGGTCATTCTAACATAAACACCATAAAGAATGAAAGTAGACTTAATTGTTAAGTTGATTAGTTTTTTACCTTAAATATAATTCTTTTAATCCATGGTTTTTCAGATAAGAAATCCATCATAGAAAATCCAGGGTTGGCTCGAATAGCTGACATAGCCACCCAATAACCCCCAGAGCTGCTTAAACGAATGTTGTCAGGAAAGCCAGGCATATTTTCTACAAACATGTCTTCTCCACCTTTCATGAGGCCAGACACATAATATCTAAAAATTAAAACACATAATATCTTTTACATCACAACAAAATAAAGGACCTGTAGAAATAAAATCTACTACTGAGTGTTCCTGATATGAAGGTGATAAATGGATTAAAGGACTAGTGCTTTTGACATAGAAAGGCTGGTAGAGGGGCAGCAGGAGTGGGACAAAGAAGTCAAGCTAGTTAAACTTATACATGTTAGGGATGATAGTGAATCCACACAAAGATCAGAAAATCTTGCACCAACCTTTAAAAAATAGTTGAACTCAGAGCGTGTGGTTAATGACAAACACACACACATCCATTTAGTATGCAGTAATCCAGGCAAGCATTTCATTTACCTTCGTATCCTTGCCATGGTTGTTTCAGCCACCAGCACAAAATCTTCAGAAGGTGAAAGCTGCACTCCATTTGCAAATCTGAGTCCTCCCATTAAGACCTTCACTTCCTTTGTCACCGTGTCATATTCAAGCAATCTAAAGGTATAATCATTACACCAGCATTAATGATGAAGGCCACAGTATTATGATGACATTTTCCACTGTCTACCTTCCCTAATCATAAAAGATTCAGAGAGAGACAGCAGTAACTACTGGGCATTACTTTCTATACATAATTTCATATCCAGACATAACACTAAGACTTCCTACAGCAGCCTAGATGTTTAGACGTAGTGATAAAGGTAAAGGTTTCCCCTGACATTAAGTCTAGTTGTGTCCGATTCTGGGGGAGGGTACTCATCTCCATTTCTAAGCCGAAGAGCTGGTGTTGTCCATAGACGCCTTCAAGGTCATGTGGTTAGAATGAGTGCATGGAGTGCCATTAACTTCCTGCCAAAGCTGTACCTATTGATCTACTCATATTTGCATGTTTTTGAACTGCTAGGTTGGCAGAAGCTGGGGCTAACAGTGGGAGCTCACCCCGCTCCCCAGATTTGAACTGCCAACCTTTCGGTCAGCAATTTAACCCACCTTGCCATCCCACCCCCCACTGATTTATTTATTTCGTACATTTCTACCTCGCCCTTCTCCCCATAAGGGGACTCACAGAGAGAAAGATGTAGTAATAACTCAATAAATAACACAGATAGAATCATAGAATCATAGAATCAAAGAGTTGGAAGAGACCTCATGGGCCATCCAGTCCAACCCCCTGCCAAGAAGCAGGAATATTGCATTCAAATCACCCCTGACAAATGGCCATCCAGCCTCTGCTTAAAAGCTTCCAAAGAAGGAGCCTCCACCACACTCCGGGGTAGAGAGTTCCACTGCTGAACGGCTCTCACAGTCAGGAAGTTCTTCCTAATGTTCAGATGGAATCTCCTCTCTTGTAGTTTGAAGCCATTGTTCCGCGTCCTAGTCTCCAAGGAAGCAGAAAACAAGCTTGCTCCCTCCTCCCTGTGGCTTCCTCTCACATATTTATACATGGCTATCATATCTCCTCTCAGCCTTCTCTTCTTCAGGATAAACATGCCCAGTTCCCTAAGCCGCTCCTCATAGGGCTTGTTCTCCAGACCCTTGATCATTTTAGTCGCCCTCCTCTGGACACATTCCAGCTTGTCAATATCTCTCTTGAATTGTGGTGCCCAGAATTGGACACAATATTCCAGATGTGGTCTAACCAAAGCGAATAGAGAGGTAGCATTACTTCCTTAGATCTAGACACTATGCTCCTATTGATGAAGGCAGATACATTTGTTGAATACACTCATTTGTTGAATACACTCAGAGTATCATGGAAAACAACCTCTTTTTGGCACAAGCATCTGTGGACCCGAAGCCAAATAAAACACATGATGCCACAAGACTTTTTGTTGCTTTCTCTGCTAAGGGAATAATACAGTCCTCCCACCACAAGCCTCTGGGAATCCTCTTCTGCCAGGAGCAAATGGTGATTTTCATCTTCAGGCTTACATTGTCAATGCCAGGCCACAGCCCACTTGCATTTAAGGTTTGTTAATATAAGGACTGACACAGTTATACATCTGTGTCCCTGACTATTTTTGCCAGTAGTCTTTAACACTGCTCACAGCCTAAGGACGACTTCACTTACCGTCCATCATCTGATGCCTCCATAATTAATAAGGAGTAGTCTTTTCTGTGCCATTTACTGCTAGAGTCAGTAAAATAGATTTTCCTTCCATCTCGAGTCAATGTAAGGTCATTAATGAAGGACAGGTTCTTCCCCTCAATTGGAGTCTTTGAAGACACAAGCGGTATCACTTCACCTGATCACAGAGAGAGAAGTTTTTAACTCCTGCAACTAAAACTGAGGGAACTACAGGGGTTTGAAAGTTGGACTTGGGACACTGGGAGACAGGATTCAAATCCCCGTACAGCTACTGAAAATCAACTGAATGACCTTGAGTCAGTTACACTCCCTCAGCCTCAGGAAGGCAAGGGCAAACTCCCTCTGAATAAAGCTTGCCAAGAAAATTCTGTGGTAGATTCATATTAGGGTCACCATACGTCAGAAGTGACTTGAAGGAATACAAGTTCACATTATCTCTTAAAGTTCTTAAAGTATACTGATCCATTAAACTTCCTAGCTTCCCAAATCAGATGCAATGTTCTCTGAACTCTTGACAGCATGGGCTCTGAAAACTAAAAGGCTGCCATTTCCCCAGGAAACCCAAAGTATTTACACTATTTCCGAGATGGAAATTAAAATTACTCGTCTCTATTAAAAAATAGAAAATGAAATGTGAGAAACAGCACACAACACTACTTTTAGACAAAAGGTGTGTTTTGTCTGTGCTTATTCTGGGTCTGGGACATGGCCACAAGGAAAAAAAATGGCAGAGCAGGGGGAAAAATAAAAAGAAGCAGTGCAAAAGGAGAAGCAGGAGTAAGGCCTCAAAATCATGCTTCTTCATCTCAATGCAGGTTGCTGATGCTTCCTTAAGAGCAATGTGATCTTACGTCAGTTTATTCACGTAGGTTACTAAAGTAGATTACACTCCAACACTACATCTGTGGACATGTGCAAGTACTTTCGAAGGCTTTCATGGCCGGAATTACTGGGTTGCTGTGAGTTTTCTGGGCTGTATGGCCATGTTCTAGAAGCATTCTCTCCTGACGTTTGACCCATATCTATGGCAGGCATCCTCAGAGGTTGTGAGGTTTGTTGGAAACTAGGCATGTGGGGCTTGGCTACCAATATTAAAAAAACTGGCTACCAGTATTTAAAAAACCCTCTAAAATCAGGACAGTAAATAAAGACAATCAGGGCCAGCTAATCACCTCCCAACAATGGATACTCCCAGGGAGGAAGCAGCCAAGCTAAGTGATAAATCTTAGTTAATTTCACTTCCAGGCTGTAACACAACAAATGTGGAGATTTTAAAATTGGTTAAGTACTTTTGCAAGGCACTACAGCAAGGCTTCACCATAAAGACAACCTTTATAGGAGTTGGTCTTTATGTTGTGAGGCTATGCTACAAAAAATCGACACCATCATCCAAGGCTTCATTCATATAAACTATAAAAGGTAGGTTGTAAAGGGTGAGCTGTTCAGGTCTGCTGAATTAATGAAGTGATCTTTTTTTAAAAAAAAAAAAATCATTGTTTCTGGACTTAAACAATGTGAAATGAACAAAAATTGAAATAAGATTCAGGTGAAAGATGCTACCAGAATCCTTAACAACTAACTGGGTAGAGAAAAAGAAGAAGAAAGTCATACCTGACACAGGATTAATTTCAAAGATTCCATAGTAAGCATCAGCCACAAATAGTGTGTTCTTTGGGCCAACACGGATACCAAGAGGTCTCCCACATGTTGGTTCGTCTTCTCTGCCACCTTTCAAAATACATATACTGACGGTTCATAAAAAACAATATGTACATAAAAATTCTATTCACTTCCAAACAACAATAATAAACTTTAATAATAAACTTTACTTTTAGACTGCTCTATCTCCCCAGGGGGACTCAGGGCTGTTTACACAAACAGAGGCAAACATTCAATGCTCGACATATAGCAAAACATTATAGCAATAGAACATAATACAAAATAATAACAGCATTATACTAATGAAATCAAATGAAATATCAAAATAAAGACATCGAACAGCCAATCAATAAAAAATACAATTTAAAAGCACAGTCATCAATGAGACATCCGTCTAGAATTAAATTCATAGAAAGACAATTGAAGACAAATTTTGAAGAACATTCCGTCTAACAACAACACTGTTAGTAAATGGAATCACTACGCTCCAAATTAAGGCAAATATATAAATTTACTGCAGCAAAACCAAATCATTTTGTGATATTTTAAAGATAAGCTTTTCTTGTTAAACACTGCTTGTTTTACACATAAGTTTGTTACTAAACACTACTTGTTTTACACATAATAATGTCGAGTTATTCTCTTCTAGCTGACTTCTACTTATTTTCCGTTAGCGCTGAATTCTGACTTTCATTCTTTTTTTGGACTGTTTTCAAAATAGATTTTCTCCCCAGAGGCAAAATTAATATAAAGCCACAGAAATAGTAAATGTTTTGAACTCAGAAATATGTAGTGCCCTCTACTGGAGGTTCCAAACTGTTAAGAAATCATTAACTGCCAGTAGCAGAACAAAATCTAAAGGACGCAAATGACACTGTCTATACCCAAGTTATGCATTGATGCCAGCACACTTTCCTCCACTCAAGTACTTGGTTATTTTAATATTACATCAAATACCCTCACAGTCAGTCACATTTAACTGTAAAGGTAAAGGTAAAGGTAGTCCCCTGACATTAAGTCTAGTCATGTCTGACTCTGGGGTGTGGTGCTCATCTCCATTTCTAAGCCGAAGAGCCAGCGTTGTCCGTAGACACCTCCAAGGTCATGTGGCCGGCATGACTGCATGGAGCGCCGTTACCTTCCCGCCGGAGCGGTACCTATTGATCTACTCACATTTGCATGTTTTCGAACTGCTAGGTTGGCAGAAGCTAGGGCTGACAGAGGAAGCTCACGCCGCTCCCCGGAATCAAACCTGCGACCTTTCGATCAACAAGCTCAGCAGCTCAGTGCTTTAACCCACTGCACCACTGGGGGCTCCTCACATTTAACTGATGTTTACTGAATTCACGGTGCACAGCACATGAAACACACCTCCCAGCAGTTTTCTCTCTTTCCTGAGGACATGGTGCACTTCTTGCTTCCACCACCAGCAGCTGAGTGGTACACTGCCTGGACTTACTTATCCAGCTACCCCTTTTCTAACTCATTTTTCCACTTTTTCAACCACCCCTTCCCATTCCAACCTTTTCACATTTCTAGTCCCCCTTTCCCACACCAGTCTTTTCCACTTTTCTTTATTCATATACATACAGCATTTTCCCCAAAATCTATAGTTGAAAAACACCATTGTGATTATTGGAAGGATACATAAACGCCTTTACATCAAAAAGGGGTTAGAATAATGATTTAATTAGAGTTGGGCAGTCTTATCTTAAATTACAGTTTTATTTATTTATTTTATTTATTTGCAGCATTTATATTCCGCCCTTCTCACCCCACAGGGGACTCAGGGCGGATTACAGTGTACACATATATGGCAAACATTCAATGCCAATTTTGACATACAACATATACAGACATACACAGAGGATATTTAACTTTTCTGGCCACCAGGGGAGCTGTCGCTTTCATCGTCCATCTGCGACACTGATGAAGTACTTCTGCATTCCCCACATGCTTTTTTGCTGGAGTGCTTTGCTGGAGCCTTTTTTATGGCCTCATAAATTAGTTATTTTAGCCTCCCCACACTTTATGGTGGTACCTAATTTTCCTACTTGACAGATGCAACTGTCATTTAACCTACCGATACCTCAATTTTATTGGTATGTATTTTTATTTTGAAATTTACCAGTAGCTGCTGCATTTCCCACCCTCAGCTTATACTTGAGTCAATAAGTTTTCTCAGTTTTTTGTGGCAAAATTAGGTACCTTGGCTTATATTCGGGTCGGCTTATATTTGAGTATATACAGGTATTTCTATTCAATAGATGGCAGAATTTGCACACTAAACCTCTAAACCAGAGCTTTTCAAATAGTGTGTTGCAACACATTAGTGTCAGCTGCAGTGTGTTGCCCAAACATAACAAGAAACCTGAGTATATGTGAAATAAGCAATAAATCATATATTTAAAAATATAAATGAAAGGTTTTCATGAGATATGTTGTGTCTCCATACATTTCATTGCTACAATTGATATATGTTTCTATACCTCTTATAAGGGATTGGTTTTGGTTTGCTGGCAAAACTGAATTACTATGAGGCAAAATGATGCAAATTCAAAAAGTGTGTCACCAATATTAAATGTTTGGAAAGCTCTGCTCTAAACTTACATGTCAAAAGTGGATTTCAACTTGTACAAAAGAATACTATCCATATTGTTTCCTTATAGAAAAATGTCATTAGTACACTTACAGTACACCTATGTATCCATCCTATAAGGCTAGACATGTGGAGAGAGACAGACACTTCAGGTCACAATGTAAAAACAGTGAATAAGCAGTGTTGACTTACTACATGGACCATGGCCAAGTCGGGCTAATGTGTGTATTTCCCCATTTTCTATCTTCAAAATTTTTCCATCAGCAGTACCAGTAAACAGCACATCTACAAAAGACAAGCAACAAGGTGAGAGCAATTCAGGATGTTGAGAACACTCATTTGGAAGAGCACCTGAAGCATAAATATTATGCCAAAACAAACATTCCTCAAAAAAGAGGACTAGCATGTATCCACTGGCCAAATCTATATGGAGCCTCAAGATGACCACTCAAGGACTTATAACTACAGATAAGTCTATATTTTATGATAACTGTGATTCACACTGTGATTCACATTAAGGGGCTAACTAGATAACTTATTGAAGGAAGATTAGGGGTTTGGTAAGTATCAAAAACAAATCAATTCATTCATGGACGTTGTGAGAAAGAACCACAACTAAACTATCAAATGTATGTTTCTACAGAGAGCTATAAAATCTTGTCAAAACATGGGAAGGGGACTGGTTACATTTGGTTCCACTGATAAAATTGTTGTCCCAGTAATCAACTATATTGTGAGGGACACAACAAGTGTATTCTGAAGCCATGTTAAAAATACTATCTAACACTAGTCCAGAATACTCAATTGGGATGCTTTCATTCTGAGAATATCAACGTTGATCCACTTGGGATGAATCATAACTTAATGTATGACCGCCTACCATCTGGAAAATAGGAACATTAGAAAGAACTTCATAACTGTGAGAGCTGTTCAGGGGTGGAGCTCTCCGCCCCGGAGTGTGGTAGAGGTTCCTTCTTTGGAGGCTTTTAAGCAGAGGCTGGATGACCATCTGTCAGGGGTGCTTCTAATTTGATTTTCCTGCTTCTTGGCAGGGGGTTGGACTGGATGGCCTATGAGGTCTCTTCCAACTCTATGATTCTATGAAATCAATGTCCTCATTGTGAAATACCAAATGGATCCAGAATAGATCTCCAGAGTCACTTACGGATCCACTACCATAACTCTATCCTTGGAAGCCAATCATACTCAGCCACAAGTGATCACCTATAAACATAGGATACTTCAGAATACATGTTTTCCACATGTAAAGCACCAGTTTCAGTGTAAGTTTTTCTTGAACTAAATATTTTACTCTGTCGCTGCACTGCTGGAGTTTTTTGAGAAACCCATTGCATTATGATTTGGATGAAGATATGCTTAGTTATGCTAACTAAGAGGAGTTATGGTTATTGTAACACTAACTCATTGGGGAGAAAGCAAGATCTGGAACAGGTCTTCACAACCGGCTGCTCTCCAAATATTTAGGACTCTCATCAGTTCCAGTCTACAGTAATGATGGAAATTATAGTCCAAGGAATCTGGAGCACACTAGGTTGGGGAAGCAACCTTTAAGAACTTTCATTTCACTCAGAATTCAAACATTAAGAGGATAATGCAGAATCCTTTACATTCAGCATACAGAAATTGTTTCTGGGAAAAAATTAACTATGAAGCAACGATTAAAAAGGCACCTTAGATCGCCATTGGTTATGTGCTTACCACCAATATTGGCAATGGATTCTGGTCCAACAAGCTGATTTTCAAATAGTCTTTCTGCTTGTCGAAGTTTAAAGTTTGGTTCTAGTGGGCCAGTGAGGACAGGAGGTTCCTTGAAACTAGAAAAAAGAGGAAATTTAATCAGTGTTACTCTAAGTATGTTAACCGTCAAGTGCTCTTGAGCAACATGGAACAATATCTCCAGTAACTCAGTCGGCAAGCATCAACACATTTTCAAAACACCATAGCTGATTTTCTGAGGTGTCACTTGTTTAATCTAGCAGATTTTATACATGCTTACAGCTGAACCAGTAAACAGATAAAGCACACTTGGTAGCTAGTTGGCACAAACAGATTGGAAATAATTAGTAATCAGAGTTTTGGTAAGTTAATTTTTGGATCATAAATCCCAGAACGCTCCCACTCCCATCTCAGCTACCACTGGGGCATGTAGTTCCTAGTATATGGAATGATTCCAATTTAATGAATGATAAACCATCCACTAAAAACACAGTATGCCCCATGTTTCACCAAGGCAATAGCATGTTTAATTTCTGTAGTAAGGTAATATAATACTTTGATTAATATGCATATTGTTTTGCATGTTTTAAGCTGCTTTGGGTCCCGTTTAGGAAGAAAAGCAAGCTATAAATAAATAAATAAATAAATAAATAAATAAATAAGGTTCATGTTCTGTAGTCAATCAATAAAATCATGATATCCAAATCAACCTAAGCAAGCATATTGAAAGATAACAGGGATAAAAGAAATAAGCAGAAAGAACGGGACACAGCCAACTAATCCAAAGTAAGAGAGCAAGTCTCCACATGAATAAATGATTGTATGCCTCAAATTAGCCCAATATCTTTCAACCAATAAATACTGGTGATCTGGCTGTCTTATGGGGCTAGGATTCGTAAAAAGAATAGAATAGGAGACATTACATATGCAACAACAATTATAGGATGATACACATTAAAGAATTACACACATTACACGCATACATACACACATTGCATACACATATATGCTTCATATCAAAGAATTATACATGTAGAATTACAGCAATTCAAAACAGTCTGTGTGTATGGATGGTATATGTGTGTATGGATATGTGTATGTGAATGGTTAGGTGAAAAAAGAATAACTGCTATTTCCTTTTCTGGTTTGTCACAAAGGAACTCTGTCACTGCAGATGGCAAAAACTGGCCTCAGTTGATATTTTTTTCTTTTCCCTTTCTTTTTCCACATTCATTTTATCATTCTTAGGTTCCTTATATTCAAACTGTACTGTATATCACAACGTAATTAAAATGAATATATCTCATACTCAACATTAAACACATATGAGCCTATTGCATATGTAAAACAATATCACAAAATATTATTACCTACCTAATACAATAGAGTTTCCTAGTTATATTTACCTGTCCCTCCACCCATATTCATAAATTTGATCTTCCACTCTCTGGACAAATAGTAAATTAAAACAGATAAAACTGACAAAGCAAACTGGAAATATCCTATAGATATTTTGAAAGTGTATCTCCAAAAACCTGTCAACCAACAGCTCCCAGAGTAGGAGGTAAGGTGTTCTACCTCTGTAATTTTTCCTCTCCAGTGGGAATCAGGGCCATCCCAATCATAGCAACTGGCAGAAGAGAAGTTTCTTAGGGAATATGGAAGCACCTGAACTCCAAGTAAATGGACTTGCACCTAAATTTAGTAAGTCTGGAAAAATATCTCAGATAGATGTCCAGATATCCAAGGCCATGAAAAATGTTAGTGACTGAGCTAGAATATGGAATATTAGCCAAGGCCAATGTGAAGAAGAGGGGATTAGGAAAAAAACATATGCCCAAAATACTTTTATTTCTTCCAAGGGGAGGGAGAGGGGAGAATGGAGATTTACAACTATAGTGAGAGAAATGTATACTTCTTCTGTTTAAATGTATACTTCTTCTGTTTAAATACAGTAATATAATATTTACACTCAAATCTCTGTATCCATAGATTCTGTATTCATGGAAATACTTTTAATCCAAAAAGCAAACATTTATTTTGCCATTTTACCTAAGGAACACTGTTTTACTATGCCATTATATATAATGGAACTTGAGCATCCACAAATTTTTGTATCGAGTGGGGTGCATTGGAACAAAACCACAATGGATACCAAGCATCATTGTGGTTCTTACAAAATACTTCTTACAAAATACATTCAGGAATATGTGCTTTTTCTTTCACCCAGCCTCCACTTTTTTCATGGCAGGTATTTGGACTGGATGGCTTTTGCAGTCTCTTCCTACTCTGTATGAATGTGTTTCATCAATCTATCTCAAAGAAATAACAATTTATGAGAATAGTAATATAGCAATCGTATTATCTGTAACAGGTTCTTAATCCATAGTCTGCAGAGGCTTGACACCTTAACAGGAAACCAAGTAAGGTCTTGAAAAATTGTTATGACCTTTTACAACAATGGGGGGAAAGGGGGGGGGGAGAGAAATCTATCACAAAATACTCCCAGATTCCATCTCTTGCTCCCAAATTCTTCTCATCAACTACTCAATATTTTCACCATGAACTACCTATCAATTATGACCATTCTTTTGACTCACCCTTGGCTTCTTGAGTAAATGTCAAAATATCAAATTCATGAAAGCTCCTCAGTTAAGAAAACCGCAATTGTTACCAGTTTTATTTCACCAATCCTTCCTGAAAATCCCCTAATCAGGAAGGATCAGGGACATTTATAGCTGGGTGAATCTACATATTTTAAACACAAAGTAACAAATACATAAACTGTGTGCTAAATGCAGCCATCATATTTAAGTACTCACCTAATAGGTTGAGGGTCTATTGGACATTCCAGAAGGATTATTGCTCCAAATAAAGGAATAATTACAGATACAGCTAAAGTCATAAAAGTGACACGGAACACTTTGTTGCTGTAGGTACTGCAACAAAAATAAATTTTAAAAATAATCTCAGTGCATCATTAATGACAAATATTACAATAAAACTGCATATCCATATTAGGTCAAAATTAAACTAGTTTATTAATTCATAAAGGTCATATGGTACAAAAAGGCACACAAATAAATGTGGAAAGGTTGCATATACACAAAAGTCCATCTATATATGCTCTTTTTAAGATGAACATTATGTTAAAAATGCTATTCCACTAATTTAATATAATTACTAGTCATAGGACAGTTGCAGAAATCATTTTTAACACATTAATCTGTCAAGAAATATAAAGCTAAGCAATACACTCAGAAAATAACAATGCAAGCCGTTGATGACTATACTTCCCCAATCAAATGTGCATGCTGATAGAAAATTCTTAAATAAATTTAACAGCCCCTCAGGTTATATATTACTTCAGAAATCTGTTTGAAATGGTAACTACAGATGCACCAATCTCACAGTTTCAAACCAACTTCTTTATACGTAGCTGCTAAAAAAAGATGAGCTAAGTAAGTACAAGAAACAGGACAGAGGTTTGGAGGATGAAGCTAGCTTAAACTTTCTTTCTCGGGGTAAAGGTTGTATTTCTGACCCTTAGCAAGGATTTTAATTACCAGCAATGATTAGGAAAAGGAGGCAAAGGAAAAGAAAATAGTCAAATCTAACTCCAGGACTGCTCTGGTTGAGCATTTTGAAAGCCACTTCACTAAACTTCAAGCCCCAGAATTCTGCAGGAGGCAGCCAAAGGAATTCAGATGGGATGCATACTCTTTGCCTACTCTTTAACCTCTCGTGTAGTGGTTCTTAACCTGTGGGCCGTAGACCACCAGTGGGCTGTGAGGACAAAAATCTGGTCCACGATCCTTCTTCCTCTTTATTTTATTTCCGCTCCTTTCACGCCGCCTGCCACTCCTTCCCTGTCGCTAACCATGGCATATGTTTTGTATCAGAATTGAGAACTGATGTGGTCTATCCAATGCAATTTTCTGAATCAGCACCCCAAACCTAATCTAAAGTTGTTCAAAAACTGATTTATAACTCTTTTGGTACTAATGTTGGAGAGTGGTCCCTGGTCAAGTGGTCCCTGGCCAAAAAAAGGTTGGGAACCTCTGCTCTAGTGTGATACCATACCAGAAATAAATGGTTTGATAGACAAATGAAGAAATTAAGGAGGCAAACAGCTCTGAAGAATAAAGAAATAGTTGAGTTTTGATCAAAGGCAACCTTGTTTAGGCAACTAAATTTGGCATTTTCTATGATAGATCAAAACCTCTTTAGCTGTATCAACCATACACCTATCGCTGCAATAAGTTATTTACCCACCATTAAAATTCCAGCATGACAAAAAGATACTCATGACTCAAAAACTGCTTCCAGAACTTTAAGGACTAACCAGCCTAAGCTGGCAAATACGAATTCCAAATAATTTTGCCTCATTATAAACTAGTTGCATGCTAGTGTAAACAGCCTCATCCCTCCTGCCCAGAACATTTACGGTACATGTATTCAAAACCAGATCTCCCTGGCTTGCTTCACCCCTACAAACCAGAAGCACAAACAGGAAAGGCAAGTTTGATGAACAATAAAGTACACCAATCACTCTCACCAACAGTGCTCAACATTTCAAATTGAAATTGTGTAATATTTGAGAGGAAAAAAAAGTTTTGCCCCTCTTCTGGTTCTTAGGTTTCTGAAACACCGAAAGCATTTGGAAATGTAGTCACATTCTAACCAGTTCACAAACATGTATTCAAGGTAACTTTAAGTTCTCCCTGAAGAAAGTATTTGACCAATGAAATTACCAAGGTTAACTCAAAAGTAAAGGCCACTGAGTTCAGTAGGATTTAATCCTATAAAAAGGAGCCACAGTCCACACCTACCCAGAAGTGAGACATTTCTTTACATTATATTCTTCCTAACCTCTTACCCAGTTAACTTTCCCAATCGGGCTGCACTGCTTCCTTTTAGTGTTGAAATCCTGTTGCAACACCAGAACTCTAACCCCTTTACATGCAAAATTCATCTTCCTGCTCCAACTACAACCTGCTACCACACATCTGGAACTCAGAAATGATGCATTCTGCCAGTCTGCTGCAATCTTATTACTACTTTTTAAATGACAATTTTCATAGCATTATTGTTTCTGTTTGTTTAGCACCAAGGCTTTTGCCACTTTTTAGGCCCCAATAATATTTTTAGAAGCCAGGCTTACTCATCCTAGCAAGTCTAGCTTCCAATGGGTGGCACAGGGGTTAACCAGTAAAGGGAAACAATTGCAGTTAGACACCTGCAGAATAACTAATTTATTATGACTTAAGTGTGTAGTGATTGTTGTGTTGAACTACAACTATGGAGACCAGGGGTCAAATCCCTGCTCTGTTACGAAAACCCACTGGGTGAGTCACACACTCTCAGACCCAGACACCATGTGATATCGCCTTAGTAAAGGTAAAGGTTTCCCCTTGACATTAAGTCTAGTCATGCCTGACTCTGGGGGGTGGTGTTCATCTCCACTTCTAAGACGAAGATCTGGCATTGTCCGTAGACACCTCCAAGGTCATGTGGCTGGCCAGACTGCATGAATATTGCCTTAGAGTCCCAATAAGTCAGAAATGGCTTCAGGGAACACATCAACTAAGTATCCATTAACTAGGGCATATTTCATCAGATGCATGGAATCTTATCTTTGCTTGGCTTGAGCATGTGCAAAGATAGTTGTGGGTATGCATGCACACATTAGATACTTGTGCACACATATATAAACGAGGGCCCCAGGGAGAAAAGTAAATATATGATAATGAAAGATCCGGCACAGTACCCTGTGCTTATTTTACTTCTTTTTCCTTTACAGCATTTTCTATTAGAGTTTAAAAGAAATAATTCAAATAAATAAGAGAATGAAAGAGGCCCTTCAAGATGGGCTTGAGTTCTGAAACATTCATAGGTTCTGTAGCCAGCTCAACCCAGAGGAATCCCATGTAGGTGTGTTAAGGTAAGTGATGTCCCAGAGGGGTTGGCTAGAGAAAGACAGAAAACAAGCCACCCACCTAAACCAGTCCCTTGGTGGGCTGAAAGTTTTCCCTCCCTCAGGCAATAGCTTCTCTTCAGGGCATAAATATCCTAAAGGCGCCAGATCCAGCTTGATCTTGAAAGCTAGGCAGGGTCAGCCCTGGTTAGGACTTGAGTAGGGAAACCCACGTGGTGCAGAAGGCTATATGTCAGAGGAAGGAACTTACTATTCCTCTCATATGACTTCCATGGGGGTTACTATAAAGCAAGAGAACATTTGAAGATAAACATACATATAGACTCAGGGGGACTGCAGCCCATCAGTATCTGGAGGGCCTGAGTTTAAGTGTAGTTTTAAATGTGTTTTAGTATTTTTTATGTTCCATGATACAAAAGATTTGATATTCATAGCCACATTTTAAAGTTGGTGGGAATGAGAAAGCAGGACTTCCTTCTCTGTGGCAAATCCCCTCAACTCTGGAACTCCTTTCTTCCCAGGTAAGCCAGAACGGCCCCCTCCTTGCTGTCTTTCCAGCGGCAGGCTAAAAATTTTCTATTCAGGCAGGCTATTAAAGATGAAGGCATGTGTGGGGGCAGGGGGTTGCTGGGGTTTTAAACTCTGAATATGTTTGATGGTTTTTAACTGCATTTTAAAAATTTTTGCGTTTAATTCTGTCTTAATGTTTGTATATTTTAAATTGGATAGCAATGCTTTTAGATCAAGCCGCCTTGAGTTCCCCTTGGAGAGATAAAGCAGGGTATAAATAAACATCATAATAAGTATATTTTAAATTTATATATTACTATATTGTATTATGGAGCCCCCGGTTATGCAGTGGGTTAAACCCTTGTGCCGGTAGGACTGAAGAACAACAGGTCACAGGTTCAAATCTGGGGAGAGAGCAGATGAGCTCCCTCTGTCAGCTCCGGCTCCCCATGTGGGGATATGAGAGAAGCCTCCCAAGAGGATATTACAACATTAAAACATCCAGGCATCGCCTGGGCAATGTCCTTGCAGACGGCCAATTCTTTCACACCAGAAGCAACTTGCAGTTTCTCAAGTCTCTCCTAACACACAAAAAATATTGTATTATTATTAGTATTATAGGTATATGCAATAGGTTATATTATTAGCATCATAACTAAACAGATTTCACATTTCTTCCATCAAGTTCAGCAGCTCAGCAGTTTAACCCACTGCACCACCAGGGCAGCGGGAGATAAAGCGGGGGATAAAGCAGGGGATAAATAAACATAAAAATAAAGGGTTTGCTGTATTATTAATCGTATCATTCCATGTTTGCTGTCGCAGCCTTGAGCCCTAACATTGGGAGAAAGGTGGGACAAAAATAATAATAAAAGCCAAGCAGGGTCAGCCCTGGTTATGACTTGGGTGGGAAACCCCCAATGAAATACCAGGTGTGATAGTCAATAGGATTTTGGCCTGCATAAATAGGAGTATAGTGTCTAGATCCAGGGAAGTCATGCTACCCCTCTATTTTAGTCTCGGTGTTTAAATTATTGTGATTTTACATTGTTTATGTCTATTATATTGTTTCTGTATTTTATTTTTATTTTTACATTTTATTGTCGTTGTATGTTGCTTATTGCATTGCTATATTGGGTTGTTGTTCTAGAGGCATTCTCTAGAGGAAAGAATGCCTCTAGAACATGGCCATATCACCCAAAAAAACCTACAACAGCCCAGTGATTCCGGCCATGAAAGCCTTCAACAATACTTTTAACCCCTGTACCCCATGTAAGTCACCCCGAATCCCCGTTGGGGAGATGGTGGCAGGGTATAAATAAAGATTATTATTATTATTATTATTATTATTATTATTATTATTCTGCCTTGGTCAGACCAAATCTGGAATCACACTGTGTCCAATTCTGGGCACCGCAAATTAAGGGAGATTATTATTTATTTATTATTAACTTTATTTGTACCCCGCTACCATCTCCCCAAGGGACTCGGTGCGGCTTACATGAGGCCGAGCCCAAACACAACAACAAAAGCAATAAAACATCGATACAAGCAATTAAAAACATAGACAATAAAATACACAACATATTAAAAAAGCAACACATAATCAAAACAGTGGGAAGGCCAAATGTAGAGTTAAAATTGGAAATAATACTGGGCCATAAACGAAAGGTGATACTAGTGTTTGTGGAGGGAATACAAGTAGACTCGGAAATGTAAAGTGCTTTGGAGGACAAAGTGCTATGGGATTCATTATTCCGGGAAGGCACACTGGAACAACCACGTTTTCAAGCTCCTCCTGAAGACTGCCAGGGTTGGGGCCGGTCTGATGTCTTTAGGGAGTGAGTTCCAGAGTCGAGGGGCCACCACTGAAAAGGCCCTCTTCCTCGTCCCCACCAAACGCGCCTGCGATGCTGGTGGGATCGAGAGCAGGGCCTCTCCAGAAGATCGAAGGGATCATGTGGGTTCGTATACAGAGATGCGATCACATAGGTAGGCGGGTCCCAAACCGTTCAGGGCTTTATAGGTGAGAACCTGAACCTTGAATTGGGTCCGGTAGATGAATGGCAGCCAGTGGAGCTCCTTGAACAGGAGGGATGACCACTCTCTGTAAGGAAATGTTGACAAGCTGGAATGTGTCCAGAGGAGGGTGACTCAAATGATCAAGGGTCTGGAGAACAAGCCCTATGAGGAGGACTTAAAGAGCTGGGCATATTTAGCATGCAGAAGAGAAGACTGAGAGGAAACATGATGGCCATGTATAAATATGTGATGGGCAGTCATAGGGAGGAGAAAGCAGGCTTGTTTTCTGCTGGCCTGGAGACTAGGACACGGAACAATGACTTCAAACTACAGGAGATTCCATCTGAACATGAGGAAGAACTGTGAGAGCTGTTCAGCAGTGGAACTCTCTGCCCGAGTGTGGTGGAGGCTCCTTCTTTGGAAGCTTTTAAACAGAGGCGGATGGCCATCTGTTGGGGGTGCTTTGAATGCGATTGTCCTGCTTCTTGGCAGGGGGTTGGACTGGATAGCCCACAAGGTCTCTTGCAACTCTATATTTCAAAGGAGGAAGGGCATATTCCCCTCTATTTTCAGATTTGTGCTCTTCTTTAATTGTATTATGTTATGTAGTGATGTTAGAGCAGACCAGGGCCAAGTTGGGCCCTCCAGGTGTGTTGGAGTGGAACTCCCACCATTCCTAACAGCCTCAGGCCCTTTCCTTTCCCCCCTCAGCCGCTTAAGCAGCTGAGGGGGAAAAGGAAGGGGCCTGAGGCTGTAAGGAATGATGGGAGTTCCACTCCAACACACCTGGAGGGCCCAACTTGGCCCAGGCTTGCAGTATCAGTTACTGGGGGCCATACAAAATGAAGCAAGTCAATAATAATGAACGTATTTCGGCCTGGGCCTGATCCTTTCCCTCTCCATCAATCCCTGGGGTCGCCATGACAGGTGCGTTCCCTCCCCTCAGCTATGACAACAGTGGGAAAGGGAGGAAGGAAGGAAGGAAGCCGGGTCACCTGCCGCTCTTGGCCTCCTGGGCCGTGCTGTCCTCGGTGACCACTGCCGGGCGGGCAGGGCGCCTCTGCCGCAGGCCTTCCGCCTCATTCATCTCGCCCTGACTGGAAGTGGGGCCCCCGGCGCGCGAGACCCTGTGAAGCCCCGCCCACTCCCCCGCGCCCACAGCCAACCACCGCCACGCTCCTCCCTTGTTCTGCGGCCCGCCCAACTGTCACTTCTGCCAAGCCCCGCCCGTCCCGAAAGGACCAATCCGCTTCCTCGATGGGCCAATCGTGGCCTGGCGCGCGTTGTCCCGCCCACAAATTATCGCTCACTATATGCTAGTTACTCCTTCTCCCCCCTCCCTTTACCAAACTACGTCAGTCTCTTCCTGACTACGGTACAGCTCTGTTTCTCTCGAAGGCCACGCCCCCAGCCGTGTACGCTCTTCTATTGGCCCTTTGCTGTCCAATCGCAGCTTGAGTTTTTTGTTTGGGGGCGGAGTCACATGGACGCGCCCTTTTTTATTCATTCACCTTCTGAAATATGCAATTTGTTTAGTTATGGTGCTAATACTAGAATACAGGCAAGCATGGTCTGGGAGAACAAAATGAAGCGGGACGCAGGCTGATAGAATTTTGCCAGGAAAACTCGCTGTGTATAACGAATACTCTCTTCCAACAACCTAAAAGACGGCTTTACACATGGACCTCACCAGACGGTCAACACCGAAATCAGATTGACTACATCCTTTGCAGCCAAAGGTGGCGGACATCCAGCCAGTCGGTGAAAACAAGACCTGGGGCTGACTGTAGCTCAGATCACGAACTTCTTATTGCCCAATTTAGAATAAAACTAAAGAGATCAGGGAAAATACACAGACCAGTTAGATATGATCTCACTACACATTCCTAGCGAATATACAGTGGAAGTGAAGAACAGATTTGAAGGACTAGATTTAGTAAACAGAGTCCCAGAAGAACTATGGACAGAAGTCCGCGACATTGTTCAGGAGGCAGCAATAAAGTACGTTCCAAAGAAAAAGAAAAACAAGAAGGCAAAATGGTTGTCTGCTGAGACACTGGAAGTAGCGCAAGAAAGGAGGAAAGCAAAAGGAAACAGGGATAAGGGGAGATATGCCCAGTTAAATGCGCAATTCCAGAGGTTAGCCAGAAGAGATAAGGAACTATTTTTAAATAAGCAATGCATGGAAGTGGAAGAAGACAACAGAATAGGAAGGACAAGAGACCTCTTCCAGAAAATTAGAAACATTGGAGGTAAATTTCAGGCAAAAATTGGTATGATAAGAAACAAAGATGGCAGGGACCTAACAGAAGCTGAAGAGATCAAGAGAAGGTGGCGAGACTATACAGAAGATCTGTATAGGAAGGATAATAATATTGAGGATAGTTTTGACGGTGTGGTGAATGAATTAGAACCAGACATCCTGAAGAGTGAGGTTGAATGGGCCTTAAGAAGCATTGCTAACAACAAGGCAGCAGGAGACGACGGGATCCCAGCTGAACTGTTTAAAATCTTAAAAGATGATGCTGTCAAGGTGATGCATGCCATTTGCCAGCAAATATGGAAAACACAAGAATGGCCATCAGACTGGAAAAAAATCAACTTATATCCCCATACCAAAAAAGGGAAATGCGAAAGACTGCTCAAACTTCCATACAGTGGCCCTTATTTCTCATGCCAGTAAGGTAATGCTCAAGATCCTGCAAGGAAGACTCCAGCAATACATGGAGCGAGAGTTGCCAGATGTTCAGGCTGGGTTTAGAAAAGGTAGAGGAACGAGAGACCAAATTGCCAATATCCGCTGGATAATGGAGAAAGGCAGGGAGTTTCAGAAAAACATCTACTTCTGCTTCATTGACTATTCTAAAGCCTTTGACTGTGTGGATCATAATAAATTGTGGCGAGTTCTTAGTGGGATGGGCATCCCAAGCCACCTTGTCTCTCTCCTGAGGAATCTGTACAAGGACCAAGTAGCAACAGTAAGAACTGACCATAGAACAACAGACTGGTTCAAGATTGGGAAAGGCGTACGGCAAGGCTGCATCCTCTCACCCAACCTTTTTAACTTGTATGCAGAACACATCATGCGATGTGCGGGGCTTGATGACTGCAAAGCTGGGGTGAAAATTGCTGGAAGAAACATTAACAACCTCAGATATGCAGATGACACCACTCTGATGGCCGAAAGCGAGGAGGAGCTGAGGAGCCTTCTAATCAAGGTGAAAGAAGAAAGCGCAAAAGCCGGGTTGCAGCTAAACGTCAAAAAAACCAAGATTATGGCAACAAGAATGATTGACAACTGGAAAACAGAGGGAGAAACCGTGGAGGCCGTGACAGACTTTGTATTTCTAGGTGCAAAGATTACTGCAGATGCAGACTGTGGCCAGGAAATCAGAAGACGCTTACTTCTTGGGAGGAGAGCAATGTCCAGTCTCGATAAAATAGTAAAGAGTAGAGACATCACACTGGCAACAAAGATCCGCCTAGTCAAAGCCATGGTATTCCCTGTAGTCACCTACGGATGTGAGAGCTGGACCTTAGGGAAGGCTGAGCGAAGGAAGATCGATGCTTTTGGAGCTGTGGTGTTGGAGGAAAGTTCTGAGAGTGCCTTGGACTGCGAGAAGATCCAACCAGTCCATCCTCCAGGAAATAAAGCCCGACTGCTCATTGGAGGGAAAGATACGAGACAAAGTTGAAGTACTTTGGCCACATCATGAGGAGACAGGAAAGCCTAGAGAAGACAATTATGCTGGGGAAAGGGAAGGCAAAAGGAAGAGGGGCCGACCAAGGGCAAGATGGATGGATGGCATCCTTGAAGTGACTGGACTGACCTTGAGGGAGCTGGGGGTGGTGACGGCCGACAGGGAGCTCTGGCGTGGGCTGGTCCATGAGGTCACGAAGAGTCGGAGACGACTGAACGAATGAACAACAACAACACATATAATATTATTAATAATAATAATAATTTTAAACTATTGCATTTGGCCCGGCCATCGGTTTTTAAATGCTTGTGTGTTACTGTTTATTGTTTATGTGATTTATATTAATTGTATTGTATTGATTGTTTTTGTTATTGCTTTTGTATTGATGTGCTGTGGGCTTGGCCTCTTGTAAGCCGCACTGAGTCCCTTTGGGGAGATGGTAGCAGGGTATAAATAAAGTTATTATTATTATTATTATTGAAATGTAATATTTATTTATTTAAAAGTTTTGTATACCGACCTTCTCACCTCTCTTGAGGGACTCAGACCGGATTCCAACCATAATATCACATACAGTCAAAAACACATCATGATTCATATTACAGTAAAACATTAAAACAACAATTACATTCAATAACTACAATGGTCAGTCGTCACACTAAAATCGTTGTTCATCATCCTCCATCCATATCTCAGGGTATTGGCTCACTCGTCAAATGCCTGTCTCCATAACCACGTCTTCCCCTGTTTCCTAAATGTCAGGATAGAAGGGGCGGTTCTAATCTCCAGTGGGAGAGAGTTCCAGAGTCGAGGGGCCACCACCAAGAAGGCCCTGTCCCTCGCTTGCGAGGCCGGTGGGACTGAGAGCAGGGCCTCTCCAGACAATCTTAATAATCTTGATGGTTCATAGGGGAGAATACATTCGGAGAGGTAAACAGGGCCTGAGGATATGATAATACTACTGATACTAATTCAATATAATAATATATACCCAGAGTCCCAGAAGAACTATGGACAGAAGTCTGCGACACTGTTCTGGAGGCGGCAACAAAGTACATCCCAAAGAAAAAGAAAACCAAGAAGGCAAAATGGTTGCCGAGACACTGGAAGTAGCCCAAGAAAGGAGGAAAGCAAAAGGAAACAGTGATAGGGAGAGATAGGCCCAATTAAATGTGCAATTCCAGAGATTAGCCAGAAGAGTTAAGGAACTATTTTTAAACAAGCAATGCATGGAAGTGGAAGAAAACAACAGAATAGGAAGGACAAGAGACCTCTTCCTGAAAATAAGAAACACTGGAGGTAAATTTCAGGCAAAAATTGGTACGATAAGAAACAAAGATGGCAGGGACCTAACAGAAGCGAAAGAGATCAAGAGAAGGTGGCGAGACTATACAGATCTGTATAGGAAGGATAATAATATTGGGGATAGTTGGGATGGTGTGGTGAGTGAATTAGAACCAGACATCCTGAGGAGTGAGGTTGAATGGGCCTTAAGAAGCATTGCAAACAACAAGGCAGCAGGAGACGATGGGATCCCAGCTGAACTGTTTAAAACCTTGAAAGATGATGCTGTCAAGGTGATGCATGCCATATGCCAGCAAATATGGAAAACACAAGAATGGCCATCAGACTGGAAAAAAATCAACTTATATCCCCATATACGGAAATGCTAAAGACTGCTCAAACTTTCATACCGTGTCCCTTATTTCTCATGCCAGTAAGGTAATGCTCAAGATCCTGTAAGGAAGGCTCCAGCAATACATGGAGCGAGAATTGCCAGATGTACAAGCTGGGTTTAGAAAAGGCAGAGGAATTAGAGACTAAATTGCCAATATCCGCTGGATAATGGAGAAAGGCAGGGAGTTTCAGAAAAAACATCAATTTCTGCTTCATTGACTATTCTAAAGGCATTGACTGTGTGGATCATAATAAATTGTGGTAAGTTCTTGGTAGTATGTGGAGACCAAATCACCTTATCTCTCTCCTGAGGTATCTGTATAAGGACAAAGTAGCAACAGTAAGAACTGACCATGGAACAACCGACTGGTTCAAGATTGGGAAAGCCGTATGGCAGGGTTGTATACTCTCACCCAACCTATTCAACTTGTATGCAGAACACATCATGCGATGTGCGGGGCTTGATGAATGCAAGGCTGGGGTGAAAATTGCTGGAAGAAACATGAACAACCTCAGATATGCAGATGACACCACTCTGATGGCCGAAAGCGAGGAGGAGCTGAGGAGCCTTTAATCAAGGTGAAAGAAGAAACACTGCAGGGTGAGATAAAGTGCATCGAAGGACATTATGTACTTACTTACTTACTTAGGCGATCCCTCGCTTTCCGAGGATGATTGTCTTCCAATATTCTTGTGGGTCCGTAAGTGGCTGTGGAGCCCTATTCTTGCTCTGCATCTTCTTCCGCAGTGAGGGCATTGGTTTCCAGGTGGAAGGCGGTCTCGGTCGGGGTTGGCTTGACGCGCCTTCCTCTTGGCACTTTCTCCCTTTCGCCCTCCATTCGTGCCTCTTCAAATTCTGCAGCACTGCTGGTCACAGCTGACCTCCAGCTGGAGCGCTCAAGGGCCAGGGCTTCCCAGTTCTCAGTGTCTATGCCACAATTTTTAAGGTTGGCTTTGAGCCCATCTTTCAATCTCTTTTCCTGTCCACCAACGTTCCGTTTTCCGTTCTTAAGTTCGGAGTAGAGCAACTGCTTTGGGAGACGGTGGTCAGGCATCCGGACAACGTGGCCGGCCCAGCGGAGTTGATGTTGGAGGACCATCGCTTCAATGCTGGTGGTCTTTGCTTCTTCCAGCACACTGACGTTTGTCCGCTTGTCTTCCCAGGAGATTTGCAGGATTTTCCGGAGGCAGCGCTGATGGAAACGTTCCAGGAGCTGCATGTGACGTCTGTAGACAGTCATGTCTCGCAGGCGTATAGCAGGGTTGGGAGGACAATAGCTTCATAAACAAGCACCTTGGTATCCCTATGGATGTCCCGGTCCTCAAACACTCTCTGCTTCATTTGGAAAAATGCTGCACTTGCAAAGCTCAGGCAGTGTTGTATTTCGGTGTCGATGTTGACTTTGGTGGAGAGGTGGCTGCCAAGGTAGCGGAAATGATCAACATTTTCTAATGTTACACCATTAAGCTGTATCTCTGGCATTAGAGAGGGGATGGCTGGTGACTGCTGGAACAGCACTTTGGTTTTCTCGATGTTCAGTGACAGGCCGAGCTTCTCGTATGCTTCTGCAAAGGTGTTTAGAGTGGCTTGTAGATCTTCTTCTGAATGCGCACAGACGACGTTGTCATCAGCATACTGGAGTTCTATAACAGATGTTGTTGTAACCTTGGTTTTGGCTTTCAGTCTGCTGAGGTTGAATAGCTTGCCATCTGTCCGATAGATGATTTCCACTCCGGTGGGAAGCTTCCCATCAACAAGGTGAAGTATCATAGCGATGAAGATGGAGAATAAGAGTTGGGGCAATAACACATCCCTGTTTGACACCCGATTCCACCTTAAATGGATCACTTTGGGAGCCACTGCTGTCCAAAACTGTTGCCATCATGTCATCATGGAGGAGCCGCAGGATGTCCACAAATTTGTTTGGGCACTCAATTTTTTGGAGGATGGTCCAGAGAGCGCTGCGATTCACTGTGTCGAATGCCTTTGCAAGGTCGATGAATGCCATGTACAGAGGTTGATTTTGTTCTCTGCATTTTTCTTGGAGCTGTCGTGCAGTGAAGACCATGTCCACGGTTCCTCTGGAGGGGCGGAAGCCGTTCTGGGATTCTGGGAGGGTGTCTTCTGAGAGGGGCAGAAGGCGGTTTGCAAGGATTCTTGCGAGGATTTTCCCAGCGGAGGTTAGAAGGGAGATACCTCGATAGTTTCCGCAATCTGTTCTTTCCCCTTTTTTGAAGAGGATGATGATGGTGGCATCCTTGAAGTCTGCTGGGATTTTCTCGGTCACCCACACTTTTTCTGAGCTGGTGGAGTTGGTGTGTCAGCTCGGGTCTTCCCTCTTTAAAGATTTCAGCAGGGATCCCATCCGGTCCGCTGGCTTTGTTATTCTTTTGTTGGCTGATGGCATTGCTGACTTCTTCCAGACTAGGCAGTGCTGCAAGCTCATCCCTCGTTTGTTGTTGCGGGATCTGTGAGAGGACCTCTTCGGCCACATTAGAGCTGTGGTTCAGGAGGCTTTGGTAGTGTTCTTTCCAACATAGTGCAATTGAGTTTTGGTCCTTCAGGAGTTTGGTTCCATCTGATGAGCGGAGAGGCTGTATGCCATGGTTTCTTGGTCCATAGATGACCTTTGTGGCTTTGAAGAATCCCTGAGCGTCATGGGTATCTGCCAGGTGTTGGATTTCTTCAGCCTTCTTTGTCCACCAGATGTCAGGGGTGCTTTGAATGCATTTTTCCTGCTTGTTGGCAGAGGGTGGGACTGGATGGCCCATGAGGTCTCTTCCAACTCTATGATGATTCTATGATTTCAGTAGTACAGAGACTGCAGAAGTTGAGAAATGGATTTTAATAACAGGTAGTATTGAGCCAAATGTAATTCTCCATGTAGATGGCAATGACAGTATGCTTTCTTTCTATGTATAAGTCTACTATAAAATTAGCATTTGCATATTTTACAACAGGCACTAGCTGAGATTCTTACCTTAGATATATCCTTATTCACCCTTACAATAAAACCAGCTGTATCTTGGGATTGGTTATACACTGATTGCCACCAGCTTGAACATTGACAAGTACTGTAAATCCCAATGTGTTGAATGATGCTTACTTCTAAGAAAGCATAAATAGAATAGCCGACAATGTGTCATTTTTTTAGTTCTATATTGATTGCTTCCTTGCATAATCAAGAACGAGTATTCAGGATAGTTACTAATTCCATTTCTGTTCTGTTGTTGTTCATTCGTTCAGTCGTCTCCGACTCTTCGTGACCTCATGGACCAGCCCACGCCAGAGCTCCCTGTTGCCCATCACCACCCCCAGCTCCTTCAAGGTCAGTCCAGTCACTGCAAGGATGCCATCCATCCATCTTGTCCTTGGTCGGCACGGTGTTTTCCTTTAAATGTGTTATCAAAGCCACTAGATGGCATTAATTCTCTTCTGGGTAATCTGCAATTTGAATCCATGGCTTGTGTCCTAGCCTCCAGAGCAGCAGAAAACATGCTTGCTCTCTCCCCAATGGGACATCCTTTTAAATATCTAGATATGGATACCATGTCTGCAATCAGCCTTTTCTCCAAGCTAAAGATATATTGCTTTTTAAGCCATTCCTCATAGGGCTTGGCTTCCAAACCTTTGATCTTTTTGCTTGTCCTTCTGTGGACACTTTCCAGCTTGTCAATATCCTTCATGAATTATTATTTTACTTTGGTCAGAATCACTGGATGATATCTAATGGTGTCTGTATGCCAATGGAAAGGCCAATATTTGGGGGAAAGTTCTGCAAACTGATGTGCAAGTTGGACTTTGTTCACACAATCTTGAGTTTTGTTCTACTAGCAATATAATTACATCTTGTGTGATTAGGTTGTTGTTGAGGATTATGATTTACTGGACTGGAACTAGTATTTGTAAGACATTTATCAAATGACCCCCCTTCTTTTTGTGTGAAGTGTTGATATATAATAACAGTCCAGTAGGGGGTGCTCCTGTCATTTATGTCTGCAAGAACAACACACTAGGAAGCAGTCCTTTCCCTCTGCAGATCTTTGAGTCTCTGCATAAAGTCAAGCTTCAACTCCTCACTCACTGTTGTATAAAATTGAATTTCCGTGCATTTCTATACTAAACATAAATAGAAAAAGGAGTGTTATACAACAAACTTTCACAACAAGGTTATTTTGAGTTGGGCCAATGACATTATCCAACTTTTTTTGTGTTAGGAGAGACTTGGTGTGAGAAAATTGGCCATCTGCAAGGACGTTGCACAGGGGACACCCAGATGTTTGGGATGCTTCTCTCCTGTCCCCGCAGGGAAGCTGGAGCTAACAGATGGGAGTTCACCCTGCTTCTCGGATTTGCCTTTCAGCCAACATTCCTGCCAGCACAAGGGTTTAACCCATTGCACCATTGGGGGCTGATCTTGGTATTGTGATACTTTCATAGATTTTTGAGTGTATGGAAATTCCTCCCATTCATAGACGGCTAAATTAATTCAGAATATCTTTCCTTGCTCAAAACAAATGGAAGGTAAAGTACCTGAGACAACAAAATACGACTGTTTTATACTTAATCAGGCTATTTTGTTTTGGAGAAAACAAAAAGCAGATGCAGCATTAACAAGTCTCTAATTGATCTCTCTTCCAACTGATCTACCTGAATGGCTAGGAAGAGAATGTTCCTGTGATATGGATTGCTGTGAGTTTTCCGAGCTGTATGGCAATGTTCCAGAAGCATTCTCTCCTGACGTTTCACCCACATCTATGGCAAGCATCCTCAGAGGTCGTGAGGTCTGTTGGAAACAAAGCAAGTTGGGTTTATAGATCTGTGGAATAATATCCAGGGTGGGAGAAAGAACTTTTGTCTGCTTGAGGCAAGTGTGAATGTTGCAATTGACCATCTTGATTAGCACTGAATAGCCTGGCAGCCTCAAATCCTTGCTGCTTCCTGCCTGGGGGATTCCTTTGTTGCGAAGTATTAGCTGGCCCTGATTGTTTCCCGTATTTCCCCAGTTTTCTGAGTGTTGTTCTTTATTTACTGTCCTGATTTTAGAGGTTTTTTTAAATACTGGTAGTCAGATTTTGTTCATTTTCATGGTTTCCTCCTTTCTGTTGAAATTGTCCACATGCTTGTGGATTTCAATGGCCTTCGATAACACATTCCTATGTTGGACATCTTCTCCTTCTTGCAAATGAACACTTCATGGAAATTCTGCAGCAAAAAAAAAATCCTACCAGTTGAGAAGGATGTTCTCTTTCCACTGCTGAAAATTAATGTGCTGAATTTCCTTTCTCTGGAAAGAGGACACACTGACATGAAATATACCAGAGCTTCCCAGAAACCAGTGTGGGAAGACTGCTGGTGCCTGCAGGATATATTTATGCAGTTCTAAACAACTTACCAAATACATGAGCACTGAAGTACATGTTCATCAAAACAGGCATATCCAGCTTGTAATGTCTCATAGCAGTAGGAATTGACTTCCATGTAGTTGCTCTGCATCAGGTATTGGCAAACTTTGGCCCTCCAGGTGTTTTGGACTTCAACTCCCACAATTCCTAACAGCCTACCGGCTGTTAGGAATTGTGGGAGTTAAAGTCCAAAACACCTGGAGGGCCAAAGTTTGCCCATGCCTGCCCTACAATGGAGAAAAACAGGTTTCGGGGGGGGGGGGGTGAACCCTTTCAGGGGGTGTTGAACCCTTACCCCTTCTTCCAGAAACCTGGTTTACTCATGAAATCTCCCTCTGGCTATGGCCATCTGCTCACCCACAAAAAACTATATTTAACTATCTAGAGCTGATGTGGTCTATCAAATGCATTTTTCTGAATCGGCATCCCAAATAACCCCAGGAACAGACCTAAAAGCAAAGACACCAAGGTGCCCCTGCTTCCAGGAGCCACATGGAATGGCTCCACTCGGGGAGGGAGAAGCAGCGGTCAGGAGGCATGTTGTCACGTCTTTTGTGGGGAGTCAGCCTCTCCCCTCCTGACATCCACATTGCCTTGGCACTATAAGGGGGTTTCACGAGACCGGTCACTCTCGCTGCTACGGTGTAGTAACGGTGAAGTTGCAGACCACTTTTTAGTTCTTGGGGACCACTGGTGGTCCAAGGACTACAGGTTGGGAACCACTGAGCTAAGGGGACCCCATTTGGAGTTGGGACCTAAATTTTAAGAAGAAGTGGTCTGATAAAGGCAGACATGAAAACGAGAGTTTATCCAATAGACCACTAGTGCAGCATTTCTCAACCTGGGGGTCGGGACCCCTGGAGGGGTCGTGAGGGGGTGTCAGAGGGGTCACCAAAGACCATCAGAAAAAAACCAGTATTTTCTGATGGTCGTGGGAGTTCTGTGTACCAAGTTTGGCTCAATTCCATCGTTAGTGGAGTTCAGAATGTCCTTTGATTGTAGGTGAACTATAAATTCCAGCAACTACAACTTCCAAATGACAAAATCAATCCCCCCAACCCCACCAGTATTTGAGCAAATCAGGTATTTGTGGCAAATTAGGTCCAATTAATAAAAAATTCATCCTGCATGTCAGATATTTACATTGCAATTCATATCATTAGCAAAATTACAGTTATGAAGTAGCAACAAAAATAATTTTATGGTTGGGGGTCACCACAACATGAGAAACTTTATTAAGGGGTAACGGCATTAGGAAGGTTGAGAAACACTGCACTAGTGGAAGCATTATCTTTGAACACTGAGGAGAATGGCAGTGGAACTTGAGGATACTGTAGTTGCAAACTCTTGCTGCATAGCAATCGTGATCAATTCCGAAAGAAAAGAAAAGACATTGTGGAAATGTTTTCACCATCATCAGAGGAGAAAAGGCAAGCTGCTCTGATGCGGATTTATTAATGCCCAAAATATATCCCTTCCAAGACTTGTTTTGAGACAGGGGGCAGTGATGAGGAACAATTAGCTTGGCCTTAGATTATTTACAGCTGTCTGTTGCATTCCCCTCCCATCAATTCTTCACCATTGGATCTGATCTTGCTTTGCCTGTGCTTGAAGCTCTCTCTCTCTCTGTGTGTGTGTATGTATGTATGCAAGAGAGAGAGAGAGAGAGAACAATCCAGCATATTGTGGAAGTCCTACCTGTTGAAAGATAACCCAGATGTGAGAGCTGAACAGTGTACCACCAGCAAGGTAAAACTCACAAAAATCTGCCCCCAAAACATGTGAAGGGATAAAATGAATATAAGGCACAATGTAGAGGTGGAGAAAAGGAGATAAAGTGCGCTTTCTTTCTTCTCCAACTACTTTTTTGTAGTAAACAAACACATATTAGAAATTGTGAACCAGAGCAGCAGAATGTGCGCTATCAGGAGTGAGAAGCAAGACTGAGACTTGGCTTATTTAAGCTGCTCACCATTAAAGGGCATTTCTCATTAAAGGGCTTTTCTATTTCCAGTTAT
This sequence comes from Anolis sagrei ordinatus, assembly GCF_025583915.1. Classification (NCBI taxonomy): domain Eukaryota; kingdom Metazoa; phylum Chordata; class Lepidosauria; order Squamata; family Anolidae; genus Anolis; species Anolis sagrei. The sequence goes on along the minus strand of NW_026844366.1, from coordinate 333,499,053 downwards.
TGGGATGAGTGGGAGGCACGACCACCATTCCCTCTTAACTCCACTGATGGAAAAGGTACAGGCAAAGTTTTAAAAGATGTATTGTAGAAGGCTTTCATGGCTGGAATCACTGGGTTGTTGTAGGTTTTACAAACTGTATGGCCATGTTTTAGAAGCACTCTCTCCTGACATTTCGCCTGCATCTGTGGCAGGCATCCTCAGAGGCGAAACAGGAGAGAATGCTCTAGAACAAATTCCCGCCTGTGGAATTTGCTCCCCGGGGAAATTAGGTCATCGTTATCCCTCCTCACCTTTAGAAAAAAGGTTAAAACGTGGCTGTGGGACCAGGCCTTCGGGCAATCAGGTTAAAGGACAATTGATAATGTTGACTATGGCATGGAAGAGGATTTGGATAAGTTAAGCGGAGTAATCATTAGTAGATGGCTAGCTAAACAGCCACCAGACGGGCAATAGCTAATCAGAGTGTAAGTATACTGTTTTAATCTTTATTTATTAATGTTCATGTTTAATTGTTATATTTGTTATTCTGTATTTTATGATGTGGCATTGAATTATTGCCAATTGTAAGCCGCCCTGAGTCCCCCCAGGGGTTGAGAAGGGCAGGGTAAAAATGTTCGAAATAAATAAAATAAAATAGAACATGGCCATTCAGCCCAAAAACCTACAACCCAATTTCTAAGGCACAGATATGAAGACAAAGCTCATGCCTTCTCTTTAGTTTCCTCAGAGTATTATTTTAACAAAACCTTTTAAAAATGTTAGATAAAGCCTTTAAACTTTCAAGATGTAAATAATGTCTGAATTAGTTTCAAAGATAGGTAAGGCACAGTTGATATTATGCAGGCACAAGAGGCAAACTTGTGATGTACAATATTGTTCAGAAGGAAAAATCTTCTGATCCTTCCTTGAATTAAACAGAATTTCCTCACAGAGCGTGAGGGAGTTTGGCAATTCCTTTTGTCATTCTGGGAACTAACTTCCATAGCCCCCCATCAAAATTGAGGATGTTTAGCTTTGTAGTTCTTATATGCGTCAACTATTTCTGTAATGACGGTGGGATCGTCCAATGTGGTGAGATCTCCCAGATCAGTAACGCTGCCTGACACTATTCGTCGGAGCAACCTTCTCATGATTTTCCCAGAACGTGTTTTGGGGAGTCGTTTCACCACCTGTTTGAAAAAGAAAAACAGTACACGTTTCACTGTAGTGAATAATTTCAAACATTATTATTACTTTAAATGAAATCAAAACTCATTCAGCCTTATGATACTAGTGTGGTTCAAGAAAATCTCCTTCGAAATGGAGTAACTGAACAAATAATCTAATCCTAACCCAAATTCTAAAATTAAGACAAAATAATTTCCTGGAACATGTTTTGAACTACCGTATATACTCAAATATAAGCCGAGGCACCTAATTTTACCACAAAATACTGGGAAAATGTATTGAGTATAAGCCGAGGATGGGAAATGCAGCAGCTACTGGTAAATTTCAAAATAAAAATAGATACCAATAAAATTTCATTAACTGAGGCATCAGTGGGTTAAATGGTTTTGAATATTTACATAAAACTGTAATTTAAGATAAGACTGTCCAACTCTAATTGAACAATTATTCCAATCTAAAAATTCTAATTCTAATAATAATAATAACAATAATAGAGTAAAATAATGTAAATGTAATAATAACAATAGAGTAAAATAATAAATGTAATAATATTTATTTATGGTATTTGTATACCGTCCTTCTCAAACCCCGAAGGGGACTCAGGACGGTTGACAGTGTTGGGAACAATTCAATGTCATTGATTAAAAAAACCCAGTATAAAACATCAAAATTGACCCTCTCCTGATAAAACATTATTAAACACATCACATAAAATAACATCACATATCATACAAAGACAGTCGTTTTCCGTAAACAGTCCTGGGTCACTGCACTTTCAACTTTCACTTTCACTTTAAATATTCCTATAATGATAGAGTAAAATAATGAATGTAATAATAATATTCATAGAGTAAAATAATAAATATAATAATAATAGAGTAAAATAATGTAAATGTAATAATAAGAATAAAGTAAAATAATAAATGTAATAATAACAAAAATAGAGTAAAATAATAAATGTAATAAAAATAATAGTAAAGTAACGTAAATGTAATAATAACAAGAATAGAGTGAAATAATATAAATGTAATTATTATTATTATAATAAATAGAGTAAAATAATAAATGTAATAAAATAACTTTGACTCAAGTATAAGCTGGGGGGGGGGGGTCAGCTTCAAAAAAGGGCTGAAAAACTTATACTCAAGTATATACAATATGCTTCTTTTCACATAGGGACTCCAAAACCCTTCTCTTCCATTCCTAATTGTCAAAATAAAAAGCTGTACCATTGAACAATCCTTATTAGTAAATAATAAACCTCTCAAATGCACCCTCCTGTTACCGATGACAAAGAAAGAAACAGATGTGCAGTGGGTCTATTTATCCAGTCAAGCGACATATATAATGTCCCTACTATATTCTGAGAGGTTCAGTTGCTCATTGCACTTTCCCTGTAGCTTTGAAAGAGTAAAAGTATTAAGGCAATAATTCTATGCTGCTTTAAAAGTTGACTATAATCCAGAAAGACTTACCAGAACATGATCAGGCACGGCATATTTGGCTATCTTTAAGGCAACTATTTCTCTTAACTCTTTGGTAACAATTTCCGGGTGTGCAGTTTCATCTTTTAGTACAATGAAAGCAAATGGAACTAGAAGAAAGAACAAAATGTATTCACTATTCATTCTAGGAGTTTTCAACATATATTAAAAAGGTAAAGGTTTCCCCTGACATTAAGTCTAGTTGTGTCTGACTCAGGGGATTGGTGCTCATCTCAATTTCTAAACTGAAGAGCCAGCGTTGTCCGTAGATACCTCCAAGGTCATGTGGCCGGCATGATTGCATGGAGCACCGTTACCTTCCTACAGAAGCAGTACCTATCGATCTACTCACACTTGCATGTTTTTGAACTGCTAAGTTGGCAGAAGCTGGGGCTAACAGTGGGAGCTGGGTTTGAACCACCAACCTTTCAGTCAGCAAGTTCAGCAGCTCAGTGGTTTAACCCACTGCGCCACCAGGGGACCCTCAACATATATTAGGTACTCTTTTTCACTACAATAGACAACACTAGTATAATAATCCATTACTCTGTGTGGGAGAAGTGTCAATGTGGTCTGAAAAAACATGGCTCTACTGATATTTTCACTAAGAAATACTAGGAAATGCTACTATTATTTTTTTATGACATTTATATGCTCCACTTCTCACCCCAAAGGGGACTCAAGATATATATACATACAATATATTATATTATTAGCATAGTACAATATCAGTATTAAATATAACTATATTGTACAATACCATTATATTGTAATATTATTAGTAATATTACATGTAATATAAATATATAATAATAATATCATATTATGATGAGTATTATATAGCATTACATTATAATATTATAAATATTATATGTATATACAGTATATTATATTATATTACATCATATTATATTAATAGAATAGCACAGGAGACAAGATTTTGTTTGGTGTAGTTCTTCCGTTTTTTTGTTTTTTTTTACATTCAAGCTCCAACAAAATTAATTAGTGGTCATTAGCACACTGGGTGCTGTGCCAAAAGATCTCAGCCGGCATTTGGAAACAATCAACATTGACAAAATCATGATCTGTCAACTGCAAAAGGCCACCTTACTTGGATCTGCACGCATCATTCGAAAATACATCACCCAGTCCTGGACGTTTGGGAAATGTTCGACTTGTGATTTTATGATACGAAATCCAGTATATAGATCTCGTTTGCTGTGACATATTATGTTTTTGTGTCAGTAAAATAATAATAATAATAATAATAATAATAATAATAATAATAAATCATCTTTATTTATACCCCACTTTTCTCCCATGAAGGGACTCAAAGCAGCTTCCAACATATTAAACACAGTATGAAGCAATAGCAATTAAAACACACATATAAACATATAAAACAATCAATAAACATAAATATACATAAATGTGGAGTCTTGTCAGATCATATCCTATTGAACCAGTAATACTGAGAATGAAATCATTTTTTTGTTCTTTAACCACATAGAATTGTAGAATCGGAAGAGACCTCATGGGCCATCCAGTCCAACCCCCTGCCAACAAGCAGGAAAATTGCATTCAAAGCACCTCCGACAGATGGCCATCCATCCTCTGTTTAAAAGCTTCCAATGAAGGAGCCTCCACCACAATCCGGGGCAGAGAGTTCCACTGCTGAACAGCTCTCACAGTCAGGAAGTTCTTCCTAATGTTCAGATGGAATCTCCTTTCTTGTAGTTTAGAGCCATTGTTCCGCGTCCTAGTCTCCAGGGCAGCAGAAAACAAGCTTGCTCCCTCCTCCCTGTGACTTCCTCTCACATATTTATACATGGCTATCATATCTCCTCTCAGCTTTCTCTTCTTCAGGCTAAACATGCTCAGCTCTTTAAGCCGCTCCTCATAGGGCTTGTTCTCCAGACCCTTGATCATTTTAGTCGCCCTCCTCTGGACACATTCCAGCTTGTCAATATCTCTCTTAAACTGTGGTGCCCAGAATTGGACACAATATTCTAGGTGTGGTCTAACATATTTCCATGTCTGTATTTTTAAAGGCAATGAATGGTTAAATATTTGAATAAGGACATTAACATGTTTCATCCACTTACCTTCCCCTTTGATGTCATGAGGATAGCTAATCACAGCTGTTTCGGGTACGGCAGGATGTTCATCCTTTTAGAAGAAATAAATTTAAAAGCAAAATAAACAAAGCATATCATTTATCATGTCATGACCTTATTTGTTTGCTCTGTGATTTCATAATGTTATCTGTTTTAATCATGAGCTTTTAGTAGGACAACTGTCAAAAAGCTTGTTCATACCCACTAAATACGTGAGCTGTCTCCATTGTAAGCATTTATCTGAGTTTACATTGATGGACAGATAATCAATTGAGGTAGTTAATCCTTAACAGCTCATTCACACATGCAAGTTATCTCTTAATGCCACAATGAGAGCATAGAATAACCACAGGTGAGCCAGCTCTCAACCCAAAATCTTATGCAATAATATTCCCTGATAAATTGTTGTGTTCAGATCAGTTTCCAAGAGTGAATTCTTGATGCCCAGCAATCACCATGGCGTCTTCAATCTCAGCCGTTCCAAGTCTGTGTCCACTGATGTTCATCACGTCATCCATTCGCCCTGTTATCTGGTAATAGCCTTCTTTGGTCCTGTAAGCACCGTCGCCCGTGAAATAATAACCTACAGTGACAAAACAGGCGTAATGTTGGTAAATCCTAGTGCAAACATTTCTTAAGATCACTGTGCTCTTATAGATGACACTGCCAATTACTCCTGTGGGGAAAAAAATCACAGTGTTTATATTGCAGGCAGATTGCTATGAATCACTGATGTTTATCACAGTGGAAAGAAGATGACTTCACACAGTACACGTTTTATGATAATATGTACACAACCAATGGAACTTATCCTGTAATACGATCAGTCCTCTATGTTTGCAGATTTGATTATCTACAGATTTGATCAGCACAGTCTCTCTAGGTCCCCTGGAAGTTGCGCGAAAACAGTGGTTCTCAACCTTCCTGATGCCACGACCTCTTAATACAGTTCCTCATGTTGTGGTGACCCCCAACCATAAAATTATTTTAGTTGCTAGTTCATAACCTTTTGTGTGTCTGTGTCAGAAGTGACTTGAGAAACTGCAAGTTGTTTCTGGTGTGAGAGAATTAGCCATCTGCAAGGACATCGCCAAGGGGACAACTGGATGTTTTGATGTTTTTACTATCCTTGTGGGAGGCTTCTCTCCTGTCCCCGCATGGGGAGGTGGAGTTGACAGAGGGGGCTCTTCCCACTCTCCCTGGATTTGAACCACTGACCTGTCGGTCAGCAGTCCTGACGACACAAGGGCTTAATCCATTGCATCACAGCTTCCTAAGATCTACAAAGATACTCGAAGAACATTTGAGCAAGCAGAAGTCCAAAAGTGGCAGGCTAAAACCTGGAGCCTCAATCAGGAGCTGAAACCAGATGAAAAACTCCCTCCTGGGTGCACAGAAAAGTGGACGACTTGGAAGGTGCTGAACAGACTGTGCTCTGGCATCACAAGATGCAGAGCCAACCTTAAGAAATGGGGCTACAAAGTGGAGTCCACAACATGCGAGTGTGGAGAAAGCAAACCACAGACCACTTACTACAATGCGGTCTGAGCCCTGCCACATGCACAGTGGAGGACCTTCTCACAGAGACATGAGAAGCAATCCAAGTGGCCAGCTTAGTCAAAGGAAATTTAGTACAATGCCAAGTTTTTAACTTAGTTTGTGGTTTTTTATACATTATAACTGTATTCTCAATTTGCTTCTGACACAATAAATAAATTAATGATGGACCGTATCAGTTCAAGATCTCAAATTGTTTCCAGGTCTTCACCAATTTTACCTGATGCAACAGATCATTAACAACAATTCTAACAGAATCCATTATTCTTTTATTTATGTTTTGCAATCTTATTCTATTTCTTCCACAAGCTCCTTTTCCTAGAATTCAATCCGGTATTAAATAAACAGAGATGTTTCAGAATGTTTATTTGTCTTCTTATTGTCTTTATGTAATAAATCCTTGCTTAATAGACATGAATAGGGTTGAATACAGGGTTTAACCTTTCATAGAACAAACTCTATGTTGTTGTTGAAAGAAGAAGAAAATAGCAGCAAATGGTGCAAAATAATGCTGTGCACCCGTTACACCCACATTTCCTTTTATTCATTCTTACCTGGGTAAGTTTTAAAATAAGCTTCTATGAATCTCTGGTGGTCTCCATAGATAGTGCGTGCCATGCCAGGCCAGGGCTGGGAAATGCACAGGGCGCCAGAAACATCATTGCCTTCTAATACATTTCCCTGAAGAGAAGGGGTCCAAGCAATAAGACGACAGTTAGCAAGACAATTAAATCTACCAAAATCAGGAGCAAATGGCCTAACTATACATTACACTCAGCCCTGGAACTTTTGTACAGGAGAAACATCAACCCTTTTGTAGCTACACACTACCAAGATTAAACTCAAGATTTAAAACTCTAATCAAATATTTACTTGAAGTTACTCATCAAATTTGGAGAGAAGGGAGAAATACTGTAAGTAAATATTCCTGCTATTATAATACATTTTTGAATGATTCTAGGTATATTTTAAAATACTCCTACTGCTACTAATAAATAATATCTGAACAACATCTTGAACTAATATTACTTAATATTTTGTAATAAACTGTGTACAAATAATATCTATCACCAGCAAAAGACTCCTGCATTTGAGATTAATGTAAGGCCATATATCTGTCTATTTATTTATTTACAGTATTTTTATCCCGCCCTTCTCACCCCAAAGAGGATTCAGAGCAGCTTATAGAACACACAGACAGCAAATATTCAATGCCGATTATACAATTAGCAAGGACAGACAACACAAAGAGAGGTAACTTTCTTTCCCATCTTGTTTCTGGCATTTTGGAGGCTGTGCTCAACTCCAGCCACAGGAGGGTGCTGTTGCTCCATCCTCCATGCCGAAGAGCTTTCCTCTGATCGATGTCCTTAAGGGCGCCTTTATTACCTCCTCGCTAAAAGCGATATCTATTTTATCTACTCACATTTCTTTCAACCTGCTAGGTGGGCAAGTAAGCTGGGGCTAGTGGCGGGTGCTCACTCCAACCCAGGCTCGAAGTGCCGACCTTTTGATCAGCTGGATTTTTCTGCAGCACAGTGGTTTAGCCTGCTGTGCCAAGCCCAGCCCCTATTAATGTATCTTCCTTCCTATCTATTCACCTATCTTCCTTCCTTCCTTTCTCTTTCACGGACCACAGCCTGAGAACTGCTGTTCATGTACAAGCCATTTACAGCCACCATGTTGCAGTGCTTTGTGTTTTAGACTGACTCTGGAGACCAGAGGTCAAATTTGAGACAGTTTAAAAAGAGGTTTTTAACGTCAAGATAAGTGATTTTAATGTTTTTGTATGTGTATAGTCTAGTATATTTCAGCATTGAATGTTTGCCTTTGGTATGTTGTGATCCACCATGAGTCCCCTTCAGGGTAAGAAGGGCGAAATATAAATGTTTTAAATAAATAATAAATAAATAAATTCCCACTCAGCCACAAAAACGCACTGGACGGCCTTGTTTTCTCAGTTTTAGAGAAAAGTGAAGGCTAACCCCCTCTGAAGAACTCTTGCCAAGTTTGCTTTGGGGTCACCAAAGACTTGAATGACTTGAACACACACAACACCAACTCCAAGCCATTTATCCAGTAGGTCCCTTCACAAAGTATAATATATTCTGACTGATATAATACTTTTGCTTATTCTAGCACATTCGTTTCCAACTTGTGGTCCATGGACCACCAGTGGTTCGCAAGAACTAAAATATGGTTTGCGGCCTTACAATTACTACTCCATTCCAGCAAGAGCGATTGGTCTTGAGAAACCTTCTTATAGTGCCAAGGCTTATTAAATATGGTTTTCTGTGGGCAAGCAGATGGCGACTACTGGATGGCATATGTTCTGTATCAGAAACTTGAGCTGATGTGGTCTCTCCAATGCAATTTTCTGAATCAGCACCCCAATTAACCAAATCGAATCTAAAGTTAACCAAAAACTGATTTGTAACGCTTCTGGTACTAATGTTGGAGAGTGGTCCCTGGTCAAAGTGGCCTTTGGTCAAGTGGTCCCTGGTCAAAAAAAAAAAAGATTGGGAACCACTGTCCTAGCCCCTTTCACTGTTTCTCTCCCAAACTCCCATGCAGCAGTTACCATACATGACAATCCTGGAAAAATATATCTAGGTTTTATTGATTTAAAACATGTTTTCAATGTTTTAGAGAGATTATTCAGTTGTAGCCTCAGTACCTGGCCTGAATATATCAACTCAACCTCATTATAACTACTGTCTATTTCCCTACATTTTCACCTTCTCATCCATCAGTACTGGGTTAATCCCATAGAATGGTCTCATTGCTATAGCGGGAATGATCTCAGCTTCTTTTTCTGAAGGCCGAGGTGCAATGCAAATCCCACCAGTTTCTGAAAGAACAATGGGGAGAGAAAGTCAGCTGAAATTCATATATGTTCTTTAATGCAAAAAAAAAAGTAATAATATTTGACAAAACAAATTCGCCATCCATTGTAATAGAAGGTGAACTGAATGATCTCCTCATTCCCTCAAAATAAACTGAACAGAACTGTAAACAATTCACATTAAAAGGAGATTTTTCATTAAGTCCTACTCATTTTCTCATATTTTTCCTTTAGGATCCCCATCACTCTGAACTACCAGGATGCATATAGTATACTGAATGCCTAGAATGGGCATATACCCGAATGCTCAATTTTAAAGAGATAATTATATACACAGAGGATTATTATTATTATTATTATTATTATTATTATTATTATTAAACTTTATTTGTACCCCGCTAGCATCTCCCGAAGGACTCGGTGCGGCTTACAAAGGCCAAGGCCTCAACATAACAACAACAGACAATAGGACAATAGTAGTAGGATTACTACTATTGATAAAGTTACACTGCTCCTTAACAAGCAATTAAAGGGGACTTGATTTAGGTAAGCAGGAAATGTAGGTTTTAATCTTAATTCATAGAATCATAAAGTTGGAAGAGACCTCATGGGTCATCCAGTCCAACCCCTGACAAGAAGCAGGAAAATTGCATTCAAAGTACCACCAACAGATGGCCATCCAGCCTCTGTTTAAAAGCCTCCAAAGAAGGAGCCTCCATCACACTCCAGGGCAGAGAGTTCCACTGCTGAACGGTTCTCACAGTCAGGAAGTTATTCCTAATGTTCAGATGGAATCTCCTCTCTTGTAGTTTGAAGCCATTGTTCCGCGTCCTAGTCTCCAGGGAAGCAGAAAACAAGCTTGCTCCCTCCTCCCTGTGGCTTCCTCTCACATATTTATACATGGCCATCATGTAGGCTAAACATGCCCAGCTCTTTAGGTGATTGTTCTCCAGACCCCTGATCATTTTAGTTGCTCTCCTCTGGACACATTTCAGCTTGTCAACATCTTCCTTCAATTGTGGTGCTCAGAATTGGACACAGTATTCCAGATATAGTCTGATCAAGGCAGAATACAGGGGTAAGATGACTTTCCTGGATCTTGACACTAGACTCCTATTAAAGCAGGCCAAAATCCCATTGGCTCTTATACTGCTGCAAGACATTGTTGGCTCATGTTTAACTTGTTGTCTCCAAGTTACTCCAAGATCTTTTTCACATGTACTGCTATCGAGCCAGGCATTGCCCCCATTTTGTATCTTTGCATTTCATTTCTTCTGCCTAAGTGGAGTATCTTGCATTTGTCACTGTTGAACTTCATTTTGTTAGTTTTGGCCCATCATCTCTCTAATCTGTTAAGATCGCTTCGAATTCTGCTCTTGTCTTCTGGAGTAGAATTTGTGATTTTACCTTCTTGTTTTGATAGTTTGGGTAGCTAAGATCAGAAAGAAACTCAACTTATGAGCTTAGGGTGGACAGTAATAGTCAGGGTTAAAACACAGCTATCTTATTTACCCAAATTGTGCCACTTCCTAACTACTAAGGCCCTTCCACACAGCCCTATATCCCAGAATATCAAGGCAGAAAATCCCACATTATCTCTGTGGACTCAGATAACCCAGTTAAAAGCAGATATTGTGGGATTTTGGCCTAGATATTCTGAAATATAGGACTCTGTGGATGGGCCCGAATTGGCATTATAAGGCTGCCAAATTATCACACTGGAAGAAGGAAAATGTCTGATAATGTCAATGTGATTACCACAATTCTGGAGTGGCAAGGAGGCACTATAAAAAGCTGGATTCCAACTCCCAACACTCTTTTTGCTATTGGTTATGCTGCCTAGGACAGATGGGAGATTCTATTCAACAACATCTGGAAAGTTGCATGATTTCTGCCTGTGTTTTACAGTTTCCTTTCAATGCTACCACACAACATTCTGGACACCTCCTTAAAGTCTTAAAGGAGCAGCTTAAAGAGCTGGGCATATTTAGCCTGCAGAAGAGAAGACTGAGAGGAGACATGATAGCCATGCAGAAATATGTGAGGGGAAGTCATAGGGAGGAGGGAGCAAGCTTGCTTCCTGCTGTCCTGCAGCCTAGGAAGCAGAACAATGGCTTCAAACTACAGGAATGAAAGGAGATTCCACCTGAACATTAGGAAGAACTTCCTAACTGTGAGAGCTGTTCAGCGGTGGAACTCTCTGCCCCTGAGTGTGGTGGAGGCTTCTTCTATGGAGGCTTTTAAACAGAGGCTGGATGGCCATCTGTTGCAGGTTATTGGAACCTGATTATCCTGCTTCTTGGTAGGGGGTTGGACTGGATGGCCCACGAGGTCTCTTCCAACTCTATGATGCCCAGCTAACATCATGGTAGGACCATGCACTACTGGACCCACCAGTCAACATCTTCTCATTGTCCTTCTCTATTGTTGGCTGTATGCTTCATGCTAGACTAATTTGGGGTCAGATTCTGAACATCTTCCAGGGACATTAGCTCTCATGTAAAAATACCTATGTGCTCCTAGTTCTGTTTTCTACCTTCTGCCTCCAACCCATGAGCTGGGTAGCTACCTAGAGAATTATATTCAACCCAATTTTATGTACTTAGCAAGTGATTTCGACAGCAACGATAGAAGTGTAAGGACATTATGGAATGTGCTTCCTTCTGCTGTTTTCACAGCACTTCAAATGGTTTGCCGAAAAGCGGTTTATGAGACTAAAATGCTATTATTGTATAGGATTAGATTCTCCCACCCCATTACGGGCATTCTGCGATTATTTTCAATTCAGGATTGAGCCTCTTAATCATTCTTCCCTCATTTCTATCAGGATAAATGTTAAATCAGATCAGAGAGTTCAACCTTAATCAGATCTTTTATAGCCTAACACTAGCAAATACACAAAAAGAAGCAACAGTAATAAAATCAAAGAAATTTTAGGCCTTGCGTTAATAAAAGCCGCACTCCACAGTTGGCATAAATATATGCAGTTCTCCCGATACCCAGCAATTTACACCAAATGAAGATCTGCTGCTCAAAGTCTATTATTTATTAGTACTCTTATCTCAGGATTTTGCTTCTTGCTTGCCCTCTGAAGGCTGGAGAAGGAGAGAGAAGAGCTGCCCTACTTGGCACAAAACAGCAATCCTCCATCTTTTTTCATTTATAGAGATCAAGGCTCAAACAGGGCTTATACGCTAATGGGAAAGTTATTTGGGAAGCCTAAAAGGTAATGGATGGCTCTGTGCCCTAATTACAAATCACTCAAAATATCTTAAAGCCATTGTTACCGCTTACAGTGTATACAGTACTTTTAAGGCATTAACCTCTTTATCTTGTTTGTCCTTATCTAAGTCGAGGAAAGGAGAAGAATATTCCTTCGCAGGACAAGAAACAGTGAGATACCTCATTTGACATTACAGTACTGCCTTGACTTAAGAGTTTAATTCGTTCCATGACCGAGCTCTTAACTCAAATACTCTTATCTCAAAGCAAATTTTCCATTATGTATTTATTGAGTCAGAAGTGAACTGAGAATGCAGTTATAATGTATTTAAAAACACAAACAAAGTTAAAAACTTGGCAAGATGCTAAATGTCCTTTGACCTGGAGTGCCTCTAGTGTTGCTGTGAAAAGGTCCTCCATTATGCAGGTGGAAGGGTTCAGGTTGCATTGCAGCAGGTGGTCTGTGGTTTGCTCTTCTCCACATTCGCATGTCGTGGACTCCACTTTGTAGCCCCATTTCTTAAAGTTAGCTCTGCATTTCATGGTGCCAGAGAACAGTCTGTTCAGCATTTCCCAAATCGCCCAGTCTTCCGTGCACCCAGGAGGGAGTTTCTCATCTGGTATCAGTCACTGATTGAGATTTCGGGTTTTAGACTGCCACTTTTGGACTCTCACTTGCTGAGGTGTTCCTGCAAGTGTCCCTGTAGATCTTAGGAAGCTATTTCTTGATTTAAGGCATTGGCTTGCTGGCTAATATCCGACCAGAGGATGGGTCAGAGATGTCAATTCTTTCATTATTGGCCGCTACTTCCCAGATATCAGGTGGTGCAATACCGGCTAAACAAAATAATTTCTCCAATGGCGGAGGGTAGGCATTCTCAAATTGTGGCCCTCCAGCTGTTTGGGCCTTCAACTCCCAGAATTCCTGACACTTGAACAAGCTTGTTAGGGCTTTTGGGAGTTGGAGGCCCAAACAGCTGGAGGGCCACACTTTGAGGATGTCTGGCATAGGGCCTAGACATCCTGTGATAATGCAGCATATCTCATCAAGAGCCACATCTACTGTTTTAACACGGTGAGATGTGTTCCACACTGGGCATATGTTTTAAGCAGCAGAGTAGCAAAGTACAAGGGAAGATGTCTTCACTGTATCTGGTTGTAATCCCCAGGTTGTGCCAGTCAGTTTTTGTATGATATTGTTTCTAGCACCCACTTTTTGCTTGATATTCAAGTAGTGCCTCTTATAAATCAGAGCAGGGTCCAGAGTGACTCCCAACATTTTCCCATTGAAATTTTTTTGTTACACGTTTTTAAATAGGAAAATGTACTTTATAAATAACAAATAATGTATAGAAGCACATTCACGTGGAAAAATAAAAAGAAGGATCAACTTTAAAATGGGAAAAGCACAAAGTTGTGGCAAAGAAGCAAAATGTGTGCTGGCAATGTAACAGCAAGGCAAAACCTGGACACTCCACATGGAACAATAAAAAAGAAAGCTCAACTTTAAAAGCACAAAGTTGTGGCAAGGAAGCACAAAGCACAAAGCAAGGAGGCAGGAGCATCATTTTCTTCATAATGTACCCATTCCAGACTCCCTCCCTTTCTTGCTCCCTCTCCCTCTCTCTCTCTTCATGAAGCCAAACATACCAGGAATAGTGGGTTGTAGGTTTTTTCGGGCTATATGGCCATGTTCTAGAGGCATTCTCTCCTGATGTTTCGCCTGCATCTATGGCAAGCATCTTCAGAGGTAGTGAGGAATAAAAACCACACAAAATCAACTAACCCAAAGTTCTACAAAGCGGACAAGAGCAAAGTGGACAGCAATCTCCCAAAGTGGACAAGAGCATGAGGCATGGAGGCTGCTCCCTTGAAGCCCTAAAGCCCTGTACTCTTGTGCTAGTGCTCCCTCTGGCGTTAGCTCTTAACTCAAAATGCTGCTCATATCTCAAAGCAAAACCAGACATAGTAGTAACTCTTAACTCAAAGCGCTCTTAAGTCAGGATGCTCTTAAGTCACATTTCCACTACATTCCTTACGGATATGGGGATCTTACTGTATTACATTAGAGACTGCGTTTTTCTTCGAATTTTATTTGAAGGAGTAAGTTTAACCGTAACATCGAATCTGGAAGTTATGCTGCCACACTGAGCCTATCACACTTTCCAAATATAACAACAGTTAAGATTTGGACTCCGAGCTCTCTGTTAGCCTGTCTACCTTGCTGCTCCCCCTCATTGCACCCCACTGATATACTCTCTCTCTCTCTCTCTCTCTCTCATAATCTCCTTCTCACTTATCCACTCACCCCAATGCTTTCAAATGGATTTGGAAAGCCTGATTTGCTAATCTTTATGCTTGTTCAAGTTGATTATCTTGTGGCACACTGCTGCTTCAGACAGCAATGTTCCCGAGAGGATAAACAGCAATTAAGGGGCTATTTTTAAATTGATTATGAGTTGTGCAATCGAAAATCAACACACATTATGTATCTTCAAAAACACCATGAATTATTGTCATAACTACGCTTTATATCCAAAGGAAACAATAAATCCCACAAAAAATGTGTGGATTTACATTGAATACACTACGTAATCAGCTTTTGGGACATTATGGTTTTCCACCAGCCGTCATTATTGGGGGGGGGGGGGGATCCTTCTACTTCAAATAATTAGTTTATAAGTCTGGGTGGACCAATATTATAATTTTAGAAATTGAATTTTGAGCAAAAGATTACGACGTAAACAGGGTTTCTTGGAAAATAAACTCTTTAGTGGCTTTCATGCCTGAAGAGTGTTATTTCAGGGAAAAGCAAAAATATTTCCTTCCTAAAATGATGGATGCTTCCACTGCTGTGTTAAATAGTGTTGGAATGCTTTCAACATAAGCATTGTTACAGCAATTGTATACCCTTCTTCAATCAAAAAGGGATTTCCACTTACACAGACAATCTCCTGCCTCCTATCGCTCCCACTACTCATTGGAGGCCCTCCTTCCAATGACATTTCAGGTTATGGCGAGTGCCATGAACACGTCCAAGAGCCCTGCCAATGTCCTCCACAAACACCAGACTGCCCACCACCCAAGTGAAGGCTTTCATATAGGGACAATTTCATCCTAGATTTTATGTGTTTCCTCCACCACAGGCATCCCAGTGTTTCTTACTCTCTCCACTGGTATGGAATTTGCATGACCCCACCCACTGCCTCTACCATAACCCTTTCCTATTCTTTTCTATGACACACAGCAAACAGAGGAATTGATCAGCAACTGAACATACTAGAGAGGTTTGGGGAGAATTCAACATGATTTATAGGAGTTGTAGGTACTGGGATGTATTTATTTATTATTTATTTATTTACTATATTTGTATACCGCTCTTCTCAGCCCTCGGGCGACTCAGAGCAGTTCACAATAGCAAAATTCAATGCTTAGAACATCATAAAACAGTTAAAAACCATTGAAACAATAGCATTATAACAATAAATTAAACATCATATAACATCTCATATTGTCTCATAGTTAAAATCAAGATCCAGTCTCATCATCCAATCGTTCCATATTCCTATATTCGTTACACTGCCTATTCAAATGCCTGCTCGAACAACCAGGTCTTCACTTTCCTCCGAAATGCTAACAGGGAGGGGGCCAATCTAATTTCTCTAGGAAGGACATTCCACAGCCGAGGGGCCACCACTGAGAAGGCCCTGTTTCTCGTTCCCGCCAAACGTACTTGTGATGCAGGCGGGATCGAGAGCAGGGCCTCCCCAGATGATCTTAACGTCCTAGCTTGTATGGTTCACCTGCAAACCAAGAGAACGTTGAACTCCTCCAACCAGAGTCCTTGAACTAACAGAACCCCCCCCCCCCCAAACACACACACACACACACACATATATATATAGGAGGTCTTTGGAGGGATTTGTAGAAGTTGTAGCTCATCTTAAGGAGAATTCACCATATTTATAGGAGTTGTCGGTACAGGAAATGTATGGTTCACCTACAATCCAAGAGTACTCTGAACTCTACCAACGATGGACCTGGACCTAACTTGACACACAGAACTCCCACGACCAACAAAGAACACTGGAGGTCTTTGGAGGGGATTTATAGGAGTTGTAGTTCACCTACATCCAGAGCACACTGTGAACCCAAACAACAATGGATCTGGACCAAACTTGGCATGCATACCCCATATGCCCAAATTTGAATACTGGTGGGTTTTGTGGGGAATTGCCTGGACATTTTGGAGTTGTAGGTACTGAGATTGATAGTTCACCTGCAATCAATGTACACTCTGAACTCCATCAAAGATGGAATTGGATCAAACTTGGCACACAGAGCCCCCATGACCAGCGAACAAACAAACAAACAAACAAACAAACAAAAACACTGGAGGTCTTTGGGGAAAATTCATCTTGATTTGGGGGAGTTGTAGTTCACCTACACCCAGAGAGCACTGTAAACCCAAATACTGATGGATCTGGACCAAACTTGGCACACATGCCTGATATGCTGAAATTTGATTACTGGGGGGTTTTGGGGGGTATTGACCTTCCATTCTGGGAGTTGTAGTTCACCCACCACCAGAGAAACTGTGATCTCCACCAATGATGGACCTGGACCAAACTCAGCACACAGAACCCCCATGACTAGCTCAACCTACTGGAGAGGTTTGAGGAGACTGATTTATCATAGTGAGAGTTGTAGTTTACCCTACAGCCAGAGAGCACATTGAACCCCACCGATGATGCATCTAACGCAAAAAATTGTGTACTTGTCTTGAGTGACTGCTCTCTCTGGAAAATCAACTCATGTAACATGTCCAATATCATTAGCAAATGTGATTATTATAATCAAGTTGTCGCTTAAGCAGATAAGCCAGACAACACAAAGCACCCTGCTTTGCTTTTTTTTGAACATATATTCACTGCCATTATTTTACCTGTTTGCCACCATGTGTCCACAACCGTACACCTTCGATCTCCTACCACATCGTAGAACCACTGCCATGCTTCATTGTTTATTGGTTCTCCCACTAAAATACAAAACATTTTTTTAAAAAACTATGATTTCAGAACAAAGAGCTACAAAGATTAACTGCCAAAAGGGATTGTGTAGCTATTATGTCTGTTCCTGTTGTAGCCTGGTCAGATTCTGAGTGCTCAGAAGATGAGGAAGGGGATGCTGGGATAGATCCAGAGGGCCCAGAGGAGGATAGAGGTGGCCTAGAGAGAGTTGTGTTTGGAATCTCCTGGTAGTTCCCACAAGACTGGAGAAGACAATATCAGTTCTCATGAGAATCTGCCAGAAGTGCAGGCTGAGAGAAATGTGGGAGATGAATGTTTGACTAGGAACCTCATCACACTAGAGCAGTGGTTCTCAACCTGGGGTCCCCAGATGTTTTTGGTCTACAACTCCCAGAAATCCCAGCCAGTTTACCAGCTGTTAGGATTTCTGGGGGTTGAAGGCCAAAAACATCTGGGGACCCCAGGTTGAGAACCACTGCACTAGAGAATGAATCCACTTTAAATCTGGTTGCTGCCTACTGCAGAATTCTGGGGCTTATAGTTTAGGGAGGAGCCTTTAACAGCCTCACTAAACTACAAATTCCACAGGAGGCAGAAACCAGATTTAAAGTGGATTCATTCTCTAGTGTGATGAAATAGCAAGTCAGTGGTTCTCAACCTGTGGGTCTCCAGGTGTTTTAGCCTATACGCAGGCCCGATTGGTGGGCACGAGAGAGAGGGCCTTTTCGGTGGTGGCCCCTCGACTCTGGAACTCACTCCCTAAGGACATCAGGCAGGCCCCAACTCTGGCAGTCTTCAGGAGGAGTTTGAAGATGTGGTTGTTCCAGTGTGCCTTCCCAGAATAATGATCCCTTAGCACTTTGTCCCTCCAAAGAATTTTATACTTTTAGGTCTGCTCGTATGTCTTCCACAAACGCCACTATCACCTTTTCGTCCATGCCTCAGCACTATTCCAATTTTAATTTTTACATTTGGCCTTCGCACAGTTTTAATTGTATTTTGTCTTATTGATAATGTCATATGTTTATCGTTTATGTTCGATTTTAATTGCTTGTATTGTTGTGATTATTGCCTGTATTGTTGTGTTTGGGCTCGGCCTCATGTAAGCCGCACCGGGTCCCTTGGGAAGATGGTAGCAGGGTACAAATAAAGTGTTATTATTATTATTATTATTAACTCCCAGAAATCCCAGCCAGTTTACCAGCTGTTAGGTTTTTTGGGAGTTGGACACCAAAACATCAGAAGACCCACTGGTTGAGAACCACTGGTCTAGGTCAAGGTACTTGGAACTATGGAGACAGAGCATGCAACAAAGACAGACTTGCTTTTCCCAGAGGCTTAGAGATAAGGAGAGGAAAAGCAGGTGTGAGAGAAATGATGTTATGGGAGGGCTTGAGGCCTTTTAAAGTGGTTCCTGCTGGTACAATCCTTTGTGAGAGCAATATTGTATTCAGGTGAACTGTTGTGGATTGACTCTGGAGATTGTATTTGAAATGATTTTGGACTCTCAGCTATCTTGGAAATAACCTTTGGAACTCTGATTCTCTCTTATTTTTATATACTCTTCTTTTTTTAAAAAAAAACTTTTACTTACTGGATTATATGGAAAGAGTGTGGTTTATGGTGAAATGTTGTTTCAGGGCTCTAGCGCAACAGTTCCTTCTTAACAGATAATGTTTTTCAAACAGAAAAGATAGAAGTACTGAGAAGAGACTGGAAACTTGGAAGTTGAATGCAACATTTGCAACTCTTGTAAAATCCAGTAAAGCAAACAGTGCAATTGCATGATAAAAGCCTCTTCTCTAAGCACTTGCTAGACACTATGTAAGAGGATGCAAATACAGGCATAATCAGTTCAGAATGTTCAGAGGGCTGGGGCCATCTTTGCGTCCTCTTGAATTATTTTGCCAGATTTAGGAGTAGGGTTCCATAGATTACTTTTGCAGTTAGGGAAGGTCTAGAGAAGGGCAGGGCTAAAACTGTGATGAAGCTGAAAAATATACCAGAGAGTTTTGGCCATTTTTACACCAGAACCTGAAAGACTACATGCAAGTCACACAAATCTCACTCCTAGGCTTAGATCAGTGGTTCTCAACCTGTGGGTCTCCAGGTGTTTTGGCCTACAATTCCCAGAAATCCCAGCCAGTTTACTAGCTGTTAGGATTGCTGGTGTTGAAGGCCAAAACATCTGAGGACCCACAGGTTGAGAACCACTAGATTAGAGGGAAGCTTAGGAAAGTTTTCAAGTTATTCAAGTTTTCCCCCTCTAACCACCACCAAATCTTTGGAATGAATGCAGACCTATGGAAATTCAGCATCCAGAAAAAATAAACTTAACTAGGGACTTCAAACTGTAATATTTATTATTTATTTATTAATATAGCTTCAGTTGTCCATCCTCACCTGATCCAAGGGTAGTTAAAGAGGATCTGTCATATTTCTTCACATATTCATCTCCATACTTCAGCAGCAAACGCAATGCAGTGGGAGCACAATAAAACTGATTTATTTTTAATCTTTGCACAGTTTCCCAATAGCGACCTGCAAAAATCCAAAGTTATTTTAAGCTAGTGATGTGAACTTGATAAAACACAACAAACTCTTCATCTTTCTAGCTCAATGACAACAGAAAAGTAATAATAGCTAGATAGCAGGGGTAAACCACAAATGTATTCCCTTCTTCCCTATCTATACTAACCCTTTTATGGTATCAATTGAGACTGTTATAGATGTTTTGTATTTCTTCCTGCCTGTTCCCTTTCACTTCTCCTCTAGCAGTATGCAGGTAGCTCATCTTAGGACTCTAGGTAATTTTTCATATCTTTACAAAGAGAGATGCACAACTCACTGTTTGTGCCAGAGCTAATTGCTCTGGGCCAGAGTGAAGAGAGAGGGGGGCAGAAGACCTTGTTGCCTGTGCTATGGTAATAATATAATATAAAATAAAATAATATAATATATTGTATATACATATAATATTTATAATATTATAATGTAATGCAATATAATACTAACACTAATAATAACATGATATAATTATAATTATATATATATATTACATGTAATATTACTAATAATATTACAATATAATGGAATAGTACAGTATAGTAATATTTAATACCGATATTGTACTATGCTAATAATATAATATATTGTGTGTATGTGTGTGTGTGTTTGTGTGTGTATCTTGTAAGCTGCTCTGAGTTCCCTTCAGGGTGAGAAGGGCAGCATAGAAATGTCATAAATAAATAAATAAATAAGATAAAGGTTTCCCCTTGACATTAAGTCTAGTTGTGTCCGACTCTGGGGGGGTGGTACTCATCTCAATTTCTAAGCCGAAGAGCTGGCATTATCTGTAGACACCTCCAAGGTCATGTTGCTGGCATGACTGCATGGAGCACCGTTACTTTCCCGCCAGATTGGTACCTATTGCTCTACTCACATTTACATGTTTTTGAACTATTAGGTTGGCAGGAGCTGGAGCTAACAATGGGAGCTCACCCCACTCCCTGGATTCAAACAGTCAGCAAGTTCAGCAGCTCAGCAGTTTAACCCACTTCGCCATTCGGGGCTCCAATAATAAATAACAATTTTCTCATTAATAAAGTCTAAATTGATATTTGGCACTTCATTTGCATTCTATAAATAGTGGTAAAACAGTAGCTGCATAGCAGGTAGCCATAGGCAATTCAGCCCCACAAAATAAGACCAACCTTCAGTTAAAACTTGGTCTTTTTATTAAACCCTACAGACTTCCAGGTTTTTTGCATAACACAGTTATAGCACTGTGATTTCTCTATAATTGCCATGACAATATCCTGTGGCATTATTCTAGGATATGCAGTTTTAAGTTAAGGGAGGAGTATTTAGGGTTTAGGGTTCTTTATGATTTTCATCATTACCAGTTTGAAGTCTTTAAATTACTCAGTCATTTGATATAGTCTCAGAACGTTTAAATAATTGTTCTTGTTTTACACTGTTATTGCAAGCCAGACATACTGCTTATGTTATGGGATGGGATACAAAATATACAATCCTCTTTTAAATAAACACATGAAAGTATTATTTATATCCAGCACTTAGTATTAACTTGTTTTTTCTATTCTTTCCAGAGAATATTTTAGCCTAAGGAATATCCTGACATAAAAACAGAGTTTAAGGAAGAGCTTTTGTAGATCAGGACACACACACAATCCACACACACACACACACCATCCCCTCCTTGTTCCTTATTTTCAGGACTGACTCAGCTCTCTGAATCTGAAACCTTTTACAAGTCCTTCATTAATACATTGCAGCTGCTCCCTACACCCAGTAGTATGTTTACATATTAGATTTGCAAGTTACCTGGATCAGGATAAACAGGAGTGCTTTCAAACAGAACTGTGGTGCATCCATTGCAGAGTGGTCCATACACCACATAACTGTGTCCTGTGATCCAACCAATATCAGCTACACAACCAAAAATATCATCTTGCTTGACGTCAAATACATGCTGTAAAAAGAATAGTACAGAGAGCCAGGGTAATTTTACACAGTTCCTTTCTGTGGGGTGTTATCACCATGAGATAACAATTCCTTGTATGATGTGGTAAAGACAAGACAAAAACTCATATTTTCCCTTTCAAGGTCTCCAATTCATGGTTTCACATGAAATATGGGAAAAGCCCACTGGCACAGAGGGTTAAAAAGCTGAACTGCTGAACTTGCTGACCGAAAGGTCGGTGGTTTGAATCCGGGGAGCGGGGTGACCTCCTGCTGTTAGGCCCAGCTTCTGCCAACTTAGCAGTTCAAAAACATGCAAACGTGAGTAGATCAATAGGTACTGCTCCGGTGGAAAGGTAAGGATGCTCCATGCAGTCATGCCGGTCACATGACCCTGTCTATGGACAACAGTGGCTCTTCAGCTTAGAAATGGAGATGAGTGCCACCCCCCAGAGTCGGATATGACTAGACTTAATGTCAAGGGGAAACCTTTATCTTTAACTTATGAGAAAAAAATCCCATCAATAACACAGAAGAATTACAGGACTTCTGCTAGCTTTATTTTCTTAACAGTAGACAGAACTGTAATTTCAAGGGTCCATCTATGAATTGCGGAAAATGCACAAGGATGTTAAAAGTACCAGCATTTCAACGTTCAATAAAGATCCCTGATTGACCAATTACAAGCAACAGATATTCACATAAAAAGTTATGTGAAACTTAAATATATATTTTAATGAAGAATTTTAAAAATATTATTAATAATAAATACTGTCTTTTTTCACATTTTTCTATATAAACATTCCTAACAATAAGGTGCATCTTAGAATCACAGGTGTATCTTATGTATTTTTGCTGGTGGTAGTGTTACTGAGATTAGGCTGTGTCTTATAATCAATCTAAGACTGAAATACAACACCGCCTGAGCTCTGCGAGTGCAGCATTTTTCCGAATGAAGCAGAGCGTGTTTGAGGATCGGGACATCTGTAGGGAGACCAAGGTGCTTGTTTATAAAGCCATTGTCCTCCCAACCCTGCTATACGTCTGTGAAACGTGGACTGTCTACAGACATCAAAGGCAACTCCTGGAAAGATTCCATCAGCGCTGCCTCCGAAAAATCTTGCAAATCTCTTGGGATGACAGGCAGACAAATGTCAGTGTGCTGGAAGAAGCAAAGAACACCAGCACCGAAGCAATGCTCCTCCACTATCAACTCCAGTGGACTGGCCATGTTGTCTGAATGCCCGATCACCATCTCCCAAAGCAGTTACTCTACTCTGAACTCAAGAACAGGAAACAGAATGTTGGTGGACAGGAAAAGAGTTTTAACGATGGGCTTTAAAGCCAACCTTTAAAACTGAGGCACAGACACTGGGAAGCCCTGGTTCTTGAGCACTCTAACTGGAGGTCAGCTGTGACCAGCAGTGCTGTAGAATTCGAAGAGGCACGAATAGAGGGCAAAAGGGAGAAATGTGACAAGAGGAAGGTGTATCAAGCCAACCCTGACTGGGACTGCTCTTCATCTGGAAGCCAAAGAAATGATGGAAGAAATAGTCATCTAACTTAATTATCGTGAGCATGGAACTATTTTCAGGTTTTGGAGTTAACCGAATTTTAACTAGAACTATTAGAATTGGAAAATTTTTATGGGACAGTATAATCAAAAATGCTTCACACATGTTCAAACATATTACAAAGGTTTCCCTGCAGTTATTGCTATGCTTAAAAACAAGAGACGTACTTTCCCCAGCTATGATCGCTGAAATACCTTGTGCGTTAAGGCAGCATAAAGTAGGTATCCTGCCTGGGTGTGAACAATGCCTTTAGGTTTCCCTGTGCTTCCCGAAGTATAAAGCATAAATAGCATATCTTCACTGTCCATGATTTCAGGGGGACAAACAGAAGCCGCTTTTGCCATTTCCTAAAAAACATACAAAGAAGAACAAAATCATAAAAGCTAAAGCAATGTGTCTGTTTCTTCAATTACTCTCATGTTTCTGTGCAGAAACATTTGCAAACCCAAATTTGCCATGTTACCCTCTGAAGCTCAATTTAGACAACTATCAGTCCTGCAGTCTTGGGCATCAATCTCACATGCATCCTTCTTTACTATTTTAGGAAGTGTAACACAATGCCATCTTTAAGACATTATTCCAAACCCTGGGATTAACAAAACACAAAAATAATGTGATTGATGTATTGTCGAAAGCTTTCACTGGGTTGTTTTAGGTTTTTTCGGGCTATATGGCCAGGCTCTAGAGGCATGCTCTCCGGACATTTCGCCTGCATCTATGGCAAGCATCCTCAGAGGTAGTGAGGTGGTGATGTGATTGAGTTACATGACATATATTTGATTTTTCTGAATATATAATAAACTGTTTCAGTCCGTAAAACACTTATAATAGTAGTAATAACAACAACAATAACAACAATAACAATAATAATACTTTATTTATAACCTGGCTTATCTCATCAAGGGGACTCGATCAATAATGAAATACACTCAAATGTTGACGATAGCAAAGTCTATTAAAAGATCTGGCCAAAGGAACTAGAAGTTTGTGCTTGGTAAGTGGGTTGTAGTTCAAATGGGAGGGGGGAAATTTTCCAATCTGGTCATGAGCCATCATATGACGCTTGCCGTTATCTTATGAAAATGCAGAAAGGGAAGTTTAATCTTAAAACCCTGCAATTACTGTTTGAGAAAGGACATGGCTGTTGTAAGAACCCTCTGTTGCCAATGTCTGGTGAATCATATTTTCCTTCTGAGATGAATACAAGTATCTGACAACGATATTCCTTTTGGTTCTTCCCTTCAGAGCCACTACAGAAGCGTTCTTATGGGAGGATGCAATACAAAGGATATTCGCAGGAAAAACCTCAGTGCATATTACAAAAAATAATATGGACCAGCTCAAATGTCACAATAAATCACAAAAAGAAGACACCACGGCAATTCCAGAAGAAAATGGTGACAGTTTCCTTCCACTTCCCTTCAGCCAACAAATTCAGGCCTACAAATGAACCTCATGCCTCATCAGGAAAGACTGCCTGGTACTGTTTTTGTTGTCATTTTAATGTGTTCTGTATAGTCAATATTTGCTAAAATGCACCTATCAATAGGCAATGCACATAATGACCTGCCTTTCACATTGAGCCCCCTTCTACCTTGAGCCTCCATCCACATTAAAAATATTAAGAGTGCATTCAGAGGATAGAGATCTTGACTTAAGAAGCAAATATGCCAGAAACAAAGCTCTACTGTAGGAATTCCATTCCAAAGGCCCTTCCAGACAGGCCCTATATCCCAGGATCTGATGCAGGGTTTTCTGCTTTAAACTGGATTATATGAATCCCCACTTCCAGATAATCTGGGATAAACAGAAACTTGGGATTGGATCATGGGATATAGGGCCTGTCTGGAGGGGCCCTGAGACAGGTTAGTTAATCAGGGTGCTAAGACAGCTACATCTTGGAAAGTCAAGAGGTGGAAAAACATCCCTAAAGGGGGAATCCTCAAAGTGTGGCCCTCCAGATGTTTGAGCCTTTAACTCCCAAATCCCTAGCCAGGCTTGTTCAATGGTCAGGAATTCTGGGTACTGGAGGCCCAAACAGCTGGAGGGCTACAGTTTGAGGAGGCATCACAGAGGGGTCAGGATACGTATATATAGAAGGAGGACACTTCATTCAAACTATCTAACCCTATTACTACTGTATTGTCGAAGGCATTAATGGCCAGAATCACTGGGTTGCTATAAGTCTTTTGGGCTATATGGCCATGTTCTCACAACCTCTGAAGATGCCTGCCATAGATGCAGCCGAAACATTAGGAGAGAATGCTTCTGGAACATGGCCATACAGCCCAAAAGACTTGTTGTTGTTGTTGTTGTTGTTGATTCATTCAGTCGTTTCCGACTCCTCGTGACCTCATGGAGCAGCCCACGCCAGAGCCCCCTGTTGGCCGTCACCA